>OZ022458.1:2084760-2722260 GCA_963989345.1 Clangula hyemalis
TGTGATGATGCAGTAATGATGCTGTGATGATGCCGTGATGATTCTGTGATGATGTTGTGTTGATGCAGTGGTGATGCTGTGATGATGCAGTAATGATGCCGTGATGATGCCGTGATGATGCTGTTATTATGCTGTGATCATGCAGTGAAATGATGTGATGATGCTCTGATGTTACATTGATGATGCAGTGATGATGCAGTTATGACGCTGTGGTGAGGCTGTGATAATATTGTGATGATGCTGTGATGATGCTGTGGTGATGCAGTGATGACGCTGCGATGATGCAGTGATAACGTTGTGATGATGCTGTGTTGATGCTGTAATGATGCTGTGATGACGCTGTGATGGTGCTTTGATGACTCTCTGATGATGCTGAGATGATGGCATGATGATGGCGTGATGATTCTGTGATGATGCTGTTTTGATGGCGTGATGATTCTGTGATGATGCTGTGATGATGCGGTGTTGATGCCGTGATGAAGCTGTGATGACACTTTGATTACGCTGTGATGCTTTGATGATGCTGTGATGACGCTGTGGTGATGCTGTGATGATGCAGTGATGACACCTGGATGATGCTGTTATGATGCTGTGATGATGCTGTTGTGATGTGGTGATGATGTGTTATGATGCTGTGATGATGCAGTAATGATGCTGTGATGACGCTTTGATGACAGTGTGATGTTGTTGTGATGTTGAAGTGATGATGTTGTGATGACGCAGTGATGATGCTGTGATGATGCAGTGATGAGGCAGCGAAAATGTTCTGATGACGCTATGATGATTCTTTGATGATTCTGTGATGATGCAATGGTGACGCTGCGAATCTTTGGTTATGCTGTGATGATACTGTGATGATGCTGTGATAACGGAGTGATGATACTGTGATGACGCTGTGATGACGCTGTGATGCTGTGATGATGATGCGATGATGCTGTGATGATAATATGGTGATGTTGTGATGATGCTGTGATGCTCTGATCATGTGTGCTGTGCATCACAGCATCATCACAGCATCATAGCTTCATCAAATTATCATCACTGCATCATCAGAGCATCACCAGAACTTCATCGCAGCATCATCAAAGCAACATCTCAGCGTCATCACAGCGTCACTACTGCATCATCAGAGCATCATCAGAGCATTGGTGTAGATGCACTTCAGCTGGGCCATTGCCCTATCCTCCGGCCTTGCCATTGTTCCCCCTGGCACAGCCCCAACAATCCTTGCTTCAGCCCCATCCCCCTTCTTACCTAGTTTAAAGCCCTCTCAATGAGCCCTGCCAGCTCCTGGCCCAGGATCCTTTTTCCCCTAAAAGATAGGGACCCATCTGCGGCCATCAGGCCAGGTGCTGAGTAAAGTGACCCATGGTCAAAAAAAAAAACAACAAGATTTCTGCGTTGGCACCAGAAATGATGATGTTATGATGCTGTGGTGATGCTGTTGTGATGATGCTGTGATGATGCTTTGATGACGCTATGATGACCCTTTGATTACACTGTGATGCTTTGATGATGCTGTGATGATGCAGTCATGATGCTGTGATGACGCTGTCGTGATTCAATGATGATGCTGTGATGACGTTGTAATGATGTTGTGATGATGCTGTGATGATGCACAGATGAGGCTGTGCTGATGTAGAGTTTATGCAGTGATGATGCAGTTATGATACTGCTATGAAGCTTTGATGATGCTGTGATGATGCTGTGATGAAGCTTTGATGATGCTGTGATTACACAGCTATGATGCTTTCATGATTATATGATGATGCAGTGATGATGCTGTGATGACGCTGTTATGACGCAGTGATGACACTGAATATGCTGTGATGACGCTGTGATGCTTTCATGATGCTATGATGATGCTGTGATGATGCTGTGGTGATTCAGTGATGACGCTGCGATGATGCTGTGATGATGCATTGATAACGCTGCGATGATGCTGCGATGATGTTGTCATGATGCTGTGATGATGCTATGATGATGCTGTGATGATGCTTTGATGACACTGTGATGATGTAGTGATGCTGCTGTGATGACGCTGTGATGATGCTTTGATGACGCTGTGAAGATATATTGATGATGCTGTGATGATGCATTTATGATGATATGTTTATGCTGTGATGACGCTGTGATGATGCAGCGATAATGCACTGTTGATGCAGTTATGACGCTGTGGTGAGGCTGTGATAATAGTGTGATGATGCTGTGATGGTGATTTGATGACGCTGTAATGACGCAGTGATGATGTTGTGATGACGCTCTGATGACGCTGTGATGCTTTGATGATGCTGTGATGATGGTGTGATGACGCAGTGATGACACTGCGATGATATTTTAATGATGCAGTGATGATGCTGTGATGATGCTTTGGTGATGCTGTGATGATGCTCTGATGACGCTGTAATGACGGAGTGATGATGCAGTGATGATGCTGTGATGATGTTGTTATGACACTTTGATGATGCTGTGATGCTGTGATGATGTAGGTATGATGCTTTAATGAAGCTGTGATGATGTTGTGATGATGCTGTGATCATGCTGTGATGATGCAGTGATACCGCTGCGATGATACAGTGATGGTTCTGTGATGATGCAGTGATGGCGACGCTGTGATGCATTGATGATGCTGTGATGATGCTGCGATGATGCTGTTGTGATGCTTTGATGATGCAGTGATGACGATGAGATGGTGATGTTGTGATGATGCTGTGACAATGCTTTGATAGCACTGTGATGATGTTGTGATGATGCAGTAATGATGCTGTGATGACTCAGTGATGGTACAGTGATGCTGTGATGATGACGCTGTGATGACGCTGTGATACTGTAATACTGTTGTGATGATACTGTGGTGATGCTGTTATGACGCTTTCATGATGCAGTGATCATGATGTGATGACGCTGTGATGACGCTGTGATGCTGTGATGATGATGCGATGATGCTGTGATGATAATATGGTGATGTTGTGATGATGCTGTGATGCTCTGATCATGTGTGCTGTGCATCACAGCATCATCACAGCATCATAGCGTCATCAAATTATCATCACTGCATCATCAGAGCATCACCAGAACTTCATCGCAGCATCATCAAAGCAACATCTCAGCGTCATCACAGCGTCACTACTGCATCATCAGAGCATCATCAGAGCATTGGTGTAGATGCACTTCAGCTGGGCCATTGCCCTATCCTCCGGCCTTGCCATTGTTCCCCCTGGCACAGCCCCAACAATCCTTGCTTCAGCCCCATCCCCCTTCTTACCTAGTTTAAAGCCCTCTCAATGAGCCCTGCCAGCTCCTGGCCCAGGATCCTTTTTCCCCTAAAAGATAGGGACCCATCTGCGGCCATCAGGCCAGGTGCTGAGTAAAGTGACCCATGGTCAAAAAAAAAAACAACAAGATTTCTGCGTTGGCACCAGAAATGATGATGTTATGATGCTGTGGTGATGCTGTTGTGATGATGCTGTGATGATGCTTTGATGACGCTATGATGACCCTTTGATTACACTGTGATGCTTTGATGATGCTGTGATGATGCAGTCATGATGCTGTGATGACGCTGTCGTGATTCAATGATGATGCTGTGATGACGTTGTAATGATGTTGTGATGATGCTGTGATGATGCACAGATGAGGCTGTGCTGATGTAGAGTTTATGCAGTGATGATGCAGTTATGATACTGCTATGAAGCTTTGATGATGCTGTGATGATGCTGTGATGAAGCTTTGATGATGCTGTGATTACACAGCTATGATGCTTTCATGATTATATGATGATGCAGTGATGATGCTGTGATGACGCTGTTATGACGCAGTGATGACACTGAATATGCTGTGATGACGCTGTGATGCTTTCATGATGCTATGATGATGCTGTGATGATGCTGTGGTGATTCAGTGATGACGCTGCGATGATGCTGTGATGATGCATTGATAACGCTGCGATGATGCTGCGATGATGTTGTCATGATGCTGTGATGATGCTATGATGATGCTGTGATGATGCTTTGATGACACTGTGATGATGTAGTGATGCTGCTGTGATGACGCTGTGATGATGCTTTGATGACGCTGTGAAGATATATTGATGATGCTGTGATGATGCATTTATGATGATATGTTTATGCTGTGATGACGCTGTGATGATGCAGCGATAATGCACTGTTGATGCAGTTATGACGCTGTGGTGAGGCTGTGATAATAGTGTGATGATGCTGTGATGGTGATTTGATGACGCTGTAATGACGCAGTGATGATGTTGTGATGACGCTCTGATGACGCTGTGATGCTTTGATGATGCTGTGATGATGGTGTGATGACGCAGTGATGACACTGCGATGATATTTTAATGATGCAGTGATGATGCTGTGATGATGCTTTGGTGATGCTGTGATGATGCTCTGATGACGCTGTAATGACGGAGTGATGATGCAGTGATGATGCTGTGATGATGTTGTTATGACACTTTGATGATGCTGTGATGCTGTGATGATGTAGGTATGATGCTTTAATGAAGCTGTGATGATGTTGTGATGATGCTGTGATCATGCTGTGATGATGCAGTGATACCGCTGCGATGATACAGTGATGGTTCTGTGATGATGCAGTGATGGCGACGCTGTGATGCATTGATGATGCTGTGATGATGCTGCGATGATGCTGTTGTGATGCTTTGATGATGCAGTGATGACGATGCGATGGTGATGTTGTGATGATGCTGTGACAATGCTTTGATAGCACTGTGATGATGTTGTGATGATGCAGTAATGATGCTGTGATGACTCAGTGATGGTACAGTGATGCTGTGATGATGACGCTGTGATGACGCTGTGATACTGTAATACTGTTGTGATGATACTGTGGTGATGCTGTTATGACGCTTTCATGATGCAGTGATCATGATGTGATGATGCTGTGATGATGCTTTGATGACACTGTGATGATGTTGTGATGATGCAGTGATGATGCAACGATGATGCTGTTGTGATGCTGTGATGATGCTGTGATGGCGCTGTGATGATGCTGTGATGACGCTTTGATGAGGCTTTGATTATTTGATGATGCTGTGATGACGCTGTGATGACGCTGTGATGACGCTGTGATGATGCTGTGATGATGCATTGATGACACTGTGATGATGCTGTGACGATGTATTTATGATGACGCATTGATTACACTGTGATGACACTGCGATGATGCTGCGATGATGCAGTGATGATGCTGTGATGATGCTGTGATGACGCTTTGATGACACTATGATAATGTTGTGATAATGCAGTAATGATGCAGTGATGACTCAGTGATGATGCTGTGATGACGCTGTGATCATGTTGTGATGATTCTGTGATGGCACTGTGATGCTTTGTTTAAGCTCTGATGATGCTGTGATGATGCCGTGATGATTCTGTTATTATGCTGTGATCATGTAGTGAAATGATGTGATGATGCTCTGATGATACAGTGATGATGCAGTGATGATCCAGTTATGACGCTGTGGTGAGGCTGTGATAATATTGTGATGATGCAGTGATGATGCAGTGATGATGCTGTGATGATGCAGTGATGAGGCTTCGATAATGTTCTGATGACGCTATGATGATACTGTGATGATACAATAATGACGCTGTGATTCTTTGGTGATGCTGTGATGATGCTGTGATGATGCAGTGATGATGATGTGATGATGTTGTTATGATGCTGTGATGATGCAGTGATCATTCACTTATGATGCTGTTATGATGCAGTGATGACGCTGTGATGATGCAGTGATGACGCTGCGATGATGCTGTGTTGATGCTGTAATGATGATGTGATGACGCTGTGATGACGCACTGATAATGTAGTTATTACGCTGTGATGATTCTGTGATGACGTGCTGCTGATGATGTGATGACGCTTTGAAGACACTGTGATGATGCTGTGTTGATGCTGTGATGAAGCTGTGATGACGAGGTGATGGTTCTTTGATGACGCTCTGATGACGCAGTGGTGATGCTGTGATGACGCTGCGATGAGTCTTTGATGACGCTGTGATGGTTCAATGATGCTGTGATGATGCTGCGATGATGCTGTGTTGATGCCGTGATGAAGCTGTGATGACGCTTTGATTACGCTGTGATGCTTTGATGATGCTGTGATGATGCTGTAATAATGCAGTGATCATATGATGATACTGTAGTGATGCCGTGATGATGCTCTGATGACACTTTGATGACGCTGTGATGCTTTGATGATGCTGTGATGATGCTCTGATGACGCTGTAATGATGCACTGATGATGCAGTGATGATGCTGTGATGACGCTTTGATGACGCTGTGATGATTTTGTTATGATGCTGTTGTGATGCTGTGATGATGCAGTGATGATGCTACGATGAAGCTGTTGTGATGCTGTGTTGACGCTTTGATGGCACTATGATAATATTCTGATGATGTAGTAATGATGCTGTGATGACGCAGTGATGATGCTGTGATGATGCTGTAATGATGCAGCGATGATGCTGTGATGATGTTGTGATTATGCTGTGATGACGCTACGATAATGCTGTTATGATGCTGTGATGACGCTGTGATCATGCAGTGATCATGCTGTGATGATGCATTGATGACGCTGCGATGATGCTTTGATGATTCTGTGAAGATGCAGTGATGACGACGTGATGACGCTGTCATGACGCTGTTATGACGCAGTGATGATGCAGTGATGATGCTGTGACGATGTAGTGGTGATGACACATTTATGACACTGTGATGATGCTGTGATGATGATGTGATGATGCTGTGATGACTCTATGATGATGCAGTGATGACACTGTGATGGCACTGTGATGCCTTGTTGAAGCTCTGATGATGCATTGAGAATGCACTGATTATGCAGTGATGATGTTGTCTTGATACTGTGATGATGCTGTGATGACAGTTTTATGACACTGTGATTATGTTCTGATGATACAGTGATGATGCAGTGATGACGCGGTGATGATGCTGTTGTGATGCTCTGATGATGCTGTGATGACGGTTTGATGACACTGTGATGACGTTCTGATGCTGCAGTGATGATGCTGTGATGATGCTGTGATGACGCTGTGATGATGCTGTTGTGATGATCTGATAATGCTATGATGACGCTTTGATGACACTATGAAGCTGTTGTTGTGATGCACTGATGACGCTGTTATGATGCTGTGATGCTCTGATGATGATGTTATGATGCTGTGATGATGCAGTAATGATGCTGTGATGGTGCTGTGATGACGCTTTGATTACTGCATCATCACTGCATCACCACAGCATCATCACTGCCTAATCAAAACATCATCACAGCATCAGCACAACATCATCACTGCATCATCACAGCATCATTACAGCATCATCACAGCATCATCACTGCATCATCACAGCATCATCACAGCCTTATAACTACATAAACACTGCATCATCACAGCATCATCACTGAGTCATCACAGCGTCAAAACAGCATCATCACATCATCATCATTGCATCATCACTGCATCATCTCAGCATCATAATAGTGTCAGCAGAGCGTCATCACAGTCATCACAGCATCATCACATCATCATCGCAGCTTCATGACAGCATCATCACAGCATTATCTCAGCATCACAGAATCTTTACTGCATAAATACTGCATCATAACAGCGTCATCACATTATCTTCACAGCATCATCACGGCATCATCACATTATCATCACAACATCATCAGAGTGTCATCACAGCATCATCACTCCGTCATCACAGCGTCATCACGGTATCATCACAGCATCATCACAGCACCATTGCTGCATAATCACTGCATCATCACAGCATAATGAAAGCATCGCCACTGCGCCTTCACAGCATCATCACTGCATCATCACTGCATCATCACAGCATCTTCAAATCACCATCGCAGCATCATCACTGCGTCATCACTGCATCATCACAGCATAATCACTGCATCATAACAGCATCATAACTGCGTCATCATAGTGTCACCACAGCATCATCACAGCATCACGACAGCGTCATCACAACATCACAATGGGGTCATCACAGCATCATCACTGCATCGTCACAGAATCATAAAAGCGTCATCAAAGCATCATCACAAAATCATCACATCATCATCCCAGCATCATCACATCATCATCACTGCGTCATCCCAGCATCATCACAGCATCATCACTGCGTCATCACAGCGTCATCACAGTATCCTCACAGCATCTTCACTGCATCATCACTACATTGTCACAGCATCATCACATCATCATCACTGCATCATCACAGCATCATCACAGCATAATCTCATCATCATCACAGTATCAGTACTGCAGAATCATTGCATTATCACACCATCATCACAACATCATCGCAGCATCATCATAGCATCACGACAGTGTTATCTGAGCATCACGACAGCGTAATCATAGCGTCATCAGAGATTCATCAGAGCATCATTGCAGCATCATCACTGCATCATCACAGTATCATCACATTGTGAGGAATGTTTTAACAATTCGTGTCCATAAAGAACAGCCCTGTCTGCTTCTGTCTGCTTCGGGGCCCTGCAATGGCAGTTTGATTCCTTAACCACAGATGCAGTGTGCCCCAGTCTCCCCCTCATTCTAGTCAAGTTATCAAGTCTTCAGAAAATACTCCTCAAATTCTTGAGCTTGTTTGCCTTTGTTATTCCGGATTTCTATTTCTAACAGTTACAGCCTTTTTTTCTGTTGTTTTGTCTTCTTCGAAATTAACTTAACGCGGCTATAGGTGTGGCTGTCCCTGTGAATGGCTGGTGAGGAATGTTTTAATTACTTGTGAAGTGTCAATAAGAAAGCTATTTGTGTTTGTATGACGTCTTTGATGTCTGGGAGCCTCAGAATAACTGATAACAATTAGTGACTGTTATGGAATACTATGCAGGCCTCTGATATCTGGCCAGGTGTCCAAGAGGTTAAGAAGAGGAAAAAAAGACGGCTAGGAGACAAGACCTGCAGGGGATGCTGTATAAACTTGACACGGTGCCAAAGGAGTACAAAGGGGAAACACAAGAAAAAACTTGGAGAGGAAGACTACGAGCCTTCAGCATGAAAGACCCCTAGAGACCCCCAGAGGGACCACCGGAGACTGATGCGCATGCTCCAGTAGGAGGGACTGGACCCCGGAAGCTAATTATAATAACCTATTTTTTTTAGAAGTAGTAATGAATATGTATTAGTCTAGGAGTATAAAAATCAGCTCCTTGATGTGGCTGGTGTGAGTCCTGTTGGAGCGGAAACTCCCGGTGCACCCAGCGCTGTTTGCTTACTTCTATTCTTTTAATAAATCCTATTTTCTTACTTAAACCTATTTTGAAGACTGAGCTATTTATAACAACATCATAGTAACATCATCACAATATCATTGCAGAATCATCACTGCATGATCAGAGCATCATCTCAGCATAATCACAGCATCATTAGTGCAGAATTACTGCATCATCACATCATGATCAATGCGTCATCACATCATAATCACAGCATCATCAGAGCATCATCACTGCGTCATCACAGCATCATTACTACGCCATCACAGCGTCATAACAGCATCATCAGAGCATCATCACTGAATAATCACAGCATCATCACAACATCATCACAGTGTCATGACAGCATTATCACGGCATAATCACTGCATCATCACCGCATTCTCACAGCATTATCATGGTATCATTACTGCTTACACACTGCATCATCACAGCGTCATCACAGCATCATCAAAAAATCATCACAGCGTCATCACAGCGTTATTACTGCATCATCACTGCATCATCATAGCATCAACAGAGCATCGTCACAACGTCATAACAGCATCATCACAACGACATCACAGCATCATCACTGCATCAACACATCATCATTACAACATCATCACTGCGTCATCAGAGCATCACCAAAAAATCATCACAGCGTCATGAGTGCATCATCACTGCATAATCACTGCATTATCTCAGCATCATCAAAGCACCATTATTGCATAATCATTGCATCATCGCAACATCATCACTGCATCATCACAGCAGCATCACAGCAGCATCACAGCATCATTACAGCAGCATCAGAGCATCATCACAGCATCATCACAACATAATCATAGCATCACCACAGCATAATCACAGCATCATCACTGCGCCATTACAGCATCATCACAGCAGCGTTGCAGCATGATCACTGCATCATCACATAATCATCAAAACATAATCATAGCATCATCACAATATCATCACAGCATCATGACAGCGTCATCACTGCATCAGAACTGCATCAGAACTGCATCATCACAAAATTATTACAGCGTCATCAGAGCATCATCACTGCATCATCACAGCATCATCACCGCATTATTACAGCATCATCACAGCATCATTACTGCTTACTCACTGCATCATCACAACATAATCACAGTATCATCACTGCATCATCACTGCATCATAACTGCGTCATCACTGCAGCAGCGCAGCGTCATCAAAGCATTATCACTGCATAATCACTGCATCATGACAGCATCATCAATGTGTCATCACAGCATCATCACAGCATCATCACAACATCATCACAGCATCATCTCACTGCATCATCACAGCATCATCACTGCAACATCTCAGCATCTTCACTGCATAATCACTGCATCTTCATTTCATCATCACAGCAGCATAACTGCATTATCATCACAAAATCATAAGTGTCATCACAGCATCTTCACTGCATAATCACTGCATCTTCATTGCATCATCACGGCATCATCACTACGTCATAACAGCGTCATCACAGCATCATCACTGCAACATCTCAGCATCATCACAGCATCATCACTGCATAATCATTTCATCATCACAGCAGCATAACTGCATCATCATCACAACATCATAACAGTGTCATCACAGCATCATCACATCATCATCACAGCATCATCCCAGCATCATCATTGCGTCATCAGAGCGTCAACACTACATCATCACAGCATCATCAGTAAATCATCACAGTGTCATCACAGTATCATCACTGCATCATCAGTGCATCATCACAGCATCATCACATCATCATCACAACATCATCACAGTTTTATAACAGCATCATCACAGCATAATCACTGCATCATCACCACATCATTGCAGCATCATCACAGCATCATTACTGCATAATCACTGCATTATCATAGCGTCATCGTCTATCATCACTGCATCGTCACAGCGTCATCACAGTGTCATCACTGCATCGTCACATGATCATCGCAGAGTCATCACAGTGTCATCACAGCATCATGACATCATCATCGCAGCGTCATCACAGCATCATCAATCCGTCATCAAAGTCAAGGCGTCATCACAGCATTATCACTGTATCATCACAGAATCACCACAGCATCATTACTGTGTCATCACAGCGTCACAACAGAATCATAAGAGCATCATCATAGCATCATCACAACATCATCACAGTATCATCACTACATCATCACAGCATCATCAGAGAGATATCACAGCATCATGACTACATCATCGGAGCATCATAACATCATCGTCACTGCATTATCACATGATCATCGCAGCGTCATCACATCATCATCTCATAATCTTCACTGCGTCATCACAGCATCATCAGAGCATCATTACAGCGTCATAACAGCATCATCATCACAGCATCAAGGCAGCGTTATCACTGCATCGTCACAGCATCATCACAACATCATCACAGCATCATCAGAGCATCATTACTACTTACTCACTGCATCATCGCAGCATCATCACAGCATCATCACAACATAATAAGTGTCATCACAGCATCATCACTCCATAATTGCTGCATTATCACAGCATAATCACATCATCATCACAGCATCATCGCATCGTCATCACTGCGTCGTCACAGCATCATCACAACATCATCACAGCATCGTCACTGCATCATCACTGCATTATCACTGCATCATCTCAGCATCATCAGAGCATCATCACAGCGTCATCACTGCATCGTCACAGCATCACCACAACATCATCACACCATCGTCACTGCATCATCACTGCATTATCACTGCATCATCGCAGCATCATCACTGCATCATCGCAGCATCATCAGATCATCATCACAGCATCATCACAGTGTCATCACTACATCATCACAGCATCATCACTGTATCATCACCGCATCATCACAGCATCATCAGAGCGACATCACAGTGTCATCACTACATCATCACAGCATCATCACTGCATCATCACCGCATCATCACTGCATCATCACAGCGTCATCACAGTGTCATCACTGCATCATCATATCATTATCACCGCATCATCAGTGTCATCACAACATCATCAAAGCATCATCACAACGTCATCACAGCATCATCACAGCATCTACATTGCGTCATCAGAGAATCATCAAAGCATGATCACTGCGTCACCACAGCGTCATCACAACATCATCACTGAATCATCATTGCATCAGCTCAGCATCATCATAGCATCATCAAAGTATCAGCACAACATCATCACAGCATCTTCACTGCATCATCACTGCATCATCTCTGCATCACCACAGCATCATCACTGCATAATCAAAACATCATCACAACATCATTATAGCGTCATCACAGCATCATGACTGTGTCATCAGAGCGTCATCACAGCATAATCACAGCATCATCACAGCAGCACCAGAGCAGCATCATGGCGTCATGACAGAATCATCACTACGTCATCAAATTGTCATCACAGCAAACCACAGCATCATTGCAGCATCATAACAGCATCATCAAAGCATCTTTACTGCTTACTCACTGCATCATCACAGCGTCATCACACTATTGTCAGTGCATCTTCAGAGCATCATCACTGCATCATCACACCATAATCACAACATCATCACACCGTCATCACAGTGTCATCACTGCATGATCACTGCATCCTCACAGCATCATCACAGAATCATTACAACATAATCACTGCATCATCACAGCGTCATCACAGTACTATAACTGCATCATCACAGCAACATCACAGCATCATCAGAACGACATCAGAGCATCATCACTGCATCATGAAAGCATCATCACTGCATCATCACATCATCATCACATAATCTTCAATGTGTCATCACAGCGTAATCACAAAGTCATCACTTCATAATAAATTGTCATCACAGCGTCATCACAGCATCATCACAGCTGTATCGCAGCGTCATCACAGCATCACCACAGCATCATCACTGCATCATCACATCATCATCCCACATCATCACAACATCATGACAGCATCATTACTGCTTACATACTGCATCATCACAGCGTCATCATAGCATAATCTCAGAATCGTCACAGCATCATCACTGCATCATCTCAGCATCATCACAACATCATCAGTGTCATCACAGCATCATCACTGCGTCATCACAGCATCATCACAGCTTCATAGCTGCATAATCACAGCATCATCACTGCATAATCACAGCATCATCACCGCATCATCCCAGCATCATCACAACATCATGACAGCATCATTACTGCTGACTCACTGCATCATCACATCATCATAAAAACATCATCACTACATCATCACTGTGTCATCACAGCATTATCAGAGCTTCATCACAGCATCATCATTCCGCAGTCACAGCGTCATCAGAACGACATCAGAGCATCATCACAGCATCATCCCATATTCATCACAGCATCATCACATCACCATCACTGCATCATCACAGAATCATCATCTCAGCATCTTCGAAGTGTCATCAGTGCATCGTTACAGCATCGTCACAATATCATCACAGCATCATAAATGCATAATCACTGCATCATCACCGCATAATCATAGGGTCATCACAGCATCATCACAGCATAATCTCAATATCATCAAAGCATCATTATTGCTTATTCAGTGCATCATCACAGCATCATCACAGTATCATCACTGCATCATCACAGCATCATCTCAGCGTCATCACAGAATTATTACTGCATAATCACTGCATCATCACAGTGTCATCAGAGTATCATCACTGCATCATCATATCATCATCACAGTGTCATCACAGCATCCTCACACCATGATCATAACGTCATCACAGCGTCATCACAGCATCATCACAGCATCATCACTGCATCATCACAGCATCATCACTGCATCATAACAGCGTCATCACAGCATCATCAAATCATCATCACTGTATCATCACAGTGTCATCACAGCATCATCACATCAACATCACAGCATCATAACAGCGTCATTACAGAATCATCACATCATCATCACTGTATAATAACAGTGTCAACACAGCATCATCACATCATCATCATTGCTTCATCGCAGCGTCATCGCTGCATCATCACAGCATCAAAACAATGTCCTTGCAGCATCATCACAGCATCATCACAGCATAATCACAGCATCATCACAACATCATAAGAGCGTCATTAGCATCATAACAGCACCATCACCGTGTCATCGCAGTGTCACCAGAACATCAGCGCATTATCATCGCAGCGTCAAAAAAATATAATCATAGCATCATCACAGCATTATCACTGCATCATCAATGAATCATCACAGCATAATATCAGCAACATCACAGCATCATTACTGCTTACTCACTGCATCATAACAGCGTCATCACAGTATCATCACTGCATCATCACAGCATCATCACTACATCATCACTGCATCATCAATGAATCATCACAGAATCATCACTGCATCATAATTACATAATCACAGCGTCATAAATGCATCATCACAGTGTCATCACAGCATCATGTCAGCATCATCACAGCATCACGACAGGGTCATCACAGCATCATCACTGCATCATTACAGCGTCATCACAGCATAATCATAGCATCATCACAACACCACCACAGCGTCATAACAGTATCATCACTGCGTCATCACTACATCATCACAGCATCATCACATCATCATCACTGCATCATCACAGCGTCATCGCTGCATCATCACAGCATCATCACAGCATCATTACTGCATCATCACAGCATAATCACAGCATCATCACAACATCATAAGAGCGTCATTAGCATCATAACAGCACCATCACTGTGTCATCGCAGTGTCACCAGAACATCAGCACATCATCATCGCAGCGTCAACAAAACAGAATCATAGCATCATCACAGCATCATCACTGCATTATCAGTGCATCTTCACAGCAACATCTCAGCATCATCTCACCATCATTACTAATTACTCACTGCATCATCACAGCGTCATCACAGTATAATCACTGCATCATTACAGCATCATCACAACATCATGTAAGTGTCATCACAGCATAATCACTGTGTCATCACTATGTCATCACAGCAAAATCACAATATCATCACAACATCATTAAAGCGTCATAACTGCATCATCACTGCATCATAACTGCATCATCACATCGTCACCACAGCGTCATCGCAGCAACATCACAGCATCATCACTGCATCGTAACTGCATCATCACGGTATCATCACAGCATCATCACAGCATCACAACAGCATTATCAGAGCATCACAACAGCCTCAACACAGTGTCACCACAGCAACATCACAGAATCATCACAGCATAATCGCAGCGTCACTACAGCATCATTACTGCATAATCACTGCATCATTACAGCATCATCACTGCATCATCACTGCGTCATCACAACGTTATCACAGTATCATCACTGCATCATCATATCATCATCGCAGCGTCATCACTGCATCATCGCAGCATCATCACTGCATAGTCACAGCATCATCGCGTCTTCATACAGACATCATAACAGGGTCATCACAGCGTCATAACCGCATAAACACTGCATCATCACAGCATCATCATTGCGTCATCACAAAATCATCACAACATCATCGCAGCATCATCACAGCATCACGACAGCGTTACCAGAGCATCACAGCAGTGTCATCACAGTGTCATCACAGAATCATCACATAGTCATCACAACATCATCGCAGTGTCATAAATGCCTCATCACTACATCATCACAACATAATCATAGCATCATCACAGCATCATCACTCTATCAGCAATGCATCGTCACAGCATTATCAAATCATCACTGCACCATCACATCATCATCACTGCATCACCAATGCTTCATCTCAGCGTCATCACAGTATCAATACTGCGGAATCACTGCGTCATCACATCAAAATATCTGCATCATCACATCACCATCACTGCATCATCACTGCATCATCACTGCATCATCACTGCGTCATCACAGCATCATCACAGCGTTATCACATAATCACGATGCGGTCATCACAGAGTCATCGCAGAATCATCACAGCATCATCACTGTGTCATCACAGCGTCGTCACAGCATCATCACAATATCATCACAGCCTCATATCTGCATCATCACTGCATAATGACTGCATCATAACAGCATCATAACTACGTCATCATATTGTCATCACAGCATCATCACAGCATCACGACAGCGTCATCACAAAATCACGACAGGGTCATCACAGCATCATCACTGCATAGTCACAGAATCATGACCGCGTCATCACAGCATCATCACATCATCATCCCTGCATCATCACATCATCATCACTGCATCATCACAACATTATCACAGCATCATCAAAGCATCATCACAGCGTAATCACAGCATCATCACAGCATCACAACAGCGTCATCACTGCAGCATCACAGCATCATCACAGTATCCTCACAGCATCTTCACTGCATCATCACTACATTGTCACAGCATCATCACATCATCATCACTGCATCATCACAGCATAATCTCAGCATCATCACAATATCAGTACTGCAGAATCATTGCATCATCACACCATCATCACATCATCGCAGCATCATCATAGCATCACAACAGTTTTATCTGAGCATCACGGCAGTGTAATCATAGCGTCATCACAGATTCATAAGAGCATCCTTGCAGCGTCATCACTGCATCATCACAGTACCATCACATCATAGCAACATCATGAGAACATCATCGCAGAATCATCACTGCATCATCAGAGCATCATCTCAGCATAATCACAGCATCATTAGTGCAGAATCACTACATCATCACATCATCATCACTGCATCATCACATCATCATCACAGCATCATCAGAGCATCATCACTGCGTCATCACTACATAATCATAGCATCATTACTGCGTCATCACTGCATCATCAATGCATCATCACAACGCCATCTCAGTATCATCACAGCATCATCACAGCGTCATCACAGCATCACGACAGTGTCATCGCAGCGTCAACACAGCATCATTACATCATGATTATGAGTCATCAGAGTGTCATCGCAGCATCCTCACAGCATCATCATAGTACCACTACAGCATCATCACAGAATCACTATAGAGTCATCATAGCGTCATCACAGCATCATCACAGCATCGTCACAGCGTCATCACAGCATCTTCACATCATCAATACATCATCGAAGCATCATCACTGCGTCATCACAACATCATCACTGCATCATCACAGCGTCATCACAGCATCATCACATCATCATAACAGCATCATCACATCATCACCACAGCATCATCACAGCATCATCACTGCATCATCATTGCATCGTCACAGCATTATCAAATCATCACTGCACCATCACATCATCATCACTGCATCATCAATGCTTCATCTCAGCGTCATCACAGTATCAATACTGCGGAATCACTGCGTCATCACATCAAAATATTTGCATCATCACTTCACCATCACTGCATCATCACTGCGTCATCACAGCATCATCATTGCATCATCACAGTGTTATCACATAATCACGATAGGGTCATCACAGAATCATCGCAGCATCGTCACAGCATCATCACTGCGTCATCACAACGTCATCACAGCATCATCACAATATCATCACAGCGTCATAACAGCCTCATATCTGCATCATCACTGCATAATGACTGCATCATAACAGCATCATAACTACGTCATCATATTGTCATCACAGCATCATCACAGCATCACGACAGCGTCATCACAACATCACGACAGGGTCATCGCAGCCTAATCACTGCATCGTCACAGCATCATCACTGCATCGTCACTGCATCGTCACATCATCATTGCGTCATCATCAAAGCATAATCACACTGTCATAACTGCATAAACTCTACATCATCACAGCATCATCACTGCGTCAATACAGCATCATCATTGCATCATCACTGCATCACCTCAGCATCATAACATCATCATTACAGCATAATCATTGCATCATCACAGCATCACGACAGCGTTATCAGAGCATCACGACAGAGTCATCACAGCGTCATCACAGAATCATCACAGCATCATCGCAGTGTCATCACTGAATCATCACAGCATCATCAAAATATAATCATAGCATCATCACAGCATCATCACTGCATCATCAAGGAATCATCACAGCATCATCTCAGCAACATCACAGCATCATTACTGCTTACTCACTGCATCATAACAGAGTCATCACAGTATCATCACTGCATCATCACTGCATCATCACTGAATCATCGCAGAATCATCACTGCATCATAGCTACATAATCACAGCGTCATAAATGCATCATCACAGTGTCATCACAGCGTCATCTCAGCATCATCACAGCATCACGACAGGGTCATCACAGCATCATCACTGCATCATTACAGCGTCATCACTGCATCATCACTGCATCATCACAGCACCATATCAGCATCATCACAGCGTCATTACTGCTTACTCACTGCATCATCACAGCGTCATCACAACATCATCACAGTGTCATCACTGCATCATCACTGCATAATCACTGCATCATCACGGCATAATCACAACATCATCTCAGCTTCATCACAGAATCATTACTGCATAATCACTGCATCATTACAGCATCATTACAGCATCATAGAATCATAATCACGACAGCATTTCTGCATCATCACTGCATCATCATAGCGTCATCAAAGCATCATCACTACATCATCAAATTGTCATCACAGCATCATCGTGGCCTCATCACGGCGTCATCACAGCATCATCACTGCATCATCACTGCGTCCTCAAAGCATCATCACTGCATCATCAGATCATCATCACATCAGCGACACAGCGTCATCACTGCGTCAACACAGCGTCAACACATTGTCCTCACTGCATGGTCACAGCATCATCACAACATCATCACAGCATCATCGGATCATCATCACATCATCATCACAGCATCATCACAGAATCGTAGCTGCATAATCACAGCATCATAATAAGGTCATCACAGCGTCATCACAGCATCATCACAGCATCTACACTGCATCATCAGAGAATCATCAAAGCATCATAACTGCGTCACCACAGCGTCATCACAACATCATCACTGAATCATCACTGCATCAGCACAGCATCATTACTGCATTATCACTGCATCATCACAGCTTCATCACTGCACCATCACTGCATCATGACATCATCATCACAGCATCATCATGACATCTAAGCAGCATCATCACAGTATTACGAAGGCATCATCACAGTGTTATCATAGCATCATCACAATATCCTCACAGCATCGTCACAGCTTATTCACAGCGTCATCGCAGCTTCATCACTGCTTCATCAGAGCATCATCACAACATTATCGCTGCATCATCACAGTCATCACAGCGTCATCACAACGTCATTACTGCATCATCACTGCATCATCACTTCGTAATCAGAGCATCATGACTTCATCATCACAGCACCATTACTGCATCATCACAAAATCATCACAGTGTCATCACAGCATCATCACTGCATCATCACTACATCATCACAGCATCATCACAGCATCATGGCAGCATCATGGCAGCATCATCACATCGTCATAATTGTATCATCACAGCGTCATCATAGAATCATCACAGCCTCATCACAGCATCATCACAGCGTCATCACAGCGGCGTAACTGCATCCTCACTGCATCATCACCGCATCACCATCATCACAGCATCACAAGCTGTGATGACACTGTGATGACACTGTAAGGACGCTGTGATGATGCGGTGATGCTCTGATCATGTGTGCTGTGCATCACAGCGTCATCACAGCATCATCACAGCGTCATCAAATTATCATCACTGCATCATCAGAGCATCATCAGAGCATTGGTGTAGATGCACTTCAGCTGGGCCATTGCCCTATCCTCCGGCCTTGCCATTGTTCCCCCTGCCACAGCCCCAATAATCCTTGCTTCAGCCACATCCCCCTTCTTACCTAGTTTAACGCCCTCTCAATGAGCCCTGCCAGCTCCTGGCCCAGGATCCTTTTTCCCCTAAAAGACAGGGACCCGTCTGCGGCCATCAGGCCAGGTGCTGAGTAAAGTGCCCCATGGTCGAAAAACCCAAGATTTCTGCGTTGGCACCAGAAATGATGATGTTATGATGCTGTGGTGATGCTGTTGTGATAATGCTGTGATGGTGCTGTGATAAGTCTGTTATGACGCAGTGATGATGCTCGGATGATGCAGTGATGTTGCAGTAGTCACGCTGTGATGTTGCTTTGATGATGCTGCGATGAATTTCTGGTGATGCTCTGATGATGCTGTGATGATGCTGTGATGATGCTGTGATGATGCAGTGATGATGCTGTGATGATGCTTTGGTGATGCTGTGATGATGCTCTAATGACGGAGTGATGATGCTGTGATGACTCTGTGATGATGCTGTAATAATGCTGTGATGATATGATGATGCTGCAGTGCTGCCGTGATGATCCTCTGATGACACGTTGATGACGCTGTGAGGCTTTGATGATGCTGTGATGATGCTCTGATGATGCTGTAATGATGCAGTGATGACGCTATGATGACGCTTTGATGACGCTTTGATGACGCTGTGATGATTTTGTTATGATGCTGTTGTGATGCTGTGATGATACAGTGATGATGCTGCGATGATGCTGTTGTGATGCTGTGTTGACGCTTTGATGACACTATGATAATGTTCTGATGATGCAGTAATCATGCAGTGATGACGCAGTGATGATGCTGTGATGATGCTGTAATGATGCAGCGATGATGCTGTGATGATGTGATTATGCTGTGATGACGCTACGATAATGCTATTATGATGCTGTGATGACACTGTGATCATGCTGTGGTCATGCTGTGATGATGCAGTAATGACGCTGCGATGATGCTTTGATGATTCTGTGAAGATGCAGTGATGACGCTGTGATGACGCTATTATGATGCAGTGATGATGCAGTGATGATACTGTGACGATGTAGTGGTGATGACGCATTGATGACGCTGTGATGATGCTGTGATGACGATGTGATGATGTTGTGATGACTACGATGATGCAGTGATGACACTGTGATGGCACTGTGATGCCTTGTTGAAGCTCTGATGATGCATTGAAAATGCACTGATTATGCAGTGATGATGTTGTCTTGATACTGTGATGATGCTGTGATGATAGTTCTATGACACTGTGATTATGTTCTGATGATGCAGTGATGATGCTGTGATGATGCAGTGATGACTCAATGATGATGCTGATATGATGCTCTGATGATGCTGTGAAGACGGTTTGATGACACTGTGATGACGTTTTGATGATGCAGTGATGATGCTGTGATGACGCTGTGATGACGAGGCGATGATGCTGTTGTGATGCACTGATGATGCTGTGATGACGGTTTGATGACACTGTGATGATGTTCTGATGATGCAGTGATGACGTAGTGTTGACGCTCTGATGACGCAATGATGATGCTGGGATGATGCTGTGATGATGATGTGATGATGCTGTGATGACACTGTTATGATGTTGTGATGATGATGCAGTTATGCTGCTGTGATGATGAAATGATTATGCAGTGATGATGCTGTGATGATGCTGAAATGTTGCAGTGATGATGCTGTGATGACGCTGTTATGACGTAGTGATGATGCCGTGATGATGCAGTGAGTAAGCAGTAATGATGCTGTGATGATGCTGTGATGATGCAGTGAAGATGCAGTGATTATGCAGTGAAGATGCTGTGATGACACATGGTTTTGTGATGATAATGCAGTTATGCTGCTGTGATGATGATATGATTATGCAGTGATGATGAAGTGATGATGCTGTGATGATGCAGTGAGATGATGCTGTGATGATGTTGTGATGATGCTGTGATGATGCTGTGATGACACATTGATGATGCTGTCATGATGCAGTGATTATGCAGTGATAATGCTTTGATGACGCTGCGCTGCTGCAGTGATGACGCAGTTATGATGCAGTGATGATGCAGTGATGATACTGTGATTATGTTGTGATGATGCAGTGAGTAAGCAGTAATGATGCTGTGATGATGCGGTAATAATGCGGTGATGATGCTGTGATGATGCAGTGATGATGCTCTGATGACGCTGTAATAATTTTGTGATGATGATGTGATGATGCAGTTCTTATGCAGTTCTGATGCAGTGATGACGCTGTAATGATGCTGTGATGATATTGTGATGATGCTATCATTATGTTTTGATGATTATGTGATGATGCAGTGATCATGCTGCAACGCTGCTGTGATGATGCAGTAATGGCGCAGTGATGATGCTGTGATTATGCTGTGGTGATGCTGTGATTATGTTGTGATGATGCTGTGATGATGCTCTGATGCTGCTGTGATGATGCAGTGATGATGTTGCGATGATGCCGTGATGATGCAGTGGTGTCGCTGGGATGATGCTGCGATGATGCAGTGATGATGCAGTGATGACGATGTGATGATGCAGTGATGATGATGTGATGATGCAATGATTATGCAATAATGGTGCTTTGATGATGCTGAGATAATGCAGTGATTATGCAGTGATGATGCACTCATGACGCTGTGATGATTTTTTGATGATGGTCTGATGACGCAGTGATGATGTTGTAATGATGATGTGTTGATGCAGTGATGATGCTGTGATGTCGTTGTGATGATGCTGTTATGACGTTGTGACGATGCTCTGTTGATGCTATGATGATGCAGTGATGATGCAGTAATAACGCTGTGATGACGCTGTGATGATTTTTTGATGATGCTGTGATGACGCTGTGATGATGCAGTGTGTAAGCAGTAATGATACTATGATAATGCTGTGAGAATGCGGTGATGATGCAGTGATTATGCCGTGATAATGCTGTCATGACACTGTGATGATGTTGTGATGATGCTGTGATTATTCAGTGATGATGCTCTGATGATGCTGTGATTATGATGTGATGACGCATTGATCATGATGTGATGATGCAGTAATTCTGCACTAATGATGCTGTGATTATGCTGAGATGATGCTCTGATCATGCAGTGATGATTCTGCAATGATATTGTGATGATGTTACTATGATGTTGTTATAAATAGCTCAGTCTTCAAAATAGGTTTAAGTAAGAAAATAGGATTTATTAAAAGAATAGAAGTAAGCAAACAGCGCTGGGTGCACCGGGAGTTTCCGCTCCAACAGGACTCACACCAGCCATATCAAGGAGCTGATTTTTATACTCCTAGACTAATACATATTCATTACTACTTCTAAAAAAAATAGGTTATTATAATTAGCTTCCGGGGTCCAGTCCCTCCTACTGGAGCATGCGCATCAGTCTCCGGTGGTCCCTCTGGGGGTCTCTAGGGGTCTTTCATGCTGAAGGCTCGTAGTCTTCCTCTCCAAGTTTTTTTCTTGTCCTTCCCCTTTGTACTCCTTTGGCACCGTGTCAAGTTTATACAGCATCCCCTGCAGGTCTGTTCTCCTAGCCGTCTTTTTTTCCTCTTCTTAATCTCTTGGACACCTGGCCAGATATCAGAGGCCTGCATAGTATTCCATAACAGTCACTAATTGTTATCAGTTATTCTGAGGCTCCCAGACATCAAAGACGTCATACAAACACAAATAGCTTTCTTATTGACACTTCACAAGTAATTAAAACATTCCTCACCAGCCATTCACAGGGACAGCCACACCTATAGCCGCGTTAAGTTAATTTCGAAGAAGACAAAACAACAGAAAAAAAGGCTGTAACTGTTAGAAATAGAAATCCGGAATAACAAAGGCAAACAAGCTCAAGAATTTGAGGAGTATTTTCTGAAGACTTGATAACTTGACTAGAATGAGGGGGAGACTGGGGCACACTGCATCTGTGGTTAAGGAATCAAACTGCCATTGCAGGGCCCCGAAGCAGACAGAAGCAGACAGGGCTGTTCTTTATGGACATGAATTGTTAAAACATTCCTCACAATGTGATGATACTGTGATGATGCAGTGATGACGCAGCAATGATGCTCTGATGAATCTGTGATGACGCTATGATTACGCTGTCGTGATGCTCAGATAACACTGTCGTGATGCTATGATGATGCTGCGATGATGTTGTGATGATAGTGTGATAATGCAATGATTCTGCAGTACTGATACTGTGATGATGATGAGATTATGCTGTGATGATGTTGTGATGATGCAGTGATGATGATGTGATGATGCTGTGACAATGTAGTGATGATGCAGTGAAGATGCTGTGAGGATACTGTGATGATGCTGTGATGATGCAGTGATGACGCTGCAATCCTGCTGTGATAATGCTGTGATTACGCTGTGATGATGCTGTGGTGATGTTGTGGTAATGCAGTGATGATGATGTGATGATGCAGGGATGATGCTGTGATGATGCTGAGATGATGCTGTGATGACGCTGTGATGATGCAGTGTGTAAGTAGTAATAATGCTGTCATGATGTTGTGATGATGCTGGGATGATGATGTGATGAAGCAGTGATGATGCTGTGGTGATGCTGTGATGACGCTGCGATATAGCTGTGATGACGCTGTGATAACAATTTGATGATGAAGTGATGACTTTGTGATTACGCTGTGATGACGCATTGAAGATCATGTGATGATGATGTGATGATGCAGTGATGATGCTGTCATCATGCAGTGATGATGCTCTGATGTCGCTCTGATGATGCTGTGATGATGCAGTTTTGGTACTGTGATGACAGTGTGATGATGCAGTGATTATGTAGTAATGGTTCTGTGATGATGCTGTGATGATGCATTGATGATGCTGTGATGACCATGTGATGATGCAGTGATGGTGGTGTGATGATGTTGTGATGATGCAGTAATGATGATGTGATGATGCAGATATGATGGTGTTATGATGCAGTGAATACACCGTGATGACGCTGTGATGATGCAGTGACTAAGCAGTAATGATGCTGCGATGATGCTGTGATTATGCTGTGATGATGAGGTGATGATGCAGTGATTATGCAGTGATGATGCTGTCATGATACTCTAATGATGCTCTGATGATGCAGAGATGATGCAGTGATTTTTCTGTGATGATGTTGTAATGATGATAATGTGATGATGCTGTGATAATGCAGTGATTATGCTGTAATGATATTCTGATGACACTGAGATAATGCTCTGATGCTGTAGTGATGATGTTGTGAAGATGCAGTCAGGACGCAGAGATGATGCTGTGATGACAATGCGAAGATGCTGTGATGATGCAGTGATGGCGCAGTGATGATGCTGTGATGACACTGTGATTATGTGGTGATGATGATATGATGATGCTGTGATGATGCTGTGATGATGCTGAGATTATGCAGCTATGACGCTGTGATGACATAGTGATGATGCTGTGATGACACTGTGATGATTATGTCATGATGCAATGATGATGCAGTGGTGATGCTCTGATGATGCTGTAATGATGCTGTGACGATGAAGTGATGGTGCAGTGATGATGATGTGATGATGCTGTGATGATGTTGTGATGATGCTGTGAAGATGCAGTGATGACGCTGCGATGATGCTGTGATGATGCTGTGATGATGCTGTGATGACGTTGCGACGACGATATGATGATCCTGTGATTACTCTGTGATGACGTTTCGATTAAACTGTTATGATGCTGTGATGATGCAGTGGTGATGCTTTGATGACGCTGTGATGATGCTGTGATGATAGATTGATTATACTGTGATGATGTTGTGATGATGCTGTTATGATGAAATGATGATGATGGGATGATGCAATGATGACGCTGTGATGATGCAGTGATGATACTGGTACGACGCTGTCATAATGCAGTGATTATGCAGTAATGATTCTATGAAAATGCTGAGATGATGCTGTGATGATGTAGTGATGACGCAGTGATGATGCTTTGATGACAATGCCAAGATTCTGTGATGATGCTGTGATAGTGCAGTGATTATGCAGTGTTTATGCTGTGATGATGCTCTGATTATGTTGTGATGATGCTGTGATGATATTGTGATGATGCAGTGATGATGTTGTGATAACACAGTGATGATGCTGTGATGATGCAGTCTGAATGATGTGATGATGCTGTGAAGATGCAGTTCTGTTGCAGTGATGATGCTGTGATGATGCTGTGATGATGTGATGATGCTGTGATGATGCTGTAATGAGGCTGTATTGATGTTGTGATGATGCAATGATGATGTTGTGATGGCGAAGTGATGATGCTGTGATGATGCAGTGATCATGTAGTGATGATGATGTGATGACGCAGTGATTCTGCAGTAATGATGCAGTGATGATGCTGTGATGACGCTGCGATGATGATGTGATGATGCTGTGATGACTGTGATGACGCTCTGATGACACTATTATGATGCTGAGATGATGCAGTGATGATGCAATGATGATGCTGTGATGATGCTGTTATGACGCTGTGATGACGCAGTGATGATGCTGTGATGATGCAGTGTTTATGTAGTTATGAGGCTGTGATGATGTTTTGAGTACACAGTGATGATGCTGTGGTGATGCAGTGATGATACAGTGATGATGCAGTGATCAAAGCGTCATCACAGCATCATCACAGCATCATTACTACATCATCACAGCATCATAACATCATAATCAGAGCATCACAGAATCATCACAGCATCATCACTGCATCATCACAACCACATCAAAGTGTCATCAAACCGTCATCACAGCATCATCAGACCATCACAACAGCATCATCACCGCGTCATCACTGCATCATCACAGCATGATCACTGTGTCATCAGAACATTATCACAGTGTCATAAAACCGTCATCACAGTATCATCACAGCATCATCACAGTATCAAGACAACATCATCACTACATAATCAGTGCATTATCAATGCATCATCAGAGCTTCAACAAGGCATCACAGTGTCATCACTGCATCATCATTGAGTCATCAAAGCATCATCACATCATCATCACAGCATCATCACAGCGTCATCAATGCGTCATCACCACTACATCGTCACAGCATCATCACTGAATCATCACTGTGTCATAACAGCATCATCACAGCGTCATCACATCGTCATCACTGCATCTTCACAGAATCATCAAAGCATCATCACAGCTTCATCAGAGCATCATCACAGCATCATTAGAGCGTCATCACTGCATCATTACATCATCATCAGTGCATCATCAGAGCATCATCACAGCTTCATCAGAGCATCATCACAGCATCATTAGAGCGTCATCACTGCATCATTACATCATCATCAGTGCATCATCAGAGCATCATCACAACATCATCACATCATCATGACTGCATCATCACAGCGTCATCACAGCGTCATCACAACATCATCACAGTGTCATCAAAGCCTCATCACAGCATCACAACAGCATCATCACAGTGTCATCAGAGCGTCATCATAGCGTCATCACTGCATCATCACAGTATCATAACTGCATCATCACTGCATAAACACTGCATAATCACAGTGTCATAACAGCGTCATAATAGCATAATCACATTGTCATCAAAGCGTCATCACAGCATCATCGCAGCATCATTACAGCATCATCAGAGCATCATCCCGGCATCATCACAGCATCACAGCGTCATCAAATTATCATCACTGCATCATCAGAGCATCACCAGAACTTCATCACAGCCTCATCACAGCACCATCACAGCGTTATCACAGCGTCATGAAAGCATCATCACAACATCATCAAAGCGTCATCACAGCACCATCACAGCATCATCACTGCATCATCACTGTGTCATCAAATCATCATCACAGCATCATCACAACAGCATCACCACAGCATCATAACATCATCATTTCTTGTGCCAACGCAGAAATCTTGTTTTTTTTTTTGACCATGGGGCACTTTACTCAGCACCTGGCCTGATGGCCGCAGACGGGTCCCTATCTTTTAGGGGAAAAAGGATCCTGGGCCAGGAGCTGGCAGGGCTCATTGAGAGGGCTTTAAACTAGGTAAGAAGGGGGATGGGGCTGAAGCAAGGATTATTGGGGCTGTGGCAGGGGGAACAATGGCAAGGCCGGAGGATAGGGCAATGGCCCAGCTGAAGTGCATCTACACCAATGCTCTGATGATGCTCTGATGATGCAGTGATGTTGCAGTAGTGACGCTGTAATGACGCTGAGATGTTGCTTTGATGATGCTGCGATGAAGTTCTGGTGATGCTCTGATGATGCAGTGATGATAATTTGATGACGCTGTGATGATGCTGTGATGACGCTGTGATGCACAGCACACATGATCAGAGCATCACAGCATCATCACAGCATCACCATAGTATCATCACAGCATCATCACCGCATCATCACAGCATCATCACAGCGTCCTTACTGTGTCATCACAGTGTCATCATACCTTGTGATGCTGTGATGATGGTGATGCAGTGAGGATGCAGTTACGACGCTGTGATGATGCTGTGATGATGCAGTGATGAGGCTGTGATGATGCTGTGATGACACTGTGATGATGTTGTGATGATGCAGTAATGGTGCTGTGATGATGAAGTCATGATGCTCTGATTACGAAGTGATGATGCAGTGATGATGCAGTAATGATGCTGTGATGACTCTGTGATGATGTAGCGATAATGTTGTGATGATGCTCTGATGAAGCAGTGATGAAGCCGCGATGATGCTGTGAATAAGCAGTGATGATGCTGTGACGATATTTTGATGATGCTATGATAACGCGGTGATGACGCTGTCGAAATACTGTGATGACGCTGCTGTGATGGCATGATGATGCTGTGATGATGATGTGATGATGCCGTGATGAAGCAGTGATGAAGCTCTTATGATGCTGTGGTGATGCTGTGATGAAGCAGTGATGACCCTGTTGTGATTCTGTGATGATGCTGTGATGATGCACTGATGATGCAGTGATGACGCTGTGATTAAGTAGTGAAGATGATGTGATGATACTATGATGACGCTGTGATGATGCAGTGAGTAAGCAGTAATGAACCTACGATGATGCTGTGATGATGCTGTGATTATGCGGTTATGATGCAGTGATTATGCAGTGATGATGCTGTCATGACACTGTAATGATGCTGTGATGAGGCAGTGATTATGCAGAAATAATGTTGTGCTGGTGCTGTGATGATGTTTGGGTTACGCAGTAATTGTGCTGTGGTGATGCAGTGATGATGCAGTGATGATGCTGTGATGATGCAGTGACGATGCAGTGATGATTCAGTGATGATGTAGTGATGACGCTGTGGTGACGCAGTGATGATGCTTTGATGATTCTCTGATGATGCAATGTAGATGCTGTGATGATGCTGTGATGACGCTGTGATGATGATGTGATGATGCTATGATTATGTACCTATGATGCTGTGATCATGCTGTGATGACTCAGTGATGATGCTTTGATGACGCAGTGATGATGCAGTGATGACGCTGTGATGATGCTGTGATGATGCAGTGATCATGTAGTGATGATGAAGTGATGACGCTGTGATATCGCTCTGATACTGTGATGATGCAGTGATGATGCTGTGACAGTGTAGTGATTATGCAGTGTTTATGCTATGATGATGCTCTGATTATGTTGTGATGATGCTGTGATGATGATGTGATGATTCTCTGATGATGCTGTGATGATGCAGTGATGATGTTTTTGATAATGCAGTGATGATGCTGTGATGATTGTGTGATGATGCAGTGATGACGCTGTGATGATACTCTGATGATGGTGTGATGATGCAATGATGATGTGATGATGCTGTGATGATATTGTGATGATGCAGTGATGATGTTGTGATAACGCAGTGATAATGCTGCGATGATGCTGTGATGATGCAGTGATCATGAGGTGATGATGCTGTGTGAATGATGCTGTGACGATGCAGTTCTTATGCAGTGATGATGCTGTGATGATGCTGTGATGATATTGTGATGATGCAATGATGATGCTGTGATGATGCAGTGATCATGTAGTGATGATGATGTGATGACGCAGTGATTCTGCAGTAATGATGCAGTGATGATGCTGTGATGATACTATGATGATGCATTGATGACTCTGCAATGAAGTTATGATGATGCAGTGATGATACTGTGATGACGCTGTGATGATGCCGTGTTTATGCAGTAATGATACTGTAATGATACTGAGATGATGCTCTTATGATGCAGTGGTGATGCATTGATGACGCTGTAATTATGCTGTGATTATGTAGTGATGATGTAGTGAGTACGCTGTGATGACGCAGTGATAATGCTGTGTTGATGCAGTGATGATGCAGTGATGATGCTGCGATGATGTAGTGATGATGCAGTGATGATACTGTTATGACGCTGTCGTGATACTGTGATGACGCTGTGGTGGTGTTGTGATGATGCTGTGATTATGCTGTGATGACGCTGTAATGATGCAGTGATGATGCTGTGATGACCCTGTCGTGATGCTGTGACGATGCTGAGATGACGCTGTGATGACACTGTGATGATGCATTTATGACGCTGTCATTATGTAGCTATGATGCAATGATGATTCTGCGATGATTCATTGATGATGCAGTGATGATGTAGTGATGATGCTGTGATGATACAGTGATGATACTGTGATGACGCTGTTATGATGCAGTGAGTAAGCAGTAATGATGCTGTGATGTTGCTGAGATGATGCTGTGATGATTCCTTGATGATGCAGTGATGATGCTGTGATGATTCTGTGATGACACTGTGATGACTCTGTCGTGATGCTCTGAATAACGCTGTCGTGATGCTGTGATGATGCTTCGATGATGTGATGATGCAAAGATTATGCTGTGATGATGTAGTAATGATGATGTTATGATGCTGAGGTGATGCAGTGATGATGCAATGATGATGCTGTATTGACGCAGTGATTATGCTGTCATGATGCAGAGTTTATGCAGTTATGACACTGTGATTATGCTTTGATGACGACGCGATGATGATGTGACGATGTGGTGATGATGCTGTGATGATGCTGTGACGATGCAGTGATTATGCTGCGATGATGACGTGATGATGCTGCGATGATGCTGTGATGATGCAGTGATAATGATGTGATATTGCTGTGATGATGATGTGATAACACTGTGATGATGCAGTGGTGATTATGTGATGATGTAGTGATGATGATGTGATGACGCACTGATGATGATGTGATGACTCAGTGATTCTGCAGTATTGATACTGTGATAATGCTGAGATGATGCTGTAACGATGCAGTGATGATACAGTGATAATGCTGTGATGATGGTAAGATAATGTTTTGATGATGCTGTGATGATGCAGTTATGAGGCTGCGATGATGCTGTGATGACGATGTGATGATTCTGTGATGACGCTGTGATGATGCTGTCGTGATGGTCTGATAACGTTGTCGTAACGCTGTGACAATGCTGCGATGATGTTGTGATGATTCTGTGATGATGCAATGATGATGCACTTCATGTGATGATGCAGTGATGATGCACTGATGATGCTGTCATGGCGATGTGATGATGCTGTGATGATGCTGTTATGATGCTTTGATGGCGTAGTAATGATGCTGTGATGATGCAGTTTTTACGCAGTTATGATGCTGCGATGATGCTGTGGTGATGATGTGATGATGCTGTTATGATGCTGTGATGATGCAGTGATGACGCTGTGATGATGTTGTGATGACGCATTCATGATGCTGCGATGATGCTGTGGTGATGATGTGATGATGCTGTTATGATGCTGCGATGATGATGTTGTAATGCTCTGATAATGCTATGATGACGCTTTGATGACACTGTCATGTTGTTGTGATGATCCAGTGATGGTGCTGTGATGATGCTGTGATGCTCTGATGATGATGTTATGATGCTGTGATGATGCAGTGATTATGCTCTGATGATGCTGTGATGATGTAGTGATGATGATGTGATGATGTAGTGATGATGATGTGATGATGCTGTGGTGATGATGTGATGATGCTGTGATTATGTTGTGATGACGCAGTGATGATGCTGTGATGATGCTGCGATGATGCTGTGCTGATGATATGATGATGCTGTTATGATGATGTGATGATGCTGTTATGATGATGTGATGATGCTGTGATGATGCAGTGATGACGCTGTGATGATGCAGTGATGACGCTGTGATGTTGTTGTGATGACGCAGTGATGATGCTGCGATGATGCTGTGGTGATGATGTGATGATGCTGTGATGACGCAGTGATGATGCTGTGATGATGCTGTGATGACTCTTTGATGACGCTATAGTGATTCTGTGATGATGCTGTAGTGGTACTATGATGATGCTGTGAGGATGCTGCGATGACGCTCTGATGACGCAGTTATGATGATGTAATGATGCTGTGATGACACTGCGATGATGCTGTGATGATACTGAGATGACATTGTGCTGATGCAGTGCTGATGCAGTGCTGATGCAGTGATGACGCAGTAATGATGCTATGATGATGCTGTGATTATGATGTGATGATGCATTGATAATGATGTGATGATGCTGTGATGATGCAGTGATGACTCTGTGATGATGTTGTGATGATGTTGCTATGATGTGATGATACTGTGGTGATGCAGTGATGACGCTGCAATGATGCTCTGATGAATCTGTGATGACGCTATGACTACGCTGTCGTGATGTTCAGATAACACTGTTGTGATGCTATGATGATGCTGCGATGATGTTGTGATGATGCAATGATTCTGCAGTACTGATACTGTGATGATGCTGAGATTATGCTGTGATGATGCTGTGATGATGCAGTAATGATGATGTGATGATGCTGTGACAATGTAGTGATGATGCAGTGAAGATGCTGTGAGGATACTGTGATGATGCTGTGATGCTGCAGTGATGACGCTTCGATCCTGCTGTGATGATGCTGTGATTACGCTGTGACGATGCTGTGATAATGCAGTGATGATGATGTGATGATGCAGGGATGATGATGTGATGATGTTGTGTTGAAGCTCTGATGACGCTGTCATGATTCTGTGACGATGCAGTGATGACCCTGTCGTGATGCTGTGATGACAATATGATGACGTAGTTATGATGCTGTTATGATGCAGTCATTATACAGTGATGATGCAGATATGAGGCTGTGATGATATTGTGATGATGCTGTAACGACGCTGTGATGACGCAGTGATGATGCTGTGATGATTCTGCGATGACTCTGTGATGACCGTATCGTGATTATGTGATAACGCTGTGATGATGCTGTGATGATGCAATGATGATGCTGTGATGATGCTGAGGTGATGCTGTGATGATGCAGTGATGATGCTGTGATGACGCAGTGATGATGATATGATTACGCAGTGATGATGCTGTAATGATTTTGTGATGATGATGTGATGATGCAGTGATGGTGATGTGATGATGCAGATATTTTGATGTGATGATGCAGTGATTCCACAGTACTGATACTGTGATGACACTGAGATGAAGCATTGATGATGCAGTGATGATGATGTGATGGTGCAGTGATGATTTGATAATGCTGTGACGATGCATTGCTGATACAGTGATGATGCTGTGATGATGCTATGATTATGTTGTGATGATGTAGTGATGATGCATTTATGACACTGCGATGATGTTGTGATGACTATGTGATGATGCAGTTATGACCCTGTGATGACCCTGTGATGATGCAGTTATGACACTGTGATGACGGTGTGATGATTTTGTGATTATGGTGTGATGATGCAGTGATGATGCTCTGATGATGCACTGACAGTAGTGTGATGACGCTGTGATGATGCAGTGAGTAAGCAGTAAAGATGCTTTGATCACAGAATCACACAGAATCACAGAATTTCTAGGTTGGAAGAGACCTCAAGATCATCGAGTCCAACCTTTGACCTAACGCTAACAGTCCCCACTAAACCATATCCCTAAGCTCTACATCTAAACGTCTTTTAAAGACTTCCAGGGATGGTGACTCCACCACCTCCCTGGGCAGCCTGTTCCAGTGCCTAACAACCCTTTCAGTAAAGAAGTTTTTCCTAACATCTAACCTAAAACTCCCCTGGCGCAACTTTAGCCCATTCCCCCTCGTCCTGTCACCGGGCACGTGGGAGAACAGGCCAACCCCCACCTCACTACAGCCTCCTTTAAGGTACCTGTAAAGAGCGATAAGGTCGCCCCTGAGCCTCCTCTTCTCCAGGCTGAACAAGCCCAGCTCCCTCAGCCGCTCCTCGTAGGACTTGTTCTCCAGGCCCCTCACCAGCTTCGTCGCCCTCCTCTGGACCCGCTCAAGCACCTCGATGTCCTTCTTGTAGCGAGGGGCCCAAAACTGAACACAGTACTCGAGGTGCGGCCTCACCAGAGCCGAGTACAGAGGGACGATCACCTCCCTAGCCCTGCTGGTCACACTGTTTCTGATACAAGCCAGGATGCCGTTGGCCTTCTTGGCCACCTGAGCACACTGCTGGCTCATATCCAGCCGACTGTCCACTATCACTCCCAGGTCCTTCTCTGCCTGGCAGCTCTGCAACCACTCATCTCCCAGCCTGTAGCTCTGCTTGGGGTTGTTGCGCCCCAGGTGCAGGACCCGGCACTTGGCCTTATTGAACTTCATACAGTTGACCTCAGCCCATCGGTGTAGCCTATCCAGATCCTCCTGCAGAGCTTTCCTACCCTCGAGCAGATCGACACACACACCTAACTGATGATGCTGTTATGATGCTGCAATGATGCTGTGATGATGCTGTGGGCTGCTCTGATGACAATTTGATGACGTAGTGATGATTCTGTCATGAGGCCATGATGCTGCTCTGATGCTGCTGTGATGATGCTGTGATTATGCTGTGATGACGCTCTGATGACACAGTGATGATGCTGTGATGACGCTATGATGATGCTGTGATGATGCTGTGATGATGTTTTGATGATGCTCTGATGATGCAGTGATGATACTGTGATGGCACTCTGATGATGTTGTGATGATGATGTGATTATTCTCTGATGATGCAGTGATGATACTGTGATAATGCTGTGATGATGCAGTGTTTATGCAGTAATGATTCTGTGATAATGCTGTGATGATGCTGTTATGACACTGATGATTTTGTGATGATTTATGATGATGCTGTGATGATGTAGTGATGATGCTGTGATTATGGAGCTATGAAGCTGTGATGATGCTGTGATAACGCTGTGATGACACAGTGATTATGCTGTGGTGACACTTACATGATATTGTGATGATGCTGTGATGATGCAGTGATGATGTAGTGATGATACTGTGATGATGCTGTGATGATGCTGTGATGACACTGTGATGATTTTGTGATGATGCAGTAATGGTGCTGTGATGATGAAGTCATGATGCTCTGATTACGAAGTGATGATGCAGTGATGATGCAGTAATGACGTTGTGATGACGCTGTGATGACTGTGATGATGCAGCGATAATGTTGTGATGATGCTCTGATGAAGCAGTGATGAAGCTGCGATGACGCTGTGAATAAGCAGTGACGATGCTGTGAGGATATTGTGATGATGCTATGATAACACTGTGATGATGCCTTCGTAATACTGTGATGATGCTGCTTAGATGTCATGATGATACTGTGATGATGATGTCATGATGCAGTGATGGTGCAGTGATGAAGCTGTGATGATGCAGTGATAATGCAGTAATGATGCTGTGCTGATGCAGTGATGATTCAGTGATGATGTTGTGATGACGCTGTGGTGACGCAGTTATGATGCTTTGATGATTCCCTGATGATGCAGTGTAGATGCTGTGATGATGCTGTGATGACGCTGTGATGACCTTATTATGATGCTGTGATTATGCAGCTACGATTCTGTGATGATGCTGTGATGATGATGTGATGATGATCCGATGATGCTGTGATGATGTTGTGATGATGCTGTGACCATGCAGTGAGGACAATGTGGTGACACTGTGTTGACGCAGTGATGACGCTGTGTCGATGATGTGATGATGATCTGATGATGCAGTGATGATGCTTTGAGGACGCAGTGATGATGCAGTGATGATGCTGTGATGACGCCGTGATGAGGCCACGATGATGCTGTGATGACAATTTGATGATGTAGTGATGATGCTTTGATGACGCTATGATGATGCAGTGATGATGCAGAAATGCTGTCGTGATTATGATTCTATGATGCTGTAATGATGCTGTGATGATGCAGTGATTATGCAGTAATGATTCTGTGATGAAGCTGAGATGATGTTGTGATTATGCCGTGATGATGCAGTGATTATGCAGTGATGATGCTGTGATGACACTGTGATGATGTTGTGATGACGCTGTGATGATGCAGTAAGCAGTAATGATGCTGTGATGATGCTGAGATGGTGCTGTGATGATGCAGTGATCATGTAGTGATGATGAAATGATGACACTGTGATATCGCTCTGATGATGCTGTGATGACGCAGTGAGTAAGCAGTAATGACGCTGTGATGACGCTGATATGGTGCTGTGATGATGCAGTGATGATGCAGTGATGACGCTGTAATGATGCAGTGATGATGCTGTGATGACCCTGTCGTGATGCTGTGATGATGCTGAGATGACGCTGTGATGACACTGTGATGATGCATTTATGACGCTGTGATTATGTAGCTATGATGCAGTGATGATTCTGCGATGATTCAGTGATGATGCAGTGATGATGTAGTGATGATGTAGTGATGATACTGTGATGACGCTGTTATGATGCAGTGAGTAAGCAGTAATGATGCTGTGATGTTGCTGAGATGATGCTGTGATGATTCCTTGATGATGCAGTGATGATGCTGTGATGATGCTATGATTATATTTTGATGATGCTGTGATGATTCAGTGATGACACTGCGATGATGCTGTGATGATTCTGTGATGACGCTGTGATGACTCTGTCGTGATGCTCTGATAACGCTGTCGTGATGCTGTGATGATGCAATGATTATGCTGTGATGATGTAGTAATGATGATGTTATGATGCTGAGGTGATGCAGTGATGATACAATGATGATGCTGTATTGACGCAGTGATGATGCTGTGATGATGCAGAGTTTATGCAGTTATGACAGTGTGATTATGCTTTGATGATGACGCAATGATGATGTGACGATGCAGTGATGATGCTGTGATGATGCTGTGACGATGCAGTGATTAGGCTGCGATGACCCTGTCGTGATGTTGTGATGACGCTGTCGTGATGCTGTGATGATGCTGTGATGACAATATGATGACGTAGTTATGATGCTGTTATGATGCAGTCATTATGCAGTGATGATGCAGATATGAGGCTGTTATGACGCTGTGATGATATTGTGATGATGCTGTGATGACGTTGTGATGACGCAGTGATGATGCTGTGACGATGCTGCGATGATTCTGTGATGACCCTATCGTGATTATGTGATAACACTGTGATGATGCAATGATGATGCTGTGATGACGCAGTGATGATGCAGTGATGGTGATGTGATCATGCAGATATTTTGATGTGATGACGCAGTGATTCCGCAGTATTGATACTGTGATGACGCTGAGATGAAGCATTGATGATGCAGTGATGATGATGTGATGGTGCTGTGATGATTTGATAATACTGTGACGATGCAGTGATGACGCGGTGATGATGCTGTGATGATGCTGTGGTGATGATGTGATGATGCTGTTATGATGATGTGATGATGCTGTGATGACGCTGTGATGATGCTTCGATGATGTATTGATGATGTGAAGATGCTGTGATGACGCAGTGACGATGCTGTGATGATGCTGTGATGACGCTTTGATGACTCTATAGTGATTCTGTGATGATGCTGTAGTGGTACTATGATGATGCTGTGAGGATGCTGCGATGTCATCACTATGTCATCACAGCAAAATCACAATATCATCACAACGTCATTAAAGCGTCATAACTGCATCATCACTGCATCATAACTGCATCATCACTGCATCATCACATCGTCACCACAGCGTCATCGCAGCAACATCACAGCATCATCACTGCATCGTAACTGCATCATCACGGTATCATCACAGCATCATCACAGCATCACAACAGCATTATCAGAGCATCACAACAGCCTCAACAGCGTGTCACCACAGCAACATCACAGAATCATCACAGCATAATCGCAGCGTCACTACAGCATCATTACTGCATAATCACTGCATCATTACAGCATCATCACTGCATCATCACTGCGTCATCACAACGTTATCACAGTATCATCACTGCATCATCATATCATCATCGCAGCGTCATCACTGCATCATCGCAGCATCATCACTGCATAGTCACAGCATCATCGCGTCTTCATACAGGCATCATAACAGGGTCATCACAGCGTCATAACCGCATAAACACTGCATCATCACAGCATCATCATTGCGTCATCACAAAATCATCACAACATCATCGCAGCATCATCACAGCATCACGACAGCGTTACCAGAGCATCACAGCAGTGTCATCACAGAATCATCACATAGTCATCACAACATCATCGCAGTGTCATAAATGCCTCATCACTACATCATCACAACATAATCATAGCATCATCACAGCATCATCACTCTATCAGCAATGCATCGTCACAGCATTATCAAATCATCACTGCACCATCACATCATCATCACTGCATCATCAATGCTTCATCTCAGCGTCATCACAGTATCAATACTGCGGAATCACTGCGTCATCACATCAAAATATCTGCATCATCACATCACCATCACTGCATCATCACTGCATCATCACTGCATCATCACTGCGTCATCACAGCATCATCACAACGTTATCACATAATCACGATGCGGTCATCACAGAGTCATCGCAGAATCATCACAGCATCATCACTGTGTCATCACAGCGTCGTCACAGCATCATCACAATATCATCACAGCTTCATCACAGCCTCATATCTGCATCATCACTGCATAATGACTGCATCATAACAGCATCATAACTACGTCATCATATTGTCATCACAGCATCATCACAGCATCACGACAGCGTCATCACAAAATCACGTCAGGGTCATCACAGCATCATCACTGCATAGTCACAGAATCATGACCGCGTCATCACAGCATCATCACATCATCATCCCCGCATCATCACATCATCATCACTGCATCATCACAGCATTATCACAACATCATCAAAGCATCATCACAGCATCATCAAAGCATCATCACAGCATCATCAAAGCATCATCACAGCGTAATCACAGCATCACGACAGCGTCATCACTGCAGCATCACAGCATCATCACAGTATCCTCACAGCATCTTCACTGCATCATCACTACATTGTCACAGCATCATCACATCATCATCACTGCATCATCACAGCATAATCTCAGCATCATCACAATATCAGTACTGCAGAATCATTGCATCATCACACCATCATCACATCATCGCAGCATCATCATAGCATCACAACAGTTTATCTGAGCATCACGGCAGTGTAATCATAGCGTCATCACAGATTCATAAGAGCATCATTGCAGCGTCATCACTGCATCATCACAGTACCATCACATCATAGCAACATCATGACAACATCATCGCAGAATCATCACTGCATCATCAGAGCATCATCTCAGCATAATCACAGCATCATTAGTGCAGAATCACTACATCATCACATCATCATCACTGCATCATCACATCATCATCACAGCATCATCAGAGCATCAACACTGCATCATCACTACATCATCACAGCATCATCACAGCATCATGGCAGCGTCATCACACCGTCATAATTGTATCATCACAGCGTCATCATAGAATCATCACAGCCTCATCACAGCATCATCACAGTGTCATCACAGCGGCGTAACTGCATCCTCACTGCATCATCACCGCATCACCATCATCACAGCATCACAAGCTGTGATGACACTGTAAGGACGCTGTGATGATGCGGTGATGCTCTGATCATATGTGCTGTGCATCACAGCGTCATCACAGCATCATCACAGCGTCATCAAATTATCATCACTGCATCATCAGAGCATCATCAGAGCATTGGTGTAGATGCACTTCAGCTGGGCCATTGCCCTATCCTCCGGCCTTGCCATTGTTCCCCCTGGAACAGCCCCAATAATTCTTGCTTCAGCCCCATCCCCCTTCTTACCTAGTTTAAAGCCCTCTCAATGAGCCCTGCCAGCTCCTGGCCCAGGATCCTTTTTCCCCTAAAAGATAGGGACCCATCTGCGGCCATCAGGCCAGGTGCTGAGTAAAGTGCCCCATGGTCAAAAAAACCCAAGATTTCTGCGTTGGCACCAGAAATGATGATGTTATGATGCTGTGGTGATGCTGTTGTGATAATGCTGTGATGGTGCTGTGATAAGTCTGTTATGACGCAGTGATGATGCTCGGATGATGCAGTGATGTTGCAGTAGTCACGCTGTGATGTTGCTTTGATGATGCTGCGATGAATTTCTGGTGATGCTCTGGTGATGCTCTGATGATGCTGTGATGATGCAGTGATGATGCTGTGATGATGCTGTGATGATGCTTTGGTGATGCTGTGATGATGCTCTAATGACGGAGTGATGATGCTGTGATGACTCTGTGATGATGCTGTAATAATGCTGTGATGATATGATGATGCTGCAGTGCTGCCGTGATGATCCTCTGATGACACGTTGATGACGCTGTGAGGCTTTGATGATGCTGTGATGATGCTGTGATGATGCTGTGATGACGCTATGATGACGCTTTGATGACGCTTTGATGACGCTGTGATGATTTTGTTATGATGCTGTTGTGATGCTGTGATGATACAGTGATGATGCTGCGATGATGCTGTTGTGATGCTGTGTTGACGCTTTGATGACACTATGATAATGTTCTGATGATGCAGTAATCATGCAGTGATGACGCAGTGATGATGCTGTGATGATGCTGTAATGATGCAGCGATGATGCTGTGATGATGTGATTATGCTGTGATGACGCTACGATAATGCTATTATGATGCTGTGATGACGCTGTGATCATGCTGTGGTCATGCTGTGATGATGCAGTGATGACGCTGCGATGATGCTTTGATGATTCTGTGAAGATGCAGTGATGACGCTGTGATGACGCTATTATGATGCAGTGATGATGCAGTGATGATTCTGTGACGATGTAGTGGTGATGATGCATTGATGACGCTGTGATGATGCTGTGATGACGATGTGATGATGTTGTGATGACTACGATGATGCAGTGATGACACTGTGATGGCACTGTGATGCCTTGTTGAAGCTCTGATGATGCATTGAAAATGCACTGATTATGCAGTGATGATGTTGTCTTGATACTGTGATGATGCTGTGATGACGGTTCTATGACACTGTGATTATGTTCTGATGATGCAGTGATGATGCTGTGATGATGCAGTGATGACTCAATGATGATGCTGATGTGATGCTCTGATGATGCTGTGACGACGGTTTGATGACACTGTGATGACGTTCTGATGACGCAGTGATGATGCTGTGATGATGCTGTGATGACGAGGCGATGATGCTGTTGTGATGCTCTGATGATGCTGTGATGACGGTTTGATGACACTGTGATGACGTTCTGATGATGCAGTGATGATGCTGTGATGATGCTGTGATGACGAGGCGATGATGCTGTTGTGATGCTCTTATTATGCTGTGATGACGGTTTGATGACAATGTGATGATGTTTTGTTGATGCAGTGATGATGCAGTGATGATGCTGTGATGATGCTGTGATGACGCTGCGATGATGCTGTGATGATGCAGTGATGATACTTTGATGATGCTGTGATGATGCTGTGATGATGCTGTGATGACGCTGTGACGACGCTGTGATGCTGTGATGATGTTGTGATGATGCTGTGGCGATGCTGTGATGACGTTTTCATGATGCAGTGATCATGAAGTTATGATGCTGTGATAATGCTTTAATGACGCTTTGATGACACTATGATCATGTTGTGATGATTCTGTGTTGATGCAGTGATGTCGCTGTGATGGCACTGTGATGCTTTGTTGAAGCTCTGATGATGCTGTGATGATGCAGTAATGATGCGGTGATGATGCCGTGATGATTCTGTGATGATGTTGTGTTGATGCAGTGATGATGCTGTGATGATGCAGTAATGATGCCGTGATGATGCCGTGATGATGCTGTTATTATGCTGTGATCATGCAGTGAAATGATGTGATGATGCTCTGATGATACATTGATGATGCAGTGATGATGCAGTTATGACGCTGTGGTGAGGCTGTGATAATATTGTGATGATGCTGTGATGATGCAGTGATGATGCTGTGATGATGCAGTGAGGAGGCAGCAATAATGCTCTGATGATGCTCTGATAATGCTGTGATGATACAGTGATGACGCTGTGATTCTTTGGTGATGCTGTGATGATGCTGTGATGATGCAGTGATGACGCTGCGATGATGCAGTGATAACACTGTGATGATGCTGTGTTGATGCTGTAATGATGCCGTGATGACGCTGTGATGATGCACTGATAATGTAGTTATTACGCTGTGATGATTCTGTGATGACGCGCTGATGATGCTGTGATGACGCTTTGATGACACTGTGATGATGCCGTGTTGATGTTGTGATGAAGCTGTGATGACGCTGTGATGGTGCTTTGATGACGCTCTGATGATGCTGTGATGATGGCATGATGATGGCGTGATGATTCTGTGATGATGCTGTGATGATGGCGTGATGATTCTGTGATGATGCTGTGATGATGCGGTGTTGATGCCGTGATGAAGCTGTGATGACACTTTGATTACGCTGTGATGCTTTGATGATGCTGTGATGACGCTGTGGTGACGCTGTGATGATGCAGTGATGACGCCTGGATGATGCTGTTATGATGCTGTGATGATGCTGTTGTGATGTGGTGATGATGTGTTATGATGCTGTGATGATGCAGTAATGATGCTGTGATGACGCTTTGATGACAGTGTGATGTTGTTGTGATGTTGAAGTGATGATGTTGTGATGACACAGTGATGATGCTGTGATGATGCAGTGATGAGGCAGCGATAATGTTCTGATGACGCTATGATGATGCTTTGATGATTCTGTGATGATGCAATGGTGACGCTGCGAATCTTTGTTTATGCTGTGATGATGCTGTGATGATGCTTTCATGATTCTGTGAAGATGCAGTGATGACGACATGATGACGCTGTGATGATGTTGTTATGACGCAGTGATGATGCAGTGATGATGCTGTGACGATGTAGTGGTGATGACGCATTGATGACGCTGTGATGATGCTGTGATGATGATGTGATGATGCTTTGATGACTCAATGATGATGCAGTGATGACACTGTGATGACGCTGTGATGACGCTGTGATGCTGTGATGGTGATGCGACGATGCTGTGATGATGCAGTGATGATGCAGTGATGATGATGAGATGATGCTGTGATGATGCTGTGATGATGCAGTGAAGATGCAGTGATGACGCTCTCGTGATCCTTTGATGAAGCTGTGATGCTTTCCTGATTATTTGATGATGTTGTGATGATGCAGTGATGATGCAGTTATGATTCTGCGATGATGCAGTGATGACGCTGCGATGATGCTGTGTTGATGCTGTGATGATGCTGTGATGATACTGTGATGACGAACTGATAATGTTGTTATTATGCTGTGATGATTCTGTGATAATGCGTTGATGATGCTGTGATGACACTTTCTTGAAACTGTGATGATGCTCTGTTGATGCTGTGATGAAGCTCTGATGACGCTGTGATGGTTCTTTGATGACGCTCTGATAACGCAGTGGTGATGCTGTGATGACACTGTGATGACTGATGATGCTGTGATGCTTTAATGATGCTGTGATGATGCTGCGATGATGCTGTGATGAAGGTGTGATGACGCAGTGATGATACTGTTGGGATGCTGTGATGATAATATTGTGATGCTGCAGTGATGACGCTGTGATGGTGCTGTGATGGTGCTGTGATGGTGCTGTGATGATGCTGTGATGATGTGTTATGATGCTATGAGGACGTTGTGATTATGCTGTGATGAGGCTTTGATGACACTGTGATTATGTTCTGATGATGCTGTGATGACGCAGTATTGATGTGATGATGCTGCAATGATGCTGTGATGATTCTGTGATGATGTTGTGATGATGCTGTGATGACGCTGCGATAACAGTGTGATGATGTTGTGATGATGCAGTAATGATGCTGTGACGACGCACTGATTCTGCTGTGTTGATGCTGTAATGATGCAGTCATGATGCAATAATGATGTTGTGATGATGCTGTGATTACGTTGCGATCACACTGTGATGATGCTGTGATGATGCAGTAATGATGCTGTGATGATCCTCTGATGATGCTGTGATGACGCAGTGATGACTCTGTGATGATGCTGTAATAATGCTGTGATGATGCTGTGATGATGCTGTGATGACGCTGTGATGATGCTCTGATGATGCTGTGATGACGCAGTGATGACTCTGTGATGATGCTGTAATAATGCTGTGATGATAGGATGATGCTCTAGTGATGCTGTGATGATGCTAAGATGACACTTTGATGACGCTGTGGTGCTGTGATGATGCTCTGATGACGCTGTAATGATGCAGTGATTATGTAGTGATGATGCTGTGATGACGCTTTGATGACGCTGTGATGATTTTGTTATGATGCTGTTGTGATTCTGTGATGATGCAGTGATAATGCTGCGATGATGCTGTTGTGATGCTGTGATGATGCTGTGATGATGCTCTGATGACGCTGTAATGATGCAGTGATGATGCTGTGATAACGCTGTGATGACGCTTTGACGACGCTGTGATGATTTTTTTATGATGCTTTGATGATGCAGTGATGATGCTGCGATGATGCTGTTGTGATGCTGTGATGATGCTGTGTTGACGCTTTGATGACACTATGATAATGTTCTGATGATGCAGTAATCATGCAGTGATGATGCAGTGATGATGCTGTGATGATGCTGTAATGATGCAGCGACGATGCTGTGATGATGTTGTGATTATGCTGTGATGACGCTACGATAATGCTGTTATGATGCTGTGATGACGCTGTGATCATGCTGTGATGATGCAGTGATGACGCTGCGATGATGCTTTCATGATTCTGTGAAGATGCAGTGATGACGACATGATGACGCTGTGATGATGTTGTTATGACGCAGTGATGATGCAGTGATGATGCTGTGACGATGTAGTGGTGATGACGCATTGATGACGCTGTGATGATGCTGTGATGATGATGTGATGATGCTTTGATGACTCAATGATGATGCAGTGATGACACTGTGATGGCACTGTGATGCCTTGTTGAAGCTTTGATGATGCATTGAAAATGCACTGATTATGCAGTGATGATGTTGTCTTGATACTGTGATGATGCTGTGATGATACTGTGATGACGGTTTTATGACACTGTGATTATGTTCTGATGACCCAGTGATGATGCTGTGATGATGCAGTGATGACGCGGTGATGATGCTGATGTGATGCTCTGATGATGCTGTGATGACGGTTTGATGACACTGTGATGACGTTCTGATGATGCAGTGATGATGCTGTGATGATGCTGTGATGACTCTGCGATGATGATGTTGTAATGCTCTGATAATGCTATGATGACGCTTTGATGACACTGTGATGTTGTTGTGATGATCCAGTGATGATGCTGTGATGATGCTGTGATGCTCTGATGATGATGTTATGATGCTGTGATGATGCAGCGATTTTGCTGTGATAATGCTGTGATGATGTTGTGATGATGGTGTGATTATGCTATGCTGATGCTGTGATGACGCTCTCATAACATTTTGATGACGCTCTGATGCTGTGGTGATGTTGTGATACTGCTGTGATGATGCTGTTGTGATGCTGCTATGATGCTGTTATGACGCTTTGATGACAATATGATGATGTTTTGATGATGCAATAATGATGCTGTGATGACGTATTGATGATGTTGTGTTTATGCTTTGATGATGCTGTTACGATGCAGTAATGATGTTGAGATGATGCTGTGATGACGCTGTGATGATGTTGTGATGACGCTGTGATGATGCAGTGATGACGCTGCGATGATGCAGTGATGACGCTGCGATATGCTGTGATGATGCTGTGATGACGCTTTGATCACTGCATCATCTCTGCATCATCACTGCATCACCACAGCATCATCTCTACGTAATCAAAACATCATCACAGCATATGCACAACATCATCACTGTGTCCTCACTGCATCCTCACAGCATCATCACTTCATCATTAAAGCATCATCTCAGTGTCATCACAGCATCATTTCTGCATAATCACTGCATTATCACAGCGTCATCACAGTATCATCACTGCATCATCACATCATCATCACTTCATAATTCCATCATCATCACTGCATCATCACAGCTTCATCACAACATCATCACAGCATCATTACAGTGTCTTTACAGCATCATCACTGCATAATTACTGCATAAAAACCGTATAATCACAGCATCATCACAGCATCATTGCAGCATCATTACTGCTTACTCACTGCATCATCACAGCGTCATCACGGTGTATTCACTGCATCATAACACCATCATATCTGCATCATCACATCATCATCACTGCATCAACACAACATCATCACACCACCATCATGGTTTCATCACTGCGTCATCACAGCATCATAACAGTATCATCGCAGCGTCATCACTTTGTGATCAGAGCGTCATCACATCACCATCACTGCATCATCACAGAATCATCATCTCAGCATCTTCGCAGTGTCATCAATGCATCGTTACAGCATCATCACAATATCATCACAGCATCGTCACTGCATCATCACTGCATCACCACTGCATCATCACAATATCCTCTCAACATCATAAATGCATAATCACTGCATCATCACCGCCTCATCACAGGGTCATCACAGCATCATCACAGCATCATCACTGCATCATCTCAGCGTCATTACAGAATTATTACTGCATAATCACTGCATCATCACAGCGTCATCACAGTATCACCACTGCATCATCATCATCACAGTGTCGTCACAGCATCCAAACAGCACGATCATAGCGTCATCACAGCATCCTCACTACGTCATCACATCATCATCACTGCATCATAACAGCGTCATCACAGAATCATCACATCATCATCACTGCATCATCCCATATTCATCACAGCATCATCACATTATCATCGCAGCGTCATCACTTTGTGATCAGAGCGTCATCACATCACCATCATAGCATCATCACAGAATCATCATCTCAGCATCTTCGCAGTGTCATCAATGCATCGTTACAGCATCATCACAATATCATCACAGCATCATAAATGCATAATCACTGCATCATCACCGCATCATCACAGGGTCATCACAGCATCATCACAGCATCATCACATCGTGATCAATGCATCATCACATCATAATCACAGCATCATCATAGCATCATTACTGCGTCATCACTACATCATCACAGCATCATCACTGCATCAGCACAACGTCATCTCAGCATCGTCACAGCATCATCACAGCGTCATCACAGCATCACAACAGTGTCATCGCGGCGTCATCACAGCATCATCATAGTACAACTACAGCATCATCACAGAATCACTATAGAGTCATCAAAGCGTCATCACAGCATCACCACAGCATAGTCACTGCGTCATAACAGCATCATCACATCATCACCACAGCATCATCGCAGCATCATGAATGCGTCATCACAACATCATCACAGCGTCATCACTGCAACATCACAGCATCATCACATCATCATAACAGCATCATCACATCATCACCACAGCATCATCGCAGCATCATAACTGCGTAAAAACTGCATCATCACAGCATCATTACTACGTCATCAAAGCATCATAACAGCATCATCACAGCATCATCACATCGCCATGACAGCATCATCAGTGCATCATCACTGCATCATCACATGAAGTGCATCATCATTGCATCATCACAGAATCATCACAACATCATCGCAGCATTGTTACAGCGTTACAACGTTATCAGACCATCACGACAGCATCATCACAGCGTCATCACAGAATCATCACATCGTCATCACAGCATCATCGCAGCCTCATAACTGCATCATCACAGCATAATCAAAACATTATCTTACCATCATCACAGCATTATCACTGTATCATCACTGCATCGTTACAGCATCATCTCAGCATTATCACAGTATCAATACTGCAGAATCACTGAGTCATCACATCATCATCAGTGCGTCATCACATCATCATCACTACATCATCACATAATCACCACTGCATCATCACAGTGTTATCACATCATCATCACAGCATTATCACATCATTATCACTGCATCATCACAGCATCATCGCAGCATCATAACAGCATTATCGTAGCGTCATCACAGCATAATCACAACATCATCACAGCATAATCGCTGCATCATTACAGCATCATCACTGCGTCATCACTGCATCATTACTGCATCATCGGAACATTATCATAGTGTCATCAAGGCGTGAACACAGCATCATCACAGCATCACAACAGTATCATCGTAGCACCATCACTGATCATCACTGCATCATCACAGCATCATCACTGCATCATCACAGTGTCATCAAAGCGTCATCAAAGCATTATCACAGCATCATAACATCATGATAACTGCATCATGAAAACGTCATCACAGCATCACCACAGCATCATCACAATATCATCACAGAATCACAGCGTCATCACAGCGTCATCACAGCATCATCACAGCATCATCAAATAATCAAAGCGTTATCAAAGCGTCATCACAGCATCATCACAGCATCATCACAGTGTCATGACAGCATAATCACAGCATAATCAGAGCATCACAACAGCATCATCACAGCGTCATCACTGCATCATCAGAACATCCTCACAGCATCATCACAGTGTCATCAATGCATCACCACAGCATCATCACAGCGTCATCACAGCGTCATCACAGAATCATCACAGCGTCATCATCACATCATCACTGCACCATCACTGTGTCATCACAGCATCATCACTGCATCATCACAGCATCACAACAGCATCATCACAGCGTCATCTCTGCATCATCCAGGCGTCATCACAGCATCATCTCAGCGTCACCACAGAATCATCACTGCATCATCACTGCATCATCAAAGCATCACAACAGCATCATCGCAGCATCATCAGAGCATCATCAATGCATCACAGCGTCGCCATCACTGCATCATCACAGAATCATCACTGCATCATTACATCATCATACCAACATCATCACAGCATCACAGCATCATCAAAGTGTCATAACAGCGTCATCACAGCATCATCACTGCATCATCACTCCGTCATTACAGCGTCATCAGAGCATCATCACAGCATCACCAAAGCATCATCACTGCATCATCACAGCATCGTCACTGCATCATTACAATATCATCGCAGTGTCATCACGGCGTCATCACACAATCATCAGAGCATCACAGCGTCATCAGAGCGTCATCACGGCGTCATCACAGCATCATCGCAGTGTCATCACACCATCATCACAGCATCATCACAATACTATCAGAGCCTCAACACAGCGTCATAACTGCATCAACACTGCATTATCACTGCATCATCACAGCGTCATCACAGCATAAACACATCATCATAAATGCATCATCAATACATCTGATGGTGCAGCATCACATAACAGCATCATCGCAGTGTCATCACTGCATCATCACAGCATCATGACAACATCATCGCAGCATCATTGCAGCGTTATCAATGCATCATCACTGCATCATCGCAGCGTCATCACAGCATCATCACAGCATCATCATAGCATCATGAAAGCATCACAGCATCATCACAGCGTATTCAGTGTCATCACAGTATCATCACGGCATCATCACTGCATCATCATATAAACATGACAGCATCATAGCTGTATAATCAAAGCATCATCAAAGCGTCGTCACAGCATCATCACAGCATCATCACTGCATCATCATATAATCATGACAGCATCATAGCTGTATAATCACAGCATCATCAAAGCGTCATCACAACATCATCACAGCATCATCACAGCATCATCAAAGCTTCATCACAGTATAATAACAGCATCATCACTGCATAAACACTACATCAGCACATCATCAGAGCATCATCACAGCATCAAGACAGCGTCATCTGTGCACCATCACAGTATCATCACAGCATCATGACAGCGTCATCACAGCATCATCACTGCATCATCATATCATCCTGAGAGCATCATAGCTGCATAATCACAGCATCATCAAATTGTCATAACAACATCATCACAGCGTCATCACAGCATAATAACATCGTCATCACAGCGTCATCAAAGCATCATCACAGCTTCATCAGAGCATCATCACAGCATCATTAGAGCGTCATCACTGCATCATTACATCATCATCAGTGCATCATCAGAGCATCATCACAACATCATCACATCATCATGACTGCATCATCACAGCGTCATCACAGCGTCATCACAACATCATCACAGTGTCATCAAAGCCTCATCACAGCATCACAACAGCATCATCACAGTGTCATCAGAGCGTCATCAGAGCGTCATCACTGCATCATCACAGTATCATAACTGCATCATCACTACATAAACACTGCATCATCACAGTGTCATAACAGCGTCATAACAGCATAATCACATTGTCATCAAAGCGTCATCACAGCATCATCGCAACATCATCACAGCATCATCAGAGCATCATCCCGGCATCATCACAGCATCACAGCGTCATCAAATTATCATCACTGCATCATCAGAGCATCACCAGAACTTCATCACAGCCTCATCACAGCACCATCACAGCGTTATCACAGCGTCATGAAAGCATCATCACAACATCATCAAAGCGTCATCACAGCACCATCACAGCATCATCACTGCATCATCACTGTGTCATCAAATCATCATCACAGCATCATCACAACAGCATCACCACAGCATCATAACATCATCATTTCTGGTGCCAACGCAGAAATCTTGTTTTTTTTTGACCATGGGGCACTTTACTCAGCACCTGGCCTGATGGCCGTAGACGGGTCCCTATCTTTTAGGGGAAAAAGGATCCTGGGCCAGGAGCTGGCAGGGCTCATTGAGAGGGCTTTAAACTAGGTAAGAAGGGGGATGGGGCTGAAGCAAGGATTATTGGGGCTGTTCCAGGGGGAACAATGGCAAGGCCGGAGGTTAGGGCAATGGCCCAGCTGAAGTGCATCTACACCAATGCTCTGATGATGCTGTGATGTTGCAGTAGTGACGCTGTGATGACGCTGAGATGTTGCTTTGATGATGCTGCGATGAAGTTCTGGTGATGCTCTGATGATGCAGTGATGATAATTTGATGACGCTATGATGCTGTGATGATGCTGTGATGACGCTGTGATGCACAGCACACATGATCAGAGCATCACAGCATCATCACAGCATCACCATAGTATCATCACAGCATCATCACCGCATCATCACAGCATCATCACAGCGTCCTTACAGTGTCATCACAGTGTCATCATACCTTGTGATGCTGTGATGATGGTGATGCGGTGATGATGCAGTTACGACGCTGTGATGATGCAGTGATGAGGCTGTGATGATGCTGTGATGACACTGTGATGATGTTGTGATGATGCAGTAATGGTGCTGTGATGATGAAGTCATGATGCTCTGATTACGAAGTGATGATGCAGTGATGATGCAGTAATGATGCTGTGATGACTCTGTGATGATGTAGCGATAATGTTGTGATGATGCTCTGATGAAGCAGTGATGAAGCCGCGATGATGCTGTGAATAAGCAGTGATGATGCTGTGACGATATTGTGATGATGCTATGATAACGCGGTGATGACGCTGTCGAAATACTGTGATGATGCTGCTGTGATGGCATGATGATGCTGTGATGATGATGTGATGATGCCGTGATGAAGCAGTGATGAAGCTCTTATGATGCTGTGGTGATGCTGTGATGAAGCAGTGATGACCCTGTTGTGATTCTGTGATGATGCTGTGATGATGCACTGATGATGCAGTGATGACGCTGTGATGATGCTGTGAGTAAGCAGTAATGAACCTACGATGATGCTGTGATGATGCTGTGATTATGCGGTTATGATGCGGTGATTATGCAGTGATGATGCTGTCATGACACTGTAATGATGCTGTGATGAGGCAGTAATTATGCAGAAATGATGTTGTGCTGGTGCTGTGATGATGTTTGGATTACGCAGTAATGGTGCTGTGGTGATGCAGTGATGATGCAGTGATGATGCTGTGATGATGCAGTGACGATGCAGTGATGATTCAGTGATGATGTAGTGATGACGCTGTGGTGACGCAGTGATGATGCTTTGATGATTCTCTGATGATGCAATGTAGATGCTGTGATGATGCTGTGATGACGCTGTGATGATGATGTGATGATGCTATGATTATGTACCTATGATGCTGTGATCATGCTGTGATGACTCAGTGATGATGCTTTGATGACACAGTGATGATGCAGTGATGACGCTGTGATGATGCTGTGATGATGCAGTGATCATGTAGTGATGATGAAGTGATGACGCTGTGATATCGCTCTGATACTGTGATGATGCAGTGATGATGCTGTGACAGTGCAGTGATTATGCAGTGTTTATGCTATGATGATGCTCTGATTATGTTGTGGTGATGCTGTGATGATGATGTGATGATTCTCTGATGACGCTGTGATGATACTCTGATGATGGTGTGATGATGCAGTGATGATGTTGTGATAACGCAGTGATAATGCTGCGATGATGCTGTGATGATGCAGTGATCATGAGGTGATGATGCAGTGTGAATGATGTGATGATGCTGTGACGATGCAGTTCTGATGCAGTGATGATGCTGTGATGATGCTGTGATGATATTGTGATGATGCAATGGTGATGTTGTGATGACTCAGTGATGATGCTGTGATGATGCAGTGATCATGTAGTGATGATGATGTGATGACGCAGTGATTCTGCAGTAATGATGCAGTGATGATGCTGTGACGATACTGTGATGATGCAGTGATGACTCTGCAATGACGTTATGATGATGCAGTGATGATACTGTGATGACGCTGTCGTGATACTGTGATGACGCTGTGGTGGTGTTGTGATGATGCTGTGATGATGCTGTGATGACCCTGTCGTGATGCTGTGACGATGCTGAGATGACGCTGTGATGACACTGTGATGATGCATTTATGACGCTGTCATTATGTAGCTATGATGCAATGATGATTCTGCGATGATTCATTGATGATGCAGTGATGATGTAGTGATGATGCTGTGATGATACAGTGATGATACTGTGATGACGCTGTTATGATGCAGTGAGTAAGCAGTAATGATGCTGTGATGTTGCTGAGATGATGCTGTGATGATTCATTGATGATGCAGTGATGATACTGTGATGACTCTGTCGTGATGCTCTGATAACGCTGTCGTGATGCTGTGATGATGCTTCGATGATGTTGTGATGATGCAAGGATTATGCTGTGATGATGTAGTAATGATGATGTTATGATGCTGAGGTGATGCAGTGATGATGCAATGATGATGCTGTATTGACGCAGTGATTATGCTGTCATGATGCAGAGTTTATGCAGTTATGACACTGTGATTATGCTTTGATGACGATGCGATGATGATGTGACGATGTGGTGATGATGCTGTGATGATGCTGTGACGATGCAGTGATTACGCTGCTATGATGACGTGATGATGCTGCGATGATGCTGTGATGATGCAGTGATAATGATGTGATAATGCTGTGATGATGATGTGATAACACTGTGATGATGCAGTGGTGATTATGTGATGATGTAGTGATGATGATGTGATGACGCACTGATGATGATGTGATGACTCAGTGATTCTGCAGTATTGATACTGTGATAATGCTGAGATGATGCTGTAACGATGCAGTGATGATACAGTGATAATGCTGTGATGATGGTAAGATAATGTTTTGATGATGCTGTGATGATGCAGTTATGAGGCTGCGATGATGCTGTGATGACGATGTGATGATTCTGTGATGACGCTGTGATGATGCTGTCGTGATGGTCTGATAACGTTGTCGTAACGCTGTGACAATGCTGCGATGATGTTGTGATGATTCTGTGATGATGCAATGATGATGCACTTCATGTGATGATGCAGTGATGATGCACTGATGATGCTGTCATGGCGATGTGATGATGCTGTGATGATAGATTGATTATACTGTGATGATGTTGTGATGATGCTGTTATGATGAAATGATGATGATGGGATGATGCAATGATGACGCTGTGATGATGCTGTGATGATAGATTGATTATACTGTGATGATGTTGTGATGATGCTGTTATGATGAAATGATGATGATGGGATGATGCAATGATGATGATGTGATGATGCAGTGATGATACTGGTACGACGCTGTCATAATGCAGTGATTATGCAGTAATGATTCTGTGAAAATGCTGAGATGATGCTGTGATGATGTAGTGATGACGCAGTGATGATGCTTTGATGACAATGCCAAGATTCTGTGATGATGCTGTGATGATTCCTTGATGACTCTGTGATGATGCTGTGATAGTGCAGTGATTATGCAGTGTTTATGCTGTGATGATGCTCTGATTATGTTGTGATGATGCTGTGATGATATTGTGATGATGCAGTGATGATGTTGTGATAACACAGTGATGATGCTGTGAAGATGCAGTTCTGTTGCAGTGATGATGATGTGATGATGTGATGATGCTGTGATGATGCTGTGATGATGCAGTCTGAATGATGTGATGATGCTGTGAAGATGCAGTTCTGTTGCAGTGATGATGCTGTGATGATGCTGTGATGATGCTGTATTGATGTTGTGATGATGCAATGATGATGTTGTGATGGCGAAGTGATGATGCTGTGATGATGCAGTGATCATGTAGTGATGATGATGTGATGACACAGTGATTCTGCAGTAATGATGCAGTGATGATGCTGTGATGATACTGTGATGATGCAGTGATGACGCTGCGATGAAGATATGATGATGCAGTGATGATGCTGTGATGACGCTGCGATGATGATGTGATGATGTTGTGAAGACTGTGATGACGCACTGATGACACTATTATGATGCTGAGATGATGCAGTGATGATGCAATGATGATGCTGTGATGATGCTGTTATGACACTCTGATGACGCAGTGATGATGCTGTGAGGATGCAGTGTTTATGTAGTTATGAGGCTGTGATGATGTTTTGATTACACAGTGAGGATGCTGTGGTGATGCAGTGATGATACAGTGATGATTCAGTGATCAAAGCGTCATCACAGCATCATCACAGCATCATTACTACATCATCACAGCATCATAACATCATAATCAGAGCATCACAGAATCATCACAGCATCATCACTGCATCATCACAACCACATCAAAGTGTCATCAAACCGTCATCACAGCATCATCAGACCATCACAACAGCATCATCACCGCGTCATCACTGCATCATCACAGCATGACCACTGGGTCATCAGAACATAATCACAGTGTCATAAAACCGTCATCACAGTATCATCACAGCATCATCACAGTATCAAGACAACATCATCACTGCATAATCAGTGCATTATCAATGCATCATCAGAGCTTCAACAAGGCATCACAGTGCCATCACAGTGTCATCACTGCATCATCATAGTCATCACAGCATCATCTCAGCAACATCACAGCATCATTACTGCTTACTCACTGCATCATAACAGCGTCATCACAGTATCATCACTGTATCATCACAGCATCATCACTACATCATCACTGCATCATCAATGAATCATCGCAGAATCATCATTGCATCATAGCTACATAATGACAGCGTCATAAATGCATCATCACAGTGTCATCACAGCGTCATCTCAGCATCGTCACAGCATCACGACAGGGTCATCACAGCATCATCACAACATCATCACAACACAACCACAGCGTCATCACAGTATCACGACAGCGTCATCACAGTATCATCACTGCATCATCATAACGTCATTGCAGAGTCATCACTGCATCATCACAGTATCGTCACAGCATCATCACTGCATCATTACTGCAGAATCACTGCGTCATCACATCATCATCACTACATGATCACTGCATCATCACAGCATCATCACTGAGTCATCACAACATCACCATTGCATCATCACAATATCATCACAGCATCATCACAGCATCATCACAGCGTCATCACTGCATCATCACTGCGTCATCAAAGCATCATCACTGAGTCATCACAGCATGATCACAGCATCATAGGTACATAATCATAGCATCATCACATCATCATCACAGCGTCATCACAGCATCATCACAGCATCTACATTGCATCATCAGAGAATCATCAAAGCATCATCACTGCGTCACCACAGCGTCATCACTACATCATCACTGAATCATCACTGCATCGTCACTGCATCATCACAGCATCATCACTGCATCATCACTGCATCACCACAGCACCATTACTGCGTAATCCAAACATCATCACAGCACCAGCACAACATCATTTCTGCATAATTACTGCCTCATCACAGCATCATTACAGTGTCATGACAGCATCATCACTGCATAATCACCGCATCATAACCGCATAATCACAGCATCATCACAGCATCATCGTAGGTTCATTACTGCTTACTCACAGCATCATCACAGCGTCATCACTGCATCATCAGTGCATCATCACAGCATCATCACAGAATCACAACAGGGTCATCACTGCTTCATCACAGCATCACCACAGCATCATAAGAGCTTCATCACTGCTTCATCACGGCATCATCACATCATCATCACAGCATCATCATGCCATCACAGCAGCATCATCACAGTATTTCGACAGCGTCATCACCGCGTTATCATAGCATCATCACAATATCGTCACAGCATCATCACTGCTTATTCACAGCATCATCGCGGCTTCATCACTGCTTCATCAGAGCATCATCACAACATTATCGCTACATCATCACAGAGTCATCACAGCATCATTACTGCATCATCACTGCATCATCACTTCGTAATCAGAGCATCATGACTTCATCATCACAGCACCATTACTGCATCATCACAACATCATCACAGTGTCATCACAGCATCATCACAGCCTCATCACTGCATCATCACAGCGTCATCACAGCGTCGTAACTGCATCATCACCGCATCACCATCATCACAGCATCACAAGGTATGATGACACTGTGATGACACTGTAAGGACGCTGTGATGATGCTGTGATGATGCTGTGATGATACTATGGTGATGCTGTGATGATGCTGTGATGCTCTGATCATGTGTGCTGTGCATCACAGCGTCATCACAGCATCATCACAGCATCATAGCGTCATCAAATTATCATCACTGCATCATCAGAGCATCACCAGAACTTCATCCCAGCATCATCAAAGCAACATCTCAGTGTCATCACAGCGTCACTACTGCAACATCACAGCATCATCAGAGCATTGGTGTAGATGCACTTCAGCTGGGCCATTGCCCTAACCTCCGGCCTTGCCATTGTTCCCCCTGGAACAGCCCCAATAATCCTTGCTTCAGCCCCATCCCCCTTCTTACCTAGTTTAAAGCCCTCTCAATGAGCCCTGCCAGCTCCTGGCCCAGGATCCTTTTTCCCCTAAAAGATAGGGACCCGTCTGCGGCCATCAGGCCAGGTGCTGAGTAAAGTGCCCCATGGTCAAAAAAAAACAAGATTTCTGCGTTGGCACAAGAAATGATGATGTTATGATGCTGTGGTGATGCTGTTGTGATGATGCTGTGATGATGATTTGATGACACAGTGATGATGCAGTGATGATGCTGTGATGGTGCTGTGATGACGCTTTGATGATGTTGTGATGATGCTTTCATGACGCTGTGATAACGCTGTGATGGTGCTGTGATGAGGCTGTGATGAAGTTCTGGTGATGCTCTGATGATGCAGTGATGATAATTTGATGACGCTGTGATGCTGTGATGATGCCGGGATGATGTTCTGATGATGCTGTGATGATGTTGCGATGATGCTGTGATGACGCTTTGATGACAATGTGATTATGCTGTTATGACGCTGTTATGACACTGTGATGATGCAGTGTTTATGTAGTGATGATGCAGTTATGATACTGTGATGATGCAGTGATGACGCTCTGATGACGCTCTGATGACACTGTGATGATGCTGTTGTGATGCTGTGATGAGGCTTTGATGACACTGTGATGATGTTGTGATGACGCTGTGATGACGCTGTGATGATGCAGTCATGATGATGTGATGATGTTGTGATGATGCTCTGATGATGCACTGATGATGATGTAATGATGCAGTGATGACGCTCTAATGATGCTGTGATGATGCTCTGATGAAGCTGTGATGATGCTTTGATGACGCTGTGATGACGATGTTATTATGCTGTGATGACGCTGTGATGATGCTGTAATGACAATTTGATGATGCTGTGATTATGCAGCTATGATGCTCTCAGGATGATATGATGATGCAGTGATGATGCTGTGATGACGCTGTCATGATGCTGTGATGACGCTGTCGTGATTCAATGATGATGCTGTGATGACGCTGTGATGATGTTGTGATGATGCTGTGATGGTGCACAGATGACGCTGTCTTGATGCTGTGATGATGCTCTGATGATGTTGTGCTGATGTAGTGTTTATGCAGTGATGATGCTGTTATTATACTGTGATGAAGCTTTGATGATGCTGTGATGATGCTGTGATGATGTTGTGATGACGCTTTGATGATGCTGTGATTATACAGCTATGATGCTGTCATGATTATATGATGATGCAGTGATGATGCTGTGATGATGCTGTGACGACGCTTTGATGATGCTTTGATTATACAGCTATGATGCTGTCATGTTTATATGATGATGCAGTGATGATGCCGTGATGATACTGTGATGACACTGAATACGCTGTGATGATGCTGTGATGCTTTCATGATGCTATGATGATGCTGTGATGATGCTGTGATGACGCTGCGATGATGCTGTGATGATGCAGTGATGATGCATTGATAACGCTGCAATGATGCTGCGATGATGTTGTCATGATGCTGTGATGATGCAGTGATGACACTGCGATGATGCTGTTATGTGATGCTGCACCATCAGATGTATTGATGATGCATTTATGATGATGTGTTTATGCTGTGATGACGCTGTGATGATGCAGTGATAATGCAGTGTTGATGCAGTTATGACGCTGTGTTGAGGCTCTGATAGTATTGTGATGATGCTGTGATGATGGTGTGATGACACTGCGATGATGCTGTGATGACGCCGTGATGACGCTCTGATGACGCTGTGATGCTCTGATGATTGTGTGATGACGCCGTGATGACACTGCGATGATATTGTAATGATGCAGTGACGATGCTGTGATGATGCAGTGATGATGCTTTGGTGATGCTGTGATGATGCTCTGATGACGCTGTAATGACGGAGTGATGATGCAGTGATGATGCTGTGATGACGCTGTTATGACACTTTGATGATGCTGTGATGCTGTGATGATGTTGGTATGATGATGTAATGATGCAGTGATGATGCTGTGATGATGTTGTGATGGTGCTGTGATGATGCTGTGATCATGCTGTGATGATGCAGTGATACCGCTGCGATGAAACAGTGATGATTCTGTGATGATGCAGTGATGGCGACGCTGTGATGCATTGATGATGCTCTGATGATGCTGCGATGATGCTGTTGTGATGCTTTGATGATGCAGTGATGATGCAGTGATGATTCTGTGGTGACGCTGAGATGATGCTGTGATGACGCCTGGATGATGCAGAGATGACGCTGTGATGATGCTGTTGTGATGCTGTGATGATGCAGTGATGATGCTGTGATGACACAGTGATGGTGCAGTGATGATGTGATGATGACGCTGTGATGATTCTGTGATGACGCTGTGATGACGCTGTGATGATGCTGTGGTGATGCATTGATGACACTGTGATGATGCTGTGAGGATGTTCTGATGATGCAGTGATGACGCTGTGATGATGCTGTTGTGATGCTCTGATTATGCTGTGATTATGCTGTCATGACACTGTGATGATGCTGTAATGATGCTGTGATGATGCTGTGATGACTCTGCGATAATGCTGTGATGATGCAGTGATGATGCTGTGATGATGCTGTGATGACGCTTTGATAACGCTTTGATTATTTGATGATGCTGTGATGATGCTGTGATGACGCTGTGATGACGCTGTGATTCTGTGATGATATTGTGATGATGCTGTGGTGATGCTGTGATGACGTTTTCATGATGCAGTTATCATGATGTTATGATGCTGTGATAATGCTTTGATGACGTTTTGATGACACTGTGATGATGCAGTGATGATGCTGTGATGATGCAGTGATGATCAATGATGGTGCTACGATGATACTGTTGTGATGCTGTGATGATGCTGTGTTCACGCTTTGATGACACTATGATAATGTTCTGATGATGCAGTAATGATGCAGTGATGACGCAGTGATGATGCTGTAATGATGCAGCGATTATGCTGTGATGATGTTGTGATTATGCTGTGATGACGCTACGATAATGCTGTTATGATGCTGCGATGACGCTGTGATCATGCTGTGATCATGCTGTGATGATGCAGTGATGACGCTGCGATGATGCTTTGATGATTCTGTGAAGATGCAGTGATGACGATGTGATGACGCTGTGATGATGCTGTTATGACACAGTGTTGATGCAGTGATGACGCTGTGACGATGTAGTGGTGATGACGCATTGATGACACTGTGATGATGATGTGATGATGCTGTGATGACTATGATGATGCAGTGATGACACTGTGATGGCACTGTGATGCCTTGTTGAAGCTCTGATGATGCATTGATAATGCACTGATTATGCAGTGATGATGTTGTCTTGATACTGTGATGATGCTGTGATGATACTGTGATGACGGTTTTATGACACTGTGATTATGTTCTGATGACCCAGTGATCATGCTGTGATGATGCAGTGATGACGCGGTGATGATGCTGTTGTGATGGTCTGATGATGCTGTGATGACGGTTTGATGACACTTTGATGTGGTTGTGATGATGCAGTGATGATGCTGTGATGATTCTGGGATGCTCTGATTATGATGTTATGATGCTGTGATGATGTAGTAATGATGCTGTGATGATGCTGTGATGACGCTTTGATCACTGAATCATCACTGTATCATCACTGCATCACCACAGCATCCTCACTGTGTAATCAAAACATCATCACAGCCTCATAACTACATAAACACTGCATCATCACAGCATCATCACTGCGTCATCAGAGTGTCATAACAGCATCATCACAGCATCATCATTGCATCATCACTGCATCATCTCAGCATCATAATAGTGTCATCAGTGCGTCATCACAGTCTTCACAACATCATCACATCATCATCGCAGCGTCATCACAGCATCATCACTGCATCATCATATCTTCATCGCAGCGTCATCACTGCATCATCACAGTATCATCACAGCATCATCACTGCATCATTACTGCAGAATCACTGTGTCATCACATCATCATCACTACATGATCACTGCATCATCACAGCATCATCACTTCGCCATCACAACATCATCATTGCATCATCACAACATCAATACAGCATCATTACAGCATCATCACAGCATCATCACATCATCACAGCATCATCACAGCATCATCACTGCAACAGAACTGCATCTTCACAGCATCATCACATCATTCAGACTGCATCATCACAGCATCATCACAGCATCATCACATCATCACATCATCATCACTGCAACAGAACTGCATCTTCACAGCATCATCACTGTGTTATCACAACATCATCACTGCATCATCACAATATCATCACAGCATCATCACAACATAATCAGAGCATCATCACAGCATAAACACTGCATAATCACTGCACTATCACAGCATCATCACAGAGTCATCAAGGAATCATCACAGCATCATCACAGAATCTTGGCATTGTCATCAAAGCATCATCACTGCGTCATCACTACATCATCACAGCATCATCTCAGCATTTTCACAGAATCATTACTGCATAATCACTGCATTATGACAGCGTCGTACCAGTATCATCACTGCATCATCACATCATCATCATTGCATCATCCCATCATCATCATTTCATCATAACAGCATCATCACAACATCATCACAGTATAATCAATCTATCATCACAGCATCATCACAGCGTCATCATTGCATCATCCCATCATCATCATTTCATCATAACAGCATCATCACAACATCATCACAGTATAATCAATCTATCATCACAGCATCATCACAGCGTCATCAAAGCATCACCACTGCATCATCACAGCATCATAACAGTTTCATCGAAACGTCATCACAGGGTAATCACAGGATCATCATATCGTCGTCGCAACGTCATCACAGCATCATCACAGCATCATCACAGCATCATCGCAGCGTCATCACTGCATCTTCACAGCATCATCACAACATCATCACAGCATCATCACATCATCATCACTGCACCATCACTTCATCGTCACAGCATCATTACAGCATCATCAGAGCATCACCACTGCATCATCATTGCATCATGACATAATCATCACAGTGTCATCACAGCATCATCACTATGTCATCACAGCGTCATAGCTGCATAATCTCAGCATCATCACAGCATCATCACAGCATCATCATATCATCATCACCACATAATCACAGTGTCATCACAGCATCATCACTGCGCCATCACTGCATCATCACAGCATCTTCGCATTGTCATCACAGCATCATCTCTGCGTCCTGACTGCATCTTCACAGCATCATCACTACAGCATCAGAGCATTATCTCAGTGTCATCCGAATATCATTACAGCATAATCACTGCATTATCACAGCATCATCACATTATCATCATTACAACATCATCACAGAAAAATCACTGCATCATCTCTGCATCATCACAGCATCATTAGAGTATCATGACAGCATCATCACTGCATAATCACTGCATCATCACCTCATCATCACAGCATAATCACAGCATCATCGCAGCATCATTACTGCTTAGTCACTGCATCATCACAGCGTCATCACGGTGTATTCACTGCATCATAACACCATCATATCTGCATCATCACATCATCATTACTGCATCATCACAACATCATCACACCACCATCACAGTGTCATCACTGCATCATCACAGGGTCATCACAGCATCATTACAGCATCATCAATGCATCATCACAGCGTCATCACTATATCATCACTGCATCATCACAGCATCATCACAGAATCATCACTGCGTCATCACTGCATCATTACTGCATCATAACAGCATCATCACAGCATCATCACAGTACCAAAACTGCATCATCACAGCATCATCAGAGCGACATCAGAGCATCATCACTGCATGATGACAGCATCATCACTGCATCATCACATCATCATCACATGATCTTCAATGCGTCATCACAGCGTAATCACAAAGTCATCACTTCATCATCAAATTGTCATCACAGCTATATCGCAGCGTCATCACAGCATCACCACAGCATCATCACTGCTTCATCACATCATCATCCCAGCTTCATCACAACATCATGACAGCATTATTACTACTTACACACTGCATCATCACAGCGTCATCACAGCATCATCTCAGCATCATCACAGCATCATCCCTGCATCATCACATCATCATCACTGCATTACCACAGCATCACCACAGCATCATCACAGCGTAATCACAGCATCATCACAGCAGGATTGCAGCGTCATCACTGCAGCATCACAGCGTCATCACAGTATCCTCACAGCATCTTCACTGCATCATCACTACATTGTCACAGCATCATCACATCATCATCACTGCATCATCACAGCATCATCACAGCATAATCTCATCATCATCACAGTATCAGTACTGCAGAATCATTGCATTATCACACCATCATCACAACATCATCGCAGCATCATCATAGCATCACGACAGTGTTATCTGAGCATCACGACAGCGTAATCATAGCGTCATCACAGATTCATCAGAGCATCATTGCTGCGTCATCACTGCATCATCACAGTATCATCACATTGTGAGGAATGTTTTAACAATTCGTGTCCATAAAGAACAGCCCTGTCTGCTTCTGTCTGCTTCGGGGCCCTGCAATGGCAGTTTGATTCCTTAACCACAGATGCAGTGTGCCCCAGTCTCCCCCTCATTCTAGTCAAGTTATCAAGTCTTCAGAAAATACTCCTCAAATTCTTGAGCTTGTTTGCCTTTGTTATTCCGGATTTATATTTCTAACAGTTACAGCCTTTTTTTCTGTTGTTTTGTCTTCTTCGAAATTAACTTAACGTGGCTATAGGTGTGGCTGTCCCTGTGAATGGCTGGTGAGGAATGTTTTAATTACTTGTGAAGTGTCAATAAGAAAGCTATTTGTGTTTGTATGACATCTTTGATGTCTGGGAGCCTCAGAATAACTGATAACAATTAGTGACTGTTATGGAATACTATGCAGGCCTCTAATATCTGGCCAGGTGTCCAAGAGGTTAAGAAGAGGAAAAAAAGACGGCTAGGAGACAAGACCTGCAGGGGATGCTGTATAAACTTGACACGGTGCCAAAGGAGTACAAAGGGGAAACACAAGAAAAAACTTGGAGAGGAAGACTACGAGCCTTCAGCATGAAAGACCCCTAGAGACCCCCAGAGGGACCACCGGAGACTGATGCGCATGCTCCAGTAGGAGGGACTGGACCCCGGAAGCTAATTATAATAACCTATTTTTTTTAGAAGTAGTAATGAATATGTATTAGTCGAGGAGTATAAAAATCAGCTCCTTGATGTGGCTGGTGTGCGTCCTGGTAGAGCGGAGACTCCCGGTGCACCCAGCGCTGTTTGCTTACTTCTATTCTTTTAATAAATCCTATTTTCTTACTTAAACCTATTTTGAAGACTGAGCTATTTATAACAACATCATAGTAACATCATCACAATATCATTGCAGAATCATCACTGCATGATCAGAGCATCATCTCAGCATAATCACAGCATCATTAGTGCAGAATTACTGCATCATCACATCATGATCAATGCGTCATCACATCATAATCACAGCATCATCAGAGCATCATCACTGCGTCATCACAGCATCATTACTACGCCATCACAGCGTCATAACAGCATCATCAGAGCATCATCACTGAATAATCACAGCATCATCACAACATCATCACAGTGTCATGACAGCATTATCACGGCATAATCACTGCATCATCACTACATAATCATAGCATACTTACTGCGTCATCGCTGCATCATCACTGCATCATCACTGCATCAGCACGTCATCTCAGTATCATCACAGCATCATCACAGTGTCATCACAGCATCACGACAGTGTCATCGCAGTGTCATCACAGCATCATTACATCATCATAACTGCGTCATCAGAGCGTCATCACAGCATCCTCACAGCATCATCATAGTACCACTACAGCATCATCACAGAATCACTATAGCGTCATCAAAGAGTCATCACAGCATCATCACAGCATCGTCACTGCGTCATCACAGCATCATCACATCATCACCACAGCATCATCGCAGCATCATCGCAGCATCATCACTGCGTCATCACAACAACATCACAGCGTCATCACTGCATCATCACAGCGTCATCACTGCATCATCACAGCATCATCACATCATCATAACAGCATCATCATATCATCACCACAGCATCATCGCAGCATCATCACAGCATCATCACTGCGTCATCACAACATAATCACTGCATGATCACTGCATCATCACAGCATCATCACATCATCACCACAGCATCATCACATCATCATCACTACATCATCACAGCATCATCAGAGCATAATCACTGCGTTATCGCATCACCATCACTGCGTCATCACTGCATCATCACTGCATCATCACAGCACCATCTCTGCATCATCACAGCATCATTACTACGCCATCACAGCGTCATAACAGCATCATCACAGCATCACCACATCGTCATGACAGCATTATTAGTGCATCATCACTTCATCATCACAGCATTATCATTGCATCATCACAGAATCATCACAACATCATCGCAGCATCGTCACAGTGTTACGACAAAGTTATCAGACCATCACGACAGCATCATCACAGAGTCATCACAGAATCATCACATCGTCATCACAGCATCATCGCAGCGTCATTACTGCATCATCACAGCATCATCACAACATTATCATAGCATCATCACAGCATTATAACTGTATCATCACTGCGTCGTTACAGCATCATCTCAGCATCATCACAGTATCAATACTGCAGAAGCACTGGATCATCACATCATCATCAGTGCGTCATCACATCATCATCACTACATCATCACATCATCACCATTGCATCATCACAGCGTTATCACATCACCATCACAGCATTATCACATCATTATCACTGCATCATCACAGCATCATCGCAGCATCATCACAGCATCATCGCAGCGTAATCACTGCATCGTCACAGCCTCATTGCGTCGTCATCAAAGCATAATCACAGTGTCATAACTGAATAAACTCTGCATCATCACAGCATCATCACTGCATCTATACAGCATCATCATTGCATCATCACTGCAGCACCTCAGCATCATAACATCATCATTACTACATCATCACAGCATCATCTTTGCATCATCACAACATCATCGCAGCATCATCACAGCATCACGACAGCGTTATCAGAGCATCACGACAGTCATCACAGCGTCATAACAGAATCATCACAACATAATCACAGCATCATCAGAGCATCATCACTGCGTCATCACAGCGTAATCACTACATCATCACTACATAATCATAGCATAATTACTGTGTCATCACTGCAGCATCACTGCACCATCACTGCATCAGCACAGCGTCGTCACAGTATCATCACAGCATCATCACAGTGTCATCACAGAATCACGACAGTGTCATCGCAGCGTCATCACAGCATCATCATAGTACCACTACAGCATCATCGCAGAATCACTATAGCGTCATCAGAGTCATCACAGCATCATCACTACATCATCCCTGCTTCTTCGCATTTTCATCACAGCATCATCACTGCGTCATCACTTCATAATCACTGCACAATCACTGCATCATCACAGCATCATCTCAGCAATATCACAGCACCATCACCGCATAATCACTTCATCATCACAGCATTATCTCAGTGTCATCAGAGTATCACTACTGCAGAATCACTGCATCATCACATCATCATCACTGCATCATCCTATCATCATCACTGCATCATCAAAGCGTCATCACAGAATCATCACAGCATCATCAGAGCATCATCAGAGCAGTATCGCAGCGTCATCACAGCATCATCACAGCGTCATAATAGCATCATCACAGCATCATCACAGCGTCGTAACTGCATCCTCACTGCATCATCACCGCATCACCATCGTCACAGCATCACAAGCTGTGATGACACTGTAAGGACGCTTTGATGACACTGTAAGGACGCTGTGATGATGCTGTGATGATACTATGGTGATGCTGTGATGATGCTGTGATGCTCTGATCATGTGTGCTGTGCATCACAGCATCATCACAGCATCATCACAGCATTATAGCGTCATCAAATTATCATCACTGCATCATCAGAGCATCAGCAGAACTTCATCGCAGCATCATCAAAGCAACATCTCAGCGTCACTACTGCATCATCAGAGCATCATCAGAGCATTGGTGTAGATGCACTTCAGCTGGGCCATTGCCCTATCCTCCGGCCTTGCCATTGTTCCCCCTGGCACAGCCCCAACAATCCTTGCTTCAGCCCCATCCCCCTTCTTACCTAGTTTAAAGCCCTCTCAATGAGCCCTGCCAGCTCCTGGCCCAGGATCCTTTTTCCCCTAAAAGATAGGGACCCGTCTGCGGCCATCAGGCCAGGTGCTGAGTAAAGTGCCCCATGGTCAAAAAAAACAAGATTTCTGCGTTGGCACCAGAAATGATGATGTTATGATGCTGTCATGATGATTTGATGACACTGTGATGATGCAGTGATGATGCTGTGATGGTTCTTTGATGATGTTGTGATGATGCTTTGATGACGCTGTGATAACGCTGTGATGGTGCTGTGATGATGCAGAGATGATGCTCGGATGATGCAGTGATGTTGCAGTAGTGACTCTGTGATGTTGCTTTGATGATGCTGCGATGAAGTTCTGGTGATGCTCTGATGATGCAGTGATGAAAATTTGATGACGTTGTGATGCTGTGATGATGCTCTGATCATGCTCTGATGATGCTGTGATGATGCTGCGATGACGCTGTGATGACAATGTGATTATGCTGTTATGATGCAGTTATGATTCTTTGATGATGCAGTGATGATGCAATGATGATGATGTGATGATGCTGTGATGACGCTGTAATGATGCAGTGATGATGATGTGATGATGCTGTGATGACACTGTGATGATGCAGTGATGATGATTTGATGATGTTGTGATGACGCTGTTATGATGCAGTGATGATGATGTGATGATGCAGTGATGATGCAGTTATGATGCAGTGATGATGCAGTTATGACGCTTTAATGACGTTCTGATGATATTGTGATTATGCTGTGATGACATAGTGATGATGCTGTGATGATTCTGTGATGACGCTCTGATGATGTGATGATGCTGTGATATACTGTTATAACACTGTGATGACACTGTGATGATGCTGAGATTATGCTGTGAAGATGCAGTGATGATGCAGTGATCGCAGAATCACAGAATTTCTAGGTTGGAAGAGACCTCAAGATCATCGAGTCCAACCTTTGACCTAACGCTAACAGTCCCCACTAAACCATATCCCTAAGCTCTACATCTAAACGTCTTTTAAAGACTTCCAGGGATGGTGACTCCACCACCTCCCTGGGCAGCCTGTTCCAGTGCCTAACAACCCATTCAGTAAAGAAGTTCTTCCTAACATCTAACCTAAAACTCCCCTGGCGCAACTTTAGCCCATTCCCCCTCGTTCTGTCACCAGGCACGTGGGAGAACAGGCCAACCCCCACCTCACTACAGCCTCCTTTAAGGTATCTGTAGAGAGCGATAAGGTCACCCCTGAGCCTCCTCTTCTCCAGGCTGAACAAGCCCAGCTCCCTCAGCCGCTCCTCGTAGGACTTGTTCTCCAGGCCCCTCACCAGCTTCGTCGCCCTCCTCAAGCACCTCGATGTCCTTCTTGTAGCGAGGGGCCCAAAACTGAACACAGTACTCGAGGTGCGGCCTCACTAGAGCCGAGTACAGGGGGATGATCACCTCCCTAGCCCTGCTGGTCACACTGTTTCTGATACAAGCCAGGATGCCGTTGGCCTTCTTGGCCACCTGAGCACACTGCTGGCTCATATCCAGCCGACTGTCCACCATCACTCCCAGGTCCTTCTCTGCCTGGCAGCTCTCCAACCACTCATCTCCCAGCCTGTAGCTCTGCTTGGGGTTGTTGCGCCCCAGGTGCAGGACCCGGCACTTGGCCTTGTTGAACTTCATACAGTTGACCTCAGCCCATTGGTGCAGCCTATCCAGATCCTCCTGCAGAGCTTTCCTACCTTCGAGCAGATCGACACACGCACCTAACTTGGTGTCATCTGCAAACTTACTGAGGGTGCACTCAATGCCCTCGTCCAGATCAGGGTCGGTTGGGAGTTTGTCATCCCCACTGTCCCGGTCCTCCAGCTCAGGGCACCCTGGGTCCCAAAGCCCATCATCGGCATTGAAGACAGAGGCAAAGAAGGCGTTAAGCGTCTCTGCTTTGCCTATGTCATTGTCTGTGAGGAGACCTTCCCTATCAAGGAGCGGCCCTATGTATTCTTTAGTTCTCCTTTTTCCATTCACATATCTAAAAAAACCCTTTTTATTTTCTCTCACAGACACAGCCAGCTTCAACTCTAGGTGTGCTTTGGCCACACGAATTTTCTCCCTACAAACACGAACAGCATCCCTGTATTCTTTCCATGACACCTGGCCCTCCTTCCAGTAGCGAAACACTCTCTGTTTCCGCCTAATCTCCATTAGAATGTGCCTGGTCAGCCACGCTGGCCTCCTGCCCCGCCTGCCTGACTTGCGATATTTAGGAATTGCCTGATCTTGTGCTTCTAGGAGGCATCGCTTAAAGAATGACCAGCACTGGTGGACATCGAGGCCTTCAAGAGCAGTTTCCCAGGGGACCTTGCTGACTAGTTCCCTGAGCAGCCTGAAGTCCGCTTTCCCCATATCTAGGGATGAGGTTTTGGTGGCACTTTCCCTTCTGTCACCGTAAATTTTGAACTCAACCACTTCATGGTCGCTATGACCAAGGCGGCCACCAATCACCACATCTCCCACCAGACCCTCTCTGTTTACTAGCAACAGGTCTAGGAGGGCACCTTTCCTAGTTGGTTACGTTAGCACCTGCACCAAGAAGTTATCATCTAGGTGCTTCATGAACCTCCTGGACTTGCTTGTGTCAGCTGTGTGGCACTCCCAGTTAACGTCTGGCAAGTTGAAGTCCCCCATAAGGACAAGGGGAGTTAATCTCGAGGCCTCTCTTAGTTCTGTAAAGAATAATTTATCGGCGCTATCGTCCTGGCCAGGCGGTCTGTAATAGACTCCCACAACGACATCCCCTTTATTCGTTCGTCCCTTGATCCTTACCCAGAGGCTCTCAACTTTGCCATCGCCGACCTGAAGTTCCACACAGTCCAGCCCCTGCTTCACATACATCGCCACCCCACCCCATATCATCATCACAGCATCATTACTGCATCATCACAGCATAATAACAGCATCATCACAACATCATAAGAGCGTCATTAGCATCATAACAGCACCATCACTGTGTCATCGCAGTGTCACCAGAACATCAGCACATCATCATCGCAGCGTCAAAAAAACATAATCATAGCATCTTCACAGAATCATCACTGCATTATCAGTGCATCTTCACAGCAACATCTCAGCATCATCACACCATCATTACTACTTACTCACTGCATCATCACAGCGTCATCACAGTATCATCACTGCATCATCACAGCATAATCACTGTGTCATCACAGCGTCATCACAGCATCTTCACAGCTTCAAAGCTCCATAATCACAGCATCATCACTACATCATCACAGCATCATCATAAATCATCACAAAATCATCACAGTGTCATCACAGCATCATCTCAGCATTTTCACAGAATCATTACTGCATAATCACTGCATTATGACAGCGTTATCACAGTATCATCACTGCATCATCAGAGAATAATCACATCATCATCACAACATCATCAGAGTGCAATCACAGTATCATGACTGTGTCATCAGAGCGTCATCACAGCATAATCACAGCATCCTCACAGCAGCATCAGAGCAGCATCATGGCATCATGACAGAATCATCACTACGTCATCAAATTGTCATCACAGCAGCCCACGGCATCATCACAGCATCACTGCAGCATCGTAACAACATCATCAAAGCATCTTTACTGCTTACTCACTGCATCATCACAGTGTCATCACAGGATCATCACTGCATCATCACAGCATCATCTCAGCGTCATCACAGAATTATTACTGCATAATCACTGCATAATCACTACATCATCACAGCATCATCAATGCATCATCACAGCGTCATCACTGCATCATCAAAATATCATCTCAGCATCATCACAGAATCATTAATGCATAATCACTGCATCATCACAGCGTCATCACAGTATCATCACTGCATCATCATATCATCATCACCGCATCATCACAGTGTCATCACAGCATCATCAAAGCGTCATCACAACGTCATCACAGCATCATCACAGCATCTACATTGCATCATCAGAGAATCATCAAAGCATGATCACTGCGTCACCACAGCGTCATCACAACATCATCACTGAATCATCACTGCATCAGCACAGCATCATCACTGCATCATCATAGCATCATCAAAGTATCAGCACAACATCATCACAGCATCTTCACTGCATCATCACTGCATCATCTCTGCATCACCATAGCATCATCACTGCGTAATCAAAACATCATCACAGCATCATTATAGAGTCATCACAGCATCATGACTGTGTCATCAGAGCGTCATCACAGCATAATCACAGCATCATCACAGCAGCACCAGAGCAGCATCATGGCGTCATGACAGAATCATCACTACGTCATCAAATTGTCATCAGAGCAGCCCACAGCATCATCACAGCATTATAACACCATCATCAAAGCATCTTTACTGCTTACTCACTGCATCATCACAGTGTCATCACACTATTGTCAGTGCATCTTCAGAGAATCATCACTGCATCATCACACCATAATCACTGCATCATCACAGCATCATCACAGAATCATCACTGCATCATTACTGCATCATAACAGCATCATCACAGCATCATCACAGAATCATTACAACATAAGCACTGCATCATCACAGCGTCATCACAGTACCATAACTGCATCATCACAGCATCATCAGAGCGACATCAGAGCATCATCACTGCATCATGAAAGCATCATCACTGCATCATCACATCATCATCACATAATCTTCAATGTGTCATCACAGCGTAATCACAAAGTCATCACTTCATAATAAATTGTCATCACAGCGTCATCACAGCATCATCACAGCTGTATCGTGCAGCGTCATCACAGCATCACCACAGCATCATCACTGCATCATCACATCATCATCCCACATCATCACAACATCATGACAGCATCATAACTGCTTACACACTACATCATCACAGCGTCATCACATCATCATCTCAGCATCATCACAGCATCATCTCAGCATCATCTCAGCATCATCACAACATCATCAGTGTCATCACAGCATCATCACTGCGTCATCACAGCGTCATCACAGCTTCATAGCTGCATAATCACAGCATCATCACTGCATAATCACAGCATCATCACCACAACATCCCAGCATCATCACAACATCATGACAGCATCATTACTGCTGACTCACTGCATCATCACAAAGTCATCTCAGTATCATCACAGCGTCATCACAGCATCACAACAGTGTCATCGCAGTGTCATCACAGCATCATTACATCATGATTACTGCGTCATCAGAGCGTCATCGCAGCATCCTCACAGCATCATCATAGTACCACTAAAACATCATCACAGAATCACTATAGCGTCATCACTGCATCATAACAGCGTCATCACAGCATCATCACATCATCATCACAGCATCATCAAATCATCACCGCAGCATCATCGCAGCATCATCACAACATCATCACAGCGTTATCACTGCATCATCATATCATCATAACAGCATCATGACATCATCACCACAGCATCATAGCAGCATCATCACAGCATCATCACTGCGTCATCACAACATCATCACTGCATCATCACTGCATCATCACAGCATCATCACATCATCACCACAGCATCATCACATCATCATCACTGCATCATCACAGCATCATCACTGCATAGTCACATTACCATCACTGCGTCATCACTGCATCATCACTGCGTCATCACAGCACCATCACAGCATCATCACAACTTCACCAAAGCATCATCACAGCGTCATCACAGAATCATCACAGCGTCATCACAGAATCATCACATCTTCATCACAGAATCATCGCAGCGTCATAACTGCATCATCACAGCATCATCACAGAATCATCGCAGCGTCATAACTGCATCATCACAGCATCATCACAACATTATCTTAGCACCATCACAGCATTATCACTGTATCATCACTGCATCATTACAGCATCATCTCAGCATCATCACAGTATCAATACTGCAGAATCACTGAATCATCACATCATTAGTGAGTCATCACATCATCATCACAACATTATCACATCATTATCACTGAATCATCATAGCATCATCGCAGCATCATCACATCATCATCGCAGCCTAATCACTGCATCGTCACAGCATCATCACTATGTCATCACAGCATAATCACAATATCATCGCAATGTCATTTAAGCATAATAACTGCATCATCACTGCATCATAGCTGCATCATCACTGCATCATCACATCGTCACCACAGCGTCATCGCAGCAACATCACAGCATCACAACAGCATTATCAGAGCATCACAACAGCCTCAACAGAGTGTCACCACAGCAACATCACAGAATCATCACAGCATAATCGCAGCGTCACTACAGCATCATTACTGCATAATCACTGCATCATTACAGCATCATCACTGCATCATCACTGCGTCATCACAACGTTATCACAGTATCATCACTGCATCATCATATCATCATCGCAGCGTCATCACTGCATCATCGCAGCATCATCACTGCATAGTCACAGCATCATCGCGTCTTCATACAGGCATCATAACAGGGTCATCACAGCGTCATAACCGCATAAACACTGCATCATCACAGCATCATCATTGCGTCATCACAAAATCATCACAACATCATCGCAGCATCATCACAGCATCACGACAGCGTTACCAGAGCATCACAGCAGTTTCATCACAGTGTCATCACAGAATCATCACAGTCATCACAACATCATCGCAGTGTCATAAATGCCTCATCACTACATCATCACAACATAATCATAGCATCATCACAGCATCATCACTGTATCATCACTGCATCGTCACAGCATTATCAAATCATCACTGCATCATCATATCATCATCACTGCATCATCACTGCGTCATCACAGCATCATCACAGCGTCATCACATAATCACGATACGGTCATCACAGAGTCATCGCAGAATCATCACAGCATCATCAGTGTGTCATCACAGCGTCTTCACAGCATCATCACAATATCATCACAGCTTCATCACAGCCTCATATCTGCATCATCATTGCATAATGACTGCATCATAACAGCATCATAACTACGTCATCATGTTGTCATCACAGCATCATCACAGCATCACAACAGCGTCATCACAACATCACGTCAGGGTCATCACAGCATCATCACTGCATAGTCACAGAATCATGACCGCGTCATCACAGCATCATCACATCATCATCCCTGCATCATCACATCATCATCACTGCATCATCACAGCGTCATCACAGCATCATCACATCATCATAACAGCATCATCACATCATCACCACAGCATCATCACAGCATCATCACTGCGTCATCACAAGATCATCACTGCATGATCACTGCATCATCACAGCATCATCACTGCATCATCATCACAACATCATCTCAGCATCACAGCATCATCACTGCATAATCAGAGCACTATCACTGCGTTATCAAATCACCATCACTGCATCATCACTGCTTCATCACTGCATCATCATATCATCATCACAGCAACATCTAAGCATCATCACTGCGTCATAACAGCATCATTACAGCATCATCACATCGTCATGACAGCATTATCAGTGCATCATCACTGCATCATCACAGCGTCGTCACAGCATCGTAACTGCATCCTCACCGCATCATCACTGCATCACCATCATCACAGCATCAGAAGCTGTGATGACACTCTAAGGACGCTGTGATGATGCTGTGATGATGCAGTGATGATGCTGTGATGATACTATGGTGATGCTGTGATGATGCTGTGATGCTCTGATCATGTGTGCTGTGCATCACAGCGTCATCACAGCATCATCACAGCATCATAGCGTCATCAAATTATCATCACTGCATCATCAGAGCATCACCAGAACTTCATCGCAGCATCATCAAAGCAACATCTCAGCGTCATTACAGCGTCACTACTGCAACATCACTGCATCATCAGAGCATCATCAGAGCATTGGTGTAGATGCACTTCAGCTGGGCCATTGCCCTATCCTCCGGCCTTGCCATTGTTCCCCCTGGCACAGCCCCAACAATCCTTGCTTCAGCCCCATCCCCCTTCTTACCTAGTTTAAAGCCCTCTCAATGAGCCCTGCCAGCTCCTGGCCCAGGATCCTTTTTCCCCTAAAAGATAGGGACCCGTCTGCGGCCATCAGGCCAGGTGCTGAGTAAAGTGCCCCATGGTCAAAAAAAAAAACAAGATTTCTGCGTTGGAACCAGAAATGATGATGTTATGATGCTGTTGTGATGCTGTGATGATGCAGTGATGACACAGCGATGGTGCAGTGATGATGTGATGATGCTGCTGTGATGACGCTGTGATACTGTGATAATGTTGTGATGATGCTGTGATGACGCTTTCATGATGCAGTGATCATGATGTGATGATGCTATGATGTTGCTTTGATGACACTGTGATGATGTTGTGATGATGCAGTAATGATGCTGTGATGATGTTGTGATGACGCTGCAATGATGCTGTGATGATGCAGTGATGATGCTGTGGTGATGCTGTGAGGACGTTTTCATGATGCAGTGATCATGATGTTATGATGCTGTGATAATGCTTTAATGACGCTTTGATGACACTATGATCATGTTGTGATGATTCAGTGTTGATGCAGTGATGACGCTGCGATGATGTTGTGATTATGCTGTGATTACGCTGTGATGATTCAGTGATGTCGCTGTGATGGCACTGTGATGCTTTGTTGAAGCTCTGATGATGCTGTGATGATGCAGTAATGATGCTGTGATGATGCCGTGATGATTCTGTGATGATGTTGTGTTGATGCAGTGATGATGCTGTGATGATGCAGTAATGATGCCGTGATGATGCCGTGATGATGCTGTTATTATGCTGTGATCATGCAGTGAAATGATGTGATGATGCTCTGATGTTACATTGATGATGCAGTGATGATGCAGTTATGACGCTGTGGTGAGGCTGTGATAATATTGTGATGATGCTGTGATGATGCAGTGATGATGCTGTGATTCTTTGGTGATGCTGTGATGATGCTGTGATGATGCAGTGATGACGCTGCGATGACGCAGTGATAACGCTGTGATGATGCTGTGTTGATGCTGTAATGATGCTGTGATGACGCTGTGATGGTGCTTTGATGACTCTCTGATGATGCTGAGATGATGGCATGATGATGGCGTGATGATTCTGTGATGATGCTGTGATGATGGCGTGATGATTCTGTGATGATGCTGTGATGATGCGGTGTTGATGCCGTGATGAAGCTGTGATGACATTTTGATTACGCTGTGATGCTTCGATGATGCTGTGATGACGCTGTGATGATGCAGTGATGACACCTGGATGATGCTGTTATGATGCTTTGATGATGTTGTGATGTGGTGATGATGTGTTATGATGCTGTGATGATGCAGTAATGATGCTGTGATGACGCTTTGATGACAGTGTGATGTTGTTGTGATGTTGAAGTGATGATGTTGTGATGACGCAGTGATGATGCTGTGATGATGCAGTGATGAGGCAGCGAAAATGTTCTGATGACGCTATGATGATTCTTTGATGATTCTGTGATGATGCAGTGGTGACGCTGCGAATCTTTGGTTATGCTGTGATGATACTGTGATGATGCTGTGATAACGGAGTGATGATACTGTGATGACGCTGTGATGCTGTGATGATGATGCGATGATGCTGTGATGATGCTGTGATGATAATATGGTGATGTTGTGATGATGCTGTGATGCTCTGATCATGTGTGCTGTGCATCACAGCGTCATCACAGCATCATCACGGCATCATAGCGTCATCAAATTATCATCACTGCATCATCAGAGCATCACCAGAACTTCATCGCAGCATCATCAAAGCAACATCTCAGCGTCATCACAGCGTCACTACTGCAACATCACTGCATCATCAGAGCATTGGTGTAGATGCACTTCAGCTGGGCCATTGCCCTATCCTCCGGCCTTGCCATTGTTCCCCCTGGCACAGCCCCAACAATCCTTGCTTCAGCCCCATCCCCCTTCTTACCTAGTTTAAAGCCCTCTCAATGAGCCCTGCCAGCTCCTGGCCCAGGATCCTTTTTCCCCTAAAAGATAGGGACCCATCTGCGGCCATCAGGCCAGGTGCTGAGTAAAGTGACCCATGGTCAAAAAAAAAAACAACAAGATTTCTGCGTTGGCACCAGAAATGATGATGTTATGATGCTGTGGTGATGCTGTTGTGATGATGCTGTGATGATGATTTGATGACACAGTGATGATACAGTTATGATGCTCTGATGATGCTTTGATGACGCTATGATGACCCTTTGATTACACTGTGATGCTTGATGATGCTGTGATGACGATGTTATTATGCTGTGATGACGCTGTGATGATGCAGTGATGACAATTTGATGATGCTGTGATTATACAGCTATGATGCTCTCAGGATGATATGATGATGCAGTGATGATGCTGTGATGATGCAGTCATGATGCTGTGATGACGCTGTCGTGATTCAATGATGATGCTGTGATGACGTTGTAATGATGTTGTGATGATGCTGTGATGATGCACAGATGAGGCTGTGCTGATGTAGAGTTTATGCAGTGATGATGCAGTTATGATACTGCTATGAAGCTTTGATGATGCTGTGATGATGCTGTGATGAAACTTTGATGATGCTGTGATTACACAGCTATGATGCTTTCATGATTATATGATGATGCAGTGATGATGCTGTGATGACGCTGTTATGACGCAGTGATGACACTGAATATGCTGTGATGACGCTGTGATGCTTTCATGATGCTATGATGATGCTGTGATGATGCTGTGATGACACTGTGATGATGTTGTGATGATGCTCTGATGACGCTGTGATGACTCAGTGATGATGTAGTGATGCTGCTGTGATGACGCTGTGATGATTCTTTGATGATGCTGTGAAGATGTATTGATGATGCTGTGATGATGCATTTATGATGATATGTTTATGCTGTGATGACGCTGTGATGATGCAGCGATAATGCACTGTTGATGCAGTTATGACGCTGTGGTGAGGCTGTGATAATAGTGTGATGATGCTGTGATGGTGATTTGATGACGCTGTAATGACGCAGTGATGATGTTGTGATGACGCTCTGATGACGCTGTGATGCTTTGATGATGCTGTGATGATGGTGTGATGACGCAGTGATGACACTGCGATAATATTGTAATGATGCAGTGAAGATGCTGTTATGATGCAGTGATGATGCTTTTGTGATGCTGTGATGATGCTCTGATGACGCTGTAATGACGGAGTGATGATGCTGTGATGATGTTGTTATGACACTTTGATGATGCTGTGATGCTGTGATGATGTAGGTATGATGCTTTAATGAAGCTGTGATGATGTTGTGATGATGCTGTGATCATGCTGTGATGATGCAGTGATACCGCTGCGATGATACAGTGATGATTCTGTGATGATGCAGTGATGGCGACGCTGTGATGCATTGATGATGCTGTGATGATGCTGCGATGATGCTGTTGTGATGCTTTGATGATGCAGTGATGACGATGCGATGGTGATGTTGTGATGATGCTGTGACAATGCTTTGATAGCACTGTGATGATGTTGTGATGATGCAGTAATGATGCTGTGATGACTCAGTGATGGTACAGTGATGCTGTGATGATGACGCTGTGATGACGCTGTGATACTGTAATACTGTTGTGATGATACTGTGGTGATGCTGTTATGACGCTTTCATGATGCAGTGATCATGATGTGATGATGCTGTGATGATGCTTTGATGACACTGTGATGATGTTGTGATGATGCAGTGATGATGCAACGATGATGCTGTTGTGATGCTGTGATGATGCTGTGATGGCGCTGTGATGATGCTGTGATGACGCTTTGATGAGGCTTTGATTATTTGATGATGCTGTGATGACGCTGTGATGACGCTGTGATGACGCTGTGATGATGCTGTGATGATGCATTGATGACACTGTGATGATGCTGTGACGATGTATTTATGATGACGCATTGATTACACTGCGATGATACTGCGATGATGCTGCGATGATGCAGTGATGATGCTGTGATGATGCTGTGATGACACTGTGATGACACTGTGATGCTGTGATGATGTTGTGATAATGCTGTAGTGAAGCTGTGATGACGTTTTCATGATGCAGTGATCATGATGTTATGATGCTGTGATAATGCTTTGATGACGCTTTGATGACACAGTGATGATGTTGTGATGATGCAGTGATGATGCTGTGATGATGCAGTGATGATGCAGTGATGGTGCTACGATGATGCTGTTGTGATGCTGTGATGATGCTGTGATGACGCTTTGATGACACTATGATAATGTTGTGATAATGCAGTAATGATGCAGTGATGACTCAGTGATGATGCTGTGATGACGCTGTGATCATGTTGTGATGATTCTGTGATGGCACTGTGATGCTTTGTTTAAGCTCTGATGATGCTGTGATGATGCCGTGATGATTCTGTTATTATGCTGTGATCATGTAGTGAAATGATGTGATGATGCTCTGATGATACAGTGATGATGCAGTGATGATCCAGTTATGACGCTGTGGTGAGGCTGTGATGAGGCTTCGATAATGTTCTGATGACGCTATGATGATACTGTGATGATACAATAATGACACTGTGATTCTTTGGTGATGCTGTGATGATGCTGTGATGATGCAGTGATGATGATGTGATGATGTTGTTATGATGCTGTGATGATGCAGTGATCATTCACTTATGATGCTGTTATGATGCAGTGATGACGCTGTGATGATGCAGTGATGACGCTGCGATGATGCTGTGTTGATGCTGTAATGATGATGTGATGACGCTGTGATGACGCACTGATAATGTAGTTATTACGCTGTGATGATTCTGTGATGACGTGCTGCTGATGATGTGATGACGCTTTGAAGACACTGTGATGATGCTGTGTTGATGCTGTGATGAAGCTGTGATGACGAGGTGATGGTTCTTTGATGACGCTCTGATGACGCAGTGGTGATGCTGTGATGACGCTGCGATGAGTCTTTGATGACGCTGTGATGGTTCAATGATGCTGTGATGATGCTGCGATGATGCTGTGTTGATGCCGTGATGAAGCTGTGATGACGCTTTGATTGCGCTGTGATGCTTTGATGATGCTGTGATGATGCTGTAATAATGCAGTGATCATATGATGATACTGTAGTGATGCCGTGATGATGCTCTGATGACACTTTGATGACGCTGTGATGCTTTGATGATGCTGTGATGATGCTCTGATGACGCTGTAATGATGCACTGATGATGCAGTGATGATGCTGTGATGACGCTTTGATGACGCTGTGATTATTTTGTTATGATGCTGTTGTGATGCTGTGATGATGCAGTGATGATGCTACGATGAAGCTGTTGTGATGCTGTGTTGACGCTTTGATGGCACTATGATAATATTCTGATGATGTAGTAATGATGCTGTGATGACGCAGTGATGATGCTGTGATGATGCTGTAATGATGCAGCGATGATGCTGTGATGATGTTGTGATTATGCTGTGATGACGCTACGATAATGCTGTTATGATGCTGTGATGATGCTGTGATCATGCTGTGATCATGCTGTGATGATGCAGTGATGACGCTGCGATGATGCTTTGATGATTCTGTGAAGATGCAGTGATGACGCTGTGATGACGCTGTTATGACGCTGTTATGACGCAGTGATGATGCAGTGATGATGCTGTGACGATGTAGTGGTGATGATGCATTGATGACGCTGTGATGATGCTGTGATGATGATGTGATGATGCTGTGATGACACTGTGATGGCACTGTGATGCCTTGTTGAAGCTCTGATGATGCATTGATAATGCACTGATTATGCAGTGATGATGTTGTCTTGATACTGTGATGATGCTGTGATGATACGGTGATGACGGTTTTATGACACTGTGATTATGTTCTGATGATACAGTGATGATGCAGTGATGACGCGGTGATGATGCTGTTGTGATGCTCTGATGATGCTGTGATGACGGTTTGATGACACTGTGATGACGTTCTGATGCTGCAGTGATGATGCTGTGATGATGCTGTGATGACGCTGCGATGATGTTGTTGTGATGGTCTGATGATGCTGTGATGACGGTTTGATGACACTGTGATGATGTTCTGATGATGCAGTGATGATGCTGTGATGATGCTGTGATGACGCTTCGATGATGCTGTTGTGATGATCTGATAATGCTATGATGACGCTTTGATGACACTATGAAGCTGTTGTTGTGATGCACTGATGACGCTGTTATGATGCTGTGATGCTCTGATGATGATGTTATGATGCTGTGATGATGCAGCAATGATGCTGTGATGGTGCTGTGATGACGCTTTGATTACTGCATCATCACTGCATCACCACAGCATCATCACTGCCTAATCAAAACATCATCACAGCATCAGCACAACATCATCACTGCATCATCACAGCATCATTACAGCATCATCACAGCATCATCACTGCATCATCACAGCATCATCACAGCCTTATAACTACATAAACACTGCATCATCACAGCATCATCACTGAGTCATCACAGCGTCAAAACAGCATCATCACAGCATCATCATTGCATCATCACTGCATCATCTCAGCATCATAATAGTGTCAGCAGAGCGTCATCACAGTCATCACAGCATCATCACATCATCATCGCAGCTTCATGACAGCATCATCACTGCATCATCACAGCATTATCTCAGCATCACAGAATCTTTACTGCATAAATACTGCATCATAACAGCGTCATCACATTATCTTCACAGCATCATCACGGCATCATCACATTATCATCACAACATCATCAGAGTGTCATCACAGCATCATCACTCCGTCATTACAGCGTCATCACGGTATCATCACAGCATCATCACAGCACCATTGCTGCATAATCACTGCATCATCACAGCATAATGAAAGCATCGCCACTGCGCCTTCACAGCATCATCACTGCATCATCACTGCATCATCACAGCATCTTCAAATCACCATCGCAGCATCATCACTGCGTCATCACTGCATCATCACAGCATAATCACTGCATCATAACAGCATCATAACTGCGTCATCATAGTGTCACCACAGCATCATCACAGCATCACGACAGCGTCATCACAACATCACAATGGGGTCATCACAGCATCATCACTGCATCGTCACAGAATCATAAAAGCGTCATCAAAGCATCATCACAAAATCATCACATCATCATCCCAGCATCATCACATCATCATCACTGCGTCATCACAGCATCATCACAGCATCATCACTGCTTCATCACATCATCATCACTGCATCGTCACAGCGTCATCACAGCCTCATATCTGCATCATCACTGCATAATGAATGTATCATAACAGCATCATAACTGCGTCGTCATATTGTCATCACAGCATCATCACAGCATCACGACAGCGTCATCACAACGTCACAATGGGGTCATCACAGCATCATCACTGCATCATCACAGAATCATAACAGCGTCATCGCAGCATCAACACCACATCATCACATCATCATCCCAGCACCATCACATCATCATCACTGCGTCATCACAGCATCATCACAGCATCGTCACAGCGTAATCACAGCAGCATCACAGCAGCATCACAGCAGCATCGCAGCGTCACCACTGCAGCATCAGAGCATCATCACAGCATCATCACAGCATCTTCACTACATTGTCACAGCATCATCACATCATCATCATTGCATCATCACAGCATCATCACAACATCATCGCAGCATCATCATAGCATCATGACAGTGGTATCTGAGCATCACGACAGCGTAATCATACCGTCATCACAGATTCATAAGAGCATCATTACAGCATCATCACTGCATCATCACAGCATCATCACATCATAGCAACATCATCACAGCATCATCGCAGCCTCATCACTGCATCATCAGAGCATCATCTCAGCATAATCACAGCATCATTACTGCAGAATTACTGCATCATCACATCACCATCACTGCATCACCATATCATCATCACTGCATCATCACTGCATCATCACATCATTATCACAGCATCATCACATCATCATCACTGCGGCATCACAGCATCATCACAGTATCACGACAGCATCGTCACTGCGTTATCACATCATCATCACTGCGTAATCACTGCATCATCATATAGAATCATAGAATCATAGAATATCCTGAGTTGGAAGGGACCCTTAAGGATCATCTAGTCCAACTCTTGACACCGCACAGGTCTACCCAAGAGTTCAGACCATGTGACTAAGTGCACAGTCCAATCTCTTCTTAAATTCCGACAGGCTCGGTGCAGTGACCACTTCCCTGGGGAGCCTGTTCCAGTGTGCAACCACCCTCTCTGTGAAGAACCCCCTCCTGATGTCAAGCCTAAATTTCCCCTGCCTCAGCTTAACCCCGTTCCCGCGGGTCCTGTCACTGGTGTTAATGGAGAAAAGGTCTCCTGCCTCTCGACACCCCCTTACGAGGAAGTTGTAGACTGTGATGAGGTCTCCCCTCAGCCTCCTCTTCTCCAGGCTGAACAGGCCCAGTGACCTCAGCCGTTCCTCGTACGTCTTCCCCTCCAGGCCTTTCACCATCTTCGTAGCCCTCCTCTGGACACTCTCCAACAGTTTCATGTCCTTTTTATACTGTGGTGCCCAGAACTGCACACAGTACTCGAGGTGAGGCCGCACCAGCGCAGAGTAGAGCGGGACAATCACCTCCCGTGACCTACTAGCACTGCCGTGCTTGATGCACCCCAGGACACGCTTGGCCCTCCTGGCTGCCAGGGCACACTGCTGGCTCATATTCAACTTGCTGTCTACCACGACCCGCAGATCCCTCTCTTCTAGGCTGCTCTCCAGCGTCTCATCGCCCAGTCTGTACGTGCAGCCAGGGTTTCCCCGTCCCAGGTGCAGGACCCGGCACTTGCTCTTATTGAACTTCATGCGGTTGGTGATCGCCCAGCTCTCCAACCTATCCAGGTCCCTCTGCAAGGCCTTTCCACCCTCATTCGAGTCCACAACTCCTCCAAGTTTGGTGTCATCAGCAAACTTGCTCAAAATACCCTCTATTCCTACATCCAGATCGCTTATAAAAATATTGAAAAGTACCGGCCCTAAAATGGAGCCTTGAGGGACCCCACTGGTGACCGCCCGCCAGCCTGACGCAGCCCCATTTACCATAACCCTTTGGGCCCTGCCCGTTAGCCAATTGCTCACCCATCGTATGATGTTTTTATTTAGCTGTATGGTGGACATTTTGTCCAGTAGGATCCTATGGGAAACCGTGTCAAAAGCCTTGCTGAAGTCCAAAAAAATCACATCAGCTGGTTTCCCTTGGTCCACCATACGGGTGATCTTATCATAAAAGGAAATCAGGTTAGTTAGGCAGGACCTACCCTTCACAAACCCATGCTGGCTGGGACCAATGACTGCTTTGTCCCCCAGGTGCACCTCAATAAGTTCGAGAACCATCTTCTCCATGATTTTACCAGGCACTGACGTGAGACTGACAGGCCTGTAATTGCTAGGGTCTTCTTTCTGACCCTTCTTGAAAATCGGCACAACATTTGCCATCTTCCAGTCTACCGGGACCTCTCCAAATTCCCAGGATCGTTGAAAAATAATTGAGAGAGGTTCCGCGATGACGTCCGCCAGCTCTTTCAGCACCCGGGGATGAATCCCATCCGGACCCATGGACTTGTAGGGATCCAGGTGGAGTAGCAAATCCCGCACACATTCAGGGTTGGTTGGGAGTTTGTCATCCCCACCGTCCCGGTCCTCCAGCTCAGGGCACCCTGGGTCCCGAAGCCCATCATCGGCATTGAAGACAGAGGCAAAGAAGGCGTTAAGCATCTCTGCTTTGCCTATGTCATTTTCTGTGAGGAGACCTTCCCTATCAAGGAGCGGCCCTATGTATTCTTTAGTTCTCCTTTTTCCATTCACATATCTAAAAAAACCCTTTTTATTTTCTCTCACAGACACAGCCAGCTTCAACTCTAGGTGTGTTTTGGCCACACGAATTTTCTCCCTACAAACACGAACAGCATCCCTGTATTCTTTCCTTGACACCTGGCCCTCCTTCCAGTAGCGAAACACTCTCTGTTTCCGCCTAATCTCCATTAGAATGTGCCTGGTCAGCCACGCCGGCCTCCTGCCCCGCCTGCCTGACTTGCGATATTTAGGAATTGCCTGATCTTGTGCTTCTAGGAGGCATCGCTTAAAGAATGACCAGCACTGGTGGACATCGAGGCCTTCAAGAGCAGTTTCCCAGGGGACCTTGCTGACTAGTTCCCTGAGCAGCCTGAAGTCCACTTTCCCCATATCTAGGGATGAGGTTTTGGTGGCACTTTTCCTTCTGTCACCGTAAATTTTGAACTCAACCACTTCATGGTCGCTATGAAAATATGCATCATCACAGCGTCATCACTATATCATCACTGCATCATCACAGAATCATCACTGCGTCATCACTGCATCATTACTGCATCATAACAGCATCATCACAGCATCATCACAGAACCATTACTACATAATCACTGCATCATCATAGCATCATCACAGTACCATAACTGCATCATCACAGCATCATCAGAGCGACATCAGAGGATCATCACTGCGTCATGACAGCATCATCACATCACTACATCTCATCACTACATCATCACAACATAATCATAGCATCATCACAGCATCATCACTGTATCATCACTGCATCGTCACAGCATTATCAAATCATCACTGCACCATCACATCATCATCACTACATCATCAATGCTTCATCTCAGCGTCATCACAGTATCAATACTGCGGAATCACTGCATCATCACATCAAAATATCTGCATCATCACATCACCATCACTGCATCATCACATCATCATCACTGCATCATCACTGCATCATCACAGCATCATCAAAGCGTCATCACAGAATCATCACAGCATCATCAGAGCATCATTACAGAAGTATCGCAGCGTCATCACTGCATAATTACTGCGTCATCTGATCATCATCACATTATCGTCACAGCATCATCACTGCGTCAAAACAGCGTCACCACATCGTCCTCACTGCATCGTCAGAGCATCATCACAACATCATCACAGCATCATCGGATCATCATCACATCATCATCACAGCATCATCACAGAATCGTAGCTGCATAATCACAGCATCATCACAGTATCATAATAAGGTCATCACAGCGTCATCACTGCATCATCAAAATATAATCTTAGCATCATCACAGAATCATTAATGCATAATCACTGCATCATCACAGCGTCATCACAGTATCATCACTGCATCATCACATCATCATCACTGCATCATCACAGCGTCATCGCTGCATCATAACAGCATCATCACAATATCCTTGCAGCATCATCACAGCATCATCACAGCATCATTACTGTATCATCACAGCATAATCACAGCATCATCACAACATCATAAGAGCGTCATTAGCATCATAACAGCACCATCACTGTGTCATCGCAGTGTCAGCAGAACATCAGCACATCATCACCGTAGCGTCAACAAAACATAATCATGGCATCATCACAGCATCATCACTGCATTATCAGTGCATCTTCACAGCAACATCTCAGCATCATCACACCATCATTACTACTTACTGCATCATCACAGCGTCATCACAGTATCATCACTGCATCATCACTGCATCATCACATCATCATCACAACGTCATGTAAGTGTCATCACAGCATAATCACTGCGTCATCAAGCATCATCACAGCATCATCATAAATCATCACAAAATCATCACAGTGTCATCACAGCATCATCACAGCATCATCACAGAATCATTACTGCATAAACACTGCATCATCACAGCGTTATCACAGTATCATCACTGCATCATCAGAGAATAATCACATCATCATCACAACATCATCAGAGTGCCATCACACTATCATCACTGCGTCATCAGAGCATCATCAAAACATCATCACAGCATCATCATAGTGTCATCACAGCATCATCACTGTGTCATCAGAGCGTCATCACAGTATAATCACAGCATCATCACAGCAGCATCAGAGCAGCATCATGGTGTCATGACAGAATCATCACTACGTCATCAAATTGTCATCAGAGCAGCCCACAGCATCATCACAGCATCATTGCAGCATCATAACAGCATCATCAAAGCATCTTTACTGCTTACTCACTGCATCCTCACAGCGTCATCACACTATTGTCAGTGCATCATCAGAGCATCATCACTGCATCAGCACACCATAATCACAACATCATCACACCGTCATCACCGTGTCATCACTGCATCATCACAGTGTCATCACAGGGTCATAACTGCATCATCATTTGCCGGTCATAACTGCATGCCATTTGCCGAGGCGATCGGCTCCGGGGCAGACGCATTCTGCAACGGAGCGGGGGATCGGGCCAGGCAGGGCTAAATTTTCCGGCATCGAGCGTACTTGAGGGAGCCGCCAGGACCTGGCAGCCCTCCTGAGGGAGGCTGATGAGGCGAAGGTGGAGCCAGCAGCGCCCCCTCCCCAGCCGTTCAAAAGCTGCCCCTGGGGAGCGCGAGCGACCAGGACGGGCAAACAGGGCGTGGCGCATCAGAAGGGAGTGGCGCGGCAGTTAGCGCGGCAGTTCGCGCAGGCAGGGCGAGCAGGAAGGGCAGAGCGCTCCCCCCGCCCACACGAACACCTCTTAACGACAGCTGTTAGCTAGGTGATAATGGTCTCCACCAGGCACAGTGCGCTCTCCAGGAAGTCGGTACACACCCAGACCGACTACCCGTTAAAAAATGCAGCAGTTCAGGTCACCGGATGCAGGGAGTGTCTGAGCCTGTTGTTGCCATCGGCGGGCGGCAGAGACACTGCGTGCGTGAGGTGCGAGCAGGTGGATGACCTGGTCCGCATGGTGGCGGAGCTCAAGGAGGAGGTCGAGAGGCTGAGGGATATCAGGGAGTGTGAGCGGGAGATAGACTTGTGGAGTAACTCCCTGCAGGGCCTCAAGGAGAGGTACCGGGGTGAGACACCCCAAATGGGGGTGGACCCTCTGCCCTGCTGCTGTCAGGCAGAGGGAGGGGATCTGGGAGTTGAGGAGGAATGGAAACAGGTCCCTGCTCGACGTCACAGGCGATGCCCTCCCCTTCCGGCCCCACCTTCCCAGGTGCCCCTAAGCAACAGGTTTGAGGCCCTGGAGCTTGACAGACCAGTAGCTGAGGAAGAGGTAGCAAGTGTTCCCAGGAGGATGCCTAGGGTGAGGAGGTCGACTCCACGCCTCAGGACTGCCTCCATCAAGAAAGACAGGAGGGTTATTGTTGTTGGAGACTCTACTCTTAGGGGAACAGAGGGCCCTATTTGTCGGCCTGACCCTACCCGTAGGGAAGTCTGCTGCCTCCCTGGGGCCAGGGTCAGGGACGTTGCCAGGAAGCTTCCCAACCTGGTACGCCCCTCTGATTATTATCCTCTTTTGATAGTCCAGGTGGGCAGTGACAACATTGAAGAGAGAAGCCTGAAGGCTATCAAAAGAGACTTTAGGGGGCTGGGACGGTTAGTGGATGGAGCGGGAGTGCAGGTGGTGTTTTCGTCCATCCCTACGGTGGCAGGGAGGGGTACAGAGAGGACACGGAAAGCCCACTTGTTAAACACGTGGCTCCGGGGCTGGTGCCAACGCAGAAATCTTGGGTTTTTCGACCATGGGGCACTTTACTCAGCACCTGGCCTGATGGCCGCAGACGGGTCCCTATCTTTTAGGGGAAAAAGGATCCTGGGCCAGGAGCTGGCAGGGCTCATTGAGAGGGCTTTAAACTAGGTAAGAAGGGGGATGGGGCTGAAGCAAGGATTATTGGGGCTGTTCCAGGGGGAACAATGGCAAGGCCGGAGGATAGGGCAATGGCCCAGCTGAAGTGCATCTACACCAATGCACGCAGCATGGGTAACAAACAGGAGGAGCTGGAAGCCATTGTGCAGCAGGCAGGCTACGACTTGGTTGCCATCACGGAGACGTGGTGGGACCACAGTCATGACTGGAGTGCTGCAATGCCTGGCTATAAGCTCTTCAGAAGGGACAGGCAGCACAGAAGGGCTGGTGGTGTGGCTCTCTATATTAGAGAGTCTTTCGATGTTGTAGAACTCGAGGCTAGGAATGACAAGGTCGAGTCCCTTTGGGTTAGGATCGGCAGGGACAACAAGGCTAGTGTCCTGGTCGGGGTCTGCTATAGACCGCCGAACCAGGATGAGGAGACGGATGAGGAGTTCTACAGGCAGCTGACAGAAGTTGCGAAATCTTCAGCGCTTGTACTCGTGGGGGACTTCAACTTCCCTGACATATCCTGGAAGCACAACACAGCCCAGAGAAAGGAGTCTAGGAGGTTTCTGGAGAGCGTGGAAGATAGCTTCCTGACACAGCTGGTTAGTGAACCTACCAGGGGTGGTGCCCCGCTAGACCTTCTCTTCACAAACAGAGAAGGACTGGTGGAGGATGTGATTGTCGGGAGCTGTCTTGGGCAGAGTGACCACGAAATGGTGGAGTTCACTATTCTTGGCGAGGCCAGGAAGGGGACCAGTAAAACAGCTGTATTGGACTTTCGGAGGGCTGACTTTGGGCTGCTCAGGACACTAGTTGGTGGAGTTCCTTGGGAGGCGGTTCTGAAGGGCAGAGGAGTCCAGGAAGGCTGGGCGCTCTTCAAGAGGGAAATCTTAATGGCGCAGGAGCGGTCTGTCCCCATGTGCCCAAAGATGAGCCAGCAGGGAAGAAGACCAGCCTGGCTCAACAGAGAACTGTGGCTTGAGCTTAGGAGAAAAAAGAGGGTTTATAATCTTTATAAAAGTGGGCAGGCCACTAGGGAGGACTATAAGGATGTAGCGAGGCTGTGTAGGGACAAAATTAGGAAGGCCAAAGCTCATCTGGAGCTCAATCTGGCTACTGCCGTTAAAGATAACAAAAAACGTTTTTATAAATACATCAACACTAAAAGGAGGACTAAGGAGAATCTCCATCCTTTACTGGATGCGGGGGGAAACTTAGTTACAAGAGATGAGGAAAAGGCGGAGGTGCTCAATGCCTTCTTTGCCTCAGTCTTTAGCGGCAATACCGGTTGTTCTCTGGATACCCAGTACCCTGAGCTGGTGGAAGGGGATGGGGAGCAGGATGTGGCCCTCACTATCCACAAAGAAATGGTTGGTGACCTGCTACGGCACTTGGATGTGCACAAATCGATGGGGCCGGATGGGATCCACCCAAGGGTACTGAGAGAACTGGCAGAGGAGCTGGCCAAGCCCCTGTCCATCATTTATCAGCGGTCCTGGCTATCGGGGGAGGTCCCAGCTGACTGGCGACTAGCAAATGTGACGCCCATCTACAAGAAGGGCCGGAGGGCAGACCCGGGAAACTACAGGCCTGTCAGTTTGACCTCAGTACCGGGGAAGCTCATGGAGCAGATCCTCTTGAGAGTCATCATGCAGCACTTGCAGGGCAAGCAGGCGATCTGGCCCAGCCAGCATGGGTTTATGGAAGGCAGATCCTGCTTGACAAACCTGATCTCCTTCTATGACAAAGCGACGCGCCGGGTGGACGAGGGAAAGGCTGTGGATGTGGTCTACCTTGACTTCAGCAAGGCATTTGACACCGTCTCCCACAGCATTCTCCTCAAGAAACTGGCTGCTCTTGACTTGGACTGGCGCACGCTTCGTTGGGTTAGAAACTGGCTGGATAGCCGGGCCCAAAGAGTCGTGGTAAATGGAGTCAAGTCCAGTTGGAGGCCAGTCACTAGTGGCGTCCCCCAGGGCTCGGTGCTGGGGCCGGTCCTCTTTAATATCTTCATCAATGATCTGGACGAGGGCATTGAGTGCACCCTCAGTAAGTTTGCAGATGACACCAAGTTAGGTGCGTGTGTCGATCTGCTCGAGGGTAGGAAGGCTCTGCAGGAGGATCTGGATAGGCTGCACCGATGGGCTGAGGTCAACTGTATGAAGTTCAACAAGGCCAAGTGCCGGGTCCTGCACCTGGGGCGCAACAACCCCAAGCAGAGCTACAGGCTGGGAGATGAGTGGTTGGAGAGCTGCCAGGCAGAGAAGGACCTGGGAGTGATGGTGGACAGTCGGCTGGATATGAGCCAGCAGTGTGCTCAGGTGGCCAAGAAGGCCAACAGCTTCCTGGCTTGTATCAGAAACAGTGTGACCAGCAGGGCTAGGGAGGTGATCATCCCCCTGTACTCGGCTCTAGTGAGGCCACACCTCGAGTACTGTGTTCAGTTTTGGGCCCCTCGCTACAAGAAGGACATCGAGGTGCTTGAGCGGGTCCAGAGGAGGGCGACGAAGCTGGTGAGGGGCCTGGAGAACAAGTCCTACGAGGAGCGGCTGAAGGAGCTGGGCTTGTTCAGCCTGGAGAAGAGGAGGCTCAGGGGCGACCTTATCGCTCTCTACAGATACCTTAAAGGAGGCTGTAGTGAGGTGGGGGTTGGCCTGTTCTCCCACGTGCCTGGTGACAGAACGAGGGGGAATGGGCTAAAGTTGCGCCAGGGGAGTTTTAGGTTAGATGTTAGGAAGAACTTCTTTACTGAATGGGTTGTTAGGCACTGGAACAGGCTGCCCAGGGAGGTGGTGGAGTCACCATCCCTGGAAGTCTTTAAAAGACGTTTAGATGTAGAGCTTAGGGATATGGTTTAGTGGGGACTGTTAGCGTTAGGTCAAAGGTTGGACTCGATGATCTTGAGGTCTCTTCCAACCTAGAAATTCTGTGATTCTGTGATCACTGCATCATCACTGCATCTTCACAGCAACATCTCAGCATCATCTCACCATCATTACTACTTACTCACTGCATCATCACAGCGTCATCACAGTATCATCACTACATCGTCACAGCATCATCACATCATCATCACAACATCATGGAAGTGTCATCACAGCATAATCTCTGTGTCATCACAGCGTCATCACAGCATCATCACAGCATCATCACAGCTTCATAGCTCCATAATCACATCATCACAGCATCATCACTACATCATCACAGCATCATCATAAATCATCACAAAATCATCAGTGTCATCACTGCATCATCACAGCATCATCACATCGTGATCAATGCATCATCACATCATAATCACAGCATCATCATAGCATCATTACTGCGTCATCACTACATCATCACTGCATCATCACTGCATCAGCACAACGTCATCTCAGTATCGTCACAGCATCATCACAGCGTCATCACAGCATCACAACAGTGTCATCGCAGCGTCATCACAGCATCATCATAGTACCACTACAGCATCATCACAGAATCACTATAGAGTCATCAAAGCGTCATCACTGCATAGTCACAGCATCATCACATCATCATAACAGCATCATCACATCATCACCACAGCATCATCGCAGCATCATAACTGCGTAAAAACTGCATCATCACAGCATCATTACTACGTCATCAAAGCATCATAACAGCATCATCACAGCATCATCACATCGCCATGACAGCATCATCAGTGCATCATCACTGCATCATCACATGCAGTGCATCACAATTGCATCATCACAGAATCATCACAACATCATCGCAGCATCGTCACAGTGTTACGACAACGTTATCAGACCATCACGACAGCATCATCACAGCGTCATCACAATATCATCACAACATCATCACATCATCATCAGAGCATCATCACATCATCATCACTGCATCATCACACCATCATCAGAGTATCATCACAGCGTCATCACTGCATCATCACACAATCATCACAGCATAATCACTGCGTTATCACAACATCATCACTGCATCATCACAGCATCATCAGAGAATCATCACATCATCATCACTGCATCATCACAACATAATCAGAGCATCATCATAGCATAAACACTGCATAATCACTGCACTGTCACAGCATCATCACTGCATCATCACAGTATCATCAGAGCGATATCACAGCGTCATCACTTCATCATCACTACATGATCACTGCATCATCACAGCGTCATCACAGCATCATCACTGCATCATCACTGTGTCATCAAATCATCATCACTGAGTCATCACAGCATGATCACAGCATCATAGGTACATAATCATAGCATCATCACATCATCATCACAGCGTCATCACAGCATCATCACAGCATCTACATTGCATCATCAGAGAATCATCAAAGCATCATCACTGCGTCACCACAGCGTCATCACTACATCATCACTGAATCATCACTGCATCGTCACTGCATCATCACAGCATCGTCGCTGCATCATCACAGCATCGTCACTGCATCATCACTGCATCATCACTGCATCACCACAGCACCATTACTGCGTAATCCAAACATCATCACAGCACCAGCACAATATCATTTCTGCATAATCACTGCCTCATCACAGCATCATTGAAGTGTCATGATAGCATCATCACTGCATAATCACTGCATCATAACCGCATAATCACAGCATCATCACAGCATCATCGTAGGTTCATTACTGCTTACTCACTGCATCATCACAGCGTCATCACAGTATCATCACATCATCTTCACTACTTAATCACAGCGTCATCACTGCATTATCAGTTCATCATCACAGCATCATCACAGAATCACAACAGGGTCATCACTGCTTCATCACAGCATCACCACAGCATCATAAGAGCTTCATCACTGCTTCATCACGGCATCATCACATCATCATCATAGCATCATCATGCCATCACAGCAGCGTCATCACAGTATTTCGACAGCGTCATCACCGCGTTATCATAACATCATCACAATATCGTCAGAATATCATCACTGCTTATTCACAGCATCATCGCGGCTTCATCACTGCTTCATCAGAGCATCATCACAACATTATCGCTACATCATCACAGAGTCATCACAGCATCATTACTGCATCATCACTGCATCATCACTTCGTAATCAGAGCATCATGGCTTCATCATCACAGCACCATTACTGCATCATCACAACATCATCACAGTGTCATCACAGCATCATCACAGCCTCATCACTGCATCATCACAGCGTCATCACAGCGTCACTACTGCAACATCATTGCATCATCAGAGCATCATCAGAGCATTGGTGTAGATACACTTCAGCTGGGCCATTGCCCTATCCTCCGGCCTTGCCATTGTTCCCCCTGGCACAGCCCCAACAATCCTTGCTTCAGCCCCATCCCCCTTCTTACCTAGTTTAAAGCCCTCTCAATGAGCCCTGCCAGCTCCTGGCCCAGGATCCTTTTTCCCCTAAAAGATAGGGACCCGTCTGCGGCCATCAGGCCAGGTGCTGAGTAAAGTGCCCCATGGTCAAAAAAAAACAAGATTTCTGCGTTGGCACCAGAAATGATGATGTTATGATGCTGTGGTGATGCTGTTGTGATGATGCTGTAATGATGATTTGATGACGCAGTGATGATGCTGTGATGGTGCTGTGATGAGGCTGTGATGAAGTTCTGATGATGCTCTGATGATGAAGTGATGACAATTTGATGACGCTGTGATGATGCCGTGATGATGCTCTGATGATGCTGTGATGATGCTCTGATGACAATGTGATTATGCTGTTATGACGCTGTTATGACGCTGTGATGATGCAGTGTTTATGCATTGATGATGCAGTTATGATACTGTGATGATGCAGTGATGACGCTATGATGACTCTTTGATTACACTGTGATGCTTCGATGATGCTGTGATGATGCAGTGATGATGCTTTAATGGTGATGGGATGATGCTGTGATGACGCTGTGATGATGCTTTGATGACACTGTGATGATGCTGTTGTGATGCTGTGATGAGGCTTTGATGACACTGTGATGATGTTGTGATGACGCTGTGATGACGCAGAGATGATGCTGTGATGATGCAGTCATGATGATGTGATGATGTTCTGATGATGCTCTGATGATGCTGTGATGATGCTCTGATGATGCACTGATGATGATGTAATGATGCAGTGATGACGCTCTAATGATGCTGTGATGATGCTCTGATGACGCTGTGATGATGCTGTTATGACAATTTGATGATGCTGTGATTATGCAGCTATGATGGTCTCAGGATGATATGATGATGCAGTGATGATGCTGTGATGTCGCTGTCATGATGCTGTGATGACGCTGTCGTGATTCAATGATGATGCTGTGATGACGCTGTGATGATGTTGTGATGATGCTGTGATGATGCACAGATGACGCTGTATTGATGCGGTTATGAAGCTTAGATGATGATGTGATGATGCTGTGATGATGCTGTGATGATGCTGTGATGATGCTGTGATTATACAGCTATGATGCTGTCATGATTATATGATGATGCAGTGATGATGCTGTGATGATGCTGTGATGATGCAGTGATGATGCTGTATGACGCTTTGATGATGCTGTGATTATACAGCTATGATGCTGTCATGATTATATGATGATGCAGTGACGATGCCGTGATGATACTGTGATGACACTGAATACGCTGTGATGATGCTGTGATCCTTTCATGATGCTATGATGATGCTGTGATGATGCTGTGATGATGCAGTGATGACGCTGCGATAATGCTGTGATGATGCTGTGATGATGCATTGATAACGCTGCGATGATTCTGCGATGATGTTGTCATGATGCTGTGATGATGCAGTGATGACACTGCGATGATGCTGTTATGATATTGTGATGACGCTATGATGATGCTTTGATGACGCTGTGATGCTGTGAAGATATATTGATGATGCTGTGATGATGCATTTATGATGATGTGTTTATGCTGTGATGATGCAGTGATAATGCAGTGTTGATGCAGTTATGACGCAGTGTTGAGGCTGTGATAATGTTGCGATGATGCTGTGATGATGGTGTTATGACACTGCGATGATGCTGTGATGACGCTGTGATAACGCTTTGATGACACTGTAATGATGCTGTAATGACGCCGTGATGAAGCTGTGATGACGCTGTGATGGTGCTTTGAGGACGCTGTCATGACGCAGTGATGATGTTTTGATGACGCTCTGATGACGCTGTGATGCTCTGATGATTGTGTGATGACGCAGTGATGACACTGCGATGATATTGTAATGATGCAGTGACGATGCTGTGATGATGCAGTGATGATGCTTTGGTGATGCTGTGATGATGCTCTGATGACGCTGTAATGACGGAGTGATGATGCAGTGATGATGCTGTGATGATGTTGTGATGGTGCTGTGATCATGCTGTGATCATGCTGTGATGATGCAGTGATACCGCTGCGATGAAACAGTGATGATTCTGTGATGATGCAGTGATGGCGACGCTGTGATGCATTGATGATGCTCTGATGATGCTGCGATGATGCTGTTGTGATGCTGTGATGATGCAGTGATGATGCTGTGATGACACAGTGATGGTGCAGTGATGATATGATGATGACGCTGTGATGACGCTGTGATGACACTGCGATGATGCTGTGGTGATGCATTGATGACACTGTGATGATGCTGTGAGGATGTTCTGATGATGCAGTGATGCCACTGTGATGGCACTGTGATGCCTTGTTGAAGCTCTGATGATGCATTGATAATGCACTGATTATGCAGTGATGATGTTGTCTTGATACTGTGATGATGCTGTGATGATAATGTGATGACGGTTTTATGACACTGTGATTATGTTCTGATGACCCAGTGATGATGCTGTGATGATGCTGTGATGACGCGGTGATGATGCTGTTGTGATGCTCTGATGATGCTGTGATGACGGTTTGATGACACTGTGATGACGTTCTGATGCTGCAGTGATGATGCTGTGATGATGCTGTGATGACGCTGCGATGATGTTGTTGTGATGGTCTGATGATGCTGTGATGACGGTTTGATGACACTGTAATGATGTTCTGATGATGCAGTGATGATGCCGTGATGATGCTGTGATGACGCTGCGATGATGCTGTTGTGATGCTCTTATACTGCTATGATGACGCTTTGATGACACTTTGATGTGGTTGTGATGATGCAGTGATGATGCTGTGATGATGCTGTGATGCTCTGATTATGATGTTATTATGCTGTGATGATGTAGTAATGATGCTGTGATGATGCTGTGATGACGCTTTGATCACTGCATTACCACAGCATCATCACTGTGTAATCAAAACATCATCACAGTCTCATAAATACATAAACACTGCATCATCACAGCATCATCACTGCGTCATCACAGCGTCATAACAGCATCATCACAGCATCATCATTGCATCATCACTGCATCATCTCAGCATCATAATAGTGTCATCAGAGCATCATCACAGTCATCACAGCATCATCACATCATCATCGCAGCGTCATCACAGCATCATCACTGCATCATCATATCTTCATCGCAGCGTCATCACTGCATCATCACAGTATCATCACAGCATCATCACTGCATCATTACTGCAGAATCACTGCGTCATCACATCATCATCACTACATGATCACTGCATCATCACAGCATCATCACTTCGCCATCACATCATCATTGCATCATCACAACATCAATACAGCATCATTACAACATCATCACAGCATCATCACATCATCACATCATCATCACAGCATCATCACTGCAACAGAACTGCATCTTCACAGCATCATCACATCATTCAGACTGCATTATCACAGCATCATCACTGTGTTATCACAACATCATCACTGCATCATCACAATATCATTACAGCATCATCACAACATAATCAGAGCATCATCACAGCATAAACACTGCATAATCACTGCACTATCACAGCATCATCACAGAGTCATCAAGGAATCATCACAGCATTATCACAGAATCTTGGCATTGTCATCAAAGCATCATCAATGCGTCATCACTACATCATCACAGCATCATCTCAGCATTATCACAGAATCATTACTGCATAATCACTGCATTATGACAGCGTCGTACCAGTATCATCACTGCATCATCACATCATCATCATTGCATCATCCCATCATCATCATTTCATCATAACAGCATCATCACAACATCATCACAGTATAATCAATCTATCATCACGGCATCATCACAGCGTCATCAGAGCATCATCACAGCGTCATCACTGCGTCATCAAAGCATCACCACTGCATCATCACAGCATCATAACAGTGTCATCGAAACGTCATCACAGAGTAATCACAGGATCATCATATTGTCGTCGCAACGTCATCACAGCATCATCACAGCATCATCACAGCATCATCGCAGCGTCATCACTGCATCTTCACAGCATCATCACAACATCATCACAGCATCATCACTGCACCATCACTTCATCGTCACAGCATCATTACAACATCATCACAGAAAAATCACTGTATCATCTCTGCATCATCAGAGCATCATTAGAGTATCATGACAGCATCATCACTGCATAATCATCACCTCATCATCACAGCATAATCACAGCATCATCGCAGCATCATTACTGCTTAGTCACTGCATCATCACAGCCTCATCACGGTGTATTCACTGCATCATAACACCATCATATCTGCATCATCACATCATCATTACTGCATCATCACAACATCATCACACCACCATCACAGTGTCATCACTGCATCATCACAGGGTCATTACAGCATCATTACAGCATCATCAATGCATCATCACAGCGTCATCACTATATCATCACTGCATCATCACAGCATCATCACAGAATCATCACTGCGTCATCACTGCATCATTACTGCATCATCACAGCATCATCACAGCATCATCACAGAACCATTACTACATAGTCACTGCATCATCACAGTGTCATCACAGTACCAAAACTGCATCATCACAGCATCCTCAGAGCGACGTCAGAGCATCATCACTGCATGATGACAGCATCATCACTGCATCATCACATCATCATCACATGATCTTCAATGCGTCATCACAGCGTAATCACAAAGTCATCACTTCATCATCAAATTGTCATCAAATTGTCATCACAGCTATATCGCAGCGTCATCACAGCATCACCACAGCATCATCACTGCTTCATCACATCATCATCCCAGCTTCATCACAACATCATGACAGCATTATTACTACTTACACACTGCATCATCACAGCGTCATCACAGCATCATCTCAGCATCATCACAGCATCATCCCTGCATCATCACATCATCATCACTGCATTACCACAGCATCACCACAGCATCATCACAGCGTAATCACAGCATTATCACAGCAGGATTGCAGCGTCATCACTGCAGCATCACAGCATCATCACAGTATCCTCACAGCATCTTCACTGCATCATCACTACATTGTCACAGCATCATCACATCATCATCACTGCATCATCACTGCATCATCACTGCATCATCACAGCATCATCCCAGCGACACCACTGCATCATCACGGCATCATCGCAACATCATCACTGCATCATCACAGCAGCATCAGAGCATCATCACAGCATCATCACAACATAATCATATCATCACCACAGCGTAATCACAGCATCGTCACTGCGCCATTACAGCATCATCACAGCAGCGTTGCATCATGATCACTGCATCATCACATAATCATCAAAACATAATCATAGCATCAACACAGCATCATCACTGCGTCATGACAGCATAATCACAAAAGGATCTTAGCATAATCACTGCATCATCACATCATCATCAAAAAATTATCACAGTGTCATCAGAGCATCATCACTGCATCATCACAGCATCATCACCGCATTATTACAGCATCATCACAGCATCATTACTGCTTACTCACTGCATCATCACAACATAATCACAGTATCATCACTGCATCATAACTGCGTCATCACTGCAGCAGCGCAGCGTCATCAAAGCATTATCACTGCATAATCACTGCATCATGACAGCATCATCAATGTGTCATCACAGCATCATCACAGCATCATCACAACATCATCACAGCATCATCTCAGCATCATCACAGCATCATCACTGCAATATCTCAGCATCATTACTTCATCATCACTGCATAATCATTTCATAATCACAGCATCATAACTGCATTATCATCACAAAATCATAAGTGTCATCACAGCATCTTCACTGCATAATCACTGCATCTTCACTGCATCATCACAGCATCATCACAGCATCATCACAGCATCATTACTGCTTACTCACTGCATCATCACGGCATCATCACTACGTCATAACAGCGTCATCATAGCATCATCACTGCAACATCTCAGCATCATCACAGCATCATCACTGCATAATCATTTCATCATCACAGCAGCATAACTGCATCATCATCACAACATCATAACAGTGTCATCACAGCATCATCACATCATCATCACAGCATCATCCCATCATCATCATTGTGTCATCAGAGCGTCAACACTACGTCATCACAGCATCATCAGTAAATCATCACAGTGTCATCACAGTATCATCACTGCATCATCACAACATCATCACAGTGTTATAACAGCATCATCACAGCATAATCACTGCATCATCACCACATCATTGCAGCATCATCACAGCATCATTACTGCATAATCACTGCATTATCATAGCGTCATCACAGTATCATCACTGCATCGTCACAGCGTCATCACAGTGTCATCACTGCATCGTCACATGATCATCGCAGCGTCATCACAGTGTCATCACAGCATCATCAGGGCATCATTACAGCATCATCAATCCGTCATCAAATTAAAGTCAAGGCGTCATCACAGCATTATCACTGTATCATCACAGAATCACCACAGCATCATTACTGCGTCATCACAGCGTCACAACAGAATCATAAGAGCATCATCATAGCATCATCACAACATCATCACAGAATCATCACTACATCATCACAGCATCATCAGAGAGATATCACAGCGTCATGACTACATCATCAGAGCATAACATCATCGTCACTGCATTATCACATGATCATCGCAGCGTCATCACATCATCATCTCATAATTTTCACTGCGTCATTACAGCATCATCAGAGCATTATTACAGCGTCATAACAGCATCATCATCACAGCATCAAGGCAGCGTTATCACTGCATCGTCACAGCATCATCACAACATCATCACAGCATCATCAGAGCATCATTACTACTTACTCACTGCATCATCGCAGCATCATCACAGCATCATCACAACATAATAAGTGTCATCACAGCATCATCACTCCATAATTGCTGCATTATCACAGCATAATCACATCATCATCACAGCATCATCGCATCGTCATCACTGCGTCGTCACAGCATCGTCACAACATCATCACAGCATCGTCACTGCATCATCACTGCATTATCACTGCATCATCTCAGCATCATCAGAGCATCATCACAGCGTCATCACTGCATCGTCACAGCATCACCACAACATCATCACAGCATCGTCACTGCATCATCACTGCATTATCACTGCATCATCGCAGCATCATCAGATCATCATCACAGCATCATCACAGCGTCATCACTGCATCATCATAGTATCATCTCAGCATCATCACTGCCTCATCACTGCGTCATCACAGTGTCATCACTACATCATCACAGCATCATCACTGTATCATCACACCATCATCAAAACATCATCACAGCATCATCACTGTATCATCACCGCATCATCACAGCATCATCAGAGCGACATCACAGTGTCATCACGACATCATCACAGCATCATCACTGCATCATCACCGCATCATCACTGCATCATCACAGCGTCATCACAGTGTCATCACTGCATCATCATATCATTATCACCGCATCATCAGTGTCATCACAGCATCATCACAGCATCTACATTGCGTCATCAGAGAATCATTTGATTCTCTGATGACGCAATGTAGATGCTGTGATGATGCTGTGCATGATCACTGCGTCACCACATGCATGTAGCATGATCACTGCGTCACCACAGCGTCATCACAACATCATCACTGAATCATCACTGCATCAGCACAGCATCATCATAGCATCATCAAAGTATCAGCACAACATCATCACAGCTTCTTCACTGCATCATCACTGCATCATCTCTGCATCACCACAGCATCATCACTGCGTAATCAAAACATCATCACAGCATCATTATAGCGTCATCACAGCATCATGACTGTGTCATCAGAGTGTCATCACTGCATCATCATATCATCATCACAGTGTCATCACAGCATCCTCACACCATGATCATAACGTCATCACAGCATCATCACTACGTCATCACATCATCATCACTGCATCATAACAGCGTCATCACAGCATCATCACATCATCATCACTGTATCATCACAGTGTCATCACAGCATCATCACATCATCATCACAGCATCATAACAGCGTCATCACAGCATCATCACATCATCATCACAGCATCATAACAGCGTCAACACAGCATCATCACATCATCATCATTGCTTCATCGCAGCGTCATCGCTGCATCATCACAGCATCAAAACAATGTCCTTGCAGCATCATCACAGCATCATCACAGCATAATCACAGCATCATCAGAACATCATAAGAGCGCCATTAGCATCATAACAGCACCATCACTGTGTCATCGCAGTGTCACGAGAACATCAGCACATTATCATCGCAGCGTCAAAAAAATATAATCATAGCATCATCACAGCATTATCACTGCATCATCAATGAATCATCACAGCATAATATCAGCAACATCACAGCGTCATTACTGCTTACTCACTGCATCATAACAGCGTCATCACAGTATCATCACTGCATCATCACAGCATCATCACTACATCATCACTGCATCATCAATGAATCATCGCAGAATCATCACTGCATCATAATTACATAATCACAGCGTCATAAATGCATCATCACAGTGTCATCACAGCGTCATGTCAGCATCATCACAGCATCACGACAGGGTCATCACAGCATCATCACTGCATCATTACAGCGTCATCACAGCATAATCATAGCATCATCACAACACCACCACAGCTTCATAACAGTATCATCACTGCGTCATCACTACATCATTACAGCATCATCACATCATCATCATTGCATCATCACAGCGTCATCGCTGCATCATCACAGCATCATCACAGCATCATTACTGCATCATCACAGCATAATCACAGCATCATCACAACATCATAAGAGCGTCATTAGCATCATAACAGCACCATCACTGTGTCATCGCAGTGTCACCGGAACATCAGCACATCATCATCGCAGCGTCAACAAAACAGAATCATAGCATCATCACAGCATCATCACTGCATTATCAGTGCATCTTCACAGCAACATCTCAGCATCATCTCACCATCATTACTAATTACTCACTGCATCATCACAGCGTCATCACAGTATCATCACTGCATCATCACAGCATCATCACAACATCATGTAAGTGTCATCACAGCATAATCACTGTGTCATCACTATGTCATCACAGCAAAATCACAATATCATCACAACGTCATTAAAGCGTCATAACTGCATCATCACTGCATCATAACTGCATCATCACTGCATCATCACATCGTCACCACAGCGTCATCGCAGCAACATCACAGCATCATCACTGCATCGTAACTGCATCATCACGGTATCATCACAGCATCATCACAGCATCACAACAGCATTATCAGAGCATCACAACAGCCTCAACAGTGTCACCACAGCAACATCACAGAATCATCACAGCATAATCGCAGCGTCACTACAGCATCATTACTGCATAATCACTGCATCATTACAGCATCATCACTGCATCATCGCAGCGTCATCACTGCATCATCGCAGCATCATCATTGCGTCATCACAAAATCATCACAACATCATCGCAGCATCATCACAGCATCACGACAGCGTTACCAGAGCATCACAGCAGTGTCATCACAGTGTCATCACAGAATCATCACATAGTCATCACAACATCATCGCAGTGTCATAAATGCCTCATCACTACATCATCACAACATAATCATAGCATCATCACAGCATCATCACTGTATCAGCAATGCATCGTCACAGCATTATCAAATCATCACTGCATCATCATATCATCATCACTGCATCATCACTGCATCATCACAGCATCATCACAGCGTTATCACATAATCACGATGCGGTCATCACAGAGTCATCGCAGAATCATCACAGCATCATCACTGTGTCATCACAGCGTCGTCACAGCATCATCACAATATCATCACAGCTTCATCACAGCCTCATATCTGCATCATCACTGCATAATGACTGCATCATAACAGCATCATAACTACGTCATCATATTGTCATCACAGCATCATCACAGCATCACGACAGCGTCATCACAACATCACGTCAGGGTCATCACAGCATCATCACTGCATAGTCACAGAATCATGACCGTGTCATCACAGCATCATCACATCATCATCCCTGCATCATCACATCATCATCACTGCATCATCACAGCATTATCACAGCATCATCAAAGCATCATCACAGCGTAATCACAACATCATCACAGCATCACAACAGCGTCATCACTGCAGCATCACAGCATCATCACAGTATCCTCACAGCATCTTCACTGCATCATCACTACATTGTCATCACATCATCACATCATCATCATTGCATCATCACAGCATAATCTCAGCATCATCACAGTATCAGTACTGCAGAATCATTGCATCATCACACCATCATCACATCATCGCAGCATCATCATAGCATCACAACAGTGTTATCTGAGCATCATGACAGTGTAATCATAGCGTCATCACAGATTCATCAGAGCATCATCACTGCGTCATCAATACATCATCACTACATAATCATAGCATCATTACTGCGTCATCACTGCATCATCAATGCATCATCACAACGCCATCTGAGTATCATCACAGCATCATCACAGCGTCATCACAGCATCACGACAGTGTCATCGCAGCGTCAACACAGCATCATTACATCATGCTTATGCGTCATCAGAGCGTCATCGCAGCATCCTCACAGCATCATAATAGTACCACTACAGCATCATCACAGAATCACTATAGCGTCATCAAAGCGTCATCACAGCATCATCACAGCATCGTCACTGTGTCATCACAGCATCTTCACATCATCACCACATCATCGAAGCATCATCACTGCGTCATCACAACATCATCACTGCATCATCACAGCGTCATCACAGCATCATTACATCATCATAACAGCATCATCACATCATCACCACAGCATCATCACTGCATCATCAATGCTTCATCTCAGCGTCATCACAGCGTCATCACAGTATCAATACTGCGGAATCACTGCGTCATCACATCAAAATATCGGCATCATCACATCACCATCACTGCATCATCACTGCGTCATCACAGCATCATCATTGCATCATCACAGTGTTATCACATAATCACGATAGGGTCATCACAGTATCATCGCAGCATCATCACAGCATCATCACTGTGTCATCACAACGTCATCACAGCATCATCACAATATCATCACAGCGTCATAACAGCCTCATATCTGCATCATCACTGCATAATGACTGCATCATAACAGCATCATAACTACGTCATCATATTGTCATCACAGCATCATCACAGCATCACGACAGCGTCATCACAACATCACGACAGGGTCATCGCAGCCTAATCACTGCATCGTCACAGCATCATCACAGCATCATCACTGCATCGTCACATCATCATTGCATCATCATCAAAGCATAATCACACTGTCATAACTGCATAAACTCTGCATCATCACAGCATCATCACTGCGTCAATACAGCATCATCATTGCATCATCACTGCATCACCTCAGCATCATAACATCATCATTACTACATCATCACAGCATAATCATTGCATCATCACAGCATCACGACAGCGTTATCAGATCATCACGACAGAGTCATCACAGCGTCATCACAGAATCATCACATCATCATCACAGTGTCATCACTGAATCATCACAGCATCATCAAAACATAATCATAGCATCATCACAGCATCATCACTGCATCATCAAGGAATCATCACAGCATCATCTCAGCAACATCACAGCATCATTACTGCTTACTCACTGCATCATAACAGCGTCATCACAGTATCATCACTGCATCATCACTACATCATCACTGCATCATCAATGAATCATCGCAGAATCATCACTGCATCATAGCTACATAATCACAGCGTCATAAATGCATCATCACAGTGTCATCACAGCGTCATCTCAGCATCATCACAGCATCACGACAGGGTCATCACAGCATCATCACTGCATCATTACAGCATCATCACTGCATCATCACTGCATCATCACAGCACCATATCAGCATCATCACAGCGTCACTACTGCTTACTCATTGCATCATCACAGCGTCAAAACAGTATCATCAGTGCATCATCACAGCATCATCACTGCATCATCACAGCACCATCTCAGCATCATCACAGCGTCATTACTGCTTACTCACTGCGTCATCACAGCATCATCAGAGCGATATCACAGTGTCATCATTTCATCATCACTACATGATCACTGCATCACCACAGCACCATCTCAACATCATCACACCATCGTTACTGCTTACTCACTGCATCATCACAGCGTCATCACAACATCATCACAGTGTCATCACAGCATCATCACTGCATAATCACTGCATCATCACGGCATAATCACAACATCATCTCAGCTTCATCACAGAATCATTACTTAATAATCACTGCATCATCACAGCATCATAGAATCATAATCACGACAGCATTTCTGCATCATCACTGCATCATCATAGCGTCATCAAAGCATCATCACTACATCATCAAATTGTCATCACAGCATCATCGTGGCCTCATCACGGCGTCATCACAGCATCATCACTGCATCATCAGATCATCATCACATCAGCGACACAGCGTCATCACTGCGTCAACACAGCGTCACCACATTGTCCTCACTGCATGGTCACAACATCATCACAACATCATCACAGCATCATCGGATCATCATCACATCATCATCACAGCATCATCACAGAATCGTAGCTGCATAATCACAGCATCATAATAAGGTCATCACAGCGTCATCACAGCATCATCACAGCATCTACACTGCATCATCAGAGAATCATCAAAGCATCATAACTGCGTCACCACAGCGTCATCACAACATCATCCCTGAATCATCACTGCATCAGCACAGCATCATCATAGCATCTTCACTGCATCATCACTGCATCACAGCATCATTACTTCATAATCACTGCATCATCACAGCTTCATCACTGCACCATCACTGCATCATGACATCATCATCACAGCATCATCATGACATCTAAGCAGCATCATCACAGTATTACGAAGGCATCATCACAGCGTTATCATAGCATCATCACAATATCCTCACAGCATCGTCACTGCTTATTCACAGCGTCATCGCAGCTTCATCACTGCTTCATCAGAGCATCATCACAACATTATCGCTGCATCATCAGAGTCATCACAGCGTCATTACTGCATCATCACTGCATCATCACTTCGTAATCAGAGCATCATGACTTCATCATCACAGCACCATTACTGCATCATCACTACATCATCACAGCGTCATCATTGCATCATGGCAGCATCATGGCAGCGTTATCACACCGTCATAATTGTATCATCACAGCATCATCATAGAATCATCACAGCCTCATCACAGCATCATCACAGCATCATCACAGCGGCGTAACTGCATCCTCACTGCATCATCACAGCATCACCATCATCACAGCATCACAAGCTGTGATGACACTGTAAGGACGCTGTGATGATGCAGTGATGATGCTGCGATGATGCTGTTGTGATGCTGTGATGATGCTGTGTTGACGCTTTGATGACACTATGATAATGTTCTGATGATGCAGTAATCATGCAGTGATGATGCAGTGATGATGCTGTGATGATGCTGTGATGATGCAGCGATGATGTTGTGATGATGTGATTATGCTGTGATGACGCTACGATAATGCTATTATGATGCTGTGATGACACTGTGATCATGCTGTGGTCATGCTGTGATGATGCAGTGATGATGCTGCGATGATGCTTTGATGATTCTGTGAAGATGCAGTGATGACAACGTGATGACGCTGTGATGACGCTATTATGATACAGTGATGATGCAGTGATGATTCTGTGACGATGTAGTGGTGATGACGCATTGATGACGCTGTGATGATGCTGTGATGACGATGTGATGATGCTGTGATGACTATGATGATGCAGTGATGACACTGTGATGGCACTGTGATGCCTTGTTGAAGCTCTGATGATGCATTGAAAATGCACTGATTATGCAGTGATGATGTTGTCTTGATACTGTGATGATGCTGTGATGACGGTTCTATGACACTGTGATTATGTTCTGATGACCCAGTGATGATGCTGCGATGATGCAGTGATGACTCAATGATGATGCTGATGTGATGCTCTGATGATGCTGTGACGACGGTTTGATGACACTGTGATGACGTTCTTATGATGCAGTGATGATGCTGTGATGACGCTGTGATGACGAGGCGATGATGCTGTTGTGATGTTCTGATAATGCTGTGATGACGGTTTGATGACAATGTGATGACGTTCTTATGATGCAGTTATGATGCTGTGATGATGCTGTGATGACGAGGCGATGATGCTGTTGTGATGCTCTTATGATGCTGTGATGACGGTTTGATGACAATGTCATGATGTTTTCTTGATGCAGTGATGATGCAGTGATGATGCAGTGATGATGCAGTGATGATGCTGTGATGATGCAGTGATGATACTGTGATGATGCTGTGGCGATGCTGTGATGACGTTTTCATGATGCAGTGATCATGATGTTATGATGCTGTGATAATGCTTTAATGACGCTTTGATGACACTATGATCATGTTGTGATGATTCAGTGTTGATGCAGTGATGACGCTGCGATGATGTTGTGATTATGCTGTGATTACGCTGTGATGATTCAGTGATGTCGCTGTGATGGCACTGTGATGCTTTGTTGAAGCTCTGATGATGCTGTGATGATGCAGTAATGATGCTGTTATGATGCCGTGATGATTCTGTGATGATGCAGTAATGATGCCGTGATGATGCCGTGATGATGCTGTTATTATGCTGTGATCATGCAGTGAAATGATGTGATGATGCTCTGATGATACATTGATGATGCAGTGATGATGCAGTTATGACGCTGTGGTGAGGCTGTGATAATATTGTGATGATGCTGTGATGATGCAGTGATGATGCTGTGATGATGCAGTGAGGAGGCAGCAATAATGCTCTGATGATGCTCTGATGATGCTGTGATGATACAATGAAGACGCTGTGATTCTTTGGTGATGCTGTGATGATGCTGTGATGATGCAGTGATGACGCTGCGATGATGCAGTGATAACGCTGTGATGATGCTCTGATGATGCAGTGAAGATGCAGTGATGACGCTCTGGTGATGCTTTGATGAAGCTGTGATGGTTTCCTGATTATTTGATGATGTTGTGATGATGCAGTGATGATGCAGTTATGATGCTGTGATGATGCTGTGATGACACTGTGATGATGCTGTGTTGATGCTGTGATGAAGCTCTGATGACGCTGTGATGGTTCTTTGATGACGCTCTGATGATGCTGTGATGATGGCATGATGATGGCGTGATGATTCTGTGATGATGCTGTGATGATGGCGTGATGATTCTGTGATGATGTAGTGATGATGATGTGATGATGCTGTGGTGATGATGTGATGATGCTGTGATGATGCAGTGATCATGCAGTGATTATGTTGTGATGACGCAGTGATGATGCTGCGATGATGCTGTGCTGATGATATGATGATGCTGTTATGATGATGTGATGATGCTGTGATGATGCAGTGATGACGCTGTGATGTTGTTGTGATGACGCAGTGATGATGCTGCGATGATGCTGCGATGATGCTGTGGTGATGATGTGATGATGCTGTGATGATGCAGTGATGATGCTGTGGTGATGCTGTGATGACTCTTTGATGACGCTATAGTGATTCTGTGATGATGCTGTAGTGGTACTATGATGATGCTGTGAGGATGCTGCGATGACGCTCTGATGACGCAGTTATGATGATGTAATGATGCTGTGATGACACTGCGATGACACTGTCGTGATGCTGTGATGACGCTGTGATGATGCTGTGATGATACTGAGATGACATTGTGCTGATGCAGTGCTGATGCAGTGCTGATGCAGTGATGACGCAGTAATGATGCTATGATGATGCTGTGATTATGATGTGATGATGCATTGATAATGATGTGATGATGCTGTGATGATGCAGTGATGACTCTGTGATGATGTTGTGATGATGTTGCTATGATGTGATGATACTGTGATGATGCAGTGATGATGCTGCAATGATGCTGTGATGAATCTGTGATGACGCTATGACTACGCTGTCGTGATGCTCAGATAACACTGTTGTGATGCTATGATGATGCTGCGATGATGTTGTGATGATGCAATCATTCTGCAGTACTGATACTGTGATGATGCTGAGATTATGCTGTGATGATGCTGTGATGATGCAGTAATGATGATGTGATGATGCTGTGACAATGTAGTGATGATGCAGTGAAGATGCTGTGAGGATACTGTGATGATGCTGTGATGCTGCAGTGATGACGCTTCGATCCTGCTGTGATGATGCTGTGATTACGCTGTGACGATGCTGTGATAATGCAGTGATGATGATGTGATGATGCAGGGATGATGATGTGATGATGTTGTGTTGAAGCTCTGATGACGCTGTCATGATTCTGTGACGATGCAGTGATGACCCTGTCGTGATGCTGTGATGACAATATGATGACGTAGTTATGATGCTGTTATGAAGCAGTCATTATACAGTGATGATGCAGATATGAGGCTGTGATGATATTGTGATGATGCTGTAACGACGCTGTGATGACGCAGTGATTATGCTGTGATGATTCTGCGATGACTCTGTGATGACCGTATCGTGATTATGTGATAACGCTGTGATGATGCTGTGATGATGCAATGATGATGCAGTGATGATGCTGTGATGATGCTGTGATTCTGAAGTAATGATGCTGTGATGATGCTGAGGTGATGCTGTGATGATGCAGTGATGATGCAGTGATGACGCAGTGATGATGATATGATTACGCAGTGATGATGCTGTAATGATTTTGTGATGATGATGTGATGATGAAGTGATGGTGATGTGATGATGCAGATATTTTGATGTGATGATGCAGTGATTCCGCAGTATTGATACTGTGATGATGCTGAGATGAAGCATTGATGATGCAGTGATGATGATGTGATGGTGCAGTGATGATTTGATAATGCTGTGACGATGCATTGCTGATACAGTGATGATGCTGTGATGATGCTATGATTATGTTGTGATGATGTAGTGATGATGCAGTTATGACACTGTGATGACGGTGTGATGATTTTGTGATTATGGTGTGATGATGCAGTGATGATGCTCTGTTGATGCACTGACAGTGGTGTGATGACGCTGTGATGATGCAGTGAGTAAGCAGTAAAGATGCTTTGATCACAGAATCACACAGAATCAGAGAATTTCTAGGTTGGAAGAGACCTCAAGATCATCGAGTCCAACCTTTGACCTAACCCTAACAGTCCCCACTAAACCATATCCCTAAGCTCTACATCTAAACGTCTTTTAAAGACTTCCAGGGATGGTGACTCCACCACCTCCCTGGGCAGCCTGTTCCAGTGCCTAACAACCCATTCAGTAAAGAAGTTCTTCCTAACATCTAACCTAAAACTCCCCTGGCACAACTTTAGCCCATTCCCCCTCGTCCTGTCACCGGGCACGTGGGAGAACAGGCCAACCCCCACCTCACTACAGCCACCTTTAAGGTACCTGTAAAGAGCGATAAGGTCACCCCTGAGCCTCCTCTTCTCCAGGCTGAACAAGCCCAGCTCCCTCAGCCGCTCCTCGTAGGACTTGTTCTCCAGGCCCCTCACCAGCTTCGTCGCCCTCCTCTGGACCCGCTCAAGCACCTCGATGTCCTTCTTGTAGCGAGGGGCCCAAAACTGAACACAGTACTCGAGGTGCGGCCTCACCAGAGCCGAGTACAGAGGGACGATCACCTCCCTAGCCCTGCTGGTCACACTGTTTCTGATACAAGCCAGGATGCCGTTGGCCTTCTTGGCCACCTGAGCACACTGCTGGCTCATATCCAGCCGACTGTCCACTATCACTCCCAGGTCCTTCTCTGCCTGGCAGCTCTGCAACCACTCATCTCCCAGCCTGTAGCTCTGCTTGGGGTTGTTGCGCCCCAGGTGCAGGACCCGGCACTTGGCCTTATTGAACTTCATACAGTTGACCTCAGCCCATCGGTGTAGCCTATCCAGATCCTCCTGCAGAGCTTTCCTACCCTCGAGCAGATCGACACACACACCTAACTGATGATGCTGTTATGATGCTGCAATGATGCTGTGATGATGCTGTGGGCTGCTCTGATGACAATTTGATGACGTAGTGATGATTCTGTCATGAGGCCATGATGCTGCTCTGATGCTGCTGTAATGATGCTGTGATTATGCTGTGATGACGCTCTGATGACACAGTGATGATGCTGTGATGACGCTATGATGATGCTGTGATGATGCTGTGATGATGTTTTGATGATGCTCTGATGATGCAGTGATGATACTGTGATGGCACTCTGATGATGTTGTGATGATGATGTGATTATTCTCTGATGATGCAGTGATGATACTGTGATAACGCTGTGATGATGCAGTGTTTATGCAGTAATGATTCTGTGATAATGCTGTGATGATGCTGTTATGACACTGATGATTTTGTGATGATTTATGATGATGCTGTAATGATGTAGTGATGATGCTGTGATTATGGAGCTATGAAGCTGTGATGATGCTGTGATAACGCTGTGATGACACAGTGATTATGCTGTGGTGACACTTACATGATATTGTGATGATGCTGTGATGATGCAGTGATGATGTAGTGATGATACTGTGATGATGCTGTGATGATGCTGTGATGACACTGTGATGATTTTGTGATGATGCAGTAATGGTGCTGTGATGATGAAGTCATGATGCTCTGATTACGAAGTGATGATGCAGTGATGATGCAGTAATGACGTTGTGATGACGCTGTGATGACTGTGATGATGCAGCGATAATGTTGTGATGATGCTCTGATGAAGCAGTGATGAAGCTGCGATGACGCTGTGAATAAGCAGTGACGATGCTGTGAGGATATTGTGATGATGCTATGATAACACTGTGATGATGCCTTCGTAATACTGTGATGATGCTGCTTAGATGTCATGATGATGCTGTGATGATGATGTCATGATGCAGTAATGGTGCAGTGATGAAGCTGTGATGATGCAGTGATAATGCAGTAATGATGCTGTGCTGATGCAGTGATGATTCAGTGATGATATTGTGATGACGCTGTGGTGACGTAGTTATGATGCTTTGATGATTCTCTGATGATGCAGTGTAGATGCTGTGATGATGCTGTGATGACGCTGTGATGACCTTATTATGATGCTGTGATTATGCAGCTACGATTCTGTGATGATGCTGTGATGATGATGTGATGATGATCCGATGATGCTGTGATGATGTTGTGATGATGCTGTGACCAGGCAGTGAGGACAATGTGGTGACGCTGTGTTGACGCAGTGATGACGCTGTGTCGCTGATGTGATGATGATCTGATGATGCAGTGATGATGCTGTGATGACGCCGTGATGAGGCCACGATGATGCTGTGATGACAATTTGATGATGTAGTGATGATGCTTTGATGACGCTATGATGATGCAGTGATGATGCAGAAATGCTGTCGTGATTATGATTCTATGATGCTGTGATGATGCAGTGATTATTAAGTAATGATTCTGTGATGAAGCTGAGATGATGTTGTGATTATGCCGTGATGATGCAGTGATTATGCAGTGATGATGCTGTGATGACACTGTGATGATGTTGTGATGACGCTGTGATGATGCAGTGAGTAAGCAGTAATGACGCTGTGATGATGCTGAGATGGTGCTGTGATGATGCAGTGATCATGTAGTGATGATGAAATGATGACACTGTGATATCGCTCTGATGATGCTGTGATGACGCAGTGAGTAAGCAGTAATGATGCTGTGATGATGCTGATATGGTGCTGTGATGATGCAGTGATGATGCAGTGATGACGCTGTAATGATGCAGTGATGATGCTTTGATGACCCTGTCGTGATGCTGTGATGATGCTGAGATGACGCTGTGATGACACTGTGATGATGCATTTATGACGCTGTGATTATGTAGCTATGATGCAGTGATGATTCTGCGATGATTCAGTGATGATGCAGTGATGATGTAGTGATGATGTAGTGATGATACTGTGATGACGCTGTTGTGATGCAGTGAGTAAGCTGTAATGATGCTGTGATGTTGCTGAGATGATGCTGTGATGATTCCTTGATGATGCAGTGATGATGCTGTGATGATGCTATGATTATATTTTGATGATGCTGTGATGATTCAGTGATGACACTGCGATGATGCTGTGATGATTCTGTGATGACGCTGTGATGACTCTGTCGTGATGCTCTGATAACGCTGTCGTGATGCTGTGATGATGCAATGATTATGCTGTGATGATGTAGTAATGATGATGTTATGATGCTGAGGTGATGCAGTGATGATACAATGATGATGCTGTATTGACGCAGTGATGATGCTGTGATGATGCTGTGACGATGCAGTGATTAGGCTGCGATGACCCTGTCGTGATGTTGTGATGACTCTGTCGTGATGCTGTGATGATGCTGTGATGACAATATGATGACGTAGTTATGATGCTGTTATGATGCAGTCATTATGCAGTGATGATGCAGATATGAGGCTGTTATGACGCTGTGATGATATTGTGATGATGCTGTGATGACGTTGTGATGACACAGTGATGATGCTGTGACGATGCTGCGATGATTCTGTGATGACCCTATCGTGATTATGTGATAACACTGTGATGATGCAATGATGATGCTGTGATGACGCAGTGATGATGCAGTGATGGTGATGTGATGATGCAGATATTTTGATGTGATGACGCAGTGATTCCGCAGTATTGATACTGTGATGACGCTGAGATGAAGCATTGATGATGCAGTGATGATGATGTGATGGTGCAGTGATGATGTTGTGATGACGTAGTGATGATGCTTCGATGATGTATTGATGATGTGAAGATGCTGTGATGACGCAGTGACGATGCTGTGATGATGCTGTGATGACGCTTTGATGACTCTATAGTGATTCTGTGATGATGCTGTAGTGGTACTATGATGATGCTGTGAGGATGCTGCGATGTCATCACTATGTCATCACAGCAAAATCACAATATCATCACAACGTCATTAAAGCGTCATAACTGCATCATGACTGCATCATAACTGCATCATCACTGCATCATCACATCGTCACCACAGCGTCATCGCAGCAACATCACAGCATCATCACTGCATCGTAACTGCATCATCACGGTATCATCACAGCATCATCACAGCATCACAACAGCATTATCAGAGCATCACAACAGCCTCAACACAGTGTCACCACAGCAACATCACAGAATCATCACAGCATAATCGCAGCGTCACTACAGCATCATTACTGCATAATCACTGCATCATTACAGCATCATCACTGCATCATCACTGCGTCATCGCAACGTTATCACAGTATCATCACTGCATCATCATATCATCATCCCAGCGTCATCACTGCATCATCGCAGCATCATCACTGCATAGTCACAGCATCATCGCGTCTTCATACAGGCATCATAACAGGGTCATCACAGCGTCATAACCGCATAAACACTGCATCATCACAGCATCATCATTGCGTCATCACAAAATCATCACAACATCATCGCAGCATCATCACAGCATCACGACAACGTTACCAGAGCATCACAGCAGTGTCATCACAGTGTCATCACAGAATCATCACATAGTCATCACAACATCATCGCAGTGTCATAAATGCCTCATCACTGCATCATCACAACATAATCATAGCATCATCACAGCATCATCACTGTATCATCACTGCATCGTCACAGCATTATCAAATCATCACTGCACCATCACATCATCATCGCTGCATCATCAATGCTTCATCTCAGCGTCATCACAGTATCAATACTGCGGAATCACTGCGTCATCACATCAAAATATCTGCATCATCACATCACCATCACTGCATCATCACTGCATCATCACTGCATCATCACTGCGTCATCACAGCATCATCACAGCGTTATCACATAATCACGATGCGGTCATCACAGAGTCATCGCAGAATCATCACAGCATCATCACTGTGTCATCACAGCGTCGTCACAGCATCATCACAATATCATCACAGCTTCATCACAGCCTCATATCTGCATCATCACTGCATAATGACTGCATCATAACAGCATCATAACTACGTCATCATATTGTCATCACAGCATCATCACAGCATCATGACAGCGTCATCACAATATCACGTCAGGGTAATCACAGCATCATCACTGCATAGTCACAGAATCATGACCACGTCATCACAGCATCATCACATCATCATCCCTGCATCATCACATCATCATCACTGCATCATCACAGCATTATCACAGCATCATCAAAGCATCATCACAGCGTAATCACAGCATCATCACAGCATCACGACAGCGTCATCACTGCAGCATCACAGCATCATCACAGTATCCTCACAGCATCTTCACTGCATCATCACTACATTGTCACAGCATCATCACATCATCATCACTGCATCATCACAGCATAATCTCAGCATCATCACAGTATCAGTACTGCAGAATCATTGCATCATCACACCATCATCACATCATCGCAGCATCATCATAGCATCACAACAGTTTATCTGAGCATCACGGCAGTGTAATCATAGCGTCATCACAGATTCATAAGAGCATCATTGCAGCGTCATCACTGCATCATCACAGTACCATCACATCATAGCAACATCATGACAACATCATCGCAGAATCATCACTGCATCATCAGAGCATCATCTCAGCATAATCACAGCATCATTAGTGCAGAATCACTACATCATCACATCATCATCACTGCATCATCACATCATCATCACAGCATCATCAGAGCATCATCACTGCATCATCACTACATCATCACAGCATCATCACAGCATCATGGCAGCATCATGCAGCGTCATCACACCGTCATAATTGTATCATCACAGCGTCATCATAGAATCATCACAGCCTCATCACAGCATCATCACAGTGTCATCACAGCGGCGTAACTGCATCCTCACTGCATCATCACCGCATCACCATCATCACAGCATCACAAGCTGTGATGACACTGTAAGGACGCTGTGATGATGCGGTGATGCTCTGATCATATGTGCTGTGCATCACAGCGTCATCACAGCATCATCACAGCGTCATCAAATTATCATCACTGCATCATCAGAGCATCATCAGAGCATTGGTGTAGATGCACTTCAGCTGGGCCATTGCCCTATCCTCCGGCCTTGCCATTGTTCCCCCTGCCACAGCCCCAATAATCCTTGCTTCAGCCCCATCCCCCTTCTTACCTAGTTTAAAGCCCTCTCAATGAGCCCTGCCAGCTCCTGGCCCAGGATCCTTTTTCCCCTAAAAGATAGGGACCCGTCTGCGGCCATCAGGCCAGGTGCTGAGTAAAGTGCCCCATGGTCAAAAAAACCCAAGATTTCTGCGTTGGCACCAGAAATGATGATGTTATGATGCTGTGGTGATGCTGTTGTGATAATGCTGTGATGGTGCTGTGATAAGTCTGTTATGACGCAGTGATGATGCTCGGATGATGCAGTGATGTTGCAGTAGTCACGCTGTGATGTTGCTTTGATGATGCTGCGATGAATTTCTGGTGATGCTCTGATGATGCTGTGATGATGCTGTGATGATGCAGTGATGATGCTGTGATGATGCTGTGATGATGCTTTGGTGATGCTGTAATAATGCTGTGATGATATGATGATGCTGCAGTGCTGCCGTGATGACCCTCTGATGACACATTGATGACGCTGTGAGTCTTTGATGATGCTGTGATGATGCTGTGATGATGCTCTGATGATGCTGTAATGATGCAGTGATGATGCAGTGATGACGCTATGATGATGCTTTGATGACGCTTTGATGACGCTGTGATGATTTTGTTATGATGCTGTTGTGATGCTGTGATGATACAGTGATGATGCTGCGATGATGCTGTTGTGATGCTGTGTTGACGCTTTGATGACACTATGATAATGTTCTGATGATGCAGTAATCATGCAGTGATGACGCAGTGATGATGCTGTGATGATGCAGCGATGATGCTGTGATGATGTGATTATGCTGTGATGACGCTACGATAATGCTATTATGATGCTGTGATGACACTGTGATCATGCTGTGGTCATGCTGTGATGATGCAGTAATGACGCTGCGATGATGCTTTGATGATTCTGTGAAGATGCAGTGATGACGCTGTGATGACGCTATTATGATGCAGTGATGATGCAGTGATGATACTGTGACGATGTAGTGGTGATGACGCATTGATGACGCTGTGATGATGCTGTGATGACGATGTGATGATGTTGTGATGACTACGATGATGCAGTGATGACACTGTGATGGCAGTGTGATGCCTTGTTGAAGCTCTGATGATGCATTGAAAATGCACTGATTATGCAGTGATGATGTTGTCTTGATACTGTGATGATGCTGTGATGACGGTTCTATGACACTGTGATTATGTTCTGATGATGCAGTGATGATGCTGTGATGATGCAGTGATGACTCAATGATGATGCTGATGTGATGCTCTGATGATGCTGTGACGACGGTTTGATGACACTGTGATGACGTTCTGATGACGCAGTGATGATGCTGTGATGATGCTGTGATGACGAGGCGATGATGCTGTTGTGATGCTCTGATGATGCTGTGATGACGGTTTGATGACACTGTGATGACGTTCTGATGATGCAGTGATGATGCTGTGATGATGCTGTGATGACGAGGCGATGATGCTGTTGTGATGTTCTGATAATGCTGTGATGACTGTTTGATGACACTGTGATGATGCAGTGATGATGCAGTGATGATGTTGTGATGATGCTGTGATGACGAGGCGATGATGCTGTTGTGATGCTCTTATTATGCTGTGATGACGGTTTGATGACAATGTGATGATGTTTTGTTGATGCAGTGATGATGCAGTGATGATGCTGTGATGATGCTGTGATGACGCTGCGATGATGCTGTGATGATGCAGTGATGATACTTTGATGATGCTGTGATGATGCTGTGATGACGCTGTGATGACACTGTGATGCTGTGATGATGTTGTGATGATGCTGTGGCGATGCTGTGATGACGTTTTCATGATGCAGTGATCATGATGTTATGATGCTGTGATAATGCTTTAATGACGCTTTGATGACACTATGATCATGTTGTGATGATTCTGTGTTGATGCAGTGATGACGCTGCGATGATGCTGTGATTATGCTGTGAATACGCTGTGATGATTCAGTGATGTCGCTGTGATGGCACTGTGATGCTTTGTTGAAGCTCTGATGATGCTGTGATGATGCAGTAATGATGCTGTGATGATGCCGTGATGATTCTGTGATGATGTTGTGTTGATGCAGTGATGATGCTGTGATGATGCAGTAATGATGCCGTGATGATGCCGTGATGATGCTGTTATTATGCTGTGATCATGCAGTGAAATGATGTGATGATGCTCTGATGATACATTGATGATGCAGTGATGATGCAGTTATGACGCTGTGGTGAGGCTGTGATAATATTGTGATGATGCTGTGATGATGCAGTGAGAAGGCAGCAATAATGCTCTGATGATGCTCTGATAATGCTGTGATGATACAGTGATGACGCTGTGATTCTTTGGTGATGCTGTGATGATGCTGTGATGATGCAGTGATGACGCTGCGATGATGCAGTGATAACACTGTGATGATGCCGTGTTGATGTTGTGATGAAGCTGTGATGACGCTGTGATGGTGCTTTGATGACGCTCTGATGATGCTGTGATGATGGCATGATGATGGCGTGATGATTCTGTGATGATGCTGTGATGATGGCGTGATGATTCTGTGATGATGCTGTGATGATGCGGTGTTGATGCCGTGATGAAGCTGTGATGACACTTTGATTACGCTGTGATGCTTTGATGATGCTGTGATGACGCTGTGGTGACGCTGTGATGATGCAGTGATGACGCCTGGATGATGCTGTTATGATGCTGTGATGATGCAGTAATGATGCTGTGATGACGCTTTGATGACAGTGTGATGTTGTTGTGATGTTGAAGTGATGATGTTGTGATGACACATTGATGATGCTGTGATGATGCAGTGATGAGGCAGCGATAATGTTCTGATGACGCTATGATGATGCTTTGATGATTCTGTGATGATGCAATGGTGACGCTGCGAATCTTTGTTTATGCTGTGATGATGCTGTGATGATGCTTTCGTGATTCTGTGAAGATGCAGTGATGACGACATGATGACGCTGTGATGATGTTGTTATGACGCAGTGATGATGCAGTGATGATGCTGCAATGATGCTGTGATGATTCTGTGATGATGTTGTGATGATGCTGTGATGACGCTGCGATAACAGTGTGATGATGTTGTGATGATGCAGTAATTATGCTGTGACGACGCACTGATTCTGCTGTGTTGATGCTGTAATGATGCAGTCATGATGCAATAATGATGTTGTGATGATGCTGTGATTACGTTGCGATCACACTGTGATGATGCTGTGATGATGCAGTAATGATGCTGTGATGACGCACTGATGATGCTGTGATGATGCTGTAATGAAGCAGTGATGATGCAGTAATGATGCAGTGATGATGCTGTGATGATGCTGTGATGACGCTGCGATGATGCTGTGATGACGCAGTGATGACTCTGTGATCATGCTGTAATAATGCTGTGATGATAGGATGATGCTCTAGTGATGCCGTGATGATGCTCTGATGACACTTTGATGACGCTGTGATGCTTTGATGATGCTGTGATGATGCTCTGATGACTCTGTAATGATGCAGTGATGATGTAGTGATGATGCTGTGATGACGCTTTGATGACGCTGTGATGATTTTGTTATGATGCTGTTGTGATTCTGTGATGATGCAGTGATAATGCTGCGATGATGCTGTTGTGATGCTGTGATGATGCTGTGATGATGCTCTGATGACGCTGTAATGATGCAGTGATGATGCTGTGATAACGCTGTGATGACGCTTTGACGACGCTGTGATGATTTTTTTATGATGCTGTTGTGATGCTGTGATGATGCAGTGATGATGCTGCGATGATGCTGTTGTGATGCTGTGATGATGCTGTGTTGACGCTTTGATGACACTATGATAATGTTCTGATGATGCAGTAATCATGCAGTGATGATGCAGTGATGATGCTGTGATGATGCTGTAATGATGCAGCGATGATGCTGTGATGATGTGATTATGCTGTGATGACGCTACGATAATGCTGTTATGATGCTGTGATGACGCTGTGATCATGCTGTGATGATGCAGTGATGACGCTGCGATGATGCTTTCATGATTCTGTGAAGATGCAGTGATGACGACATGATGACGCTGTGATGATGTTGTTATGACGCAGTGATGATGCAGTGATGATGCTGTGACGATGTAGTGGTGATGACGCATTGATGACGCTGTGATGATGCTGTGATGATGATGTGATGATGCTTTGATGACTCAATGATCATGCAGTGATGACACTGTAATGGCACTGTGATGCCTTGTTGAAGCTTTGATGATGCATTGATAATGCACTGATTATGCAGTGATGATGTTGTCTTGATACTGTGATGATGCTGTGATGATACTGTGATGACGGTTTTATGACACTGTGATTATGTTCTGATGACCCAGTGATGATGCTGTGATGATGCAGTGATGACGCGGTGATGATGCTGATGTGATGCTCTGATGATGCTGTGATGACGGTTTGATGACACTGTGATGACGTTCTGATGATGCAGTGATGATGCTGTGATGATGCTGTGATGACGCTGCGATGATGATGTTGTAATGCTCTGATAATGCTATGATGACGCTTTGATGACACTGTGATGTTGTTGTAATGATCCAGTGATGATGCTGTGATGATGCTGTGATGCTCTGATGATGATGTTATGATGCTGTGATGATGCAGCGATTTTGCTGTGATAATGCTGTGATGATGTTGTGATGATGGTGTGATTATGCTATGCTGATGCTGTGATGACGCTCTCATAACATTTTGATGACGCTCTGATGCTGTGGTGATGTTGTGATACTGCTGTGATGATGCTGTTGTGATGCTGCAATGATGCTGTGATGACGCTTTGATGACAATATGATGATGTTTTGATGATGCAATAATGATGCTGTGATGACGTATTGATGATGTTGTGTTTATGCTTTGATGATGCTGTTACGATGCAGTAATGATGTTGAGATGATGCTGTGATGACGCTGTGATGATGTTGTGATGACGCTGTGATGATGCAGTGATGACGCTGCGATGATGCAGTGATGACGCTGCGATATGCTGTGATGATGCTGTGATGACGCTTTGATCACTGCATCATCTCTGCATCATCACTGCATCACCACAGCATCATCTCTACGTAATCAAAACATCATCACAGCATATGCACAACATCATCACTGTGTCCTCACTGCATCCTCACAGCATCATCACTTCATCATTAAAGCATCATCTCAGTGTCATCACAGCATCATTTCTGCATAATCACTGCATTATCACAGCGTCATCACAGTATCATCACTGCATCATCACATCATCATCACTTCATAATCCCATCATCATCACTGCATCATCACAGCTTCATCACAACATCATCACAGCATCATTACAGTGTCTTTACAGCATCATCACTGCATAATTACTGCATAAAAACCGTATAATCACAGCATCATCACAGCATCATTGCAGCATCATTACTGCTTACTCACTGCATCATCACAGCGTCATCACGGTGTATTCACTGCATCATAACACCATCATATCTGCATCATCACATCATCATCACTGCATCAACACAACATCATCACACCACCATCATGGTTTCATCACTGCGTCATCACAGCATCATAACAGTATCATCGCAGCGTCATCATTTTTTGATCAGAGCGTCATCACATCACCATCACTGCATCATCACAGAATCATCATCTCAGCATCTTCGCAGTGTCATCAATGCATCGTTACAGCATCATCACAATATCATCACAGCATCGTCACTGCATCATCACTGCATCACCACTGCATCATCACAATATCCTCTCAACATCATAAATGCATAATCACTGCATCATCACCGCCTCATCACAGGGTCATCACAGCATCATCACAGCATCATCACTGCATCATCTCAGCGTCATTACAGAATTATTACTGCATAATCACTGCATCATCACAGCATCATCACAGTATCATCACTGCATCATCATCATCACAGTGTCGTCACAGCATCCAAACAGCACGATCATAGCGTCATCACAGCATCCTCACTACGTCATCACATCATCATCACTGCATCATAACAGCGTCATCACAGCATCATCACATCATCATCACTGCATCATCCCATATTCATCACAGCATCATCACATTATCATCGCAGCGTCATCACTTTGTGATCAGAGCGTCATCACATCACCATCATAGCATCATCACAGAATCATCATCTCAGCATCTTCGCAGTGTCATCAATGCATCGTTACAGCATCATCACAATATCATCACAGCATCATAAATGCATAATCACTGCATCATCACCGCATCATCACAGGGTCATCACAGCATCATCACAGCATCATCACATCGTGATCAATGCATCATCACATCATAATCACAGCATCATCATAGCATCATTACTACGTCATCACTACATCATCACTGCATCATCACTGCATCAGCACAACGTCATCTCAGTATCGTCACAGCATCATCACAGCGTCATCACAGCATCACAACAGTGTCATCGCAGCGTCATCACAGCATCATCATAGTACAACTACAGCATCATCACAGAATCACTATAGAGTCATCAAAGCGTCATCACAGCATCACCACAGCATCATCGCAGCGTCATGAATGCGTCATCACAACATCATCACAGCGTCATCACTGCAACATCACAGCATCATCACATCATCATAACAGCATCATCACATCATCACCACAGCATCATCGCAGCATCATAACTGCGTAAAAACTGCATCATCACAGCATCATTACTACGTCATCAAAGCATCATAACAGCATCATCACAGCATCATCACATCGCCATGACAGCATCATCATTGCATCATCACAGAATCATCACAACATCATCGCAGCATTGTCACAGCGTTACGACAACGTTATCAGACCATCACGACAGCATCATCACAGCGTCATCACAGAATAATCACATCGTCATCACAGCATCATCGCAGCCTCATAACTGCATCATCACAGCATCATCAAAACATTATCTTACCATCATCACAGCATTATCACTGTATCATCACTGCATCGTTACAGCATCATCTCAGCATTATCACAGTATCAATACTGCAGAATCACTGAATCATCACATCATCATCAGTGCGTCATCACATCATCATCACTACATCATCACATAATCACCACTGCATCATCACAGTGTTATCACATCATCATCACAGCATTATCACATCATTATCACTGCATCATCACAGCATCATCGCAGCATCATCACGTCATCATCGCAGCATAATCACTGCATCGTCACAGCATCATCACAGCATCATCACCACATCGTCACATCATCATCGCGTCGTCATCAAAGCATAATCACAGTGTCATAACTGCATAAACTCTGCATCATGACAGCATAATCACTGCGTCAATACAGCACCATCATTGCATCATCACTGCATCACCTCAGCATCATAACATCATCATTACTACATCATCACAGCATAATCCTTGCATCATCACAACATCATCGAAGCATCATCACAGCATCACGACAGCGTTATCAGAGCATCACGACAGAGTCATCACAGTATCATCACTGCATCATCAATGAATCATCACAGCATCATCTCAGCAACATCACAGCATCATTACTGCTTACTCACTGCATCATAACAGTGTCATCACAGTATCATCACTCTATCATCACAGCATCATCACTACATCATCACTGCATCATCAATGAATCATCGCAGAATCATCATTGCATCATAGCTACATAATGACAGCGTCATAAATGCATCATCACAGTGTCATCACAGCGTCATCTCAGCATCGTCACAGCATCACAACAGGGTCATCACAGCATCATCACAGCATCATCACAACACCACCACAGCGTCATCACAGTATCACGACAGCGTCATCACAGTATCATCACTGCATCATCATAACGTCATTGCAGAGTCATCACAGCATCATCACAGCATCATCACAGCATCATCACTGCATCAGAACTGCATCGTCACAGCATCATCACATCATTCACACTGCATCATCACCTCATGATCACTGCATCATCACAGCATCATCGCAGCATTATCACTGCGTTATCACAACATCATCACTGCATCATCACAATATCATCACAGCATCATCACATCATCATCACTGCATCATCACACCATCATCAGAGTATCATCACAGCGTCATCACTGCATCATCACACAATCATCACAGCATCATCACTGCGTTATCACAACATCATCACTGCATCATCACAGCATCATCAGAGAATCATCACATCATCATCACAACATAATCAGAGCATCATCATAGCATAAACACTGCATAATCACTGCACTGTCACAGCATCATCACTGCATCATCACAGTATCATCAGAGCGATATCACAGCGTCATCACTTCATCATCACTACATGATCACTGCATCATCACAGCATCATCACAGCGTCATCACTGCATCATCACTGCGTCATCAAAGCATCATCACTGAGTCATCACAGCATGATCACAGCATCATAGGTACATAATCATAGCATCATCACATCATCATCACAGAGTCATCACAGCATCATCACAGCATCTACATTGCATCATCAGAGAATCATCAAAGCATCATCACTGCGTCACCACAGCGTCATCACTACATCATCACTGAATCATCACTGCATCGTCACTGCATCATCACAGCATCATCACTGCATCATCACTGCATCACCACAGCACCATTACTGCGTAATCCAAACATCATCACAGCACCAGCACAACATCATTTCTGCATAATTACTGCCTCATCACAGCATCATTACAGTGTCATGACAGCATCATCACTGCATAATCACCGCATCATAACCGCATAATCACAGCATCATCACAGCATCATCGTAGGTTCATTACTGCTTACTCACAGCATCATCACAGCGTCATCACTGCATCATCAGTGCATCATCACAGCATCATCACAGAATCACAACAGGGTCATCACTGCTTCATCACAGCATCACCACAGCATCATAAGAGCTTCATCACTGCTTCATCACGGCATCATCACATCATCATCACAGCATCATCATGCCATCACAGCAGCACCATCACAGTATTTCGACAGCGTCATCACCGCGTTATCATAGCATCATCACAATATCGTCACAGCATCATCACTGCTTATTCACAGCATCATCGCGGCTTCATCACTGCTTCATCAGAGCATCATCACAACATTATCGCTACATCATCACAGAGTCATCACAGCATCATTACTGCATCATCACTGCATCATCACTTCGTAATCAGAGCATCATGACTTCATCATCACAGCACCATTACTGCATCATCACAACATCATCACAGTGTCATCACAGCATCATCACAGCCTCATCACTGCATCATCACAGCGTCATCACAGCGTCGTAACTGCATCATCACCGCATCACCATCATCACAGCATCACAAGGTATGATGACACTGTGATGACACTGTAAGGACGCTGTGATGATGCTGTGATGATGAGGTGATGATGCTGTGATGATACTATGGTGATGCTGTGATGATGCTGTGATGCTCTGATCATGTGTGCTGTGCATCACAGCGTCATCACAGCATCATCACAGCATCATAGCGTCATCAAATTATCATCACTGCATCATCAGAGCATCACCAGAACTTCATCGCAGCATCATCAAAGCAACATCTCAGTGTCATCACAGCGTCACTACTGCAACATCACAGCATCATCAGAGCATTGGTGTAGATGCACTTCAGCTGGGCCATTGCCCTAACCTCCGGCCTTGCCATTGTTCCCCCTGGCACAGCCCCAATAATCCTTGCTTCAGCCCCATCCCCCTTCTTACCTAGTTTAAAGCCCTCTCAATGAGCCCTGCCAGCTCCTGGCCCAGGATCCTTTTTCCCCTAAAAGATAGGGACCCGTCTGCGGCCATCAGGCCAGGTGCTGAGTAAAGTGCCCCATGGTCAAAAAAAAACAAGATTTCTGCGTTGGCACAAGAAATGATGATGTTATGATGCTGTGGTGATGCTGTTGTGATGATGCTGTGATGATGATTTGATGACACAGTGATGATGCAGTGATGATGCTGTGATGGTGCTGTGATGACGCTTTGATGATGTTGTGATGATGCTTTCATGACGCTGTGATAACGCTGTGATGGTGCTGTGATGAGGCTGTGATGAAGTTCTGGTGATGCTCTGATGATGCAGTGATGATAATTTGATGATGCTGTGATGCTGTGATGATGCCGGGATGATGCTCTGATGATGCTGTGATGATGTTGCGATGATGCTGTGATGACGCTTTGATGACAATGTGATTATGCTGTTATGACGCTGTTATGACACTGTGATGATGCAGTGTTTATGTAGTGATGATGCAGTTATGATACTGTGATGATGCAGTGATGACGCTCTGATGACGCTCTGATGACACTGTGATGATGCTGTTGTGATGCTGTGATGAGGCTTTGATGACACTGTGATGATGTTGTGATGACGCTGTGATGACGCTGTGATGATGCAGTCATGATGATGTGATGATGTTGTGATGATGCTCTGATGATGCACTGATGATGATGTAATGATGCAGTGATGACGCTCTAATGATGCTGTGATGATGCTCTGATGAAGCTGTGATGATGCTTTGATGACGCTGTGATGACGATGTTATTATGCTGTGATGACGCTGTGATGATGCTGTAATGACAATTTGATGATGCTGTGATTATGCAGCTATGATGCTCTCAGGATGATATGATGATGCAGTGATGATGCTGTGATGACGCTGTCATGATGTTGTGATGACGCTGTCGTGATTCAATGATGATGCTGTGATGGTGCACAGATGACGCTGTCTTGATGCTGTGATGATGCTCTGATGATGTTGTGCTGATGTAGTGTTTATGCAGTGATGATGCTGTTATTATACTGTGATGAAACTTTGATGATGCTGTGATGATGCTGTGATGATGTTGTGATGACGCTTTGATGATGCTGTGATTATACAGCTATGATGCTGTCATGATTATACGATGATGCAGTGATGATGCTGTGATGATGCTGTGACGACGCTTTGATGATGCTTTGATTATACAGCTATGATGCTGTCATGTTTATATGATGATGCAGTGATGATGCCGTGATGATACTGTGATGACACTGAATACGCTGTGATGATGCTGTGATGCTTTCATGATGCTATGATGATGCTGTGATGATGCTGTGATGACGCTGCGATGATGCTGTGATGATGCAGTGATGATGCATTGATAACGCTGCAATGATGCTGCGATGATGTTGTCATGATGCTGTGATGATGCAGTGATGACACTGCGATGATGCTGTTATGTGATGCTGCACAATCAGATGTATTGATGATGCATTTATGATGATGTGTTTATGCTGTGATGACGCTGTGATGATGCAGTGATAATGCAGTGTTGATGCAATTATGACGCTGTGTTGAGGCTCTGATAGTATTGTGATGATGCTGTGATGATGGTGTGATGACACTGCGATGATGCTGTGATGACGCCGTGATGACGCTCTGATGACGCTGTGATGCTCTGATGATTGTGTGATGACGCAGTGATGACACTGCGATGATATTGTAATGATGCAGTGACGATGCTGTGATGATGCAGTGATGATGCTTTGGTGATGCTGTGATGATGCTCTGATGACGCTGTAATGACGGAGTGATGATGCAGTGATGATGCTGTGATGACGCTGTTATGACACTTTGATGATGCTGTGATGCTGTGATGATGTTGGTATGATGATGTAATGATGCAGTGATGATGGTTTGATGATGTTGTGATGGTGCTGTGATGATGCTGTGATCATGCTGTGATGATGCAGTGATACCGCTGCGATGAAACAGTGATGATTCTGTGATGATGCAGTGATGGCGACGCTGTGATGCATTGATGATGCTCTGATGATGCTGCGATGATGCTGTTGTGATGCTTTGATGATGCAGTGATGATGCAGTGATGATTCTGTGGTGACGCTGAGATGATGCTGTGATGACGCCTGGATGATGCAGAGATGACGCTGTGATGATGCTGTTGTGATGCTGTGATGATGCAGTGATGATGCTGTGATGACACAGTGATGGTGCAGTGATGATGTGATGATGACGCTGTGATGATTCTGTGATGACGCTGTGATGACGCTGTGATGATGCTGTGGTGATGCATTGATGACACTGTGATGATGCTGTGAGGATGTTCTGATGATGCAGTGATGACGCTGTGATGATGCTGTTGTGATGCTCTGATTATGCTGTGATTATGCTGTCATGACACTGTGATGATGTTGTGATGATGCTGTAATGATGCTGTGATGATGCTGTGATCACTCTGCGATGATGCTGTGATGATGCAGTGATGATGCTGTGATGATGCTGTGATGACGCTTTGATAACGCTTTGATTATTTGATGATGCTGTGATGATGCTGTGATGACGCTGTGATGACGCTGTGATTCTGTGATGATATTGTGATGATGCTGTGGTGATGCTGTGATGACGTTTTCATGATGCAGTTATCATGATGTTATGATGCTGTGATAATGCTTTGATGACGTTTTGATGACACTGTGATGATGCAGTGATGATGCTGTGATGATGCTGTGTTCACGCTTTGATGACACTATGATAATGTTCCGATGATGCAGTAATGATGCAGTGATGACGCAGTGATGATGCTGTAATGATGCAGCGATTATGCTGTGATGATGTTGTGATTATGCTGTGATGACGCTACGATAATGCTGTTATGATGCTGTGATGACGCTGTGATCATGCTGTGATCATGCTGTGATGATGCAGTGATGACGCTGCGATGATGCTTTGATGATTCTGTGAAGATGCAGTGATGACGATGTGATGACGCTGTGATGATGCTGTTATGACACAGTGTTGATGCAGTGATGACGCTGTGACGATGTAGTGGTGATGACGCATTGATGACACTGTGATGATGATGTGATGATGCTGTGATGACTATGATGATGCAGTGATGACACTGTGATGGCACTGTGATGCCTTGTTGAAGCTCTGATGATGCATTGATAATGCACTGATTATGCAGTGATGATGTTGTCTTGATACTGTGATGATGCTGTGATGATACTGTGAAGACGGTTTTATGACACTGTGATTATGTTCTGATGACCCAGTGATCATGCTGTGATGATGCAGTGATGACGCGGTGATGATGCTGTTGTGATGGTCTGATGATGCTGTGATGACGGTTTGATGACACTTTGATGTGGTTGTGATGATGCAGTGATGATGCTGTGATGATTCTGTGATGCTCTGATTATGATGTTATGATGCTGTGATGATGTAGTAATGATGCTGTGATGATGCTGTGATGACGCTTTGATCACTGAATCATCACTGTATCATCACTGCATCACCACAGCATCCTCACTGTGTAATCAAAACATCATCACAGCCTCATAACTACATAAACACTGCATCATCACAGCATCATCACTGCGTCATCAGAGCGTCATAACAGCATCATCACAGCATCATCATTGCATCATCACTGCATCATCTCAGCATCATAATAGTGTCATCAGTGCGTCATCACAGTCTTCACAACATCATCACATCATCATCGCAGCGTCATCACAGCATCATCACTGCATCATCATATCTTCATCGCAGCGTCATCACTGCATCATCACAGTATCATCACAGCATCATCACTGCATCATTACTGCAGAATCACTGCGTCATCACATCATCATCACTACATGATCACTGCATCATCACAGCATCATCACTTCGCCATCACAACATCATCATTGCATCATCACAACATCAATACAGCATCATTACAGCATCATCACAGCATCATCACATCATCACAGCATCATCACAGCATCATCACTGCAACAGAACTGCATCTTCACAGCATCATCACATCATTCAGACTGCATCATCACAGCATCATCACAGCATCATCACATCATCACATCATCATCACTGCAACAGAACTGCATCTTCACAGCATCATCACTGTGTTATCACAACATCATCACTGCATCATCACAATATCATCACAGCATCATCACAACATAATCAGAGCATCATCACAGCATAAACAATGCATAATCACTGCACTATCACAGCATCATCACAGAGTCATCAAGGAATCATCACAGCATCATCACAGAATCTTGGCATTGTCATCAAAGCATCATCACTGCGTCATCACTACATCATCACAGCATCATCTCAGCATTTTCACAGAATCATTACTGCATAATCACTGCATTATGACAGCGTCGTACCAGTATCATCACTGCATCATCACATCATCATCATTGCATCATCCCATCATCATCATTTCATCATAACAGCATCATCACAACATCATCACAGTATAATCAATCTATCATCACAGCATCATCACAGCGTCATCATTGCATCATCCCATCATCATCATTTCATCATAACAGCATCATCACAACATCATCACAGTATAATCAATCTATCATCACAGCATCATCACAGCGTCATCAAAGCATCACCACTGCATCATCACAGCATCATAACAGTTTCATCGAAACGTCATCACAGAGTAATCACAGGATCATCATATCGTCGTCGCAACGTCATCACAGCATCATCACAGCATCATCACAGCATCATCGCAGCGTCATCACTGCATCTTCACAGCATCATCACAACATCATCACAGCATCATCACATCATCATCACTGCACCATCACTTCATCGTCACAGCATCATTACAGCATCATCAGAGCATCACCACTGCATCATCATTGCATCATGACATAATCATCACAGTGTCATCACAGCATCATCACTATGTCATCACAGCGTCATAGCTGCATAATCTCAGCATCATCACAGCATCATCACAGCATCATCATATCATCATCACCACATAATCACAGTGTCACCACAGCATCATCACTGCGCCATCACTGCATCATCACAGCATCATCACAGCATCATCATATCATCATCACCACATAATCACAGTGTCACCACAGCATCATCACTGCGCCATCACTGCATCATCACAGCATCTTCGCATTGTCATCACAGCATCATCTCTGCGTCCTGACTGCATCTTCACAGCATCATCACTACAGCATCAGAGCATTATCTCAGTGTCATCAGAATATCATTACAGCATAATCACTGCATTATCACAGCATCATCACATTATCATCATTACAACATCATCACAGAAAAATCACTGCATCATCTCTGCATCATCACAGCATCATTAGAGTATCATGACAGCATCATCACTGCATAATCACTGCATCATCACCTCATCATCACAGCATAATCACAGCATCATCGCAGCATCATTACTGCTTAGTCACTGCATCATCACAGCGTCATCACGGTGTATTCACTGCATCATAACACCATCATATCTGCATCATCACATCATCATTACTGCATCATCACAACATCATCACACCACCATCACAGTGTCATCACTGCATCATCACAGGGTCATCACAGCATCATTACAGCATCCTAGAATCATAGAATCATAGAATATCCTGAGTTGGAAGGGACCCTTAAGGATCATCTAGTCCAACTCTTGACACCGCACAGGTCTACCCAAAAGTTCAGATCATGTGACTAAGTGCACAGTCCAATCTCTTCTTAAATTCCGACAGGCTCAGTGCAGTGACCACTTCCCTGGGGAGCCTGTTCCAGTGTGCAACCACCCTCTCTGTGAAGAACCCCCTCCTGATGTCTAGCCTAAATTTCCCCTGCCTCAGCTTAACCCCGTTCCCGCGGGTCCTGTCACTGGTGTTAATGGAGAAAAGGTCTCCTGCCTCTCGACACCCCCTTACGAGGAAGTTGTAGACTGTGATGAGGTCTCCCCTCAGCCTCCTCTTCTCCAGGCTGAACAGGCCCAGTGACCTCAGCCGTTCCTCGTACGTCTTCCCCTCCAGGCCTTTCACCATCTTCGTAGCCCTCCTCTGGACACTCTCCAACAGTTTCATGTCCTTTTTATACTGTGGTGCCCAGAACTGCACACAGTACTCGAGGTGAGGCCGCACCAGCGCAGAGTAGAGCGGGACAATCACCTCCCGTGACCTACTAGCACTGCCGTGCTTGATGCACCCCAGGACACGCTTGGCCCTCCTGGCTGCCAGGGCACACTGCTGGCTCATATTCAACTTGCTGTCTACCACGACCCGCAGATCCCTCTCTTCTAGGCTGCTCTCCAGCGTCTCATCGCCCAGTCTGTACGTGCAGCCAGGGTTTCCCCGTCCCAGGTGCAGGACCCGGCACTTGCTCTTATTGAACTTCATGCGGTTGGTGATCGCCCAGCTCTCCAACCTATCCAGGTCCCTCTGCAAGGCCTTTCCACCCTCATTCGAGTCCACAACTCCTCCAAGTTTGGTGTCATCAGCAAACTTGCTCAAAATACCCTCTATTCCTACATCCAGATCGTTTATAAAAATATTGAAAAGTACCGGCCCTAAAATGGAGCCTTGAGGGACCCCACTGGTGACCGCCCGCCAGCCTGACGCAGCCCCATTTACCATAACCCTTTGGGCCCTGCCCGTTAGCCAATTGCTCACCCATCGTATGATGTTTTTATTTAGCTGTATGGTGGACATTTTGTCCAGTAGGATCCTATGGGAAACCGTGTCAAAAGCCTTGCTGAAGTCCAAAAAAATCACATCAGCTGGTTTCCCTTGGTCCACCATACGGGTGATCTTATCATAAAAGGAAATCAGGTTAGTTAGGCAGGACCTACCCTTCACAAACCCATGCTGGCTGGGACCAATGACTGCTTTGTCCCCCAGGTGCGCCACAATAAGTTCAAGAACCATCTTCTCCATGATTTTACCCGGCACTGACGTGAGACTGACAGGCCTGTAATTGCTAGGGTCTTCTTTCTGACCCTTCTTGAAAATCGGCACAACATTTGCCATCTTCCAGTCTACCGGGACCTCTCCAAATTCCCAGGATCGTTGAAAAATAATTGAGAGAGGTTCCGCGATGACGTCCGCCAGCTCTTTCAGCACCCGGGGATGAATCCCATCCGGACCCATGGACTTGTAGGGATCCAGGTGGAGTAGCAAATCCCGCACACGTTCAGGGTCGGTTGGGAGTTTGTCATCCCCACTGTCCCGGTCCTCCAGCTCAGGGCACCCTGGGTCCCAAAGCCCATCATCGGCATTGAAGACAGAGGCAAAGAAGGCGTTAAGCATCTCTGCTTTGCCTATGTCATTGTCTGTGAGGAGACCTTCCCTATCAAGGAGCGGCCCTATGTATTCTTTAGTTCTCCTTTTTCCATTCACATATCTAAAAAAACCCTTTTTATTTTCTCTCACAGACACAGCCAGCTTCAACTCTAGGTGTGCTTTGGCCACACGAATTTTCTCCCTACAAACACGAACAGCATCCCTGTATTCTTTCCATGACACCTGGCCCTCCTTCCAGTAGCGAAACACTCTCTGTTTCCGCCTAATCTCCATTAGAATGTGCCTGGTCAGCCACGCCGGCCTCCTGCCCCGCCTGCCTGACTTGCGATATTTAGGAATTGCCTGATCTTGTGCTTCTAGGAGGCAACGCTTAAAGAATGACCAGCACTGGTGGACATCGAGGCCTTCAAGAGCAGTTTCCCAGGGGACCTTGCTGACTAGTTCCCTGAGCAGCCTGAAGTCCGCTTTCCCCATATCTAGGGATGAGGTTTTGGTGGCACTTTTCCTTCTGTCACCGTAAATTTTGAACTCAACCACTTCATGGTCGCTATGACCAAGGCGGCCACCAATCACCACATCTCCCACCAGACCCTCTCTGTTTACTAGCAACAGGTCTAGGAGGGCACCTTTCCTAGTTGGTTCCGTTAGCACCTGCACCAAGAAGTTATCATCTAGGTGCTTCATGAACCTCCTGGACTTGCTCGTGTCAGCCGTGTGGCACTCCCAGTTAACGTCTGGCAAGTTGAAGTCCCCCATAAGGACAAGAGGAGTTAATCTCGAGGCCTCTCTTAGTTCTGTAAAGAATAATTTATCGGCGCTATCGTCCTGGCCAGGCGGTCTGTAATAGACTCCCACAACGACATCCCCTTTATTCGTTCGTCCCTTGATCCTCAATCATCAATGCATCATCACAGCGTCATCACTATATCATCACTGCATCATCACAGCATCATCACAGAATCATCACTGCGTCATCACTGCATCATTACTGCATCATAACAGCATCATCACAGCATCATCACAGAACCATTACTACATAATCACTGCATCATCACAGCGTCATCACAGTACCAAAACTGCATCATCACAGCATCATCAGAGCGACATCAGAGCATCATCACTGCATGATGACAGCATCATCACTGCATCATCACATCATCATCACATGATCTTCAATCACAAAGTCATCACTTCATCATCAAATTGTCATCACAGCTATATCGCAGCGTCATCACAGCATCACCACAGCATCATCACTGCTTCATCACATCATCATCCCAGCTTCATCACAACATCATGACAGCATTATTACTACTTACACACTGCATCATCACAGCGTCATCACAGCATCATCTCAGCATCATCACAGCATCATCCCTGCATCATCACATCATCATCACTGCATTACCACAGCATCACCACAGCATCATCACAGCGTAATCACAGCATCATCACAGCAGGATTGCAGCGTCATCACTGCAGCATCACAGCGTCATCACAGTATCCTCACAGCATCTTCACTGCATCATCACTACATTGTCACAGCATCATCACATCATCATCACTGCATCATCACAGCATCATCACAGCATAATCTCATCATCATCACAGTATCAGTACTGCAGAATCATTGCATTATCACACCATCATCACAACATCATCGCAGCATCATCATAGCATCACGACAGTGTTATCTGAGCATCACGACAGCGTAATCATAGCGTCATCACAGATTCATCAGAGCATCATTGCAGCATCATCACTGCATCATCACAGTATCATCACATTGTGAGGAATGTTTTAACAATTCGTGTCCATAAAGAACAGCCCTGTCTGCTTCTGTCTGCTTCGGGGCCCTGCAATGGCAGTTTGATTCCTTAACCACAGATGCAGTGTGCCCCAGTCTCCCCCTCATTCTAGTCAAGTTATCAAGTCTTCAGAAAATACTCCTCAAATTCTTGAGCTTGTTTGCCTTTGTTATTCCGGATTTCTATTTCTAACAGTTACAGCCTTTTTTTCTGTTGTTTTGTCTTCTTCGAAATTAACTTAACGCGGCTATAGGTGTGGCTGTCCCTGTGAATGGCTGGTGAGGAATGTTTTAATTACTTGTGAAGTGTCAATAAGAAAGCTATTTGTGTTTGTATGACGTCTTTGATGTCTGGGAGCCTCAGAATAACTGATAACAATTAGTGACTGTTATGGAATACTATGCAGGCCTCTGATATCTGGCCAGGTGTCCAAGAGATTAAGAAGAGGAAAAAAAGACGGCTAGGAGACAAGACCTGCAGGGGATGCTGTATAAACTTGACACGGTGCCAAAGGAGTACAAAGGGGAAACACAAGAAAAAACTTGGAGAGGAAGACTACGAGCCTTCAGCATGAAAGACCCCTAGAGACCCCCAGAGGGACCACCGGAGACTGATGCGCATGCTCCAGTAGGAGGGACTGGACCCCGGAAGCTAATTATAATAACCTATTTTTTTTAGAAGTAGTAATGAATATGTATTAGTCGAGGAGTATAAAAATCAGCTCCTTGATGTGGCTGGTGTGCGTCCTGGTGGAGCGGAGACTCCCGGTGCACCCAGCGCTGTTTGCTTACTTCTATTCTTTTAATAAATCCTATTTTCTTATTTAAACCTATTTTGAAGACTGAGCTATTTATAACAACATCATAGTAACATCATCACAATATCATTGCAGAATCATCACTGCATGATCAGAGCATCATATCAGCATAATCACAGCATCATTAGTGCAGAATTACTGCATCATCACATCATGATCAATGCGTCATCACATCATAATCACAGCATCATCAGAGCATCATCACTGCGTCATCACAGCGTAATCACTACATCATCACTACATAATCATAGCATAATTACTGCGTCATAGCTGCATCATCACTGCATCATCACTGCATCAGCACAACGTCATCTCAGTATCATCACAGCATCATCACAGTGTCATCACAGCATCACGACAGTGTCATCGCAGTGTCATCACAGCATCATTACATCATCATAACTGCGTCATCAGAGCGTCATCGCAGCATCCTCACAGCATCATCATAGTACCACTACAGCATCATCACAGAATCACTAAAGCGTCATCAAAGAGTCATCACAGCATCATCACAGCATCGTCACTGCGTCATCACAGCATCATCACATCATCACCACAGCATCATCGCAGCATCATCGCAGCATCATCACTGCGTCATCACAACAACATCACAGCGTCATCACTGCATCATCACAGCGTCATCACTGCATCATCACATCATCATCATTACATCATCACAGCATCATCAGAGCATAATCACTGCGTTATCGCATCACCATCACTGCGTCATCACTGCATCATCACTGCATCATCACAGCACCATCTCTGCATCATCACAGCATCATTACTACGCCATCACAGCGTCATAACAGCATCATCACAGCATCACCACATCGTCATGACAGCATTATTAGTGCATCATCACTTCATCATCACAGCATTATCATTGCATCATCACAGAATCATCACAACATCATCGCAGCATCGTCACAGCGTTACGACAAAGTTATCAGACCATCACGACAGCATCATCACAGAGTCATCACAGAATCATCACATCGTCATCACAGCATCATCGCAGCGTCATTACTGCATCATCACAGCATCATCACAACATTATCATAGCATCATCACAGCATTATAACTGTATCATCACTGCGTCGTTACAGCATCATCTCAGCATCATCACAGTATCAATACTGCAGAAGCACTGGATCATCACATCATCATCAGTGCGTCATCACATCATCATCACTACATCATCACATCATCACCATTGCATCATCACAGCGTTATCACATCACCATCACAGCATTATCACATCATTATCACTGCATCATCACAGCATCATCGCAGCATCATCACAGCATCATCGCAGCGTAATCACTGCATCGTCACAGCCTCATTGCGTCGTCATCAAAGCATAATCACAGTGTCATAACTGAATAAACTCTGCATCATCACAGCATCATCACTGCATCTATACAGCATCATCATTGCATCATCACTGCAGCACCTCAGCATCATAACATCATCATTACTACATCATCACAGCATCATCTTTGCATCATCACAACATCATCGCAGCATCATCACAGCATCACGACAGCGTTATCAGAGCATCACGACAGTCATCACAGCGTCATAACAGAATCATCACAACATAATCACAGCATCATCAGAGCATCATCACTGCGTCATCACAGCGTAATCACTACATCATCACTACATAATCATAGCATAATTACTGTGTCATCACTGCAGCATCACTGCACCATCACTGCATCAGCACAGCGTCGTCACAGTATCATCACAGCATCATCACAGTGTCATCACAGAATCACGACAGTGTCATCGCAGCGTCATCACAGCATCATCATAGTACCACTACAGCATCATCGCAGAATCACTATAGCGTCATCAGAGTCATCACAGCATCATCACTACATCATCCCTGCTTCTTCGCATTTTCATCACAGCATCATCACTGCGTCATCACTTCATAATCACTGCACAATCACTGCATCATCACAGCATCATCTCAGCAATATCACAGCACCATCACCGCATAATCACTTCATCATCACAGCATTATCTCAGTGTCATCAGAGTATCACTACTGCAGAATCACTGCATCATCACATCATCATCACTGCATCATCCTATCATCATCACTGCATCATCAAAGCGTCATCACAGAATCATCACAGCATCATCAGAGCATCATCACAGCAGTATCGCAGCGTCATCACAGCATCATCACAGCGTCATCATAGCATCATCACAGCATCATCACAGCGTCGTAACTGCATCCTCACTGCATCATCACCGCATCACCATCGTCACAGCATCACAAGCTGTGATGACACTGTAAGGACGCTTTGATGACACTGTAAGGACGCTGTGATGATGCTGTGATGATACTATGGTGATGCTGTGATGATGCTGTGATGCTCTGATCATGTGTGCTGTGCATCACAGCATCATCACAGCATCATCACAGCATTATAGCGTCATCAAATTATCATCACTGCATCATCAGAGCATCAGCAGAACTTCATCGCAGCATCATCAAAGCAACATCTCAGCGTCACTACTGCATCATCAGAGCATCATCAGAGCATTGGTGTAGATGCACTTCAGCTGGGCCATTGCCCTATCCTCCGGCCTTGCCATTGTTCCCCCTGGCACAGCCCCAACAATCCTTGCTTCAGCCCCATCCCCCTTCTTACCTAGTTTAAAGCCCTCTCAATGAGCCCTGCCAGCTCCTGGCCCAGGATTCTTTTTCCCCTAAAAGATAGGGACCCGTCTGCGGCCATCAGGCCAGGTGCTGAGTAAAGTGCCCCATGGTCAAAAAAAACAAGATTTCTGCGTTGGCACCAGAAATGATGATGTTATGATGCTGTCATGATGATTTGATGACACTGTGATGATGCAGTGATGATGCTGTGATGGTTCTTTGATGATGTTGTGATGATGCTTTGATGACGCTGTGATAACGCTGTGATGGTGCTGTGATGATGCAGAGATGATGCTCGGATGATGCAGTGATGTTGCAGTAGTGACTCTGTGATGTTGCTTTGATGATGCTGCGATGAAGTTCTGGTGATGCTCTGATGATGCAGTGATGATAATTTGATGACGTTGTGATGCTGTGATGATGCTCTGATCATGCTCTGATGATGCTGTGATGATGCTGCGATGACGCTGTGATGACAATGTGATTATGCTGTTATGATGCAGTTATGATTCTTTGATGATGCAGTGATGATGCAATGATGATGATGTGATGATGCTGTGATGACGCTGTAATGATGCAGTGACGATGATGTGATGATGCTGTGATGACACTGTGATGATGCAGTGATGATGATTTGATGATGTTGTGATGACGCTGTTATGATGCAGTGATGATGATGTGATGATGCAGTGATGATGCAGTTATGATGCAGTGATGATGCAGTTATGACGCTTTAATGACGTTCTGATGATATTGTGATTATGCTGTGATGACATAGTGATGATGCTGTGATGATTCTGTGATGACGCTCTGATGATGTGATGATGCTGTGATATACTGTTATAACACTGTGATGACACTGTGATGATGCTGAGATTATGCTGTGAAGATGCAGTGATGATGCAGTGATCGCAGAATCACAGAATTTCTAGGTTGGAAGAGACCTCAAGATCATCGAGTCCAACCTTTGACCTAACGCTAACAGTCCCCACTAAACCATATCCCTAAGCTCTACATCTAAACGTCTTTTAAAGACTTCCAGGGATGGTGACTCCACCACCTCCCTGGGCAGCCTGTTCCAGTGCCTAACAACCCATTCAGTAAAGAAGTTCTTCCTAACATCTAACCTAAAACTCCCCTGGCGCAACTTTAGCCCATTCCCCCTCGTTCTGTCACCAGGCACGTGGGAGAACAGGCCAACCCCCACCTCACTACAGCCTCCTTTAAGGTATCTGTAGAGAGCGATAAGGTCGCCCCTGAGCCTCCTCTTCTCCAGGCTGAACAAGCCCAGCTCCCTCAGCCGCTCCTCGTAGGACTTGTTCTCCAGGCCCCTCACCAGCTTCGTCGCCCTCCTCAAGCACCTCGATGTCCTTCTTGTAGCGAGGGGCCCAAAACTGAACACAGTACTCGAGGTGCGGCCTCACTAGAGCCGAGTACAGGGGGATGATCACCTCCCTAGCCCTGCTGGTCACACTGTTTCTGATACAAGCCAGGATGCCGTTGGCCTTCTTGGCCACCTGAGCACACTGCTGGCTCATATCCAGCCGACTGTCCACCATCACTCCCAGGTCCTTCTCTGCCTGGCAGCTCTCCAACCACTCATCTCCCAGCCTGTAGCTCTGCTTGGGGTTGTTGCGCCCCAGGTGCAGGACCCGGCACTTGGCCTTGTTGAACTTCATACAGTTGACCTCAGCCCATTGGTGCAGCCTATCCAGATCCTCCTGCAGAGCTTTCCTACCCTCGAGCAGATCGACACACGCACCTAACTTGGTGTCATCTGCAAACTTACTGAGGGTGCACTCAATGCCCTCGTCCAGATCAGGGTCGGTTGGGAGTTTGTCATCCCCACTGTCCCGGTCCTCCAGCTCAGGGCACCCTGGGTCCCGAAGCCCATCATCGGCATTGAAGACAGAGGCAAAGAAGGCGTTAAGCGTCTCTGCTTTGCCTATGTCATTGTCTGTGAGGAGACCTTCCCTATCAAGGAGCGGCCCTATGTATTCTTTAGTTCTCCTTTTTCCATTCACATATCTAAAAAAACCCTTTTTATTTTCTCTCACAGACACAGCCAGCTTCAACTCTAGGTGTGCTTTGGCCACACGAATTTTCTCCCTACAAACACGAACAGCATCCCTGTATTCTTTCCATGACACCTGGCCCTCCTTCCAGTAGCGAAACACTCTCTGTTTCCGCCTAATCTCCATTAGAATGTGCCTGGTCAGCCACGCTGGCCTCCTGCCCCGCCTGCCTGACTTGCGATATTTAGGAATTGCCTGATCTTGTGCTTCTAGGAGGCATCGCTTAAAGAATGACCAGCACTGGTGGACATCGAGGCCTTCAAGAGCAGTTTCCCAGGGGACCTTGCTGACTAGTTCCCTGAGCAGCCTGAAGTCCGCTTTCCCCATATCTAGGGATGAGGTTTTGGTGGCACTTTTCCTTCTGTCACCGTAAATTTTGAACTCAACCACTTCATGGTCGCTATGACCAAGGCGGCCACCAATCACCACATCTCCCACCAGACCCTCTCTGTTTACTAGCAACAGGTCTAGGAGGGCACCTTTCCTAGTTGGTTCCGTTAGCACCTGCACCAAGAAGTTATCATCTAGGTGCTTCATGAACCTCCTGGACTTGCTCGTGTCAGCCGTGTGGCACTCCCAGTTAACGTCTGGCAAGTTGAAGTCCCCCATAAGGACAAGAGGAGTTAATCTCGAGGCCTCTCTTAGTTCTGTAAAGAATAATTTATCGGCGCTATCGTCCTGGCCAGGCGGTCTGTAATAGACTCCCACAACGACATCCCCTTTATTCGTTCGTCCCTTGATCCTTACCCAGAGGCTCTCAACTTTGCCATCGCCGACCTGAAGTTCCACACAGTCCAGCCCCTGCTTCACATACATCGCCACCCCACCCCATATCATCATCACAGCATCATTACTGCATCATCACAGCATAATAACAGCATCATCACAACATCATAAGAGCGTCATTAGCATCATAACAGCACCATCACTGTGTCATCGCAGTGTCACCAGAACATCAGCACATCATCATCGCAGCGTCAAAAAAACATAATCATAGCATCTTCACAGAATCATCACTGCATTATCAGTGCATCTTCACAGCAACATCTCAGCATCATCACACCATCATTACTACTTACTCACTGCATCATCACAGCGTCATCACAGTATCATCACTGCATCATCACAGCATAATCACTGTGTCATCACAGCGTCATCACAGCATCTTCACAGCTTCAAAGCTCCATAATCACAGCATCATCACAGCATCATCACTACATCATCACAGCATCATCATAAATCGTCACAAAATCATCACAGTGTCATCACAGCATCATCACAGCATTATCACAGAATCATTACTGCATAAACACTGCATCATCACAGCGTTATCACAGTATCATCACTGCATCATCAGAGAATAATCACATCATCATCACAACATCATCAGAGTGCAATCACAGTATCATGACTGTGTCATCAGAGCATCATCACAGCATAATCACAGCATCCTCACAGCAGCATCAGAGCAGCATCATGGCATCATGACAGAATCATCACTACGTCATCAAATTGTCATCACAGCAGCCCACGGCATCATCACAGCATCACTGCAGCATCGTAACAACATCATCAAAGCATCTTTACTGCTTACTCACTGCATCATCACAGCGTCATCACAGTATCATCACTGCATCATCATATCATCATCGCAGCGTCATCACTGCATCATCGCAGCATCATCACTGCATAGTCACAGCATCATCGCGTCTTCATACAGGCATCATAACAGGGTCATCACAGCGTCATAACCGCATAAACACTGCATCATCACAGCATCATCATTGCGTCATCACAAAATCATCACAACATCATCGCAGCATCATCACAGCATCACGACAGCGTTACCAGAACATCACAGCAGTGTCATCACAGTGTCATCACAGAATCATCACAATCATCACAACATCATCGCAGTGTCATAAATGCCTCATCACTACATCATCACAACATAATCATAGCATCATCACAGCATCATCACTGTATCATCACTGCGTCATCACAGCATCATCACAGCGTCATCACATAATCACGATACGGTCATCACAGAGTCATCGCAGAATCATCACAGCATCATCAGTGTGTCATCACAGCGTCTTCACAGCATCATCACAATATCATCACAGCTTCATCACAGCCTCATATCTGCATCATCATTGCATAATGACTGCATCATAACAGCATCATAACTACGTCATCATGTTGTCATCACAGCATCATCACAGCATCACGACAGCGTCATCACAACATCACGTCAGGGTCATCACAGCATCATCACTGCATAGTCACAGAATCATGACCGCGTCATCACAGCATCATCACATCATCATCCCTGCATCATCACATCATCATCACTGCATCATCACAGCATTATCACAGCATCATCAAAGCATCAACACAGCGTAATCACAGCATCATCACAGCAGGATCGAAGCGTCATCACTGCAGCATCACAGCATCATCACAGTATCCTCACAGCATCTTCACTGCATCATCACTACATTGTCATCACATCATCACATCATCATCACTGCATCATCACAGCGTCATCACAACATCATCACATCATCATAACAGCATCATCACATCATCACCACAGCATCATCACAGCATCATCACTGCGTCATCACAAGATCATCACTGCATGATCACTGCATCATCACAGCATCATCACTGCATCATCACAACATCATCTCAGCATCACAGCATCATCACTGCATAATCAGAGCACTATCACTGCGTTATCAAATCACCATCACTGCATCATCACTGCTTCATCACTGCATCATCATATCATCATCACAGCAACATCTAAGCATCATCACTGCGTCATAACAGCATCATTACAGCATCATCACATCGTCATGACAGCATTATCAGTGCATCATCACTGCATCATCACAGCGTCGTCACAGCATCGTAACTGCATCCTCACTGCATCATCACTGCATCACCATCATCACAGCATCAGAAGCTGTGATGACACTCTAAGGACGCTGTGATGATGCTGTGATGATGCGGTGATGATGCTGTGATGATACTATGGTGATGCTGTGATGATGCTGTGATGCTCTGATCATGTGTGCTGTGCATCACAGCGTCATCACAGCATCATCACAGCATCATAGCGTCATCAAATTATCATCACTGCATCATCAGAGCATCAGCAGAGCATTGGTGTAGATGCACTTCAGCTGGGCCATTGCCCTATCCTCCGGCCTTGCCATTGTTCCCCCTGGCACAACAATCCTTGCTTCAGCCCCATCCCCCTTCTTACCTAGTTTAAAGCCCTCTCAATGATCCCTGCCAGCTCCTGGCCCAGGATCCTTTTTCCCCTAAAAGATAGGGACCCGTCTGCGGCCATCAGGCCAGGTGCTGAGTAAAGTGCCCCATGGTGAAAAAAAAAACAAGATTTCTGCGTTGGAACCAGAAATGATGATGTTATGATGCTGTTGTGATGCTTTGATGATGCAGTGATGACACAGCGATGGTGCAGTGATGATGTGATGATGATGCTGTGATGACGCTGTGATACTGTGATAATGTTGTGATGATGCTGTGATGACGCTTTCATGATGCAGTGATCATGATGTGATGATGCTATGATGATGCTTTGATGACACTGTGATGATGTTGTGATGATGCAGTAATGATGCTGTGATGATGTTGTGATGACGCTGCAATGATGCTGTGATGATGCAGTGATGATGCTGTGGTGATGCTGTGAGGACGTTTTCATGATGCAGTGATCATGATGTTATGATGCTGTGATAATGCTTTAATGACGCTTTGATGACACTATGATCATGTTGTGATGATTCAGTGTTGATGCAATGATGACGCTGCGATGATGCTGTGATTATGCTGTGATTACGCTGTGATGATTCAGTGATGTCTCTGTGATGGCACTGTGATGCTTTCTTGAAGCTCTGATGATGCTGTGATGATGCAGTAATGATGCTGTGATGATGCTGTGATGATTCTGTGATGATGTTGTGTTGATGCAGTGATGATGCTGTGATGATGCAGCAATGATGCCGTGATGATGCCGTTATTATGCTGTGATCATGCAGTGAAATGATGTGATGATGCTCTGATGTTACATTGATGATGCAGTGATGATGCAGTTATGACGCTGTGGTGAGGCTGTGATAATATTGTGATGATGCTGTGATGATGCAGTGATGACGCTGTGATTCTTTGGTGATGCTGTGATGATGCTGTGATGATGCAGTGATGACGCTGCGATGACGTAGTGATAACGCTGTGATGATGGTGTGTTGATGCTGTAATGATGCTGTGATGACGCTGTGATGGTGCTTTGATGACTCTCTGATGATGCTGAGATGATGGCATGATGATGGCGTGATGATTCTGTGATGATTCTGTGATGATGCGGTGTTGATGCCGTGATGAAGCTGTGATGACACTTTGATTACGCTGTGATGCTTTGATGATGCTGTGATGATGCTGTGGTGATGCTGTGATGATGCAGTGATGACACCTGGATGATGCTGTTATGATGCTGTGATGATGCTGTTGTGATGTGGTGATGATGTGTTATGATGCTGTGATGATGCAGTAATGATGCTGTGATGACGCTTTGATGACAGTGTGATGTTGTTGTGATGTTGAAGTGATGATGTTGTGATGACGCAGTGATGATGCTGTGATGATGCAGTGATGAGGCAGCGAAAATGTTCTGATGACGCTATGATGATTCTTTGATGATTCTGTGATGATGCAATGGTGACGCTGCAAATCTTTGGTTATGCTGTGATGATGCTGTGATAACGGAGTGATGATACTGTGATGACGCTGTGATGACGCTGTGATGCTGTGATGATGATGCGATGATGCTGTGATGATGCTGTGATGATAATATGGTGATGTTGTGATGATGCTGTGATGCTCTGATCATGTGTGCTGTGCATCACAGCGTCATCACAGCATCATCACGGCATCATAGCGTCATCAAATTATCATCACTGCATCATCAGAGCATCACCAGAACTTCATCGCAGCATCATCAAAGCAACATCTCAGCGTCATCACAGCGTCACTACTGCAACATCACTGCATCATCCGAGCATTGGTGTAGATGCACTTCAGCTGGGCCATTGCCCTATCCTCCGGCCTTGCCATTGTTCCCCCTGGCACAGCCCCAACAATCCTTGCTTCAGCCCCATCCCCCTTCTTACCTAGTTTAAAGCCCTCTCAATGAGCCCTGCCAGCTCCTGGCCCAGGATCCTTTTTCCCCTAAAAGATAGGGACCCATCTGCGGCCATCAGGCCAGGTGCTGAGTAAAGTGACCCATGGTCAAAAAAAAAAACAACAAGATTTCTGCGTTGGCACCAGAAATGATGATGTTATGATGCTGTGGTGATGCTGTTGTGATGATGCTGTGATGATGCTTTGATGACGCTATGATGATACAGTTATGATGTTGTGATGATGCTTTGATGACGCTATGATGACCCTTTGATTACACTGTGATGCTTTGATGATGCTGTGATGACGATGTTATTATGCTGTGATGACGCTCTGATGATGCAGTGATGACAATTTGATGATGCTGTGATTATACAGCTATGATGCTCTCAGGATGATATGATGATGCAGTGATGATGCTGTGATGATGCAGTCATGATGCTGTGATGACGCTGTCGTGATTCAATGATGATGCTGTGATGACGTTGTAATGATGTTGTGATGATGCTGTGATGATGCACAGATGAGGCTGTGCTGATGTAGAGTTTATGCAGTGATGATGCAGTTATGATACTGCTATGAAGCTTTGATGATGCTGTGATGATGCTGTGATGAAGCTTTGATGATGCTGTGATTACACAGCTATGAGGCTTTCATGATTATATGATGATGCAGTGATGATGCTGTGGTGATTCAGTGATGACGCTGCGATGATGCTGTGATGATGCATTGATAACGCTGCGATGATGCTGCGATGATGTTGTCATGATGCTGTGATGATGCTATGATGATGCTGTGATGATGCTTTGATGACACTGTGATGATGTTGTGATGATGCTCTGATGACGCTGTGATGACTCAGTGATGATGTAGTGATGCTGCTGTGATGACGCTGTGATGATGCTTTGATGACGCTGTGAAGATGTATTGATGATGCTGTGATGATGCATTTATGATGATATGTTTATGCTGTGATGACGCTGTGATGATGCAGCGATAATGCACTGTTGATGCAGTTATGATGCTGTGGTGAGGCTGTGATAATAGTGTGATGATGCTGTGATGGTGATTTGATGACGCTGTAATGACGCAGTGATGATGTTGTGATGACGCTCTGATGACGCTGTGATGCTTTGATGATGCTGTGATGATGGTGTGATGACGCAGTGATGACACTGCGATGATATTGTAATGATGCAGTGATGATGCTGTGATGATGCAGTGATGATGCTTTGGTGATGCTGTGATGATGCTCTGATGACGCTGTAATGACGGAGTGATGATGCAGTGATGATGCTGTGATGATGTTGTTATGACACTTTGATGATGCTGTGATGCTGTGATGATGTAGGTATGATGCTTTAATGAAGCTGTGATGATGTTGTGATGATGCTGTGATCATGCTGTGATGATGCAGTGATACCGCTGCGATGATACAGTGATGATTCTGTGATGATGCAGTGATGGCGACGCTGTGATGCATTAATGATGCTGTGATGATGCTGCGATGATGCTGTTGTGATGCTTTGATGATGCAGTGATGACGATGCGATGGTGATGTTGTGATGATGCTGTGACAATGCTTTGATAGCACTGTGATGATGTTGTGATGATGCAGTAATGATGCTGTGATGACTCAGTGATGGTACAGTGATGCTGTGATGATGACGCTGTGATGACGCTGTGATACTGTAATACTGTTGTGATGATACTGTGGTGATGCTGTTATGACGCTTTCATGATGCAGTGATCATGATGTGATGATGCTGTGATGATGCTTTGATGACACTGTGATGATGTTGTGATGATGCAGTGATGATGCAACGATGATGCTGTTGTGATGCTGTGATGATGTTGTGATGGCGCTGTGATGATGCTGTGATGACGCTTTGATGAGGCTTTGATTATTTGATGATGCTGTGATGACGCTGTGATGACGCTGTGATGATGCTGTGATGATGCTGTGACGATGTATTTATGATGACGCATTGATTACACTGTGATGACACTGCGATGATGCTGCGATGATGCAGTGATGATGCTGTGATGATGCTGTGATGACACTGTGATGACACTGTGATGCTGTGATGATGTTGTGATAATGCTGTAGTGAAGCTGTGATGACGTTTTCATGATGCAGTGATCATGATGTTATGATGCTGTGATAATGCTTTGATGACGCTTTGATGACACTGTGATGATGTTGTGATGATGCAGTGATGATGCTGTGATGATGCAGTGATGATGCAGTGATGGTGCTATGATGATGCTGTTGTGATGCTGTGATGATGCTGTGATGACGCTTTGATGACACTATGATAATGTTGTGATAATGCAGTAATGATGCAGTGATGACTCAGTGATGATGCTGTGATGACGCTGTGATCATGTTGTGATGATTCTGTGATGGCACTGTGATGCTTTGTTTAAGCTCTGATGATGCTGTGATGATGCCGTGATGATTCTGTTATTATGCTGTGATCATGTAGTGAAATGATGTGATGATGCTCTGATGATACAGTGATGATGCAGTGATGATCCAGTTATGACGCTGTGGTGAGGCTGTGATAATATTGTGATGATGCAGTGATGATGCAGTGATGATGCTGTGATGATGCAGTGATGAGGCTTCGATAATGTTCTGATGACGCTATGATGATACTGTGATGATACAATAAAGACGCTGTGATTCTTTGGTGATGCTGCGATGATGCTGTGTTGATGCTGTAATGATGATGTGATGACGCTGTGATGACGCACTGATAATGTAGTTATTACGCTGTGATGATTCTGTGATGACGTGCTGCTGATGATGTGATGACGCTTTGAAGACACTGTGATGATGCTGTGTTGATGCTGTGATGAAGCTGTGATGACGAGGTGATGGTTCTTTGATGACGCTCTGATGACGCAGTGGTGATGCTGTGATGACGCTGCGATGAGTCTTTGATGACGCTGTGATGGTTCAATGATGCTGTGATGATGCTGCGATGATGCTGTGTTGATGCCGTGATGAAGCTGTGATGACGCTTTGATTACGCTGTGATGCTTTGATGATGCTGTGATGATGCTGTAATAATGCAGTGATCATATGATGATACTGTAGTGATGCCGTGATGATGCTCTGATGACACTTTGATGACGCTGTGATGCTTTGATGATACTGTGATGATGCTCTGATGACGCTGTAATGATGCACTGATGATGCAGTGATGATGCTGTGATGACGCTTTGATGACGCTGTGATTATTTTGTTATGATGCTGTTGTGATGCTGTGATGATGCAGTGATGATGCTACGATGAAGCTGTTGTGATGCTGTGTTGACGCTTTGATGGCACTATGATAATATTCTGATGATGTAGTAATGATGCTGTGATGACGCAGTGATGATGCTGTGATGATGCTGTAATGATGCAGCGATGATGCTGTGATGATGTTGTGATTATGCTGTGATGACGCTACGATAATGCTGTTATGATGCTGTGATGACGCTGTGATCATGCAGTGATCATGCTGTGATGATGCATTGATGACGCTGCGATGATGCTTTGATGATTCTGTGAAGATGCAGTGATGACGACGTGATGACGCTGTCATGACGCTGTTATGACACAGTGATGATGCAGTGATGATGCTGTGACGATGTAGTGGTGATGACGCATTGATGACGCTGTGATGATGCTGTGATGATGATGTGATGATGCTGTGATGACTATGATGATGCAGTGATGACACTGTGATGGCACTGTGATGCCTTGTTGAAGCTCTGATGATGCATTGATAATGCACTGATTATGCAGTGATGATGTTGTCTTGATACTGTGATGATGCTGTGATGATACGGTGATGACGGTTTTATGACACTGTGATTATGTTCTGATGATACAGTGATGATGCAGTGATGACGCGGTGATGATGCTGTTGTGATGCTCTGATGATGCTGTGATGACTATGATGATGCAGTGATGACACTGTGATGGCACTGTGATGCCTTGTTGAAGCTCTGATGATGCATTGAGAATGCACTGATTATGCAGTGATGATGTTGTCTTGATACTGTGATGATGCTGTGATGATACGGTGATGACGGTTTTATGACACTGTGATTATGTTCTGATGATACAGTGATGATGCAGTGATGACGCGGTGATGATGCTGTTGTGATGCTCTGATGATGCTGTGATGACGGTTTGATGACACTGTGATCACGTTCTGATGCTGCAGTGATGATGCTGTGATGATGCTGTGATGACGCTGCGATGATGTTGTTGTGATGGTCTGATGATGCTGTGATGACGGTTTGATGACACTGTGATGATGTTCTGATGATGCAGTGATGATGTTGTGATGATGCTGTGATGACGCTTCGATGATGCTGTTGTGATGATCTGATAATGCTATGATGACGCTTTGATGACGCTATGATGCTGTTGTTGTGATGCAGTGATGACGCTGTTATGATGCTGTGATGCTCTGATGATGATGTTATGATGCTGTGATGATGCAGTAATGATGCTGTGATGGTGCTGTGATGACGCTTTGATTACTGCATCATCACTGCATCACCACAGCATCATCACTGCCTAATCAAAACATCATCACAGCATCAGCACAACATCATCACTGAATCATCACAGCATCATTACAGCATCATCACAGCATCATCACTGCATCATCACAGCATCATCACAGCCTTATAACTACATAAACACTGCATCATCACAGCATCATCACTGAGTCATCACAGCGTCAAAACAGCATCATCACAGCATCATCATTGCATCATCACTGCATCATCTCAGCATCATAATAGTGTCAGCAGAGCGTCATCACAGTCATCACAGCATCATCACATCATCATCGCAGCTTCATGACAGCATCATCACTGCATCATCACAGCATTATCTCAACATCACAGAATCTTTACTGCATAAATACTGCATCATAACAGCGTCATCACATTATCTTCACAGCATCATCACGGCATCATCACATTATCATCACAACATCATCAGAGTGTCATCACAGCATCATCACTCCGTCATTACAGCGTCATCACGGTATCATCACAGCATCATCACAGCACCATTGCTGCATAATCACTGCATCATCACAGCATAATGAAAGCATCGCCACTGCGCCTTCACAGCATCATCACTGCATCATCACTGCATCATCACAGCATCTTCAAATCACCATCGCAGCATCATCACTGCGTCATCACTGCATCATCACAGCATAATCACTGCATCATAACAGCATCATAACTGCGTCATCATAGTGTCACCACAGCATCATCACAGCATCACGACAGCGTCATCACAACATCACAATGGGGTCATCACAGCATCATCACTGCATCGTCACAGAATCATAAAAGCGTCATCAAAGCATCATCACAAAATCATCACATCATCATCCCAGCATCATCACATCATCATCACTGCGTCATCACAGCATCATCACAGCATCATCACTGCTTCATCACATCATCATCACTGCATCATCACAGCGTCATCACAGCCTCATATCTGCATCATCACTGCATAATGAATGTATCATAACAGCATCATAACTGCGTCGTCATATTGTCATCACAGCATCATCACAGCATCACGACAGCGTCATCACAACGTCACAATGGGGTCATCACAGCATCATCACTGCATCATCACAGAATCATAACAGCGTCATCGCAGCATCAACACCACATCATCACATCATCATCCCAGCACCATCACATCATCATCACTGCGTCATCACAGCATCATCACAGCATCGTCACAGCGTAATCACAGCAGCATCACAGCAGCATCACAGCAGCATCGCAGCGTCACCACTGCAGCATCAGAGCATCATCACAGCATCATCACAGCATCTTCACTGCATCATCACTACATTGTCACAGCATCATCACATCATCATCATTGCATCATCACAGCATCATCACAACATCATCGCAGCATCATCATAGCATCATGACAGTGGTATCTGAGCATCACGACAGCGTAATCATACCGTCATCACAGATTCATAAGAGCATCATTACAGCATCATCACTGCATCATCACAGCATCATCACATCATAGCAACATCATCACAGCATCATCGCAGCCTCATCACTGCATCATCAGAGCATCATCTCAGCATAATCACAGCATCATTACTGCAGAATTACTGCATCATCACATCACCATCACTGCATCACCATATCATCATCACTGCATCATCACTGCATCATCACATCATTATCACAGCATCATCACATCATCATCACTGTGGCATCACAGCATCATCACAGTATCACGACAGCATCGTCACTGCGTTATCACATCATCATCACTGCGTAATCACTGCATCATCATATAGAATCATAGAATCATAGAATATCCTGAGTTGGAAGGGACCCTTAAGGATCATCTAGTCCAACTCTTGACACCGCACAGGTCTACCCAAGAGTTCAGACCATGTGACTAAGTGCACAGTCCAATCTCTTCTTAAATTCCGACAGGCTCGGTGCAGTGACCACTTCCCTGGGGAGCCTGTTCCAGTGTGCAACCACCCTCTCTGTGAAGAACCCCCTCCTGATGTCAAGCCTAAATTTCCCCTGCCTCAGCTTAACCCCGTTCCCGCGGGTCCTGTCACTGGTGTTAATGGAGAAAAGGTCTCCTGCCTCTCGACACCCCCTTACGAGGAAGTTGTAGACTGTGATGAGGTCTCCCCTCAGCCTCCTCTTCTCCAGGCTGAACAGGCCCAGTGACCTCAGCCGTTCCTCGTACGTCTTCCCCTCCAGGCCTTTCACCATCTTCGTAGCCCTCCTCTGGACACTCTCCAACAGTTTCATGTCCTTTTTATACTGTGGTGCCCAGAACTGCACACAGTACTCGAGGTGAGGCCGCACCAGCGCAGAGTAGAGCGGGACAATCACCTCCCGTGACCTACTAGCACTGCCGTGCTTGATGCACCCCAGGACACGCTTGGCCCTCCTGGCTGCCAGGGCACACTGCTGGCTCATATTCAACTTGCTGTCTACCACGACCCGCAGATCCCTCTCTTCTAGGCTGCTCTCCAGCGTCTCATCGCCCAGTCTGTACGTGCAGCCAGGGTTTCCCCGTCCCAGGTGCAGGACCCGGCACTTGCTCTTATTGAACTTCATGCGGTTGGTGATCGCCCAGCTCTCCAACCTATCCAGGTCCCTCTGCAAGGCCTTTCCACCCTCATTCGAGTCCACAACTCCTCCAAGTTTGGTGTCATCAGCAAACTTGCTCAAAATACCCTCTATTCCTACATCCAGATCGCTTATAAAAATATTGAAAAGTACCGGCCCTAAAATGGAGCCTTGAGGGACCCCACTGGTGACCGCCCGCCAGCCTGACGCAGCCCCATTTACCATAACCCTTTGGGCCCTGCCCGTTAGCCAATTGCTCACCCATCGTATGATGTTTTTATTTAGCTGTATGGTGGACATTTTGTCCAGTAGGATCCTATGGGAAACCGTGTCAAAAGCCTTGCTGAAGTCCAAAAAAATCACATCAGCTGGTTTCCCTTGGTCCACCATACGGGTGATCTTATCATAAAAGGAAATCAGGTTAGTTAGGCAGGACCTACCCTTCACAAACCCATGCTGGCTGGGACCAATGACTGCTTTGTCCCCCAGGTGCGCCTCAATAAGTTCGAGAACCATCTTCTCCATGATTTTACCAGGCACTGACGTGAGACTGACAGGCCTGTAATTGCTAGGGTCTTCTTTCTGACCCTTCTTGAAAATGGGCACAACATTTGCCATCTTCCAGTCTACCGGGACCTCTCCAAATTCCCAGGATCGTTGAAAAATAATTGAGAGAGGTTCCGCGATGACGTCCGCCAGCTCTTTCAGCACCCGGGGATGAATCCCATCCGGACCCATGGACTTGTAGGGATCCAGGTGGAGTAGCAAATCCCGCACACATTCAGGGTTGGTTGGGAGTTTGTCATCCCCACCGTCCCGGTCCTCCAGCTCAGGGCACCCTGGGTCCCGAAGCCCATCATTGGCATTGAAGACAGAGGCAAAGAAGGCGTTAAGCATCTCTGCTTTGCCTATGTCATTGTCTGTGAGGAGACCTTCCCTATCAAGGAGCGGCCCTATGTATTCTTTAGTTCTCCTTTTTCCATTCACATATCTAAAAAAACCCTTTTTATTTTCTCTCACAGACACAGCCAGCTTCAACTCTAGGTGTGTTTTGGCCACACGAATTTTCTCCCTACAAACACAAACAGCATCCCTGTATTCTTTCCTTGACACCTGGCCCTCCTTCCAGTAGCGAAACACTCTCTGTTTCCGCCTAATCTCCATTAGAATGTGCCTGGTCAGCCACGCCGGCCTCCTGCCCCGCCTGCCTGACTTGCGATATTTAGGAATTGCCTGATCTTGTGCTTCTAGGAGGCATCGCTTAAAGAATGACCAGCACTGGTGGACATCGAGGCCTTCAAGAGCAGTTTCCCAGGGGACCTTGCTGACTAGTTCCCTGAGCAGCCTGAAGTCCACTTTCCCCATATCTAGGGATGAGGTTTTGGTGGCACTTTTCCTTCTGTCACCGTAAATTTTGAACTCAACCACTTCATGGTCGCTATGAAAATATGCATCATCACAGCGTCATCACTATATCATCACTGCATCATCACAGAATCATCACTGCGTCATCACTGCATCATTACTGCATCATAACAGCATCATCACAGCATCATCACAGAACCATTACTACATAATCACTGCATCATCACAGCATCATCAGAGCGACATCAGAGGATCATCACTGCGTCATGACAGCATCATCACATCACTACATCTCATCACTACATCATCACAACATAATCATAGCATCATCACAGCATCATCACTGTATCATCACTGCATCGTCACAGCATTATCAAATCATCACTGCACCATCACATCATCATCACTACATCATCAATGCTTCATCTCAGCGTCATCACAGTATCAATATTGCGGAATCACTGCATCATCACATCAAAATATCTGCATCATCACATCACCATCACCGCATCATCACATCATCATCACTGCATCATCACATCATCATCACATAATCTTCAATGCATCATCACAGCGTAATCACAAAGTCATTAATTCATCATCAAATTATCATCACAGCGTCATCACAGCATCATCACAGCTGTATCGCAGCGTCATCACAGCATCACCACAGCATCATCACTGCTTCATCACATCATCATACCAGCATCATCACAACATCATGACAGCCTTATTACTGCTTACACACTGCATCATCACAGCGTCATCACAGCACCATCTCAGCATCAGCACAGCATCATCACTGCATCATCTCAGCATCATCACAACATCATCAGTGTCATCACAGCATCATCACTGCGTCATCACAGCATCATCACAGCATCATCGCAGCTTCATAGCTGAATAATCACAGCATCATCACTGCATAATCACAGCATCATCACCGCATCATCCCAGCATCTTCACAACATCATGACAGCATCATTACTGCTGACTCACTGCATCATCACAGCATCATCACATCATCATAACGACATCATCACTACATCACCACTGCGTCATCACAGCATTATCACAGCATCATCATTCCGTCATCACAGCGTCATCAGAGCGACATCAGAGCGTCATCACAGCATCATAACAGCATCATCACAGCATCATCCCATATTCATTACAGCATCATCACATCATCATCGCAGCGTCATCACTTTGTGATCAGAGCGTCATCACAGCATCATCACATCACCATCACTGCATCATCACAGAATCATCATCTCAGCATCTTCGCAGTGTCATCAATGCATCGTTACAGCATCATCACAATATCATCACAGCATCGTCACTGCATCATCACTGCATCACCACTGCATCATCACAATATCCTCACAACATCATAAATGCATAATCACTGCATCATCACCGCATCATCACAGGGTCATCACAGCATCATCACAGCATTACCACTGCATCGTGACAGCATCATCACTGCATCATCGCTGCATCATCACAGCATCATCTCAGCGTCATTACAGAATTATTACTGCATAATCAGTGCATCATCACAGCGTCATCACAGTATCATCACTGCATCATCATCATCACAGTGTCGTCAGCATCCACACAGCATGATCATAGCGTCATCACAGCATCCTCACTACGTCATCATATTACCATCACTGTATCATAACAGCGTCATCACAGCATCATCACATCATCATCACTGCATCATCACAGCATCATCACATCATCATCACTACATCATAACAGCGTCATCACAGCAGCATCAGAGCAGCATCATGGTGTCATGACAGAATCATCACTACGTCATCAAATTGTCATCACAGCAGCCCACAGCATCATCACAGCATCATTGCAGCATCATAACAGCATCATCAAAGCATCTTTACTGCTTACTCACTGCATCCTCACAGCGTCATCACACTATTGTCAGTGCATCATCAGAGCATCATCACTGCATCATCACACCATAATCACATCATCACACCGTCATCACCGTGTCATCACTGCATCATCACAGTGTCATCACAGGGTCATAACTGCATCATCACTGCATCTTCACAGCATAATCTCAGCATCATCACAGGGTCATCACAGCGTCATAACTGCATAAACACTACATCATCACAGCATCATCATTGCGTCATCACAAAATCATCACAACATCATCGCAGCATCATCACAGCATCACGACAGCGTTACCAGAGCATCACAGCAGTGTCATCACAGTGTCATCACAGAATCATCACATAGTCATCACAACATCATCGCAGTGTCATAAATGCCTCATCACTACATCATCACAACATAATCATAGCATCATCACAGCATCATCACTGTATCATCACTGCATCGTCACAGCATTATCAAATCATCACTGCACCATCACATCATCATCACTACATCATCAATGCTTCATCTCAGCGTCATCACAGTATCAATACTGCGGAATCACTGCATCATCACATCAAAATATCTGCATCATCACATCACCATCACTGCATCATCACATCATCATCACTGCATCATCACTGCATCATCACAGCATCATCAAATCGTCATCACAGAATCATCACAGCATCATCAGAGCATCATTACAGAAGTATCGCAGCGTCATCACTGCATAATCACTGCGTCATCAAAGCATCATCACTGCATCATCTGATCATCATCACATTATCGTCACAGCGTCATCACTGCGTCAAAACAGCGTCACCACATCGTCCTCACTGCATCGTCAGAGCATCATCACAACATCATCACAGCATCATCGGATCATCATCACATCATCATCACAGCATCATCACAGAATCGTAGCTGCATAATCACAGCATCATCACAGTATCATAATAAGGTCATCACAGCGTCATCACTGCATCATCAAAATATCATCTCAGCATCATCACAGAATCATTAATGCATAATCACTGCATCATCACAGCGTCATCACAGTATCATCACTGCATCATCACATCATCATCACTGCATCATCACAGCGTCATCGCTGCATCATAACAGCATCATCACAATATCCTTGCAGCATCATCACAGCATCATCACAGCATCATTACTGTATCATCACAGCATAATCACAGCATCATCACAACATCATAAGAGCGTCATTAGCATCATAACAGCACCATCACTGTGTCATCGCAGTGTCAGCAGAACATCAGCACATCATCACCGTAGCGTCAACAAAACATAATCATGGCATCATCACAGCATCATCACTGCATTATCAGTGCATCTTCACAGCAACATCTCAGCATCATCACACCATCATTACTACTTACTGCATCATCACAGCGTCATCATAGTATCATCACTGCATCATCACTGCATCATCACATCATCATCACAACGTCATGTAAGTGTCATCACAGCATAATCACTGCGTCATCAAGCATCATCACAGCATCATCATAAATCATCACAAAATCATCACAGTGTCATCACAGCATCATCACAGCATCATCACAGAATCATTACTGCATAAACACTGCATCATCACAGCGTTATCACAGTATCATCACTGCATCATCAGAGAATAATCACATCATCATCACAACATCATCAGAGTGCCATCACACTATCATCACTGCGTCATCAGAGCATCATCAAAACATCATCACAGCATCATCACAGCATCATCATAGTGTCATCACAGCATCATCACTGTGTCATCGGAGCGTCATCACAGCATAATCACAGCATCATCAGAGCAGCATCAGAGCAGAATCATGGCGTCATGACAGAATCATCACTACGTCATCAAATTGTCATCAGAGCAGCCCACAGCATCATCACAGCATCATTGCAGCATCATAACAGCATCATCAAAGCATCTTTACTGCTTACTCACTGCATCCTCACAGCGTCATCACACTATTGTCAGTGCATCATCAGAGCATCATCACTGCATCAGCACACCATAATCACAACATCATCACACCGTCATCACCGTGTCATCACTGCATCATCACAGTGTCATCACAGGGTCATAACTGCATCATCATTTGCCGGTCATAACTGCATGCCATTTGCCGAGGCGATCGGCTCCGGGGCAGACGCATTCTGCAGCGGAGCGGGGGATCGGGCCAGGCAGGGCTAAATTTTCCGGCATCGAGCGTACTTGAGGGAGCCGCCAGGACCTGGCAGCCCTCCTGAGGGAGGCTGATGAGGCGAAGGTGGAGCCAGCAGCGCCCCCTCCCCAGCCGTTCAAAAGCTGCCCCTGGGGAGCGCGAGCGACCAGGACGGGCAAACAGGGCGTGGCGCGTCAGAAGGGAGTGGCGCGGCAGTTAGCGCGGCAGTTCGCGCAGGCAGGGCGAGCAGGAAGGGCAGAGCGCTCCCCCCCGCCCACACGAACACCTCTTAAGGACAGCTGTTAGCTAGGTGATAATGGTCTCCACCAGGCACAGTGCGCTCTCCAGGAAGTCGGTACACACCCAGACCGACTACCCGTTAAAAAATGCAGCAGTTCAGGTCACCGGATGCAGGGAGTGTCTGAGCCTGTTGTTGCCATCGGCGGGCGGCAGAGACACTGCGTGCGTGAGGTGCGAGCAGGTGGATGACCTGATCCGCATGGTGGCGGAGCTCAAGGAGGAGGTTGAGAGGCTGAGGGATATCAGGGAGTGTGAGCGGGAGATAGACTTGTGGAGTAACTCCCTGCAGGGCCTCAAGGAGAGGTACCGGGGTGAGACACCCCAAATGGGGGTGGACCCTCTGCCCTGCTGCTGTCAGGCAGAGGGAGGGGATCTGGGAGTTGAGGAGGAATGGAAACAGGTCCCTGCTCGACGTCACAGGCGATGCCCTCCCCTTCCGGCCCCACCTTCCCAGGTGCCCCTAAGCAACAGGTTTGAGGCCCTGGAGCTTGACAGACCAGTAGCTGAGGAAGAGGTAGCAAGTGTTCCCAGGAGGATGCCTAGGGTGAGGAGGTCGACTCCACGCCTCAGGACTGCCTCCATCAAGAAAGACAGGAGGGTTATTGTTGTTGGAGACTCTACTCTTAGGGGAACAGAGGGCCCTATTTGTCGGCCTGACCCTACCCGTAGGGAAGTCTGCTGCCTCCCTGGGGCCAGGGTCAGGGACGTTGCCAGGAAGCTTCCCAACCTGGTACGCCCCTCTGATTATTATCCACTTTTGATAGTCCAGGTGGGCAGTGACAACATTGAAGAGAGAAGCCTGAAGGCTATCAAAAGAGACTTTAGGGGGCTGGGACGGTTAGTGGATGGAGCGGGAGTGCAGGTGGTGTTTTCGTCCATCCCTACGGTGGCAGGGAGGGGTACAGAGAGGACACGGAAAGCCCACTTGTTAAACACGTGGCTCCGGGGCTGGTGCCAACGCAGAAATCTTGGGTTTTTCGACCATGGGGCACTTTACTCAGCACCTGGCCTGATGGCCGCAGACGGGTCCCTATCTTTTAGGGGAAAAAGGATCCTGGGCCAGGAGCTGGCAGGGCTCATTGAGAGGGCTTTAAACTAGGTAAGAAGGGGGATGGGGCTGAAGCAAGGATTATTGGGGCTGTGCCAGGGGGAACAATGGCAAGGCCGGAGGATAGGGCAATGGCCCAGCTGAAGTGCATCTACACCAATGCACGCAGCATGGGTAACAAACAGGAGGAGCTGGAAGCCATCGTGCAGCAGGCAGGCTACGACTTGGTTGCCATCACGGAGACGTGGTGGGACCACAGTCATGACTGGAGTGCTGCAATGCCTGGCTATAAGCTCTTCAGAAGGGACAGGCAGCACAGAAGGGCTGGTGGTGTGGCTCTCTATATTAGAGAGTCTTTCGATGTTGTAGAACTCGAGGCTAGGAATGACAAGGTCGAGTCCCTTTGGGTTAGGATCGGCAGGGACAACAAGGCTAGTGTCCTGGTCGGGGTCTGCTATAGACCGCCGAACCAGGATGAGGAGACGGATGAGGAGTTCTACAGGCAGCTGACAGAAGTTGTGAAATCTTCAGCGCTTGTACTCGTGGGGGACTTCAACTTCCCTGACATATCCTGGAAGCACAACACAGCCCAGAGAAAGGAGTCTAGGAGGTTTCTGGAGGGCGTGGAAGATAGCTTCCTGACACAGCTGGTTAGTGAACCTACCAGGGGTGGTGCCCCGCTAGACCTTCTCTTCACAAACAGAGAAGGACTGGTGGAGGATGTGATTGTCGGGAGCTGTCTTGGGCAGAGTGACCACGAAATGGTGGAGTTCACTATTCTTGGCGAGGCCAGGAAGGGGACCAGTAAAACAGCTGTATTGGACTTTCGGAGGGCTGACTTTGGGCTGCTCAGGACACTAGTTGGTGGAGTTCCTTGGGAGGCGGTTCTGAAGGGCAGAGGAGTCCAGGAAGGCTGGGCGTTCTTCAAGAGGGAAATCTTAATGGCGCAGGAGCGGTCTGTCCCCATGTGCCCAAAGATGAGCCAGCAGGGAAGAAGACCAGCCTGGCTCAACAGAGAACTGTGGCTTGAGCTTAGGAGAAAAAAGAGGGTTTATAATCTTTGGAAAAGTGGGCAGGCCACTAGGGAGGACTATAAGGATGTAGCGAGGCTGTGTAGGGACAAAATTAGGAAGGCCAAAGCTCATCTGGAGCTCCATCTGGCTACTGCCGTTAAAGATAACAAAAAACGTTTTTATAAATACATCAACACTAAAAGGAGGACTAAGGAGAATCTCCATCCTTTACTGGATGCGGGGGGAAACTTAGTTACAAGAGATGAGGAAAAGGCGGAGGTGCTCAATGCCTTCTTTGCCTCAGTCTTTAGCGGCAATACCGGTTGTTCTCTGGATACCCAGTACCCTGAGCTGGTGGAAGGGGATGGGGAGCAGGATGTGGCCCTCACTATCCACAAAGAAATGGTTGGTGACCTGCTACGGCACTTGGATGTGCACAAATCGATGGGGCCGGATGGGATCCACCCAAGGGTACTGAGAGAACTGGCAGAGGAGCTGGCCAAGCCCCTGTCCATCATTTATCAGCAGTCCTGGCTATCGGGGGAGGTCCCAGCTGACTGGCGACTAGCAAATGTGACGCCCATCTACAAGAAGGGCCGGAGGGCAGACCCGGGAAACTACAGGCCTGTCAGTTTGACCTCAGTACTGGGGAAGCTCATGGAGCAGATCCTCTTGAGAGTCATCATGCAGCACTTGCAGGGCAAGCAGGCGATCTGGCCCAGCCAGCATGGGTTTATGGAAGGCAGATCCTGCTTGACAAACCTGATCTCCTTCTATGACAAAGCGACGCGCCGGGTGGACGAGGGAAAGGCTGTGGATGTGGTCTACCTTGACTTCAGCAAGGCATTTGACACCGTCTCCCACAGCATTCTCCTCAAGAAACTGGCTGCTCTTGACTTGGACTGGCGCACGCTTCGTTGGGTTAGAAACTGGCTGGATAGCCGGGCCCAAAGAGTCGTGGTAAATGGAGTCAAGTCCAGTTGGAGGCCAGTCACTAGTGGCGTCCCCCAGGGCTCGGTGCTGGGGCCGGTCCTCTTTAATATCTTCATCAATGATCTGGACGAGGGCATTGAGTGCACCCTCAGTAAGTTTGCAGATGACACCAAGTTAGGTGCGTGTGTCGATCTGCTCGAGGGTAGGAAGGCTCTGCAGGAGGATCTGGATAGGCTGCACCGATGGGCTGAGGTCAACTGTATGAAGTTCAACAAGGCCAAGTGCCGGGTCCTGCACCTGGGGCGCAACAACCCCAAGCAGAGCTACAGGCTGGGAGATGAGTGGTTGGAGAGCTGCCAGGCAGAGAAGGACCTGGGAGTGATGGTGGACAGTCGGCTGGATATGAGCCAGCAGTGTGCTCAGGTGGCCAAGAAGGCCAACAGCTTCCTGGCTTGTATCAGAAACAGTGTGACCAGCAGGGCTAGGGAGGTGATCATCCCCCTGTACTCGGCTCTAGTGAGGCCGCACCTCGAGTACTGTGTTCAGTTTTGGGCCCCTCGCTACAAGAAGGACATCGAGGTGCTTGAGCGGGTCCAGAGGAGGGCGACGAAGCTGGTGAGGGGCCTGGAGAACAAGTCCTACGAGGAGCGGCTGAAGGAGCTGGGCTTGTTCAGCCTGGAGAAGAGGAGGCTCAGGGGCGACCTTATCGCTCTCTACAGATACCTTAAAGGAGGCTGTAGTGAGGTGGGGGTTGGCCTGTTCTCCCACGTGCCTGGTGACAGAACGAGGGGGAATGGGCTAAAGTTGCGCCAGGGGAGTTTTAGGTTAGATGTTAGGAAGAACTTCTTTACTGAATGGGTTGTTAGGCACTGGAACAGGCTGCCCAGGGAGGTGGTGGAGTCACCATCCCTGGAAGTCTTTAAAAGACGTTTAGATGTAGAGCTTAGGGATATGGTTTAGTGGGGACTGTTAGCGTTAGGTCAAAGGTTGGACTCGATGATCTTGAGGTCTCTTCCAACCTAGAAATTCTGTGATTCTGTGATCACTGCATCATCACTGCATCTTCACAGCAACATCTCAGCATCATCTCACCATCATTACTACTTACTCACTGCATCATCACAGCGTCATCACAGTATCATCACTACATCGTCACAGCATCATCACATCATCATCACAACATCATGGAAGTGTCATCACAGCATAATCTCTGTGTCATCACAGCGTCATCACAGCATCATCACAGCATCATCACAGCTTCATAGCTCCATAATCACATCATCACAGCATCATCACTACATCATCACAGCATCATCATAAATCATCACAAAATCATCACAGTGTCATCACTGCATCATCACAGCATCATCACATCGTGATCAATGCATCATCACATCATAATCACAGCATCATCATAGCATCATTACTGCGTCATCACTACATCATCACTGCATCATCACTGCATCAGCACAACGTCATCTCAGTATCGTCACAGCATCATCACAGCGTCATCACAGCATCACAACAGTGTCATCGCAGCGTCATCACAGCATCATCATAGTACCACTACAGCATCATCACAGAATCACTATAGAGTCATCACAGCGTCATCACTGCATAGTCACAGCATCATCACATCATCATAACAGCATCATCACATCATCACCACAGCATCATCGCAGCATCATAACTGCGTAAAAACTGCATCATCACAGCATCATTACTACGTCATCAAAGCATCATAACAGCATCATCACAGCATCATCACATCGCCATGACAGCATCATCAGTGCATCATCACTGCATCATCACATGCAGTGCATCACAATTGCATCATCACAGAATCATCACAACATCATCGCAGCATCGTCACAGTGTTACGACAACGTTATCAGACCATCACGACAGCATCATCACAGCGTCATCACAATATCATCACAACATCATCACATCATCATCAGAGCATCATCACATCATCATCACTGCATCATCACACCATCATCAGAGTATCATCACAGCGTCATCACTGCATCATCACACAATCATCACAGCATAATCACTGCGTTATCACAACATCATCACTGCATCATCACAGCATCATCAGAGAATCATCACATCATCATCACTGCATCATCACAACATAATCAGAGCATCATCATAGCATAAACACTGCATAATCACTGCACTGTCACAGCATCATCACTGCATCATCACAGTATCATCAGAGCGATATCACAGCGTCATCACTTCATCATCACTACATGATCACTGCATCATCACAGCGTCATCACAGCATCATCACTGCATCATCACTGTGTCATCAAATCATCATCACTGAGTCATCACAGCATGATCACAGCATCATAGGTACATAATCATAGCATCATCACATCATCATCACAGCGTCATCACAGCATCATCACAGCATCTACATTGCATCATCAGAGAATCATCAAAGCATCATCACTGCGTCACCACAGCGTCATCACTACATCATCACTGAATCATCACTGCATCGTCACTGCATCATCACAGCATCGTCGCTGCATCATCACAGCATCGTCACTGCATCATCACTGCATCACCACAGCACCATTACTGCGTAATCCAAACATCATCACAGCACCAGCACAATATCATTTCTGCATAATCACTGCCTCATCACAGCATCATTGAAGTGTCATGACAGCATCATCACTGCATAATCACTGCATCATAACCGCATAATCACAGCATCATCACAGCATCATCGTAGGTTCACTACTGCTTACTCACGGCATCATCACAGCGTCATCACAGTATCATCACATCATCTTCACTACTTAATCACAGCGTCATCACTGCATCATCAGTTCATCATCACAGCATCATCACAGAATCACAACAGGGTCATCACTGCTTCATCACAGCATCACCACAGCATCATAAGAGCTTCATCACTGCTTCATCACGGCATCATCACATCATCATCACAGCATCATCATGCCATCACAGCAGCGTCATCACAGTATTTCGACAGCGTCATCACCGCGTTATCATATCATCACAATATCGTCACAGCATCATCACTGCTTATTCACAGCATCATCGCGGCTTCATCACTGCTTCATCAGAGCATCATCACAACATTATCGCTACATCATCACAGAGTCATCACAGCATCATTACTGCATCATCACTTCGTAATCAGAGCATCATGGCTTCATCATCACAGCACCATTACTGCATCATCACAACATCATCACAGTGTCATCACAGCATCATCACAGCCTCATCACTGCATCATCACAGCGTCATCACAGCGTCACTACTGCAACATCACTGCATCATCAGAGCATCATCAGAGCATTGGTGTAGATACACTTCAGCTGGGCCATTGCCCTATCCTCCGGCCTTGCCATTGTTCCCCCTGGCACAGCCCCAACAATCCTTGCTTCAGCCCCATCCCCCTTCTTACCTAGTTTAAAGCCCTCTCAATGAGCCCTGCCAGCTCCTGGCCCAGGATCCTTTTTCCCCTAAAAGATAGGGACCCGTCTGCGGCCATCAGGCCAGGTGCTGAGTAAAGTGCCCCATGGTCAAAAAAAAAAAAGATTTCTGCGTTGGCACCAGAAATGATGATGTTATGATGCTGTGGTGATGCTGTTGTGATGATGCTGTAATGATGATTTGATGACGCAGTGATGATGCTGTGATGGTGCTGTGATGAGGCTGTGATGAAGTTCTGATGATGCTCTGATGATGAAGTGATGACAATTTGATGACGCTGTGATGATGCCGTGATGATGCTCTGATGATGCTGTGATGATGCTCTGATGATGCTGCGATGATGCTGTGATGACGCTTTGATGACAATGTGATTATGCTGTTATGACGCTGTTATGACGCTGTGATGATGCAGTGTTTATGCATTGATGATGCAGTTATGATACTGTGATGATGCAGTGATGACGCTATGATGACTCTTTGATTACACTGTGATGCTTCGATGATGCTGTGATGATGCTTTAATGGTGATGGGATGATGCTGTGATGACGCTGTGATGATGCTTTGATGACACTGTGATGATGCTGTTGTGATGCTGTGATGAGGCTTTGATGACACTGTGATGATGTTGTGATGATGCTGTGATGACGCAGAGATGATGCTGTGATGATGCAGTCATGATGATGTGATGATGTTTTGATGATGCTCTGATGATGCTCTGATGATGCTGTGATGATGCTCTGATGATGCACTGATGATGATGTAATGATGCAGTGATGACGCTCTAATGATGCTGTGATGATGCTCTGATGACGCTGTGATGATGCTGTTATGACATTTTGATGATGCTGTGATTATGCAGTTATGATGGTCTCAGGATGATATGATGATGCAGTGATGATGCTGTGATGTCGCTGTCATGATGCTGTGATGACGCTGTCGTGATTCAATGATGATGCTGTGATGACGCTGTGATGATGTTGTGATGATGCTGTGATGATGCACAGATGACGCTGTATTGATGCGGTTATGAAGCTTAGATGATGATGTGATGATGCTGTGATGATGCTGTGATGACGCTTTGATGATGCTGTGATTATACAGCTATGATGCTGTCATGATTACATGATGATGCAGTGATGATGCTGTGATGATGCTGTGATGATGCAGTGATGATGCTGTATGACGCTTTGATGATGCTGTGATTATACAGCTATGATGCTGTCATGATTATATGATGATGCAGTGACGATGCCGTGATGATACTGTGATGACACTGAATACGTTGTGATGATGCTGTGATCCTTTCATGATGCTATGATGATGCTGTGATGATGCTGTGATGATGCAGTGATGACGCTGCGATAATGCTGTGATGATGCTGTGATGATGCATTTATAACGCTGCGATGATTCTGCGATGATGTTGTCATGATGCTGTGATGATGCAGTGATGACACTGCGATGATGCTGTTATGATATTGTGATGACGCTGTGATGATGCTTTGATGACGCTGTGATGCTGTGAAGATGTATTGATGATGCTGTGATGATGCATTTATGATGATGTGTTTATGCTGTGATGATGCAGTGATAATGCAGTGTTGATGCAGTTATGACGCAGTGTTGAGGCTGTGATAATGTTGCGATGATGCTGTGATGATGGTGTTATGACACTGCGATGATGCTGTGATGACGCTGTGATAACGCTTTGATGACACTGTAATGATGCTGTAATGACGCCGTGATGAAGCTGTGATGACGCTGTGATGGTGCTTTGAGGACGCTGTCATGACGCAGTGATGATGTTTTGATGACACTCTGATGACGCTGTGATGCTCTGATGATTGTGTGATGACGCAGTGATGACACTGCGATGATATTGTAATGATGCAGTGACGATGCTGTGATGATGCAGTGATGATGCTTTGGTGATGCTGTGATGATGCTCTGATGACGCTGTAATGACGGAGTGATGATGCAGTGATGATGCTGTGATGATGTTGTGATGGTGCTGTGATCATGCTGTGATCATGCTGTAATGATGCAGTGATACCGCTGCGATGAAACAGTGATGATTCTGTGATGATGCAGTGATGGCGACGCTGTGATGCATTGATGATGCTCTGATGATGCTGCGATGATGCTGTTGTGATGCTGTGATGATGCAGTGATGATGCTGTGATGACACAGTGATGGTGCAGTGATGATATGATGATGACGCTGTGATGACGCTGTGAGGACGCTGCGATGATGCTGTGGTGATGCATTGATGACACTGTGATGATGCTGTGAGGATGTTCTGATGATGCAGTGATGACACTGTGATGGCACTGTGATGCCTTGTTGAAGCTCTGATGATGCATTGATAATGCACTGATTATGCAGTGATGATGTTGTCTTGATACTGTGATGATGCTGTGATGATACTGTGATGACGGTTTTATGACACTGTGATTATGTTCTGATGACCCAGTGATGATGCTGTGATGATGCTGTGATGACGCGGTGATGATGCTGTTGTGATGCTCTGATGATGCTGTGATGACGGTTTGATGACACTGTGATGACGTTCTGATGCTGCAGTGATGATGCTGTGATGATGCTGTGATGACGCTGCGATGATGTTGTTGTGATGGTCTGATGATGCTGTGATGACGGTTTGATGACACTGTAATGATGTTCTGATGATGCAGTGATGATGCCGTGATGATGCTGTGATGACGCTGCGATGATGCTGTTGTGATGCTCTTATACTGCTATGATGACGCTTTGTTGACACTTTGATGTGGTTGTGATGATGCAGTGATGATGCTGTGATGATGCTGTGATGCTCTGATTATGATGTTATGATGCTGTGATGATGTAGTAATGATGCTGTGATGATGCTGTGATGACGCTTTAATCACTGCATTACCACAGCATCATCACTGTGTAATCAAAACATCATCACAGTCTCATAAATACATAAACACTGCATCATCACAGCATCATCACTGCGTCATCACAGCGTCATAACAGCATCATCACAGCATCATCATTGCATCATCACTGCATCATCTCAGCATCATAATAGTGTCATCAGAGCATCATCACAGTCATCACAGCATCATCACATCATCATCGCAGCGTCATCACAGCATCATCACTGCATCATCATATCTTCATCACAGCGTCATCACTGCATCATCACAGTATCATCACAGCATCATCACTGCATCATTACTGCAGAATCACTGCGTCATCACATCATCATCACTACATGATCACTGCATCATCACAGCATCATCACTTCGCCATCACATCATCATTGCATCATCACAACATCAATACAGCATCATTACAGCATCATCACAGCATCATCACATCATCACATCATCATCACAGCATCATCACTGCAACAGAACTGCATCTTCACAGCATCATCACATCATTCAGACTGCATCATCACAGCATCATCACTGTGTTATCACAACATCATCACTGCATCATCACAATATCATTACAGCATCATCACAACATAATCAGAGCATCATCACAGCATAAACACTGCATAATCACTGCACTATCACAGCATCATCACAGAGTCATCAAGGAATCATCACAGCATTATCACAGAATCTTGGCATTGTCATCAAAGCATCATCAATGCGTCATCACTACATCATCACAGCATCATCTCAGCATCATCACAGCATCATCCCTGCATCATCACATCATCATCACTGCATTACCACAGCATCACCACAGCATCATCACAGCGTAATCACAGCATTATCACAGCAGGATTGCAGCGTCATCACTGCAGCATCACAGCATCATCACAGTATCCTCACAGCATCTTCACTGCATCATCACTACATTGTCACAGCATCATCACATCATCATCACAGTATCAGTACTGCAGAATCATTGCATTATCACACCATCATCACAACATCATCGCAGCATCATCATAGCATCACGACAGTGTTATCTGAGCATCACGACAGCGTAATCATAGCGTCATCACAGATTCATCAGAGCATCATTGCAGCGTCATCACTGCATCACCACAGTATCATCACATTGTGAGGAATGTTTTAACAATTCGTGTCCATAAAGAACAGCCCTGTCTGCTTCTGTCTGCTTCGGGGCCCTGCAATGGCAGTTTGATTCCTTAACCACAGATGCAGTGTGCCCCAGTCTCCCCCTCATTCTAGTCAAGTTATCAAGTCTTCAGAAAATACTCCTCAAATTCTTGAGCTTGTTTGCCTTTGTTATTCCGGATTTCTATTTCTAACAGTTACAGCCTTTTTTTCTGTTGTTTTGTCTTCTTCGAAATTAACTTAACGCGGCTATAGGTGTGGCTGTCCCTGTGAATGGCTGGTGAGGAATGTTTTAATTACTTGTGAAGTGTCAATAAGAAAGCTATTTGTGTTTGTATGACGTCTTTGATGTCTGGGAGCCTCAGAATAACTGATAACAATTAGTGACTGTTATGGAATACTATGCAGGCCTCTGATATCTGGCCAGGTGTCCAAGAGATTAAGAAGAGGAAAAAAAAAGAAGCTGAAGGACGGCTAGGAGACAAGACCTGCAGGGGATGCTCTATAAACTTGACACGGTGCCAAAGGAGTACAAAGGGGAAACACAAGAAAAAACTTGGAGAGGAAGACTACGAGCCTTCAGCATGAAAGACCCCTAGAGACCCCCAGAGGGACCACCGGAGACTGATGCGCATGCTCCAGTAGGAGGGACTGGACCCCGGAAGCTAATTATAATAACCTATTTTTTTAGAAGTAGTAATGAATATGTATTAGTCTAGGAGTATAAAAATCAGCTCCTTGATGTGGCTGGTGTGAGTCCTGTTGGAGCGGAAACTCCCGGTGCACCCAGCGCTGTTTGCTTACTTCTATTCTTTTAATAAATCCAATTTTCTTATTTAAACCTATTTTGAAGACTGAGCTATTTATAACAACATCATAGTAACATCATCACAATATCATTGCAGAATCATCACTGCATCATCAGAGCATCATCTCAGCATAATCACAGCATCATTAGTGCAGAATTACTGCATCATCACATCATGATCAAAGCGTCATCACATCATAATCACAGCATCATCAGAGCATCATCACTGCGTCATCACAGCATCATTACTACGCCATCACAGCGTCATAACAGCATCATCACTGCATCATCACTGAATAATCACAGCATCATCACAACATCATCACAGTGTCATGACAGCATTATCACGGCATAATCACTGCATCATCACCGCATTATCACAGCATTATCATGGTATCATTACTGCTTACACACTGCATCATCACAGAGTCATCACAGCATCATCAAAAAATCATCACAGCGTCATCACAGCGTTATTACTGCATCATCTCTGCATCATCATAGCATCAACAGAGCATCGTCACAACGTCATAACAGCATCATCACAACGACATCACAGCATCATCACTGCATCAACACATCATCATTACAACATCATCACTGCGTCATCAGAGCATCATCAAAAAATCATCAGAGCGTCATGAGTGCATCATCACTGCATAATCACTGCATCATCTCAGCATCATCAAAGCACCATTATTGCATAATCATTGCATCATCACATCGTCATCACTGCATCATCACTGCATCATCACTGCACCATCACAGCATCATCTCAGCGTCACCACTGCATCATCACGGCATCATCGCAACATCATCACTGCATCATCACAGCAGCATCACAGCAGCATCACAGCAGCATCACAGCAGCAACAGAGCATCATCACAGCATCATCACAACATAATCATATCATCACCACAGCGTAATCACAGCATCGTCACTGCGCCATTACAGCATCATCACAGCAGCGTTGCAGCATGATCACTGCATCATCACATAATCATCAAAACATAATCATAGCATCAACACAGCATCATCACTGCGTCATGACAGCATAATCACAAAAGGATCTTAGCATCATCACTGCATCATCACATCATCATCAAAAAATTATCACAGTGTCATCAGAGCATCATCACTGCATCATCACAGCATCATCACCGCATTATTACAGCATCATCACAGCATCATTACTGCTTACTCACTGCATCATCACAACATAATCACAGTATCATCACTGCATCATAACTGCGTCATCACTGCAATATCTCAGCATCATTACTTCATCATCACTGCATAATCATTTCATAATCACAGCATCATAACTGCATTATCATCACAAAATCATAAGTGTCATCACAGCATCTTCACTGCATAATCACTGCATCTTCACTGCATCATCACAGCATCATCACAGCATCATCACAGCATCATTACTGCTTACTCACTGCATCATCACGGCATCATCACTACGTCATAACAGCGTCATCATAGCATCATCACTGCAACATCTCAGCATCATCACAGCATCATCACTGCATAATCATTTCATCATCACAGCAGCATAACTGCATCATCATCACAACATCATAACAGTGTCATCACAGCATCATCACATCATCATCACAGCATCATCCCATCATCATCATTGTGTCATCAGAGCGTCAACACTACGTCATCACAGCATCATCAGTAAATCATCACAGTGTCATCACAGTATCATCACTGCATCATCACAACATCATCACAGTGTTATAACAGCATCATCACAGCATAATCACTGCATCATCACCACATAATTGCAGCATCATGACAGCATCATTACTGCATAATCACTGCATTATCATAGCGTCATCACAGTATCATCACTGCATCGTCACAGCGTCATCACAGTGTCATCACTGCATCGTCACATGATCATCGCAGCGTCATCACAGTGTCATCACAGCATCATCAGGGCATCATTACAGCATCATCAATCCGTCATCAAATTAAAGTCAAGGCGTCATCACAGCATTATCACTGTATCATCACAGAATCACCACAGCATCATTACTGCGTCATCACAGCGTCACAACAGAATCATAAGAGCATCATCATAGCATCATCACAACATCATCACAGAATCATCACTACATCATCACAGCATCATCAGAGAGATATCACAGCGTCATGACTACATCATCAGAGCATAACATCATCGTCACTGCATTATCACATGATCATCGCAGCGTCATCACATCATCATCTCATAATCTTCACTGCGTCATTACAGCATCATCAGAGCATTATTACAGCGTCATAACAGCATCATCATCACAGCATCAAGGCAGCGTTATCCCTGCATCGTCACAGCATCATCACAACATCATCACAGCATCATCAGAGCATCATTACTACTTACTCACTGCATCATCGCAGCATCATCACAGCATCATCACAACATAAGTGTCATCACAGCATCATCACTCCATAATTGCTGCATTATCACAGCATAATAACATCATCATCACAGCATCATCGCATCGTCATCACTGCGTCGTCACAGCATCGTCACAACATCATCACAGCATCGTCACTGCATCATCACTGCATTATCACTGCATCATCGCAGCATCATCAGATCATCATCACAGCATCATCACAGCGTCATCACTGCATCATCATAGCATCATCTCAGCATCATCACTGCCTCATCACTGCGTCATCACAGTGTCATCACTACATCATCACAGCATCATCACTGTATCATCACACCATCATCAAAACATCATCACAGCATCATCACTGTATCATCACCGCATCATCACAGCATCATCAGAGCGACATCACAGTGTCATCACGACATCATCACAGCATCATCACTGCATCATCACCGCATCATCACTGCATCATCACAGCGTCATCACAGTGTCATCACTGCATCATCATATCATTATCACGGCATCATCACAGTGTCATCACAGCAGCATCACAGCATCTACATTGCGTCATCAGAGAATCATCAAAGCATGATCACTGCGTCACCACAGCGTCATCACAACATCATCACTGAATCATCACTGCATCAGCACAGCATCATCATAGCATCTTCAAAGTATCAGCACAACATCATCACAGCTTCTTCACTGCATCATCACTGCATCATCTCTGCATCACCACAGCATCATCACTGCGTAATCAAAACATCATCACAGCATCATTATAGCGTCATCACAGCATCATGACTGTGTCATCAGAGTGTCATCACTGCATCATCATATCATCATCACAGTGTCATCACAGCATCCTCACACCATGATCATAACGTCATCACAGCATCATCACTACGTCATCACATCATCATCACTGCATCATAACAGCGTCATCACAGCATCATCACATCATCATCACTGTATCATCACAGTGTCATCACAGCATCATCACATCATCATCACAGCATCATAACAGCGTCATCACAGCATCATCACATCATCATCACAGCATCATAACAGCGTCAACACAGCATCATCACATCATCATCATTGCTTCATCGCAGCGTCATCGCTGCATCATCACAGCATCAAAACAATGTCCTTGCAGCATCATCACAGCATCATCACAGCATAATCACAGCATCATCAGAACATCATAAGAGCGCCATTAGCATCATAACAGCACCATCACTGTGTCATCGCAGTGTCACGAGAACATCAGCACATTATCATCGCAGCGTCAAAAAAATATAATCATAGCATCATCACAGCATTATCACTGCATCATCAATGAATCATCACAGCATAATATCAGCAACATCACAGCGTCATTACTGCTTACTCACTGCATCATAACAGCGTCATCACAGTATCATCACTGCATCATCACAGCATCATCACTACATCATCACTGCATCATCAATGAATCATCGCAGAATCATCACTGCATCATAATTACATAATCACAGCGTCATAAATGCATCATCACAGTGTCATCACAGCGTCATGTCAGCATCATCACAGCATCACGACAGGGTCATCACAGCATCATCACTGCATCATTACAGCGTCATCACAGCATAATCATAGCATCATCACAACACCACCACAGCTTCATAACAGTATCATCACTGCGTCATCACTACATCATTACAGCATCATCACATCATCATCATTGCATCATCACAGCGTCATCGCTGCATCATCACAGCATCATCACAGCATCATTACTGCATCATCACAGCATAATCACAGCATCATCACAACATCATAAGAGCGTCATTAGCATCATAACAGCACCATCACTGTGTCATCGCAGTGTCACCGGAACATCAGCACATCATCATCGCAGCGTCAACAAAACAGAATCATAGCATCATCACAGCATCATCACTGCATTATCAGTGCATCTTCACAGCAACATCTCAGCATCATCTCACCATCATTACTAATTACTCACTGCATCATCACAGCGTCATCACAGTATCATCACTGCATCATCACAGCATCATCACAACATCATGTAAGTGTCATCACAGCATAATCACTGTGTCATCACTATGTCATCACAGCAAAATCACAATATCATCACAACGTCATTAAAGCGTCATAACTGCATCATCACTGCATCATAACTGCATCATCACTGCATCATCACATCGTCACCACAGCGTCATCGCAGCAACATCACAGCATCATCACTGCATCGTAACTGCATCATCACGGTATCATCACAGCATCATCACAGCATCACAACAGCATTATCAGAGCATCACAACAGCCTCAACAGTGTCACCACAGCAACATCACAGAATCATCACAGCATAATCGCAGCGTCACTACAGCATCATTACTGCATAATCACTGCATCATTACAGCATCATCACTGCATCATCACAGCGTCATCACTGCATCATCGCAGCATCATCACTGCATAGTCACAGCATCATCGCGTCTTCATACAGGCATCATAACAGGGTCATCACAGCGTCATAACCGCATAAACACTGCATCATCACAGCATCATCATTGCGTCATCACAAAATCATCACAACATCATCGCAGCATCATCACAGCATCACGACAGCGTTACCAGAGCATCACAGCAGTGTCATCACAGTGTCATCACAGAATCATCACATAGTCATCACAACATCATCGCAGTGTCATAAATGCCTCATCACTACATCATCACAACATAATCATAGCATCATCACAGCATCATCACTGTATCAGCAATGCATCGTCACAGCATTATCAAATCATCACTGCATCATCATATCATCATCACTGCATCATCACTGCGTCATCACAGCATCATCACAGCGTTATCACATAATCACGATGCGGTCATCACAGAGTCATCGCAGAATCATCACAGCATCATCACTGTGTCATCACAGCGTCGTCACAGCATCATCACAATATCATCACAGCTTCATCACAGCCTCATATCTGCATCATCACTGCATAATGACTGCATCATAACAGCATCATAACTACGTCATCATATTGTCATCACAGCATCATCACAGCATCACGACAGCGTCATCACAACATCACGTCAGGGTCATCACAGCATCATCACTGCATAGTCACAGAATCATGACCGCGTCATCACAGCATCATCACATCATCATCCCTGCATCATCACATCATCATCACTGCATCATCACAGCATTATCACAGCATCATCAAAGCATCATCACAGCGTAATCACAGCATCATCACAGCATCACAACAGCGTCATCACTGCAGCATCACAGCATCATCACAGTATCCTCACAGCATCTTCACTGCATCATCACTACATTGTCATCACATCATCACATCATCATCATTGCATCATCACAGCATAATCTCAGCATCATCACAGTATCAGTACTGCAGAATCATTGCATCATCACACCATCATCACATCATCGCAGCATCATCATAGCATCACAACAGTGTTATCTGAGCATCATGACAGTGTAATCATAGCGTCATCACAGATTCATAAGAGCATCATCACTGCGTCATCACTACATCATCACTACATAATCATAGCATCATTACTGCGTCATCACTGCATCATCAATGCATCATCACAACGCCATCTGAGTATCATCACAGCATCATCACAGCGTCATCACAGCATCACGACAGTGTCATCGCAGCGTCAACACAGCATCATTACATCATGCTTATGCGTCATCAGAGCGTCATCGCAGCATCCTCACAGCATCATAATAGTACCACTACAGCATCATCACAGAATCACTATAGCGTCATCAAAGCGTCATCACAGCATCATCACAGCATCGTCACTGTGTCATCACAGCATCTTCACATCATCACCACATCATCGAAGCATCATCACTGCATCATCACAACATCATCACTGCATCATCACAGCGTCATCACAGCATCATTACATCATCATAACAGCATCATCACATCATCACCACAGCATCATCACTGCATCATCAATGCTTCATCTCAGCGTCATCACAGCGTCATCACAGTATCAATACTGCGGAATCACTGCGTCATCACATCAAAATATCTGCATCATCACATCACCATCACTGCATCATCACTGCGTCATCAGAGCATCATCATTGCATCATCACAGTGTTATCACATAATCACGATAGGGTCATCACAGAATCATCGCAGCATCGTCACAGCATCATCACTGCGTCATCACAACGTCATCACAGCATCATCACAATATCATCACAGCGTCATAACAGCCTCATATCTGCATCATCACTGCATAATGACTGCATCATAACAGCATCATAACTACGTCATCATATTGTCATCACAGCATCATCACAGCATCACGACAGCGTCATCACAACATCACGACAGGGTCATCGCAGCCTAATCACTGCATCGTCACAGCATCATCACAGCATCATCACTGCATCGTCACATCATCATTGCGTCATCATCAAAGCATAATCACACTGTCATAATTGCATAAACTCTGCATCATCACAGCATCATCACTGCGTCAATACAGCATCATCATTGCATCATCACTGCATCACCTCAGCATTATAACATCATCATTACTACATCATCACAGCATAATCATTGCATCATCACAGCATCACGACAGCGTTATCAGAGCATCACGACAGAGTCATCACAGCGTCATCACAGAATCATCACATCATCATCACAGTGTCATCACTGAATCATCACAGCATCATCAAAACATAATCATAGCATCATCACAGCATCATCACTGCATCATCAAGGAATCATCACAGCATCATCTCAGCAACATCACAGCATCATTACTGCTTACTCACTGCATCATAACAGCGTCATCACAGTATCATCACTGCATCATCACTACATCATCACTGCATCATCAATGAATCATCGCAGAATCATCACTGCATCATAGCTACATAATCACAGCGTCATAAATGCATCATCACAGTGTCATCACAGCGTCATCTCAGCATCATCACAGCATCACAACAGGGTCATCACAGCATCATCACTGCATCATTACAGCATCATCACTGCATCATCACTGCATCATCACAGCACCATATCAGCATCATCACAGCGTCACTACTGCTTACTCATTGCATCATCACAGCGTCAAAACAGTATCATCAGTGCATCATCACAGCATCATCACTGCATCATCACAGCACCATCTCAGCATCATCACAGCGTCATTACTGCTTACTCACTGCGTCATCACAGCATCATCAGAGCGATATCACAGTGTCATCATTTCATCATCACTACATGATCACTGCATCACCACAGCACCATCTCAACATCATCACACCATCATTACTGCTTACTCACTGCATCATCACAGCGTCATCACAACATCATCACAGTGTCATCACAGCATCATCACTGCATAATCACTGCATCATCACGGCATAATCACAACATCATCTCAGCTTCATCACAGAATCATTACTTAATAATCACTGCATCATCACAGCATCATAGAATTATAATCACGACAGCATTTCTGCATCATCACTGCATCATCATAGCGTCATCAAAGCATCATCACTACATCATCAAATTGTCATCACAGCATCATCGTGGCCTCATCACGGCGTCATCACAGCATCATCACTGCATCATCAGATCATCATCACATCAGCGACACAGCGTCATCACTGCGTCAACACAGCGTCACCACATTGTCCTCACTGCATGGTCACAACATCATCACAACATCATCACAGCATCATCGGATCATCATCACATCATCATCACAGCATCATCACAGAATCGTAGCTGCATAATCACAGCATCATAATAAGGTCATCACAGCGTCATCACAGCATCATCACAGCATCTACACTGCATCATCAGAGAATCATCAAAGCATCATAACTGCGTCACCACAGCGTCATCACAACATCATCACTGAATCATCACTGCATCAGCACAGCATCATCATAGCATCATCAAAGTATCAGCACAACATCATCACAGCATCTTCACTGCATCATCACTGCATCACAGCATCATTACTTCATAATCACTGCATCATCACATCTTCATCACTGCACCATCACTGCATCATGACATCATCATCACAGCATCATCATGCCATCTAAGCAGCATCATCACAGTATTACGAAGGCATCATCACAGCGTTATCATAGCATCATCACAATATCCTCACAGCATCATCACTGCTTATTCACAGCGTCATCGCAGCTTCATCACTGCTTCATCAGAGCATCATCACAACATTATCGCTGCATCATCAGAGTCATCACAGCGTCATCACAACGTCATTACTGCATCATCACTGCATCATCACTTCGTAATCAGAGCATCATGACTTCATCATCACAGCACCATTACTGCATCATCACTACATCATCACAGCGTCATCATTGCATCATGGCAGCATCATGGCAGCGTTATCACACCGTCATAATTGTATCATCACAGCATCATCATAGAATCATCACAGCCTCATCACAGCATCATCACAGCATCATCACAGCGGCGTAACTACATCCTCACTGCATCATCACAGCATCACCATCATCACAGCATCACAAGCTGTGATGACACTGTAAGGACGCTGTGATGATGCGGTGATGATGCTGTGATGACTCTGTGATGATGCTGTAATAATGCTGTGATGATATGATGATGCTGCAGTGCTGCCGTGATGATCCTCTGATGACACGTTGATGACGCTGTGATGCTTTGATGATGCTGTGATGATGCTCTGATGATGCTGTAATGATGCAGTGATGATGCAGTGATGATGCAGTGATGACGCTATGATGACGCTTTGATGACGCTGTGATGATTTTGTTATGATGCTGTTGTGATGCTGTGATGATGCAGTGATGATGCTGCGATGATGCTGTTGTGATGCTGTGATGATGCTGTGTTGACGCTTTGATGACACTATGATAATGTTCTGATGATGCAGTAATCATGCAGTGATGATGCAGTGATGATGCTGTGATGATGCTGTGATGATGCAGCGATGATGTTGTGATGATGTGATTATGCTGTGATGACGCTACGATAATGCTATTATGATGCTGTGATGACACTGTGATCATGCTGTGGTCATGCTGTGATGATGCAGTGATGATGCTGCGATGATGCTTTGATGATTCTGTGAAGATGCAGTGATGACAACGTGATGACGCTGTGATGACGCTATTATGATACAGTGATGATGCAGTGATGATTCTGTGACGATGTAGTGGTGATGACGCATTGATGACGCTGTGATGATGCTGTGATGACGATGTGATGATGCTGTGATGACTACGATGATGCAGTGATGACACTGTGATGGCACTGTGATGCCTTGTTGAAGCTCTGATGATGCATTGAAAATGCACTGATTATGCAGTGATGATGTTGTCTTGATACTGTGATGATGCTGTGATGACGGTTCTATGACACTGTGATTATGTTCTGATGACCCAGTGATGATGCTGCGATGATGCAGTGATGACTCAATGATGATGCTGATGTGATGCTCTGATGATGCTGTGATGACGGTTTGATGACACTGTGATGACGTTCTTATGATGCAGTGATGATGCTGTGATGATGCTGTGATGACGAGGCGATGATGCTGTTGTGATGCTCTTATGATGCTGTGATGACAGTTTGATGACAATGTCATGATGTTTTCTTGATGCAGTGATGATGCAGTGATGATGCTGTCATGATGCAGTGATGATACTGTGATGATGCTGTGATGACGACGTGATGACGCTGTGATGCTGTGATGATGTTGTGATGATGCTGTGGCGATGCTGTGATGACGTTTTCATGATGCAGTGATCATGATGTTATGATGCTGTGATAATGCTTTAATGACGCTTTGATGACACTACGATCATGTTGTGATGATTCAGTGTTGATGCAGTGATGACGCTGCGATGATGCTGTGATTATGCTGTGATTACGCTGTGATGATTCAGTGATGTCGCTGTGATGGCACTGTGATGCTTTGTTGAAGCTCTGATGATGCTGTGATGATGCAGTAATGATGCTGTTATGATGCCGTGATGATTCTGTGATGATGTTGTGTTGATGCAGTGATGATGCTGTGATGATGCAGTAATGATGCCGTGATGATGCCGTGATGATGCTGTTATTATGCTGTGATCATGCAGTGAAATGATGTGATGATGCTCTGATGATACATTGATGATGCAGTGATGATGCAGTTATGACGCTGTGGTGAGGCTGTGATAATATTGTGATGATGCAGTGATGATGCTGTGATGATGCAGTGAGGAGGCAGCAATAATGCTCTGATGATGCTCTGATGATGCTGTGATGATACAATGAAGACGCTGTGATTCTTTGGTGATGCTGTGATGATGCTGTGATGATGCAGTGATGACGCTGCGGTGATGCAGTGATAACGCTGTGATGATGCTGTGTTGATGCTGTAATGATGCCGTGATGACGCTGTGATGATGCACTGATAATGTAGTTATTACGCTGTGATGATTCTGTGATGACGCGCTGATGATGCTGTGATGACGCTTTGATGACACTGTGATGATGCCGTGTTGATGTTGTGATGAAGCTGTGATGACGCTGTGATGGTGCTTTGATGACGCTCTGATGATGCTGTGATGATGGCATGATGATGGCGTGATGATTCTGTGATGATGCTGTGATGATGGCGTGATGATTCTGTGATGATGCTGTGATGATGCGGTGTTGATGCCGTGATGAAGCTGTGATGACACTTTGATTACGCTGTGATGTTTTGATGATGCTGTGATGACGCTGTGGTGACACTGTGATGATGCAGTGATGATGCCTGGATGATGCTGTTATGATGCTGTGATGATGCTGTTGTGATGTGGTGATGATGTGTTATGATGCTGTGATGATGCAGTAATGATGCTGTGATGACGCTTTGATGACAGTGTGATGTTGTTGTGATGTTGAAGTGATGATGTTGTGATGACACAGTGATGATGCTGTGATGATGCAGTGATGAGGCAGAGATAATGTTCTGATGACGCTATGATGATGCTTTGATGATTCTGTGATGATGCAATGGTGACGCTGCGAATCTTTGTTTATGCTGTGATGATGCTGTGATGATGCTGTGATAACGGAGTGATGATACTGTGATGACGCTGTGATGACGCTGTGATGCTGTGATGGTGATGCGATGATGCTGTGATGATGCAGTGATGATGCAGTGATGATGATGAGATGATGCTGTGATGATGCTGTGATGATGCAGTGAAGATGCAGTGATGACGCTCTGGTGATGCTTTGATGAAGCTGTGATGCTTTCCTGATTATTTGATGATGTTGTGATGATGCAGTGATGATGCAGTTATGATGCTGTGATGATGCTGTGATGACACTGTGATGATGCTGTGATGAAGCTCTGATGACGCTGTGATGGTTCTTTGATGACGCTCTGATAATGCAGTGGTGATGCTGTGATGACACTGTGATGACTCTTTGATGATGCTGTGATGCTTTAATGATGCTGTGATGATGCTGCGATGATTCTGTGATGATGGTGTGATGACGCAGTGATGATACTGTTGGGATGCTGTGATGATAATATTGTGATGCTGCAGTGATGACGCTGTGATGGTGCTGTGATGATGCTGTGATGACGCAGTGATGACTCTGTGATCATGCTGTAATAATGCTGTGATGATAGGATGATGCTCTAGTGATGCTGTGATGATGCTCTGATGACACTTTGATGACGCTGTGATGCTTTGATGATGCTGTGATGATGCTCTGATGACGCTGTAATGATGCAGTGATGATGTAGTGATGATGCTGTGATGACGCTTTGATGACGCTGTGATGATTTTGTTATGATGCTGTTGTGATGCTGTGATGATGCAGTGATAATGCTGCGATGATGCTGTTGTGATGCTGTGATGATGCTCTGATGATGCTCTGATGACGCTGTAATGATGCAGTTATGACGTAGTGATGATGCTGTGATAACGCTGTGATGACGCTTTGACGACACTGTGATGATTTTTTTATGATGCTGTTGTGATGCTGTGATGATGCAGTGATGATGCTGTGATGATGCTGTTGTGATGCTGTGATGATGCTGTTGTGATGCTGTGATGATGCTGTGTTGACGCTTTGATGACACTATGATAATGTTCTGATGATGCAGTAATCATGCAGTGATGATGCAGTGATGATGCTGTGATGATGCTGTAATGATGCAGCGATGATGCTGTGATGATGTTGTGATTATGCTGTGATGACGCTACGATAATTCTGTTATGATGCTGTGATGACGCTGCGATGATGGTTTCATGATTCTGTGAAGATGCAGTGATGACGACATGATGACGCTGTGATGATGTTGTTATGACGCAGTGATGATGCAGTGATGATGCTGTGACGATGTAGTGGTGATGACGCATTGATGACGCTGTGATGATGCTGTGATGATGATGTGATGATGCTGTGATGACTACGATGATGCAGTGATGACACTGTGATGGCACTGTGATGCCTTGTTGAAGCTCTGATGATGCATTGAAAATGCACTGATTATGCAGTGATGATGTTGTCTTGATACTGTGATGATGCTGTGATGACGGTTCTATGACACTGTGATTATGTTCTGATGCTGCAGTGATGATGCTGTGATGATGCAGTGATGACGCGGTGATGATGCTGATGTGATGCTCTGATGATGCTATGATGACGGTTTGATGACACTGTGATGACATTCTGATGATGCAGTGATGATGCTGTGATGACGCTGCGATGATGATGTTGTAATGCTCTGATAATGCTATGATGACGCTTTGATGACACTGTGATGTTGTTGTGATGATCCAGTGATGATGCTGTGATGATGCTGTGATGCTCTGATGATGATGTTATGATGCTGTGATGATGCAGCGATGATGCTGTGATAATGCTGTGATGATGTTGTGATGATGCTGTGATTATGCTGTGATGATGCTGTGATGATGCTGTGATGATGCTGTTATGATGGTGTGATTATGCTATGCTGATGCTGTGATGACGGTCTCATAACATTTTGATGACGCTCTGATGCTGTGGTGATGTTGTGATACTGCTGTGATGATGCTGTTGTGATGCAATAATGATGCTGTGATGACGTATTGATGATGTTGTGTTTATGCTTTGATGATGCTGTTACGATGCAGTAATGATGTTGAGATGATGCTGTGATGACGCTGTGATGATGTTGTGATGACGCTGTGATGATGCAGTGATGACGATGCGATATGCTGTGATGATGCTGTGATGACGCTTTGATCACTGCATCATCTCTGCATCATCACTGCATCACCACAGCATCATCACTACGTAATCAAAACATCATCACAGCATATGCACAACATCATCACTGTGTCCTCACTGCATCCTCACAGCATCATCACTGCATCATAAAAGCATCATCTCAGTGTCATCACAGCATCATTTCTGCATAATCACTGCATTATCACAGCGTCATCACAGTATCATCACTGCATCATCACATCATCATCACTTCATAATCCCATCATCATCACTGCATCATCACAGCTTCATCACAACATCATCACAGCATCATTACAGTGTCTTTACAGCATCATCACTGCATAATTACTGCATAAAAATCGTATAATCACAGCATCATCACAGCATCATTGCAGCATCATTACTGCTTACTCACTGCATCATCACAGCATCACCATCATCACAGCATCACAAGCTGTGATGACACTGTAAGGACGCTGTGATGATGCGGTGATGATGCTGTGATGACACTATGGTGATGCTGTGATGATGCTGTGATGCTCTGATCATGTGTGCTGTGCATCACAGCGTCATCACAGCATCATCACAGCGTCATCAAATTATCATCACTGCATCATCAGAGCATCATCAGAGCATTGGTGTAGATGCACTTCAGCTGGGCCATTGCCCTATCCTCCGGCCTTGCCATTGTTCCCCCTGGCACAGCCCCAACAATCCTTGCTTCAGCCCCATCCCCCTTCTTACCTAGTTTAAAGCCCTCTCAATGAGCCCTGCCAGCTCCTGGCCCAGGATCCTTTTTCCCCTAAAAGATAGGGACCCGTCTGCGGCCATCAGGCCAGGTGCTGAGTAAAGTGCCCCATGGTCAAAAAAAAACAAGATTTCTGCGTTGGCACCAGAAATGATGATGTTATGATGCTGTGGTGATGCTGTTGTGATAATGCTGTGATGGTGCTATGATAAGTCTGTTATGACGCAGTGATGATGCTCGGATGATGCAGTGATGTTGCAGTAGTCACGCTGTGATGTTGCTTTGATGATGCTGCGATGAATTTCTGGTGATGCTCTGATGATGAAGTGATGATGCTGTGATGATGTTGTGATGATGCAGTGATGATGCTGTGATGATGCTTTGGTGATGCTGTGATGATGCTCTAATGACGGAGTGATGATGCTGTGATGACTCTGTGATGATGCTGTAATAATGCTGTGATGATATGATGATGCTGCAGTGCTGCCGTGATGATCCTCTGATGACACGTTGATGACGCTGTGATGCTTTGATGATGCTGTGATGATGCTCTGATGATGCTGTAATGATGCAGTGATGATGCAGTGATGATGCAGTGATGACGCTATGATGACGCTTTGATGACGCTGTGATGATTTTGTTATGATGCTGTTGTGATGCTGTGATGATGCAGTGATGATGCTGCGATGATGCTGTTGTGATGCTGTGATGATGCTGTGTTGACGCTTTGATGACACTATGATAATGTTCTGATGATGCAGTAATCATGCAGTGATGATGCAGTGATGATGCTGTGATGATGCTGTGATGATGCAGCGATGATGTTGTGATGATGTGATTATGCTGTGATGACGCTACGATAATGCTATTATGATGCTGTGATGACACTGTGATCATGCTGTGGTCATGCTGTGATGATGCAGTGATGATGCTGCGATGATGCTTTGATGATTCTGTGAAGATGCAGTGATGACAACGTGATGACGCTGTGATGACGCTATTATGATACAGTGATGATGCAGTGATGATTCTGTGACGATGTAGTGGTGATGACGCATTGATGACGCTGTGATGATGCTGTGATGACGATGTGATGATGCTGTGATGACTACGATGATGCAGTGATGACACTGTGATGGCACTGTGATGCCTTGTTGAAGCTCTGATGATGCATTGAAAATGCACTGATTATGCAGTGATGATGTTGTCTTGATACTGTGATGATGCTGTGATGACGGTTCTATGACACTGTGATTATGTTCTGATGACCCAGTGATGATGCTGCGATGATGCAGTGATGACTCAATGATGATGCTGATGTGATGCTCTGATGATGCTGTGACGACGGTTTGATGACACTGTGATGACGTTCTTATGATGCAGTGATGATGCTGTGATGATGCTGTGATGACGAGGCGATGATGCTGTTGTGATGCTCTTATGATGCTGTGATGACAGTTTGATGACAATGTCATGATGTTTTCTTGATGCAGTGATGATGCAGTGATGATGCTGTCATGATGCAGTGATGATACTGTGATGATGCTGTGATGACGACGTGATGACGCTGTGATGCTGTGATGATGTTGTGATGATGCTGTGGCGATGCTGTGATGACGTTTTCATGATGCAGTGATCATGATGTTATGATGCTGTGATAATGCTTTAATGACGCTTTGATGACACTATGATCATGTTGTGATGATTCAGTGTTGATGCAGTGATGACGCTGCGATGATGCTGTGATTATGCTGTGATTACGCTGTGATGATTCAGTGATGTCGCTGTGATGGCACTGTGATGCTTTGTTGAAGCTCTGATGATGCTGTGATGATGCAGTAATGATGCTGTTATGATGCCGTGATGATTCTGTGATGATGTTGTGTTGATGCAGTGATGATGCTGTGATGATGCAGTAATGATGCCGTGATGATGCCGTGATGATGCTGTTATTATGCTGTGATCATGCAGTGAAATGATGTGATGATGCTCTGATGATACATTGATGATGCAGTGATGATGCAGTTATGACGCTGTGGTGAGGCTGTGATAATATTGTGATGATGCAGTGATGATGCTGTGATGATGCAGTGAGGAGGCAGCAATAATGCTCTGATGATGCTCTGATGATGCTGTGATGATACAATGAAGACGCTGTGATTCTTTGGTGATGCTGTGATGATGCTGTGATGATGCAGTGATGACGCTGCGGTGATGCAGTGATAACGCTGTGATGATGCTGTGTTGATGCTGTAATGATGCCGTGATGACGCTGTGATGATGCACTGATAATGTAGTTATTACGCTGTGATGATTCTGTGATGACGCGCTGATGATGCTGTGATGACGCTTTGATGACACTGTGATGATGCCGTGTTGATGTTGTGATGAAGCTGTGATGACGCTGTGATGGTGCTTTGATGACGCTCTGATGATGCTGTGATGATGGCATGATGATGGCGTGATGATTCTGTGATGATGCTGTGATGATGGCGTGATGATTCTGTGATGATGCTGTGATGATGCGGTGTTGATGCCGTGATGAAGCTGTGATGACACTTTGATTACGCTGTGATGTTTTGATGATGCTGTGATGACGCTGTGGTGACACTGTGATGATGCAGTGATGATGCCTGGATGATGCTGTTATGATGCTGTGATGATGCTGTTGTGATGTGGTGATGATGTGTTATGATGCTGTGATGATGCAGTAATGATGCTGTGATGACGCTTTGATGACAGTGTGATGTTGTTGTGATGTTGAAGTGATGATGTTGTGATGACACAGTGATGATGCTGTGATGATGCAGTGATGAGGCAGAGATAATGTTCTGATGACGCTATGATGATGCTTTGATGATTCTGTGATGATGCAATGGTGACGCTGCGAATCTTTGTTTATGCTGTGATGATGCTGTGATGATGCTGTGATAACGGAGTGATGATACTGTGATGACGCTGTGATGACGCTGTGATGCTGTGATGGTGATGCGATGATGCTGTGATGATGCAGTGATGATGCAGTGATGATGATGAGATGATGCTGTGATGATGCTGTGATGATGCAGTGAAGATGCAGTGATGACGCTCTGGTGATGCTTTGATGAAGCTGTGATGCTTTCCTGATTATTTGATGATGTTGTGATGATGCAGTGATGATGCAGTTATGATGCTGTGATGATGCTGTGATGACACTGTGATGATGCTGTGATGAAGCTCTGATGACGCTGTGATGGTTCTTTGATGACGCTCTGATAACGCAGTGGTGATGCTGTGATGACACTGTGATGACTCTTTGATGATGCTGTGATGCTTTAATGATGCTGTGATGATGCTGCGATGATTCTGTGATGATGGTGTGATGACGCAGTGATGATACTGTTGGGATGCTGTGATGATAATATTGTGATGCTGCAGTGATGACGCTGTGATGGTGCTGTGATGATGCTGTGATGACGCAGTGATGACTCTGTGATCATGCTGTAATAATGCTGTGATGATAGGATGATGCTCTAGTGATGCTGTGATGATGCTCTGATGACACTTTGATGACGCTGTGATGCTTTGATGATGCTGTGATGATGCTCTGATGATGCTGTAATGATGCAGTGATGATGTAGTGATGATGCTGTGATGACGCTTTGATGACGCTGTGATGATTTTGTTATGATGCTGTTGTGATGCTGTGATGATGCAGTGATAATGCTGCGATGATGCTGTTGTGATGCTGTGATGATGCTCTGATGATGCTCTGATGACGCTGTAATGATGCAGTTATGACGTAGTGATGATGCTGTGATAACGCTGTGATGACGCTTTGACGACACTGTGATGATTTTTTTATGATGCTGTTGTGATGCTGTGATGATGCAGTGATGATGCTGTGATGATGCTGTTGTGATGCTGTGATGATGCTGTTGTGATGCTGTGATGATGCTGTGTTGACGCTTTGATGACACTATGATAATGTTCTGATGATGCAGTAATCATGCAGTGATGATGCAGTGATGATGCTGTGATGATGCTGTAATGATGCAGCGATGATGCTGTGATGATGTTGTGATTATGCTGTGATGACGCTACGATAATTCTGTTATGATGCTGTGATGACGCTGCGATGATGGTTTCATGATTCTGTGAAGATGCAGTGATGACGACATGATGACGCTGTGATGATGTTGTTATGACGCAGTGATGATGCAGTGATGATGCTGTGACGATGTAGTGGTGATGACGCATTGATGACGCTGTGATGATGCTGTGATGATGATGTGATGATGCTGTGATGACTACGATGATGCAGTGATGACACTGTGATGGCACTGTGATGCCTTGTTGAAGCTCTGATGATGCATTGAAAATGCACTGATTATGCAGTGATGATGTTGTCTTGATACTGTGATGATGCTGTGATGACGGTTCTATGACACTGTGATTATGTTCTGATGCTGCAGTGATGATGCTGTGATGATGCAGTGATGACGCGGTGATGATGCTGATGTGATGCTCTGATGATGCTATGATGACGGTTTGATGACACTGTGATGACATTCTGATGATGCAGTGATGATGCTGTGATGACGCTGCGATGATGATGTTGTAATGCTCTGATAATGCTATGATGACGCTTTGATGACACTGTGATGTTGTTGTGATGATCCAGTGATGATGCTGTGATGATGCTGTGATGCTCTGATGATGATGTTATGATGCTGTGATGATGCAGCGATGATGCTGTGATAATGCTGTGATGATGTTGTGATGATGCTGTGATTATGCTGTGATGATGCTGTTATGATGGTGTGATTATGCTATGCTGATGCTGTGATGACGGTCTCATAACATTTTGATGACGCTCTGATGCTGTGGTGATGTTGTGATACTGCTGTGATGATGCTGTTGTGATGCTGCAATGATGCTGTGATGACGTATTGATGATGTTGTGTTTATGCTTTGATGATGCTGTTACGATGCAGTAATGATGTTGAGATGATGCTGTGATGACGCTGTGATGATGTTGTGATGACGCTGTGATGATGCAGTGATGACGCTGCGATATGCTGTGATGATGCTGTGATGACGCTTTGATCACTGCATCATCTCTGCATCATCACTGCATCACCACAGCATCATCACTACGTAATCAAAACATCATCACAGCATATGCACAACATCATCACTGTGTCCTCACTGCATCCTCACAGCATCATCACTGCATCATAAAAGCATCATCTCAGTGTCATCACAGCATCATTTCTGCATAATCACTGTATTATCACAGCGTCATCACAGTATCATCACTGCATCATCACATCATCATCACTTCATAATCCCATCATCATCACTGCATCATCACAGCTTCATCACAACATCATCACAGCATCATTACAGTGTCTTTACAGCATCATCACTGCATAATTACTGCATAAAATCCGTATAATCACAGCATCATCACAGCATCATTGCAGCATCATTACTGCTTACTCACTGCATCATCACAGCGTCATCACGGTGTATTCACTGCATCATAACACCATCATATCTGCATCATCACATCATCATCACTGCATCAACACAACATCATCACACCACCATCATGGTTTCATCACTGCGTCATCACAGCATCATAACAGCATCATCGCAGCGTCATCACTTTGTGATAAGAGCGTCATCACATCACCATCACTGCATCATCACAGAATCATCATCTCAGCATCTTCGCAGTGTCATCAATGCATCGTTACAGCATCATCACAATATCATCACAGCATCGTCACTGCATCATCACTGCATCACCACTGCATCATCACAATATCCTCACAACATCATAAATGCATAATCACTGCATCATCACCGCATCATCACAGGGTCATCACAGCATCATCACAGCATCATCACAGCATTATCACTGCATCGTGACATCATCATCACTGCATCATCGCTGCATCATCACAGCATCATCTCAGCGTCATTACAGAATTATTACTGCATCATCACAGCGTCATCACAGTATCGTCACTGCATCATCATCATCACAGTGTCGTCACAGCATCCACACAGCATGATCATAGCGTCATCACAGCATCCTCACTACGTCATCATATTATCATCACTGTATCATAACAGCGTCATCACAGCATCATCACATCATCATCACTGCATCATCACAGCATCATCACATCATCATCACTGCATCATAACAGCGTCATCACATCATCATCACAGCATAATCACAGCATCATCAGAGCAGCATCAGAGCAGCATCATGGTGTCATGACAGAATCATCACTACGTCATCAAATTCTCATCACAGCAGCCCACAGCATCATCACAGCATCATTGCAGCATCATAACAGCATCATCAAATCATCTTTACTGCTTACTCACTGCATCCTCACAGCGTCATCACACTATTGTCAGTGCATCATCAGAGCATCATCACTGCATCATCACACCACAATCACAACATCATCACACCGTCATCACCGTGTCATCACTGCATCATCACAGTGTCATCACAGGGTCATAACTGCATCATCACTGCATCTTCACAGCATAATCTCAGCATCATCACAGGGTCATCACAGAGTCATAACTGCATAAACACTACATCATCACAGCATCATCATAAATCATCACAAAATCATCAGTGTCATAACAACATCATCACAGCATTATCACAGAATCATTACTGCATAAACACTGCATCATCACAGCGTTATCACAGTATCATCACTGCATCATCAGAGAATAATCACATCATCATCACAACATCATCAGAGTGCCATCACAGTATCATCACTGCATCATCAGAGCATCATCAAAACATCATCACAGCATCATCACAGCATCATCATAGGTTCATCACAGCATCATCACTGTGTCATCAGAGCGTCATCACAGCATAATCACAGCATCATCAGAGCAGCATCAGAGCAGCATCATGGCGTCATGACAGAATCATCACTACGTCATCAAATGATCATCACAGCAGCCCACAGCATCATCACAGCATGATTGCAGCATCATAACAGCATCATCAAAGCATCTTTACTGCTTACTCACTGCATCCTCACAGCGTCATCACGCTATTGTCAGTGCATCATCAGAGCATCATCACTGCATCAGCACACCATAATCACAACATCATCACACCGTCATCACCGTGTCATCACTGCATCATCACAGTGTCATCACAGGGTCATAACTGCATCATCATTTGCCGGTCATAACTGCATGCCATTTGCCGAGGCGATCAGCTCCGGGGCAGACGCATTCTGCAGCGGAGCGGGGGATCGAGCCAGGCAGGGCTAAATTTTCCGGCATCGAGCGTACTTGAGGGAGCCGCCAGGACCTGGCAGCCCTCGTGAGGGAGGCTGATGAGGCGAAGGTGGAGCCAGCAGCGCCCCCTCCCCAGCCGTTCAAAAGCTGCCCCTGGGGAGCGCGAGCGACCAGGACGGGCAAACAGGGCGTGGCGCGTCAGAAGGGAGTGGCGCGGCAGTTAGCGCGGCAGTTCGCGCAGGCAGGGCGAGCAGGAAGGGCAGAGCGCTCCCCCCCGCCCACACGAACACCTCTTAACGACAGCCGTTAGCTAGGTGATAATGGTCTCCACCAGGCACAGTGCGCTCTCCAGGAAGTCGGTACACACCCAGACCGACTACCCGTTAAAAAATGCAGCAGTTCAGGTCACCGGATGCAGGGAGTGTCTGAGCCTGTTGTTGCCATCGGCGGGCGGCAGAGACACTGCGTGCGTGAGGTGCGAGCAGGTGGATGACCTGGTCCGCATGGTGGCGGAGCTCAAGGAGGAGGTTGAGAGGCTGAGGGATATCAGGGAGTGTGAGCGGGAGATAGACTTGTGGAGTAACTCCCTGCAGGGCCTCAAGGAGAGGTACCGGGGTGAGACACCCCAAATGGGGGTGGACCCTCTGCCCTGCTGCTGTCAGGCAGAGGGAGGGGATCTGGGAGTTGAGGAGGAATGGAAACAGGTCCCTGCTCGACGTCACAGGCGATGCCCTCCCCTTCCGGCCCCACCTTCCCAGGTGCCCCTAAGCAACAGGTTTGAGGCCCTGGAGCTTGACAGACCAGTAGCTGAGGAAGAGGTAGCAAGTGTTCCCAGGAGGATGCCTAGGGTGAGGAGGTCGACTCCACGCCTCAGGACTGCCTCCATCAAGAAAGACAGGAGGGTTATTGTTGTTGGAGACTCTACTCTTAGGGGAACAGAGGGCCCTATTTGTCGGCCTGACCCTACCCGTAGGGAAGTCTGCTGCCTCCCTGGGGCCAGGGTCAGGGACGTTGCCAGGAAGCTTCCCAACCTGGTACGCCCCTCTGATTATTATCCACTTTTGATAGTCCAGGTGGGCAGTGACAACATTGAAGAGAGAAGCCTGAAGGCTATCAAAAGAGACTTTAGGGGGCTGGGACGGTTAGTGGATGGAGCGGGAGTGCAGGTGGTGTTTTCGTCCATCCCTACGGTGGCAGGGAGGGGTACAGAGAGGACACGGAAAGCCCACTTGTTAAACACGTGGCTCCGGGGCTGGTGCCAACGCAGAAATCTTGGGTTTTTCGACCATGGGGCACTTTACTCAGCACCTGGCCTGATGGCCGCAGACGGGTCCCTATCTTTTAGGGGAAAAAGGATCCTGGGCCAGGAGCTGGCAGGGCTCATTGAGAGGGCTTTAAACTAGGTAAGAAGGGGGATGGGGCTGAAGCAAGGATTATTGGGGCTGTGCCAGGGGGAACAATGGCAAGGCCGGAGGATAGGGCAATGGCCCAGCTGAAGTGCATCTACACCAATGCACGCAGCATGGGTAACAAACAGGAGGAGCTGGAAGCCATTGTGCAGCAGGCAGGCTACGACTTGGTTGCCATCACGGAGACGTGGTGGGACCACAGTCATGACTGGAGTGCTGCAATGCCTGGCTATAAGCTCTTCAGAAGGGACAGGCAGCACAGAAGGGCTGGTGGTGTGGCTCTCTATATTAGAGAGTCTTTCGATGTTGTAGAACTCGAGGCTAGGAATGACAAGGTCGAGTCCCTTTGGGTTAGGATCGGCAGGGACAACAAGGCTAGTGTCCTGGTCGGGGTCTGCTATAGACCGCCGAACCAGGATGAGGAGACGGATGAGGAGTTCTACAGGCAGCTGACAGAAGTTGCGAAATCTTCAGCGCTTGTACTCGTGGGGGACTTCAACTTCCCTGACATATCCTGGAAGCACAACACAGCCCAGAGAAAGGAGTCTAGGAGGTTTCTGGAGAGCGTGGAAGATAGCTTCCTGACACAGCTGGTTAGTGAACCTACCAGGGGTGGTGCCCCGCTAGACCTTCTCTTCACAAACAGAGAAGGACTGGTGGAGGATGTGATTGTCGGGAGCTGTCTTGGGCAGAGTGACCACGAAATGGTGGAGTTCACTATTCTTGGCGAGGCCAGGAAGGGGACCAGTAAAACAGCTCTATTGGACTTTCGGAGGGCTGACTTTGGGCTGCTCAGGACACTAGTTGGTGGAGTTCCTTGGGAGGCGGTTCTGAAGGGCAGAGGAGTCCAGGAAGGCTGGGCGTTCTTCAAGAGGGAAATCTTAATGGCGCAGGAGCGGTCTGTCCCCATGTGCCCAAAGATGAGCCAGCAGGGAAGAAGACCAGCCTGGCTCAACAGAGAACTGTGGCTTGAGCTTAGGAGAAAAAAGAGGGTTTATAATCTTTGGAAAAGTGGGCAGGCCACTAGGGAGGACTATAAGGATGTAGCGAGGCTGTGTAGGGACAAAATTAGGAAGGCCAAAGCTCATCTGGAGCTCAATCTGGCTACTGCCGTTAAAGATAACAAAAAACGTTTTTATAAATACATCAACACAAAAAGGAGGACTAAGGAGAATCTCCATCCTTTACTGGATGCGGGGGGAAACTTAGTTACAAGAGATGAGGAAAAGGCGGAGGTGCTCAATGCCTTCTTTGCCTCAGTCTTTAGCGGCAATACCGGTTGTTCTCTGGATACCCAGTACCCTGAGCTGGTGGAAGGGGATGGGGAGCAGGATGTGGCCCTCACTATCCACAAAGAACTGGTTGGTGACCTGCTACGGCACTTGGATGTGCACAAATCGATGGGGCCGGATGGGATCCACCCAAGGGTACTGAGAGAACTGGCAGAGGAGCTGGCCAAGCCCCTGTCCATCATTTATCAGCAGTCCTGGCTATCGGGGGAGGTCCCAGCTGACTGGCGACTAGCAAATGTGACGCCCATCTACAAGAAGGGCCGGAGGGCAGACCAGTCAAGTCCAGTTGGAGGCCAGTCACTAGTGGCGTCCCCCAGGGCTCGGTGCTGGGGCCGGTCCTCTTTAATATCTTCATCAATGATCTGGACGAGGGCATTGAGTGCACCCTCAGTAAGTTTGCAGATGACACCAAGTTAGGTGCGTGTGTCGATCTGCTCGAGGGTAGGAAGGCTCTGCAGGAGGATCTGGATAGGCTGCACCGATGGGCTGAGGTCAACTGTATGAAGTTCAACAAGGCCAAGTGCCGGGTCCTGCACCTGGGGCGCAACAACCCCAAGCAGAGCTACAGGCTGGGAGATGAGTGGTTGCAGAGCTGCCAGGCAGAGAAGGACCTGGGAGTGATGGTGGACAGTCGGCTGGATATGAGCCAGCAGTGTGCTCAGGTGGCCAAGAAGGCCAACGGCTTCCTGGCTTGTATCAGAAACAGTGTGACCAGCAGGGCTAGGGAGGTGATCGTCCCCCTGTACTCGGCTCTAGTGAGGCCGCACCTCGAGTACTGTGTTCAGTTTTGGGCCCCTCGCTACAAGAAGGACATCGAGGTGCTTGAGCGGGTCCAGAGGAGGGCGACGAAGCTGGTGAGGGGCCTGGAGAACAAGTCCTACGAGGAGCGGCTGAAGGAGCTGGGCTTGTTCAGCCTGGAGAAGAGGAGGCTCAGGGGCGACCTTATCGCTCTCTACAGATACCTTAAAGGAGGCTGTAGTGAGGTGGGGGTTGGCCTGTTCTCCCACGTGCCCGGTGACAGAACAAGGGGGAATGGGCTAAAGTTGCGCCAGGGGAGTTTTAGGTTAGATGTTAGGAAGAACTTCTTTACTGAAAGGGTTGTTAGGCACTGGAACAGGCTGCCCAGGGAAGTGGTGGAGTCACCATCCCTGGAAGTCCTTAAAAGACGTTTAGATGTAGAGCTTAGGGATATGGTTTAGTGGGGACTGTTAGCGTTAGGTCAAAGGTTGGACTCGATGATCTTGAGGTCTCTTCCAACCTAGAAATTCTGTGATCACTGCATCATCACTGCATCTTCACAGCATAATCTCAGCATCATCACAGTGTCATCACAGTGTTATAACAGCAATATCACAGCATCATCACATCATCATCAGAGCGTCATCACAGAATCATCACAGCATCATTACTATGTCATCACAGCATAATCACAATATCATCAGAACGTCATTAAAGCGTCATAACTGCATCATCACTGCATCATAACTGCATCATCACAGCATCATCACATCATCACCACAGCGTCATCGCAGAAACATCACAGCATCATCACTGCATCGTAACTGCATCATCACAGCATAATCACAGCATCATCACAACATCATAAGAGCGTCATTAGCATCATCATCGCAGCGTCAAAAACATAATCATAGCATGATCACAGCATCATCACTGCATTATCAGTGCATCTTCACAGCAACATCTCAGCATCATCTCACCATCATTACTACTTACTCACTGCATCATCACAGCGTCATCACAGTATCATCACTACATCGTCACAGCATCATCACATCATCATCACAACATCATTTAAGTGTCATCACAGCATAATCTCTGTGTCATCACAGCGTCATCACAGCATCATCACAGCATCATCACAGCTTCATAGCTCCATAATCACATCATCACAGCATCATCACTACATCATCACAGCATCATCATAAATCATCACAAAATCATCACAGTGTCATCACTGCATCATCACAGCATCATCACATCGTGATCAATGCATCATCACATCATAATCACAGCATCATCATAGCATCATTACTGCGTCATCACTACATCATCACTGCATCATCACTGCATCAGCACAACGTCATCTCAGTATCGTCACAGCATCATCACAGCGTCATCACAGCATCACAACAGTGTCATCGCAGCGTCATCACAGCGTCATCATAGTACCACTACAGCATCATCACAGAATCACTATAGTCATCAAAGCGTCATCACAGCATCATCACAGCATAGTCACTGCGTCATAACAGCATCATCACATCATCACCACAGCATCATCGCAGCATCATGAATGCGTCATCACAACATCATCACAGCGTCATCACTGCATCATCACAGCATCATCACATCATCATAACAGCATCATCACATCATCACCACAGCATCATCGCAGCATCATAACTGCGTAAAAACTGCATCATCACAGCATCATTACTACGTCATCACAGCATCATCACAGCATCATCACAGCATCATCACATCGCCATGACAGCATCATCAGTGCATCATCACTGCATCATCACATGCATTGCATCACAATTGCATCATCACAGAATCATCACAACATCATCGCAGCATCGTCACAGTGTTACGACAACGTTATCAGACCATCACGACAGCATCATCACAGCGTCATCACAATATCATCACAGCATCATCACATCATCATCAGAGCATCATCACATCATCATCACTGCATCATCACACCATCATCAGAGTATCATCACAGCGTCATCACTGCATCATCACACAATCATCACAGCATCATCACTGCGTTATCACAACATCATAACTGCATCATCACAGCATCATCAGAGAATCATCACATCATCATCACAGCATCATCACAACATAATCAGAGCATCATCATAGCATAAACACTGAATAATCACTGCACTGTCACAGCATCATCACTGCATCATCACAGTATCATCAGAGTGATATCACAGCGTCATCACTTCATCATCACTACATGATCACTGCATCATCACAGCGTCATCACAGCGTCATCACTGCATCATCACTGCGTCATCAAAGCATCATCACTGAGTCATCACAGCATGATCACAGCATCATAGGTACATAATCATAGCATCATCACATCATCATCACAGAGTCATCACAGCATCATCACAGCATCTACATTGCATCATCAGAGAATCATCAAAGCATCATCACTGCGTCACCACAGCGTCATCACTACATCATCACTGAATCATCACTTCATCGTCACTGCATCATCACAGCATCATCGCTGCATCATCACAGCATCGTCACTGCATCATCACTGCATCATCACTGCATCACCACAGCACCGTTACTGCGTAATCCAAACATCATGACAGCACCAGCACAATATCGTTTCTGCATAATCACTGCCTCATCACAGCATCATTGAAGTGTCATGACAGCATCATCACTGCATAATCACTGCATCATAACCGCATAATCACAGCATCATCACAGCATCATCGTAGGTTCATTACTGCTTACTCACTGCATCATCACAGCGTCATCACAGTATCATCACATCATCTTCACTACTTAATCACAGCGTCATCACTGCATCATCAGTTCATCATCACAGCATCATCACAGAATCACAACAGGGTCATCACTGCTTCATCACAGCATCACCACAGCATCATAAGAGCTTCATCACTGCTTCATCACGGCATCATCACATCATCATCACAGCATCATCATGCCATCACAGCAGCGTCATCACAGTATTTCGACAGCGTCATCACCGCGTTATCATAGCATCATCACAATATCGTCAGAGCATCATCACTGCTTATTCACAGCATCATCGCGGCTTCATCACTGCTTCATCAGAGCATCATCACAACATTATCGCTACATCATCACAGAGTCATCACAGCATCATTACTGCATCATCACTGCATCATCACTTCGTAATCAGAGCATCATGGCTTCATCATCACAGCACCATTACTGCATCGTCACAACATCATCACAGTGTCATCACAGCATCATCACAGCCTCATCACTGCATCATCACAGCGTCATCACAGCGTCACTACTGCAACATCACTGCATCATCAGAGCATCATCAGAGCATTGGTGTAGATGCACTTCAGCTGGGCCATTGCCCTATCCTCCGGCCTTGCCATTGTTCCCCCTGGCACAGCCCCAACAATCCTTGCTTCAGCCCCATCCCCCTTCTTACCTAGTTTAAAGCCCTCTCAATGAGCCCTGCCAGCTCCTGGCCCAGGATCCTTTTTCCCCTAAAAGATAGGGACCCGTCTGCGGCCACCAGTCCAGGTGCTGAGTAAAGTGCCCAATGGTCAACAAAAAAACAAGATTTCTGCGTTGGCACCAGAAATGATGATGTTATGATGCTGTTGTGATGATGTTGTGATGATGCTTTCCTGACGCTGTGATATAGCTGTGATGGTGCTGTGATGAGGCTGTGATGAAGTTCTGGTGATGCTCTGATGATGAAGTGATGACAATTTGATGACGCTGTGATGCTGTGATGGTGCTGTGATGAGGCTGTGATGAAGTTCTGGTGATGCTCTGATGATGAAGTGATGACAATTTGATGACGCTGTGATGCTGTGATGATGCCGTGATGATGCTGCGATGCTGCTGTGATGACGCTTTGAGGACAATGTGATTATGCTGTTATGACGCTGTTATGACGCTGTGATGATGCAGTGTTTATGCAGTGATGATGCAGTTATGATACTGTGATGATGCAGTGATGACGCTATGATGACTCTTTGATTACACTGTGATGCTTCGATGATGCTGTGAGGATGCAGTGATGATGCTTTAATGGTGATGGGATGATGCTGTGATGACGCTGTGATGATGCTTTGATGACACTGTGATGATGCTGTTGTGATGCTGTGATGAGGCTTTGATGACACTGTGATGATGTTGTGATGACGCTGTGATGACGCAGTGATGATGCTGTGATGATGCAGTTATGATGCTCTGATGATTTTGGAATGATGCTCTGATGATGCTGTGATGATGCTCTGATGATGCACTGATGATGATGTAATGATGCAGTGATGACGCTCTAATGATGCTGTGATGATGCTCTGATGAAGCTGTGATGATGCATTGATGACGCTATGATGACGATGTTATTATGCTGTGATGACGCTGTGATGATGCTGTTATGACAATTTGATTATGCTGTGATTATGCAGCTATGATGGTCTCAGGATGATATGATGATGCAGTGATGATGCTGTGATGACGCTGTCATGATGCTGTGATGACGCTGTCGTGATTCAATGATGATGCTGTGATGACGCTGTGATGATGTTGTGATGATGCTGTGATGATGCACAGATGACGCTGTATTGATGCTGTTATGAAGTTTAGATGATGATGTGATGATGCTGTGATGATGCTGTGAAGATGCTGTATGACGCTTTGATGATGTTGTGATTATACAGCTATGATGCTGTCATGATTATATGATGATGCAGTGATGATGCCGTGATGATACTGTGATGACACTGAATACGCTGTGATGATGCTGTGATGCTTTCATGATGCTATGATGATGCTGTGATGATGCTGTGATGATGCAGTGATGACGCTGCGATGATGCTGCGATGATGTTGTCATGATGCTGTGATGATGCAGTGATGACACTGCGATGATGCTGTTATGATATTGTGATGACACTGTGATGATGCTTTGATGACGCTGTGATGCTGTGAAGATGTATTGATGATGCTGTGATGATGCATTTATGATGATGTGTTTATGCTGTGATGACGCTTTTATGATGCAGTGATAATGCAGTGTTGATGCAGTTATGACGCTGTGTTGAGGCTGTGATAGTATTGTGATGATGCTGTGATGATGGTGTTATGACACTGCGATGATGCTGTGATGAAGCTGTGATAACGCTTTGATGACACTGTAATGATGCTTTAATGACGCCGTGATGAAGCTGTGATGACGCTGTGATGGTGCTTTGAGGACGCTGTCATGACGCAGTGATGATGTTTTGATGACGCTCTGATGACGCTGTGATGCTCTGATGATTGTGTGATGACGCAGTGATGACACTGCGATGATATTGTAATGATGCAGTGACGATGCTGTGATGATGCAGAGATGACACTTTGATGATGCTGTGATGATGCTCTGATGACGCTGTAATGACGGAGTGATGATGCAGTGATGATGCTGTGATGATGTTGTGATGGTGCTGTGATCATGCTGTGATGATGCAGTGATACCGCTGCGATGAAACAGTGATGATTCTGTGATGATGCAGTGATGGCGACGCTGTGATGCATTGATGATGCTGTGATGATGCTGCGATGATGCTGTTGTGATGCTGTGATGATGCAGTGATGATGCTGTGATGACACAGTGATGGTGCAGTGATGATATGATGATGACGCTGTGATGACGCTGTGATGATGCTGTGATGACGCTGCGATGATGCTGTGGTGATGCATTGATGACACTGTGATGATGCTGTGAGGATGTTCTGATGATGCAGTGATGACACTGTGATGGCACTGTGATGCCTTGTTGAAGCTCTGATGATGCATTGATAATGCACTGATTATGCAGTGATGATGTTGTCTTGATACTGTGATGATGCTGTGATGATACTGTGAAGACGGTTTTATGACACTGTGATTATGTTCTGATGACCCAGTGATCATGCTGTGATGATGCAGTGATGACGCGGTGATGATGCTGTTGTGATGCTCTGATGATGCTGTGATGACGGTTTGATGACACTGTGATGACGTTCTGATGATGCAGTGATGATGCTGTGATGATGCTGTGATGATGCTGCGATGATGCTGTTGTGATGGTCTGATGATGCTGTGATGACGGTTTGATGACACTGTAATGATGTTCTGATGATGCAGTGATGATGCCGTGATGATGCTGTGATGACGCTGAGATGATGCTGTTGTGATGCTCTTATACTGCTATGATGACGCTTTGATGACACTTTGATGTGGTTGTGATGATGCTGTGATGCTCTGATTATGATGTTATGATGCTGTGATGATGTAGTAATGATGCTGTGATGACGCTTTGATCACTGCATTACCACAGCATCATCACTGTGTAATCAAAACATCATCACAGTCTCATAAATACATAAACACTGCATCATCACAGCATCATCACTGCGTCATCACAGCGTCATAACAGCATCATCACAGCATCATCATTACATCATCACTGCATCATCTCAGCATCATAATACTGTCGTCAGAGCGTCATCACAGTCATCACAGCATCATCACATCATCATCGCAGCGTTATCACAGCATCATCACTGCATCATCATATCTTCATCGCAGCATCATCACTGCATCATCACAGTATCATCACAGCATCATCACTGCATCATTACTGCAGAATCACTGCGTCATCACATCATCATCACTACATGATCACTGCATCATCACAGCATCATCACTTCGCCATCACATCATCATTGCATCATCACTGCATCATCTCAGCATCATAATAGTGTCATCAGAGCGTCATCACAGCATCATCACATCATCACATCAACATCACAGCATCATCACTGAAACAGAACTGCATCTTCACAGCATCATCACATCATTCAGACTGCATCATCACAGCATCATCACTGTGTTATCACAACATCATCACTGCATCATCACAATATCATTACAGCATCATCACAACATAATCAGAGCATCATCACAGCATAAACACTGCATAATCACTGCACTATCACAGCATCATCACAGAGTCATCAAGGAATCATCACAGCATTATCACAGAATCTTGGCATTGTTATCAAACCATCATGACTGCGTCATCACTACATCATCACAGCATCATCTAAGCATTATCACAGAATCATTACTGCATAATCACTGCATTATGACAGCGTCGTACCAGTATCATCACTGCATCATCACATCATCATCATTGCATCATCCCATCATCATCATTTCATCATAACAGCATCATCACAACATCATCACAGTATAATCAATCTATCATCACGGCATCATCACAGCGTCATCAGAGCATCATCACAGCGTCATCACTGCGTCATCAAAGCATCACCACTGCATCATCACAGCATCATAACAGTGTCATCGAAACGTCATCACAGAGTAATCACAGGATCATCATATTGTCGTCGCAACGTCATCACAGCATCATCACAGCATCATCACAGCATCATCGCAGCGTCATCACTGCATCTTCACAGCATCATCTCAACATCATCACAGCATCATCACTGCACCATCACTTCATCGTCACAGCATCATTACAACATCATCACAGAAAAATCACTGCATCATCTCTGCATCATCAGAGCATCATTAGAGTATCATGACAGCATCATCACTGCATAATCACTGCATCATCACCTCATCATCACAGCATAATCACAGCATCATCGCAGCATCATTACTGCTTAGTCACTGCATCATCACAGCGTCATCATGGTGTATTCACTGCATCATAACACCATCATATCTGCATCATCACATCATCATTACTGCATCATCACAACATCATCACACCACCATCACAGTGTCATCACTGCATCATCACAGGGTCATCACAGCATCATTACAGCATCATCAATGCATCATCACAGCGTCATCACTATATCATCACTGCATCATCACAGCATCATCACAGAATCATCACTGCGTCATCACTGCATCATTACTGCATCATCACAGCATCATCACAGCATCATCACAGAACCATTACTACATAATCACTGCATCATCACAGCGTCATCACAGTACCAAAACTGCATCATCACAGCATCATCAGAGCGACATCAGAGCATCATCACTGCATGATGACAGCATCATCACTGCATCATCACATCATCATCACATGATCTTCAATGCGTCATCACAGCGTAATCACAAAGTCATCACTTCATCATCAAATTGTCATCACAGCGTCATCACAGCTATATCGCAGCGTCATCACAGCATCACCACAGCATCATCACTGCTTCATCACATCATCATCCCAGCATCATCACAACATCATGACAGCATTATTACTACTTACACACTGCATCATCACAGCGCCATCACTGCATCATCTCAGCATCATCACAGCATCATCCCTGCATCATCACATCATCATCACTGCATTACCACAGCATCACCACAGCATCATCACAGCGTAATCACAGCATCATCACAGCAGGATTGCAGCGTCATCACTGCAGCATCACAACATCATCACAGTATCCTCACAGCATCTTCACTGCATCATCACTACATTGTCACAGCATCATCACATCATCATCACTGCATCATCACAGCATCATCACAGCATAATCTCATCATCATCACAGTATCAGTACTGCAGAATCATTGCATTATCACACCATCATCACAACATCATCGCAGCATCATCATAGCATCACGACAGTGTTATCTGAGCATCACGACAGCGTAATCATAGCGTCATCACAGATTCATCAGAGCATCATTGCAGCATCATCACTGCATCATCACAGTATCATCACATTGTGAGGAATGTTTTAACAATTCGTGTCCATAAAGAACAGCCCTGTCTGCTTCTGTCTGCTTCGGGGCCCTGCAATGGCAGTTTGATTCCTTAACCACAGATGCAGTGTGCCCCAGTCTCCCCCTCATTCTAGTCAAGTTATCAAGTCTTCAGAAAATACTCCTCAAATTCTTGAGCTTGTTTGCCTTTGTTATTCCGGATTTCTATTTCTAACAGTTACAGCCTTTTTTTCTGTTGTTTTGTCTTCTTCGAAATTAACTTAACGCGGCTATAGGTGTGGCTGTCCCTGTGAATGGCTGGTGAGGAATGTTTTAATTACTTGTGAAGTGTCAATAAGAAAGCTATTTGTGTTTGTATGACGTCTTTGATGTCTGGGAGCCTCAGAATAACTGATAACAATTAGTGACTGTTATGGAATACTATGCAGGCCTCTGATATCTGGCCAGGTGTCCAAGAGATTAAGAAGAGGAAAAAAAAAGAAGCTGAAGGACGGCTAGGAGACAAGACCTGCAGGGGATGCTCTATAAACTTGACACGGTGCCAAAGGAGTACAAAGGGGAAGGACAAGAAAAAAACTTGGAGAGGAAGACTACGAGCCTTCAGCATGAAAGACCCCTAGAGACCCCCAGAGGGACCACCGGAGACTGATGCGCATGCTCCAGTAGGAGGGACTGGACCCCGGAAGCTAATTATAATAACCTATTTTTTTTAGAAGTAGTAATGAATATGTATTAGTCTAGGAGTATAAAAATCAGCTCCTTGATGTGGCTGGTGTGAGTCCTGGTGGAGCGGAAACTCCCGGTGCACCCAGCGCTGTTTGCTTACTTCTATTCTTTTAATAAATCCTATTTTCTTACTTAAACCTATTTTGAAGACTGAGCTATTTATAACAACATCATAGTAACATCATCACAATATCATTGCAGAATCATCACTGCATGATCAGAGCATCATATCAGCATAATCACAGCATCATTAGTGCAGAATTACTGCATCATCACATCATGATCAATGCGTCAACACATCATAATCACAGCATCATCAGAGCATCATCACTGCGTCATCACAGCATCATTACTACGCCATCACAGCGTCATAACAGCATCATCACTGCATCATCACTGAATAATCACAGCATCATCACAACATCATCACAGTGTCATGACAGCATTATCACGGCATAGTCACTGCATCATCACCGCATTATCACAGCATTATCATGGTATCATTACTGCTTACACACTGCATCATCACAGAGTCATCACAGCATCATCAAAAAATCATCACAGCGTCATCACAGCGTTATTACTGCATCATCACTGCATCATCATAGCATCAACAGAGCATCGTCACAACGTCATAACAGCATCATCACAACGACATCACAGCATCATCACTGCATCAACACATCATCATTACAACATCATCACTGCGTCATCAGAGCATCATCAAAAAATCATCACAGCGTCATGAGTGCATCATCACTGCATAATCACTGCATTATCTCAGCATCATCAAAGCACCATTATTGCATAATCATTGCATCATCACATCATCATCACTGCATCATCACATCGTCATCACTGCATCTTCACTGCATAATCACTGCATCATCACAGCATCATCCCAGCGACACCACTGCATCATCACGGCATCATCGCAACATCATCACTGCATCATCACAGCAGCATCACAGCAGCATCACAGCATCATCACAGCAGCATCAGAGCATCATCACAGCATCATCACAACATAATCATAGCATCACCACAGCATAATCACAGCATCATCACTGCGCCATTACAGCATCATCACAGCAGCGTTGCAGCATGATCACTGCATCATCACATAATCATCAAAACATAATCATAGCATCATCACAATATCATCACAGCATCATGACAGCATCATCACTGCATCAGAACTGTATCAGAACTGCATCATCACATCATCATCACAAAATTATTACAGAGTAATCACAGCATCATCACTGCATCATCACAGCATCATCACCGCATTATTACAGCATCATCACAGCATCATTACTGCTTACTCACTGCATCATCACAACATAATCACAGTATCATCACTGCATCATCACTGCATCATAACTGCGTCATCACTTCAGCAGCGCAGCGTCATCAAAGCATTATCACTGCATAATCACTGCATCATGACAGCATCATCAATGTGTCATCACAGCATCATCACAGCATCATCACAACATCGTCACAGCATCATCTCACTGCATCATCACAGCATCATCACTGCAACATCTCAGCATCATCACTTCATCATCACTGCATAATCATTTCATAATCACAGCATCATAACTGCATTCTCGTCACAAAATCATAAGTGTCATCACAGCATGTTCACTGCATAATCACTGCTTCTTCACTGCATCATCACGGCATCATCACTACGTCATAACAGCGTCATCACAGCATCATCACTGCATAATCATTTCATCATCACAGCAGCATAACTGCATCATCATCACAACATCATAACAGTGTCATCACAGCATCATCCCAGCATCATCATTGTGTCATCAGAGCGTCAACACTACGTCATCACAGCATCATCAGTAAATCATCACAGTGTCATCACAGTATCATCACTGCATCATCAGTGCATCATCACAACATCATCACAGTTTTATAACAGCATCATCACAGCATAATCACTGCATCATCACCACATCTTTGCAGCATCATCACAGCATCATTACTGCATAATCACTGCATTATCATAGCGTCATCACACTATCATCACTGCATCGTCACAGCGTCATCACAGTGTCATCACTGCATCGTCACATGATCATCGCAGCGTCATCTCAGTGTCATCACAGCATCATCACATCATCATCGCAGCGTCATCACAGCATCATCAATCCGTCATCAAAGTCAAGGCGTCATCACAGCATTATCACTGTATCATCACAGAATCACCACAGCATCATTACTGTGTCATCACAGCGTCACAACAGAATCATAAGAGCATCATCATAGCATCATCACAACATCATCACAGTATCATCACTACATCATCAGAGCATCATCAGAGAGATATCACAGCGTCATGACTACATCATCGGAGCATCATAACATCATCGTCACTGCATTATCACATGATCATCGCAGCGTCATCACATCATCATCTCATAATCTTCACTGCGTCATCACAGCATCATCAGAGCATCATTACAGTGTCATAACAGCATCATCATCACAGCATCAAGGCAGCGTTATCACGGCATCGTCACAGCATCATCACAACATCATCACAGCATCATCAGAGCATCATTACTACTTACTCACTGCATCATCGCAGCATCATCACAGCATCATCACAACATAATAAGTGTCATCACAGCATCGTCACTGCATCATCACTGCATTATCACTGCATCATCTCAGCATCATCAGAGCATCATCACAGCGTCATCACTGCATCGTCACAGCATCACCACAACATCATCACACCATCGTCACTGCATCATCACTGCATTATCACTGCATCATCGCAGCATCATCAGATCATCATCACAGCGTCATCACTGCATCATCATAGCATCATCTCAGCATCATCACTGCCTCATCACTGCGTCATCACAGTGTCATCACTACATCATCACAGCATCATCACTGTATCATCACACCATCATCAAAACATCATCACAGCATCATCACTGTATCATCACCGCATCATCACAGCATCATCAGAGCGACATCACAGTGTCATCACTACATCAGCACAGCATCATCACTGCATCGTCACCGCATCATCACTGCATCATCACAGCGTCATCACAGTGTCATCACTGCATCATCATATCATTATCACCGCATCATCAGTGTCATCACAACATCATCAAAGCGTCATCACAACGTCATCACAGCATCATCACAGCATCTACATTGCCTCATCAGAGAATCATCAAAGCATGATCACTGCGTCACCACAGCGTCATCACAACATCATCACTGAATCATCACTGCATCAGCACAGCATCATCATAGCATCATCAAAGTATCAGCACAACATCATCACAGCATCTTCACTGCATCATCACTGCATCATCTCTGCATCACCACAGCATCATCACTGCGTAATCAAAACATCATCACAGCATCATTATAGCGTCAACACAGCATCATGACTGTGTCATCAGAGCGTCATCACAGCATAATCAGAGCATCATCACAGCAGCACCAGAGCAGCATCATGGCGTCATGACAGAATCATCACTACGTCATCAAATTGTCATCACAGCAAACCACAGCATCATTGCAGCATCATAACAGCATCATCAAAGCATCTTTACTGCTTACTCACTGCATCATCACAGCGTCATCACACTATTGTCAGTGCATCTTCAGAGCATCATCACTGCATCATCACACCATAATCACCACATCATCACACCGTCATCACTGCATTATCACTGCATCATCACAGCATCATCAATGCATCATCACAGCGTCATCACTATATCATCACTGCATCATCACAGCATCATCACAGAATCATCACTGCATCATTACTGCATCATAACAGCATCCTCACAGCATCATCACAGAATCATTACAACATAATCACTGCATCATCACAGCGTCATCACAGTACCATAACTGCATCATCACAGCATCATCACAGCATCATCAGAGCGACATCAGAGCATCATCACTGCATCATGAAAGCATCATCACTGCCTCATCACATCATCATCACATAATCTTCAATGTGTCATCACAGCGTAATCACAAAGTCATCACTTCATAATAAATTGTCATCACAGCGTCATCACAGCATCATCACAGCTGTATCGCAGCGTCATCACAGCATCATCACAGCATCATCACTGCGTCATCACATCATCATCCCACATCATCACAACATCATGACAGCATCATTACTGCTTACACACTGCATCATCACAGCGTCATCATAGCATAATCTCAGAATCGTCACAGCATCATCACTGCATCATCTCAGCATCATCACATCATCAGTGTCATCACAGCATCATCACTGCGTCATCACAGCATCATCACAGCTTCATAGCTGCATAATCACAGCATCATCACTGCATAATCACAGCATCATCACCGCATCATCCCAGCATCATCACAACATCATGACAGCATCATTACTGCTGACTCACTGCATCATCACATCATCATAAAAACATCATCACTGTGTCATCACAGCATTATCAGAGCTTCATCACAGCATCATCATTCCGTAGTCACAGCGTCATCAGAACGACATCAGAGCATCATCACAGCATCATCCCATATTCATCACAGCATCATCACATCACCATCACTGCATCATCACAGAATCATCATCTCAGCATCTTCGAAGTGTCATCAGTGCATCGTTACAGCATCATCACAATATCATCACAGCATCATAAATGCATAATCACTGCATCATCACCGCATCATCATAGGGTCATCACAGCATCATCACAGAATAAACTCAATATCATCAAAGCATCATTATTGCTTATTCAGTGCATCATCACAGCATCATCACAGTATCATCACTGCATCATCACAGCATCATCTCAGCGTCATCAAAGAATTATTACTGCATAATCACTGCATCATCACAGTGTCATCAGAGTATCATCACTGCATCATCATATCATCATCACAGTGTCATCACAGCATCCTCACACCATGATCATAACGTCATCACAGCGTCATCACAGCATCATCACATCATCATCACTGCATCATCACAGCATCATCACAGCATCATCACTGCATCATAACAGCGTCATCACAGCATCATCAAATCATCATCACTGTATCATCACAGTGTCATCACAGCATCATCACATCATCATCACAGCATCATAACAGCGTCATCACATCATCATCACAGCATCATAACAGCGTCATCACAGCATCATCACATCATCATCATTGCTTCATCGCAGCGTCATCGCTGCATCATCACAGCATCATCACAATGTCCTTGCAGCATCATCACAGCATCATCACAGCATAATCACAGCATCATCACAACATCATAAGAGCGTCATTAGCATCATAACAGCACCATCACCGTGTCATCGCAGTGTCACCAGAACATCAGCACATTATCATCGCAGCGTCAAAAAAATATAATCATAGCATCATCACAGCATTATCACTGCATCATCAATGAATCATCACAGCATAATATCAGCAACATCACAGCATCATTACTGCTTACTCACTGCATCATAACAGCGTCATCACAGTATCATCACTGCATCATCACAGCATCATCACTACATCATCACTGCATCATCAATGAATCATCGCAGAATCATCACTGCATCATAATTACATAATCACAGCGTCATAAATGCATCATCACAGTGTCATCACAGCATCATGTCAGCATCATCACAGCATCACGACAGGGTCATCACAGCATCATCACTGCATCATTACAGCGTCATCACAGCATAATCATAGCATCATCACAACACCACCACAGCGTCATAACAGTATCATCACTGCGTCATCACTACATCATCACAGCATCATCACATCATCATCATTGCATCATCACAGCGTCATCGCTGCATCATCACAGCATCATCACAGCATCATCACAACATCATAAGAGCGTCATTAGCATCATAACAGCACCATCAGTGTCATCGCAGTGTCACCAGAACATCAGCACATCATCATCGCAGCGTCAACAAAACAGAATCATAGCATCATCACAGCATCATCACTGCATTATCAGTGCATCTTCACAGCAACATCTCAGCATCATCTCACCATCATTACTAATTACTCACTGCATCATCACAGCGTCATCACAGTATCATCACTGCATCATCACAGCATCATCACATCATCATCACAACATCATGTAAGTGTCATCACAGCATAATCACTGTGTCATCACTATGTCATCACAGCAAAATCACAATATCATCACAACGTCATTAAAGTGTCATAACTACATCATCACTGCATCATAACTGCATCATCACTGCATCACCACATCGTCACCACAGCGTCATCGCAGCAACATCACAGCATCATCACTGCATCGTAAATGCATCATCACGGTATCATCACAGCATCATCACAGCATCACAACAGCATTATCAGAGCATCACAACAGCCTCAACACAGTGTCACCACAGCAACATCACAGAATCATCACAGCATAATCGCAGCGTCACTACAGCATCATTACTGCATAATCACTGCATCATTACAGCATCATCACTGCATCATCACTGCGTCATCACAACGTTATCACAGTATCATCACTGCATCATCATATCATCATCGCAGCGTCATCACTGCATCATCACAGCATCATCATTGCGTCATCACAAAATCATCACAACATCATCGCAGCATCATCACAGCATCACGACAGTGTTACCAGAGCATCACAGCAGTGTCATCACAGTGTCATCACAGAATCATCACATAGTCATCACAACATCATCGCAGTGTCATAAATGCCTCATCACTACATCATCACAACATAATCATAGCATCATCACAGCATCATCACTGTATCAGCAATGCATCGTCACAGCATTAACAAATCATCACTGCACCATCACATCATCATCACTGCATCACCAATGTTTCATCTCAGCGTCATCACAGTATCAATACTGCGGAATCACTGCGTCATCACATCAAAATATCTGCATCATCACATCACCATCACTGCATCATCATATCATCATAACTGCATCATCACTGCGTCATCACAGCATCATCACAGCGTTATCACATAATCACGATGCGGTCATCACAGAGTCATCGCAGAATCATCACAGCATCATCACTGTGTCATCACAGCGTCGTCACAGCATCATCACAATATCATCACAGCTTCATCACAGCCTCATATCTGCATCATCACTGCATAATGACTGCATCATAACAGCATCATAACTACGTCATCATATTGTCATCACAGCATCATCACAGAATCACGACAGCGTCATCACAATATCACGTCAGGGTCATCACAGCATCATCACTGCATAGTCACAGAATCATGACCGCGTCATCCCTGCATCATCACATCATCATCCCTGCATCATCACATCATCATCACTGCATCATCACAGCATTATCACAGCATCATCAAAGCATCATCACAGCGTAATCACAGCATCATCACAGCATCACAACAGCGTCATCACTGCAGCATCACAGCATCATCACAGTATCCTCAGAGCATCTTCACTGCATCATCACTACATTGTCACAGCATCATCACATCAACATCACTGCATCATCACAGCATAATCTCAGCATCATCACAGTATCAGTACTGCACAATCATTGCATCATCACACCATCATCACATCATCGCAGCATCATCATAGCATCACAACAGTTTTATCTGAGCATCACGGCAGTGTAATCATAGCGTCATCACAGATTCATAAGAGCATCATTGCAGCGTCATCACTGCATCATCACAGTACCATCACATCATAGCAACATCATGACAACATCATAGCAGAATCATCACTGCATCATCAGAGCATCATCTCAGCATAATCACAGCATCATTAGTGCAGAATCACTACATCATCACATCATCATCACTGCATCATCACATCATCATCACAGCATCATCAGAGCATCATCACTGCTTCATCATTACATAATCATAGCATCTTTACTGCTTCATCACTGCATCATCAATGCATCATCACAACGCCATCTGAGTATCATCACAGCATCATCACAGCGTCATCACAGCATCACAACAGTGTCATCGCAGCATCAACACAGCATCATTACATCATGATTATGCGTCATCAGAGCGTCATCGCAGCATCCTCACAGCATCATCATAGTACCACTACAGCATCATCACAGAATCACTATAGAGTCATCAAAGCGTCATCACAGCATCATCACAGCATCGTCACTGCGTCATCACAGCATCTTCACATCATCAATACATCATCGAAGCATCATCACTGCGTCATCACAACATCATCACTGCATCATCACAGCGTCATCACAGCATCATCACATCATCATAACAGCATCATCACATCATCACCACAGCATCATCACAGCATCATCACTGCGTCATCACTGCATCGTCACAGTATTATCAAATCATCACTGCACCATCACATCATCATCACTGCATCATCAATGCTTCATCTCAGCGTCATCACAGTATCAATACTGCGGAATCACTGCGTCATCACATCAAAATATCTGCATCATCACATCACCATCACTGCATCATCACTACATCATCACAGCATCATCATTGCATCATCACAGTGTTATCACATAATCACGATAGGGTCATCACAGAATCATCGCAGCATCGTCACAGCATCATCACTGCGTCATCACAACGTCATCACAGCATCATCACAATATCATCACAGCGTCATAACAGCCTCATATCTGCATCATCACTGCATAATGACTGCATCATAACAGCATCATAACTACGTCATCATATTGTCATCACAGCGTCATCACAGCATCATCACAACGTCACGACAGCGTCATCAGAACATCACGACAGGGTCATCGCAGCCTAATCACTGCATCGTCACAGCATCATCACAGCATCATCACTGCATCGTCACATCATCATTGCGTCATCATCAAAGCATAATCACACTGTCATAACTGCATAAACTCTGCATCATCACAGCATCATCACTGCGTCAATACAGCATCATCATTGCATCATCACTGCATCACCTCAGCATCATAACATCATCATTACTACATCATCACAGCATAATCATTGCATCATCACAGCATCACGACAGTGTTATCAGAGCATCACGACAGAGTCATCACAGCGTCATCACAGAATCATCACAGCATCATCGCAGTGTCATCACTGAATCATCACAGCATCATCAAAATATAATCATAGCATCATCACAGCATCATCACTGCATCATCAAGGAATCATCACAGCATCATCTCAGCAACATCACAGCATCATTACAGCTTACTCACTGCATCATAACAGCGTCATCACAGTATCATCACTGCATCATCACTACATCATCACTGCATCATCACTGAATCATCGCAGAATCATCACTGCATCATAGCTACATAATCACAGCTTCATAAATGCATCATCACAGTGTCATCACAGCGTCATCTCAGCATCATCACAGCATCACGACAGGGTCATCACAGCATCATCACTGCATCATTACAGCGTCATCACTGCATCATCACTGCATCATCACAGCACCATCTCAGCATCATCACAGCGTCATTACTGCTTACTCACTGCATCATCACAGCGTCATCACAACATCATCACAGTGTCATCACAGCATCATCACTGCATAATCACTGCATCATCACGGCATAATCACAACATCATCTCAGCTTCATCACAGAATCATTACTGCATAATCACTGCATCATCACAGCATCATTACAGCATCATAGAATCATAATCACGACAGCATTTCTGCATCATCACTGCATCATCATAGCGTCATCAAAGCATCATCACTACATCATCAAATTGTCATCACAGCATCATCGTGGCCTCATCACGGCGTCATCACAGCATCATCACTGCATCATCACTGCGTCCTCAAAGCATCATCACTGCATCATCAGATCATCATCACATCATCGACACAGCGTCATCACTGCATCAACACAGCGTCACCACATTGTCCTCACTGCATGGTCACAGCATCATCACAACATCATCACAGCATCATCGGATCATCATCACATCATCATTACAGCATCATCACAGAATCGTAGCTGCATAATCACAGCATCATAATAAGGTCATCACAGCGTCATCACAGCATCATCACAGCATCTACACTGCATCATCAGAGAATCATCAAAGTATCATAACTGTGTCACCACAGCGTCATCACAACATCATCACTGAATCATCACTGCACCATCACTGCATCATGACATCATCATCACAGCATCATCATGACATCTAAGCAGCATCATCACAGTATTACGAAGGCATCATCACAGTGTTATCATAGCATCATCACAATATCCTCACAGCATCATCACTGCTTATTCACAGCGTCATCGCAGCTTCATCACTGCTTCATCAGAGCATCATCACAACATTATCACTGCATCATCACAGTCATAACAGCGTCATCACAACGTCATTACTGCATCATCACTGCATCATCACTTCGTAATCAGAGCATCATGACTTCATCATCACAGCACCATTACTGCATCATCACAAAATCATCACAGTGTCATCACAGCATCATCACAGCATCATCACAGTATCATCACTACATCATCACTGCATCATCACAGCATCATCACAATATCATGTAAGTGTCACCACAGCATAATCACTGTGTCATCACAGCGTCATCACAGCATCATCACAGCTTCATAGCTCCATAATCACAGCATCATCACTACATCATTACAGCATCATCATAAATCATCACAAAATCATCAGTGTCATAACAGCATCATCACAGCATTATCACAGAATCATTACTGCATAAACACTGCATCATCACACCGTTATCGCAGTATCATCACTGCATCATCAGAGAATAATCACATCATCATCACAACATCATCAGAGTGCCATCACAGTATCATCACTGCATCATCAGAGCATCATCAAAACATCATCACAGCATCATCATAGCGTCATCACAGCATCATCACTGTGTCATCAGAGCGTCATCACAGCATAATCACAGCATCATCACAGCAGCATCAGAGCAGCATCATGGCCTCATGACAGAATCATCACGACGTCATCAAATTGTCATCAGAGCAGCCCACAGCATCATCACAGCATCATTGCAGCATCATAACAGCATCATCAGTTAGGTGTGTGTGTCGATCTGCTCGAGGGTAGGAAAGCTCTGCAGGAGGATCTGGATAGGCTACACCGATGGGCTGAGGTCAACTGTATGAAGTTCAATAAGGCCAAGTGCCGGGTCCTGCACCTGGGGCGCAACAACCCCAAGCAGAGCTACAGGCTGGGAGATGAGTGGTTGCAGAGCTGCCAGGCAGAGAAGGACCTGGGAGTGATAGTGGACAGTCGGCTGGATATGAGCCAGCAGTGTGCTCAGGTGGCCAAGAAGGCCAACGGCATCCTGGCTTGTATCAGAAACAGTGTGACCAGCAGGGCTAGGGAGGTGATCGTCCCCCTGTACTTGGCTCTGGTGAGGCCGCACCTCGAGTACTGTGTTCAGTTTTGGGCCCCTCGCTACAAGAAGGACATCGAGGTGCTTGAGCGGGTCCAGAGGAGGGCGACGAAGCTGGTGAGGGGCCTGGAGAACAAGTCCTACGAGGAGCGGCTGAGGGAGCTGGGCTTGTTCAGCCTGGAGAAGAGGAGGCTCAGGGGCGACCTTATCGCCCTTAAAGGTGGCTGTAGTGAGGTGGGGGTTGGCCTGTTCTCCCACGTGCCCGGTGACAGGACGAGGGGGAATGGGCTTAAGTTGCGCCAGGGGAGTTTTAGGTTAGATGTTAGGAAAAACTTCTTTACTGAAAGGGTTGTTAGGCACTGGAACAGGCTGCCCAGGGAGGTGGTGGAGTCACCATCCCTGGAAGTCTTTAAAAGACGTTTAGATGTAGAGCTTAGGGATATGGTTTAGTGGGGACTGTTAGCGTTAGGTCAAAGGTTGGACTCGATGATCTTGAGGTCTCTTCCAACCTAGAAATTCTGTGATTCTGTGTGATTCTGTGATCAAAGCATCTTTACTGCTTACTCACTGCATCATCACAGCGTCATCACACTACTGTCAGTGCATCATCAGAGCATCATCACTGCATCATCACACCATAATCACAAAATCATCACACCGTCATCACAGTGTCATAACTGCATCATCACAGGGTCATCACAGGGTCATAAATGCATCATCACATAGTCATCACAACATCATCGCAATGTCATAAATGCATCATCACTACATCATCACAACATAATCATAGCATCATCACAGCATCATCACTGTATCATCACTGCATCGTCACAGCATTAGCAAATCATCACTGCACCATCACATCATCATCACTGCATCATCAATGCTTCATCTCAGCGTCATCACAGTATCAATACTGTGGAATCACTGCATCATCACATCAAAATATCTGCATCATCACATCACCATCACTGCATCATCACATCATCATCACAAAATCATTACAGCATCATCACTGCGTAATCATATCATCATCACTGCGTCATCACTGCATCATCACTGCATCATCACAGCATCACCTCAGCATCATCACAGCATCATTACTTCAGAATCACAGCATCATCACAGCATCATCACTGCATCATCACAGCGTTATCACATAATCACGATACGGTCATCACAGAGTCATCGCAGAATCATCACAGCATCATCACTGCGTCATCACAGCGTCGTTACAGCATCATCACAATATCATCACAGCCTCATATCTGCATCATCACTGTATAATGACTGCATCATAACAGCATCATAACTACGTCATCATATTGTCATCACAGCATCACGACAGGGTCATCACTGCATCGTCACAGAATCATGACAGCATCATCAGAGCTTCAACACAACATCATCACATCATCATCCCTGCATCATCACATCATCATCACTGCATTATCACAGCATCGTCACAGCGTCATCACAGCATCATCACAGCAGGATCGAAGCGTCATCACTGCAGCATCACAGCATCATCACAGTATCCTCACAGCATCTTCACTGCATCATCACTACATTGTCACAGCATCATCACATCATCATTACTGCATCATCACAGCATCATCACAGCATAATCTCAGCATCATCACTGTATCAGTACTGCAGAATCATTGCATCAGCACTGCATCAGCACTGCATTAGCACAATGTCATCTCAGTATCATCACAGCATTATCACAGCGTCATCACAGCATCACGACACTGTCATCGCAGTGTCATCACAGCATCATTACATCATCATAACTGCGTCATAAGAGCGTCATCGCAGCATCCTCACAGCATCATCATAGTACCACTACAGCATCATCACAGAATCACTATAGCGTCATCAAAGAGTCATCACAGCATCATCACTGCATCATCACATCATCACCACAGCATCATCGCAGCATCATCGCAGCATCATCACTGCGTCATCACAACAACATCACAGCGTCATCACTGCATCATCACAGCGTCATCACTGCATCATCACAGCATCATCACATCATCATAACAGCATCATCATATCATCACCACAGCATCATCGCAGCATCATCACAGCATCATCACTGCGTCATCACAACATAATCACTGCATGATCACTGCATCATCACAGCATCATAACATCATCATCAGAGCATCACAGCATCATCACAGCATCATCACTGGATCATCACAACAACATGACAGTGTCATCAAAGCGTCATCATAGCATTATCAAAGCATTACAACATCATCTTCGCAGCGTCATAACAGCATCATCATATCATCACCACAGCATCATCGCAGCATCATAACTGCGTAAAAACTGCATCATCACAGCATCATTACTACGTCATCAAAGCATCATAACAGCATCATCACAGCATCATCACATCGCCATGACAGCATCATCAGTGCATCATCACTGCATCATCACATGAAGTGCATCATCATTGCATCATCACAGAATCATCACAACATCATCGCAGCATTGTCACAGCGTTACGACAACGTTATCAGACCATCACGACAGCATCATCACAGCGTCATGACAGAATCATCACATCGTCATCACAGCATCATCGCAGCCTCATAACTGCATCATCACAGCATCATCAAAACATTATCTTACTATCATCACAGCATTATCACTGTATCATCACTGCATCGTTATAGCATCATCTCAGCATTATCACAGTATCAATACTGCAGAATCACTGAATCATCACATCATCATCAGTGCGTCATCACATCATCATCACTACATCATCACATAATCACCACTGCATCATCACAGTGTTATCACATCATCATCACAGCATTATCACATCATTATCACTGCATCATCACAGCATCATCGCAGCATCATCACGTCATCATCGCAGCATAATCACTGCATCGTCACAGCATCATCACAGCATCATCACTGCATCGTCACATCATCATCGCGTCGTCATCAAAGCATAATCACAGTGTCATAACTGCATAAACTCTGCATCATGACAGCATAATCACTGCGTCAATACAGCATCATCATTGCATCATCACTGCATCACCTCAGCATCATAACATCATCATTACTACATCATCACAGCATAATACTTGCATCATCACAACATCATCGCAGCATCATCACAGCATCACGACAGCGTTATCAGAGCATCACGACAGAGTCATCACAGTGTCATCACAGAATCATCACAGCATCATCACTGCATCATCACAGCATCATTACTGCTTACTCACTGCATCATAACAGCGTCATCACAGTATCATCACTGTATCATCACAGCATCATCACTACATCATCACTGCATCATCAATGAATCATCGCAGAATCATCATTGCATCATAGCTACATAATGACAGCGTCATAAATGCATCATCACAGTGTCATCACAGCGTCATCTCAGCATTGTCACAGCATCACGACAGGGTCATCACAGCATCATCACTGCATCATTACAGCGTCATCACAGCATAATCACAGCATCATCACAACACCACCACAGCGTCATCACAGTATCACGACAGCGTCATAACAGTATCATCACTGCATCATCACTACATCATTGCAGAATCATCACTGCATCATCACTGCATCAACACAGCATTATCACTGCGTCATCACAGCGTACTCACTACATCATCACTACATAATCACAGCATAATTACAGCGTCATCAATACATCACCACTGCATCATAAGAGCATCATCTCAGTATCATTACAGTATCATTACTGCATAAACACGGCATCATCACAGCGTCATCACAGTATCATCACTGCATCATCATAACTTCATTGCAGAGTCATCACTGCATCATCACAGTATCATCACTGCATCATTACTGCAGAATCACTGCGTCATCACATCATCATCACTACATGATCACTGCATCATCACAGCATCATCAGAGTCATCACAACATCATCGTAGGTTCATTACTGCTTACTCACTGCATCATCACAGCGTCATCATAGTATCATCACATCATCTTCACTACTTAATCACAGCGTCATCACTGCATCATCAGTGCACCATCACAGCATCATCACAGAATCACAACAGTGTCATCACTGCTTCATCACAGCATCACCACAGCATCATAAGAGCTTCATCACTGCTTCATCACGGCATCATCACATCATCATCACAGCATCATCATGCCATCACAGCAGCGTCATCACAGTATTTCGACAGCGTCATCACCGCGTTATCATAGCATCATCACAATATCGTCACAGCATCATCACTGCTTATTCACAGCATCATCGCGGCTTCATCACTGCTTCATCAGAGCATCATCACAACATTATCGCTACATCATCACAGTGTCATCACAGCATCATCACAGCCTCATAACTGCATCATCACAGCGTCATTACAGCATCGTAACTGCATCCTCACTGCATCATCACCGCATCACCATCATCACAGCATCACAAGGTATGATGACACTGTGATGACACTGTAAGGACGCTGTGATGATGCTGTGATGATGCGGTGATGATGCTGTGATGATACTATGGTGATGCTGTGATGATGCTGTGATGCTCTGATCATGTGTGCTGTGCATCACAGCGTCATCACAGCATCATCACAGCGTCATCAAATTATCATCACTGCATCATCAGAGCATCACCAGAACTTCATCCCAGCATCATCAAAGCAACATCTCAGTGTCATCACAGCGTCACTACTGCAACATCACTGCATCATCAGAGCATCATCAGAGCATTGGTGTAGATACACTTCAGCTGGGCCATTGCCCTATCCTCCGGCCTTGCCATTGTTCCCCCTGGCACAGCCCCAACAATCCTTGCTTCAGCCCCATCCCCCTTCTTACCTAGTTTAAAGCCCTCTCAATGAGCCCTGCCAGCTCCTGGCCCAGGATCCTTTTTCCCCTAAAAGATAGGGACCCGTCTGCGGCCATCAGGCCAGGTGCTGAGTAAAGTGCCCCATGGTCAAAAAAAAACAAGATTTCTGCGTTGGCACAAGAAATGATGCTGTGGTGATGCTGTGGTGATGCTGTTGTGATGATGCTGTGATGATGATTTCATGGTGCTGTGATGACGCTTTGATGATGTTGTGATGATGCTTTCATGACGCTGTGATAACGCTGTGATGGTGCTGTGATGAGCTTGTGATGAAGTTCTGGTGATGCTCTGATGATGCAGTGATGATAATTTGATGACGCTGTGATGCTGTGATGATGCCGGGATGATGCTCTGATGATGCTGTGATGATGCTGCGATGATGCTGTGATGACGCTGTGATGACGCTGTGATGATGCAGTCATGATGCTCTGATGATGCTCTGATGAAGCTGTGATGATGCTCTGATGATGCACTGATTATGATGTAATGATGCAGTGATGACGCTCTAATGATGCTGTGATGATGCTCTGATGAAGCTGTGATGATGCTTTGATGACGCTGTGATGACGATGTTATTATGCTGTGATGACGCTGTGATGATGCTGTTATGACAATTTGATGATGCTGTGATTATGCAGCTATGATGCTCTCAGGATGATATGATGATGCAGTGATGATGCTGTGATGACGCTGTCATGATGCTGTGATGACGCTGTCGTGATTCAATGATGATGCTGTGATGACGCTGTGATGATGCTGTGATGATGCACAGAGTACGCTGTCTTGATGCTGTGATGATGCTCTAATGATGTTGTGCTGATGTAGTGTTTATGCAGTGATGATGCTGTTATTATACTGTGATGAAGCTTTGATGATGCTGTGATGATGCTGTGATGATGTTGTGATGACGCTTTGATGATGCTGTGATTATACAGCTATGATGCTGTCATGATTATATGATGATGCAGTGATGATGCTGTGATGATGCTGTGACGACGCTTTGATGATGCTTTGATTATACAGCTATGATGCTGTCATGTTTATATGATGATGCAGTGATGATGCCGTGATGATACTGTGATGACACTGAATACGCTGTGATGATGCTGTGATGCTTTCATGATGCTATGATGATGCTGTGATGATGCTGTGATGGTGCAATGATGACACTGCGATGATGCTGTGATGATGCAGTGATGATGCATTGATAACGCTGCAATGATGCTGCGATGATATTGTCATGATGCTGTGATGATGCAGTGATGACACTGCGATGATGTTGTTATCTGATGCTGCACCATCAGATGTATTGATGATGCATTTATGATGATGTGTTTATGCTGTGATGACGCTGTGATGATGCAGTGATAATGCAGTGTTGATGCAGTTATGACGCTGTGTTGAGGCTCTGATAGTATTGTGATGATGCTGTGATGATGGTGTGATGACACTGCGATGATGCTGTGATGACGCCGTGATGACGCTCTGATGACGCTGTGATGCTCTGATGATTGTGTGATGACGCAGTGATGAGATTGCGATGATATTGTAATGATGCAGTGACGATGCTGTGATGATGCAGTGATGATGCTTTGGTGATGCTGTGATGATGCTCTGATGATGCTGTAATGACGGAGTGATGATGCAGTGATGATGCTGTGATGACGCTGTTATGACACTTTGATGATGCTGTGATGCTGTGATGATGTTGGTATGATGATGTAATGATCCAGTGATGATGCTGTGATGATGTTGTGATGGTGCTGTGATGATGCTGTGATCATGCTGTGATGATGCAGTGATACCGTTGCGATGAAACAGTGATGATTCTGTGATGATGCAGTGATGGCGACGCTGTGATGCATTGATGATGCTCTGATGATGCTGCGATGATGCTGTTGTGATGCTTTGATGATGCAGTGATGATGCAGTGATGATTCTGTGGTGACGTTGAGATGATGCTGTGATGACGCCTGGATGATGCAAAGATGACGCTGTGATGATGCTGTTGTGATGCTGTGATGATGCAGTGATGATGCTGTGATGACACAGTGATGGTGCAGTGATGATGTGATGATGACGCTGTGATGATTCTGTGATGACGCTGTGATGACGCTGTGATGATGCTGTGGTGATGCATTGATGACACTGTGATGATGCTGTGAGGATGTTCTGATGATGCAGTGATGACGCTGTGATGATGCTGTTGTGATGCTCTGATTATGCTGTGATTATGCTGTCATGACACTGTGATGATGTTGTGATGATGCTGTAATGATGCTGTGATGATGCTGTGATGACTCTGTGATGATGCTGTGATGATGCAGTGATGATGCTGTGATGACGCTTTGATAACGCTTTGATTATTTGATGATGCTGTGATGATGCTGTGATGACGCTGTGATGACGCTGTGATTCTGTGATGATGTTGTGATGATGCTGTGGTGATGCTGTGATGACGTTTTCATGATGCAGTGATCATGATGTTATGATGCTGTGATAATGCTTTGATGACGCTTTGATGACACTGTGATGATGCAGTGATGATGCTGTGATGATCAGTGATGGTGCTACGATGATACTGTTGTGATGCTGTGATGATGCTGTGATGACGCTTTGATGACACTATGATAATGTTGTGATAATGCAGTAATGATGCAGTGATGATGCTGTGATGACACTGCGATGATGCTGTGATGATGTAGTGATGATGCTGTGATGATGCTGTAATAATGTTGTTATGATATAATGATGCTGTAGTGATGCCGTGATGATGCTCTGATGACACTTTGATGATGCTTTGATGCTTTGATGATGCTGTGATCATGCTCTGATGATGATGTAATGATGCAGTGATGAAGCATTGATGATGCTGTGATGACGCTTTGATGACGCTGTGATGATTTTGTTATGATTCTGTTGTGATGCTGTGATGATGCAGTGATGATGCTGCGATGAAGCTGTTGTGATGCTGTGATGATGCTGTGTTGACGCTTTGATGACACTATGATAATGTTCCGATGATGCAGTAATGATGCAGTGATGACGCAGTGATGATGCTGTAATGATACAGCGATTATGCTGTGATGATGTTGTGATTATGCTGTGATGACGCTACGATAATGCTGTTATGATGCTGTGATGACGCTGTGATCATGCAGTGATCATGCTGTGATGATGCATTGATGACGCTGCGATGATGCTTTGATGATTCTGTGAAGATGCAGTGATGACGATGTGATGACACTGTGATGATGCTGTTATGACACAGTGATGATGCAGTGATGATGCTGTGACGATGTAGTGGTGATGACGCATTGATGACACTGTGATGATGATGTGATGATGCTGTGATGACTATGATGATGCAGTGATGACACTGTGATGGCACTGTGATGCCTTGTTGAAGCTCTGATGATGCATTGATAATGCACTGATTATGTAGTGATGATGTTGTCTTGATACTGTGATGATGCTGTGATGATACTGTGATGACGGTTTTATGACACTGTGATTATGTTCTGATGACCCAGTGATCATGCTGTGATGATGCAGTGATGACGCGGTGATGATGCTGTTGTGATGGTCTGATGATGCTGTGATGACGGTTTGATGACACTGTAATGATGTTCTGATGATGCAGTGATGATGCAGTGATGATGCTGTGATGACGCTGCGATGATGCTGTTGTGATGCTCTTATAATGCTATGATGACGCTTTGTTGACACTTTGATGTGGTTGTGATGATGCAGTGATGATGCTGTGATGATTCTGTGATGCTCTGATTATGATGTTATGATGCTGTGATGATGCTGTGATGACGCTTTGATCACTGCATCATCACTGTATCGTCACTGCATCACCACAGCATCATCACTGTGTAATCAAAACATCATCACAGCCTCATAACTACATAAACACTGCATCATCACAGCATCATCACTGCGTCATCACAGCGTCATAACAGCATCATCACAACATCATCATTGCATCATCACTGCATCATCTCAGCATCATAATAGTGTCATCAGAGCGTCATCACAGTCATCACAACATCATCACATCATCATCGCAGCGTCATCACAGCATCATCACTGCATCATCATATCTTAATCGCAGCGTCATCACTGCATCATCACAGTATCATCACAGCATCATCACTGCATCATTACTGCAGAATCACTTCGTTATCACGTCATCATCTCTACATGATCACTGCATCATCACAGCATCATCACTTCGCCATCTCAACATCATCATTGCATCATCACAACATCAATACAGCATCATTACAGCATCATCACAGCATCATCACATCATCACAGCATCATCACAGCATCATCACTGCAACAGAACTGCATCTTCACAGCATCATCACATCATTCAGACTGCATCATCACAGCATCATCACTGTGTTATCACAACATCATCACTGCATCATCACAATATCATCACAGCATCATCACAACATAATCAGAGCATCATCACAGCATAAACATTGCATAATCACTGCACTATCACAGCATCATCACAGAGTCATCAAGGAATCATCACAGCATCATCACAGAATCTTGGCATTGTCATCAAAGCATCATCACTGCAACAGAACTGCATCTTCACAGCATCATCTCAGCATTTTCACAGAATCATTACTGCATAATCACTGCATTATGACAGTGTCGTACCAGTATCATCACTGCATCATCACAGCGTCATCATTGCATCATCCCATCATCATCATTTCATCATAACAGCATCATCACAACATCATCACAGTATAATCAATCTATCATCACAGCATCATCACAGCGTCATCAAAGCATCACCACTGCATCATCACAGCATCATAACAGTTTCATCGAAACGTCATCACAGAGCAATCACAGGATCATCATATCGTCGTCGCAACGTCATCACAGCATCATCACAGCATCATCGCAGCATCATCGCAGCGTCATCACTGCATCTTCACAGCATCGTCACAACATCATCACAGCATCATCACATCATCATCACTGCACCATCACTTCATCGTCACAGCATCATTACAGCATCATCAGAGCATCACCACTGCATCATCATTGCATCATGACATAATCATCACAGTGTCATCACAGCATCATCACTATGTCATCACAGCGTCATAGCTGCATAATCTCAGCATCATCACAGCATCATCACAGCATCATCATATCATCATCACCACATAATCACAGTGTCATCACAGCATCATAACTGCGCCATCACTGCATCATCACAGCATCTTCGCATTGTCATCACAGCATCATCTCTGCGTCCTGACTGCATCTTCACAGCATCATCACTACAGCATCAGAGCATTATCTCAGTGTCATCCGAATATCATTACAGCATAATCACTGCATTATCACAGCATCATCACATTATCATCATTACAACATCATCACAGAAAAATCACTGCATCATCTCTGCATCATAAGAGCATCATTAGAGTATCATGACAGCATCATCACTGCATAATCACTGCATCATCACCTCATCATCACAGCATAATCACAGCATCATCGCAGCATCATTACTGCTTAGTCACTGCATCATCACAGCGTCATCACGGTGTATTCACTGCATCATAACACCATCATATCTGCATCATCACATCATCATTACTGCATCATCACACCACCATCACAGTGTCATCACTGCATCATCACATGGTCATCACAGCATCATCACAGCATCATCACAGAATCATCACTGCGTCATCACTGCATCATTACTGCATCATAACAGCATCATCACAGCATCATCACAGAACCATTACTACATAATCACTACATCATCACAGCGTCATCACAGTACCAAAACTGCGTCATCACAGTATCATCAGAGCGACATCAGAGCATCATCACTGCATGATGACAGCATCATCACTGCATCATCACATCATCATCACATGATCTTCAATGCGTCATCACAGCGTAATCACAAAGTCATCACTTCATCATCAAATTGTCATCACAGCTATATCGCAGCGTCATCACAGCATCACCACAGCATCATCCCAGCTTCATCACAACATCATGACAGCATTATTACTACTTACACACTGCATCATCACAGCGTCATCACAGCATCATCTCAGCATCATCACAGCATCATCCCTGCATCATCACATTATCATCACTGCATTACCACAGCATCACCACAGCATCATCACAGCGTAATCACAGCATCATCACAGCAGGATTGCAGCGTCATCACTGCAGCATCACAGCGTCATCACAGTATCCTCACAGCATCTTCACTGCATCATCACTACATTGTCACAGCATCATCACATCATCATCACTGCATCATCACAGCATCATCACAGCATAATCTCATCATCATCACAGTATCAGTACTGCAGAATCATTGCATTATCACACCATCATCACAACATCATCGCAGCATCATCATAGCATCATGACAGTGTTATCTGAGCATCATGACAGCGTAATCATAGCGTCATCACAGATTCATCACAGCATCATTGCAGCGTCATCACTGCATCATGGCTGTGAATGGCTGGTGAGGAATGTTTTAATTACTTGTGAAGTGTCAATAAGAAAGCTATTTGTGTTTGTATGACGTCTTTGATGTCTGGGAGCCTCAGAATAACTGATAACAATTAGTGACTGTTATGGAATACTATGCAGGCCTCTGATATCTGGCCAGGTGTCCAAGAGATTAAGAAGAGGAAAAAAAAAGAAGCTGAAGGACGGCTAGGAGACAAGACCTGCAGGGGATGCTGTATAAACTTGACACGGTGCCAAAGGAGTACAAAGGGGAAGGACAAGAAAAAAACTTGGAGAGGAAGACTACGAGCCTTCAGCATGAAAGACCCCTAGAGACCCCCAGAGGGACCACCGGAGACTGATGCGCATGCTCCAGTAGGAGGGACTGGACCCCGGAAGCTAATTATAATAACCTATTTTTTTTAGAAGTAGTAATGAATATGTATTAGTCTAGGAGTATAAAAATCAGCTCCTTGATGTGGCTGGTGTGAGTCCTGGTGGAGCGGAAACTCCCGGTGCACCCAGCGCTGTTTGCTTACTTCTATTCTTTTAATAAATCCTATTTTCTTACTTAAACCTATTTTGAAGACTGAGCTATTTATAACAACATCATAGTAACATCATCACAATATCATTGCAGAATCATCACTGCATCATCAGAGCATCATCTCAGCATAATCACAGCATCATTAGTGCAGAATTACTGCATCATCACATCATGATCAATGCGTCATCACATCATAATCACAGCATCATCAGAGCATCATCACTGCGTCATCACAGCATCATTACTACGCCATCACAGCGTCATAACAGCATCATCAGAGCATCATCACTGAATAATCACAGCATCATCACAACATCATCACAGTGTCATGACAGCATTATCACGGCATAATCACTGCATCATCACCGCATTCTCACAGCATTATCATGGTATCATTACTGCTTACACACTGCATCATCACAGCGTCATCAGAGCATCATCAAAAAATCATCACAGCGTCATCACAGCGTTATTACTGCATCATCACTGCATCATCATAGCATCAACAGAGCATCGTCACAACGTCATAACAGCATCATCACAACGACATCACAGCATCATCACTGCATCAACACATCATCATTACAACATCATCACTGCGTCATCAGAGCATCATCAAAAAATCATGACAGCGTCATGAGTGCATCATCACTGCATAATCACTGCATTATCTCAGCATCATCAAAGCACCATTATTGCATAATCATTGCATCATCACATCATCATCACTGCATCATCACTGCATCATCACTGCATCATCACTGCATCATCACAGCATCATCCCAGCGACACCACTGCATCATCACGGCATCATCGCAACATCATCACTGCATCATCACAGCAGCATCACTGCAGCATCACAGCGTCATCACAGTATCCTCACAGCATCTTCACTGCATCATCACTACATTGTCACAGCATCATCACATCATCATCACTGCATCATCACTGCATCATCACTGCATCATCACAGCATCATCCCAGCGACACCACTGCATCATCACGGCATCATCGCAACATCATCACTGCATCATCACAGCAGCATCACAGCAGCATCACAGCATCATCACAACATAATCATAGCATCACCACAGCATAATCACAGCATCATCACTGCGCCATTACAGCATCATCACAGCAGCGTTGCAGCATGATCACTGCATCATCACATAATCATCAAAACATAATCATAGCATCATCACAATATCATCACAGCATCATGACAGCGTCATCACTGCATCAGAACTGCATCAGAACTGCATCATCACATCATCATCACAAAATTATTACAGCGTCATCAGAGCATCATCGCTGCATCATCACAGCATGATCACCGCATTATTACAGCATCATCACAGCATCATTACTGCTTACTCATTGCATCATCACAACATAATCACAGTATCATCACTGCATCATCACTGCATCATAACTGCGTCATCACTGCAGCAGCGCAGCGTCATCAAAGCATTATCACTGCATAATCACTGCATCATGACAGCATCATCAATGTGTCATCACAGCATCATCACAGCATCATCACAACATCATCACAGCATCATCTCACTGCATCATCACAGCATCATCACTGCAATATCTCAGCATCATCACTTCATCATCACTGCATAATCATTTCATAATCACAGCATCATAACTGCATTATCATCACAAAATCATAAGTGTCATCACAGCATCTTCACTGCATAATCACTGCATCTTCACTGCATCATCACAGCATCATCACAGCATCATTACTGCTTACTCACTGCATCATCACGGCATCATCACTACGTCATAACAGCGTCATCACAGCATCATCACCGCATCATCCCAGCATCATCACAACATCATGACAGCATCATTACTGCTGACTCACTGCATCATCACATCATCATAAAAACATCATCACTGTGTCATCACAGCATTATCAGAGCTTCATCACAGCATCATCATTCCGTAGTCACAGCGTCATCAGAACGACATCAGAGCATCTTCACAGCATCATCCCATATTCATCACAGCATCATCACATCACCATCACTGCATCATCACAGAATCATCATCTCAGCATCTTCGAAGTGTCATCAGTGCATCGTTACAGCATCATCACAATATCATCACAGCATCATAAATGCATAATCACTGCATCATCACCGCATCATCATAGGGTCATCACAGCATCATCACAGAATAAACTCAATATCATCAAAGCATCATTATTGCTTATTCAGTGCATCATCACAGCATCATCACAGTATCATCACTGCATCATCACAGCATCATCTCAGCGTCATCAAAGAATTATTACTGCATAATCACTGCATCATCACAGTGTCATCAGAGTATCATCACTGCATCATCATATCATCATCACAGTGTCATCACAGCATCCTCACACCATGATCATAACGTCATCACAGCGTCATCACAGCATCATCACATCATCATCACTGCATCATCACAGCATCATCACAGCATCATCACTGCATCATAACAGCGTCATCACAGCATCATCAAATCATCATCACTGTATCATCACAGTGTCATCACAGCATCATCACATCATCATCACAGCATCATAACAGCGTCATCACAGCATCATCACATCATCATCACAGCATCATAACAGCGTCATCACAGCATCATCACATCATCATCATTGCTTCATCGCAGCGTCATCGCTGCATCATCACAGCATCATCACAATGTCCTTGCAGCATCATCACAGCATCATCACAGCATAATCACAGCATCATCACAACATCATAAGAGCGTCATTAGCATCATAACAGCACCATCACCGTGTCATCGCAGTGTCACCAGAACATCAGCACATTATCATCGCAGCGTCAAAAAAATATAATCATAGCATCATCACAGCATTATCACTGCATCATCAATGAATCATCACAGCATAATATCAGCAACATCACAGCATCATTACTGCTTACTCACTGCATCATAACAGCGTCATCACAGTATCATCACTGCATCATCACAGCATCATCACTACATCATCACTGCATCATCAATGAATCATCGCAGAATCATCACTGCATCATAATTACATAATCACAGCGTCATAAATGCATCATCACAGTGTCATCACAGCATCATGTCAGCATCATCACAGCATCACGACAGGGTAATCACAGCATCATCACTGCATCATTACAGCGTCATCACAGCATAATCATAGCATCATCACAACACCACCACAGCGTCATAACAGTATCATCACTGCGTCATCACTACATCATCACAGCATCATCACATCATCATCATTGCATCATCACAGCGTCATCGCTGCATCATCACAGCATCATCACAGCATCATCACAACATCATAAGAGCGTCATTAGCATCATAACAGCACCATCACTGTGTCATCGCAGTGTCACCAGAACATCAGCACATCATCATCGCAGCGTCAACAAAACAGAATCATAGCATCATCACAGCATCATCACTGCATTATCAGTGCATCTTCACAGCAACATCTCAGCATCATCTCACCATCATTACTAATTACTCACTGCATCATCACAGCGTCATCACAGTATCATCACTGCATCATCACAGCATCATCACATCATCATCACAACATCATGTAAGTGTCATCACAGCATAATCACTGTGTCATCACTATGTCATCACAGCAAAATCACAATATCATCACAACGTCATTAAAGCGTCATAACTGCATCATCACTGCATCATAACTGCATCATCACTGCATCATCACATCGTCACCACAGCGTCATCGCAGCAACATCACAGCATCATCACAGCATCACAACAGCATTATCAGAGCATCACAACAGCCTCAACACAGTGTCACCACAGCAACATCACAGAATCATCACAGCATAATCGCAGCGTCACTACAGCATCATTACTGCATAATCACTGCATCATTACAGCATCATGACTGCATCATCACTGCGTCATCACAACGTTATCACAGTATCATCACTGCATCATCATATCATCATCGCAGCGTCATCACGGCATCATCGCAGCATCATCACTGCATAGTCACAGCATCATCGCGTCTTCATACAGGCATCATAACAGGGTCATCACAGCGTCATAACCGCATAAACACTGCATCATCACAGCATCATCATTGCGTCATCACAAAATCATCACAACATCATCGCAGCATCATCGCAGCATCATCACAGCATCACGACAGCGTTACCAGAGCATCACAGCAGTGTCATCACAGTGTCATCACAGAATCATCACATAGTCATCACAACATCATCGCAGTGTCATAAATGCCTCATCACTACATCATCACAACATAATCATAGCATCATCACAGCATCATCACTGTATCAGCAATGCATCGTCACAGCATTATCAAATCATCACTGCACCATCACATCATCATCACTGCATCACCAATGCTTCATCTCAGCGTCATCACAGTATCAATACTGCGGAATCACTGCGTCATCACATCAAAATATCTGCATCATCACATCACCATGATAGCATCATCATATCATAATAACTGCATCATCACTGCGTCATCACAGCATCATCACAGCGTTATCACATAATCACGATGCGGTCATCACAGAGTCATCACAGAATCATCACAGCATCATCACTGTGTCATCACAGCGTCGTCACAGCATCATCACAATATCATCACAGCTTCATCACAGCCTCATATCTGCATCATCACTGCATAATGAGTGCATCATAACAGCATCATAACTACGTCATCATATTGTCATCACAGCATCATCACAGCATCACGACAGCGTCATCACAATATCACTTCAGGGTCATCACAGCATCATCACTGCATAGTCACAGAATCATGACCGCGTCATCCCTGCATCATCACATCATCATCCCTGCATCATCACATCATCATCACTGCATCATCACAGCATTATCACAGCATCATCAAAGCATCATCACAGCGTAATCACAGCATCATCACAGCATCACAACAGCGTCATCACTGCAGCATCACAGCATCATCACAGTATCCTCACAGCATCTTCACTGCATCATCACTACATTGTCACAGCATCATCACAGCATCACGACAGCGTCATCACAACATCACGACAGGGTCATCGCAGCCTAATCACTGCATCGTCACAGCATCATCACAGCATCATCACTGCATTATCACATCATCATTGCGTCATCATCAAAGCATAATCACACTGTCATAACTGCATAAACTCTGCATCATCACAGCATCATCACTGCGTCAATACAGCATCATCATTGCATCATCACCTCAGCATCATAACATCATCATTACTACATCATCACAGCATAATCATTGCATCATCACAACATCACGACAGCGTTATCAGACCATCACGACAGAGTCATCACAGCGTCATCACAGAATCATCACAGCATCATCGCAGTGTCATCTCTGAATCATCACAGCATCATCAAAATATAATCATAGCATCATCACAGCATCATCGCTGCATCATCACAGCATCATAACATCATCATCAGAGCATCACAGCATCATCACAGCATCATCACTGCAGCATCAGAACGTCATCACAGTGTCATCAAACCGTCATCACAGCATCATCAGAGCATCACATCAGCATCATCACTGCGTCATCACTGCATCATCACAGCATCATCACTGGGTCATCAGAACATAATCACAGTGTCATAAAACCGTCATCACAGTATCATCACAGCATCATCACAGTATCAAGACAACATCATCATTGCATAATCAGTGCATTATCAATGCATCATCAAAGCTTCAACAAGGCATCACAGTGCCATCACTGTATCATCATTGAGTCATCAAAGCATCATCACATCATCATCACAGCATCATCACACCGTCATCAATGCGTCATCACCACTACATCGTCACAGCATCATCACTGCATCATCACTGCGTCATAACAACATCATCACAGCGTCATGTCGCCATCACTGCATCCTCACAGAATCATGAAAGCATCATCGCAGCGTCATCACAGCATCATAACAGCATTATCGTAGCGTCATCACAGCATAATCACAACATCATCACAGCATCATCGCTGCATCATTACAGCATCATCACAGCATCATCACTGCATCATCACTGCATGATTACTGCATCATCAGAACATTATCATAGTGTCATCAAAGCGTCAACACAGGATCATCACAGCATCACAACAGCATCATCGCAGCATCATCACTGCATCATCACAGCATCACAACAGCATCATAACAAAATCATCACAGCGTCGTCAAAGCGTCATCACAGCGTTATCACAGCATCATCACTACGTCATAACTGCATCATTACAGCGTCATCAGAGCATCATCAGAGCATCATCACAGCATCACAACAGCATCATCGCAGCATTATCACTGCATCATCACAGCATCACAACAGCATCATAACAAAATCATCACAGCGTCATCAAAGCGTCATCACAGCATCATCACTACATCATCACTGCATCATTACAGCGTCATCAGAGCATCATCACAGCATCATCAAAGCATCACAGCGTCATCAAAGTGTCATCAGAGCATCATCACGGCATCACTAGAGCATCATCCTATCATCACAGCATTATTACAGCATCATCACAGAGTCATCACTGTGTCATCACAGCATCATCAGAGGATCATCACAGCGTCATCACTGCATCATCACAGCATCATCGCAGCGTCATCACAGCATCATCACAGCATCATCACTGCATCATTACTGCATCATCACTGCTTCATTACAGCATCATCACAGCATCATCAGTGCGTCATCACAGCATCATTACTGCATCATCACAGCATCATCACAGTGTGATTGCACCGTAATCATAGAATCATAGAATCATAGAATATCCTGAGTTGGAAGGGACCCTTAAGGATCATCTAGTCCAACTCTTGACACCGCACAGGTCTACCCAAGAGTTCAGACCATGTGACTAAGTGCACAGTCCAATCTCTTCTTAAATTCCGACAGGCTCGGTGCAGTGACCACTTCCCTGGGGAGCCTGTTCCAGTGTGCAACCACCCTCTCTGTGAAGAACCCCCTCCTGATGTCTAGCCTAAATTTCCCCTGCCTCAGCTTAACCCCGTTCCCGCGGGTCCTGTCACTGGTGTTAATGGAGAAAAGGTCTCCTGCCTCTCGACACCCCCTTACGAGGAAGTTGTAGACTGTGATGAGGTCTCCCCTCAGCCTCCTCTTCTCCAGGCTGAACAGGCCCAGTGACCTCAGCCGTTCCTCGTACGTCTTCCCCTCCAGGCCTTTCACCATCTTCGTAGCCCTCCTCTGGACACTCTCCAACAGTTTCATGTCCTTTTTATACTGTGGTGCCCAGAACTGCACACAGTACTCGAGGTGAGGCCGCACCAGCGCAGAGTAGAGCGGGACAATCACCTCCCGTGACCTACTAGCGATGCCGTGCTTGATGCACCCCAGGACACGGTTGGCCCTCCTGGCTGCCAGGGCACACTGCTGGCTCATATTCAACTTGCTGTCTACCACGACCCCCAGATCCTTCTCTTCTAGGCTGCTCTCCAGCGTCTCATTGCCCAGTCTGTACGTGCAGCCAGGGTTTCCCCGTCCCAGGTGCAGGACCCGGCACTTGCTCTTATTGAACTTCATGCGGTTGGTGATCGCCCAGCTCTCCAACCTATCCAGGTCCCTCTGCAAGGCCTTTCCACCCTCATTCGAGTCCACAACTCCTCCAAGTTTGGTGTCATCAGCAAACTTGCTCAATATACCCTCTATTCCTACATCCAGATCGTTTATAAAAATATTGAAAAGTACCGGCCCTAAAATGGAGCCTTGAGGGACCCCACTGGTGACCGCCCGCCAGCCTGACGCAGCCCCATTTACCATAACCCTTTGGGCCCTGCCCGTTAGCCAATTGCTCACCCATCGTATGATGTTTTTATTTAGCTGTATGGTGGACATTTTGTCCAGTAGGATCCTATGGGAAACCGTGTCAAAAGCCTTGCTGAAGTCCAAAAAAATCACATCAGCTGGTTTCCCTTGGTCCACCATACGGGTGATCTTATCATAAAAGGAAATCAGGTTAGTTAGGCAGGACCTACCCTTCACAAACCCATGCTGGCTGGGACCAATGACTGCTTTGTCCCCCAGGTGCGCCTCAATAAGTTCAAGAACCATCTTCTCCATGATTTTACCCGGCACTGACATGAGACTGACAGGCCTGTAATTGCTAGGGTCTTCTTTCTGACCCTTCTTGAAAATCGGCACAACATTTGCCAGCTTCCAGTCTACCGGGACCTCTCCAAATTCCCAGGATCGTTGAAAAATAATTGAGAGAGGTTCCGCGATGACGTCCGCCAGCTCTTTCAGCACCCGGGGATGAATCCCATCCGGACCCATGGACTTGTAGGGATCCAGGTGGAGTAGCAAATCCCGCACACGTTCAGGGTCGGTTGGGAGTTTGTCATCCCCACTGTCCCGGTCCTCCAGCTCAGGGCACCCTGGGTCCCAAAGCCCATCATCGGCATTGAAGACAGAGGCAAAGAAGGCGTTAAGCGTCTCTGCTTTGCCTATGTCATTGTCTGTGAGGAGACCTTCCCTATCAAGGAGCGGCCCTATGTATTCTTTAGTTCTCCTTTTTCCATTCACATATCTAAAAAAACCCTTTTTATTTTCTCTCACAGACACAGCCAGCTTCAACTCTAGGTGTGCTTTGGCCACACGAATTCTCTCCCTACAAACACGAACAGCATCCCTGTATTCTTTCCATGTCACCTGGCCCTCCTTCCAGTAGCGAAACACTCTCTGTTTCCGCCTAATCTCCATTAGAATGTTCCTGGTCAGCCACGCTGGCCTCCTGCCCCGCCTGCCTGACTTGCGATATTTAGGAATTGCCTGATCTTGTGCTTCTAGGAGGCAACGCTTAAAGAATGACCAGCACTGGTGGACATCGAGGCCTTCAAGAGCAGTTTCCCAGGGGACCTTGCTGACTAGTTCCCTGAGCAGCCTGAAGTCCGCTTTCCCCATATCTAGGGATGAGGTTTTAGTGGCACTTTTCCTTCTGTCACCGTAAATTTTGAACTCAACCACTTCATGGTCGCTATGACCAAGGCGGCCACCAATCACCACATCTCCCACCAGACCCTCTCTGTTTACTAGCAACAGGTCTAGGAGGGCACCTTTCCTAGTTGGTTCCGTTAGCACCTGCACCAAGAAGTTATCATCTAGGTGCTTCATGAACCTCCTGGACTTGCTCGTGTCAGCTGTGTGGCACTCCCAGTTAACGTCTGGCAAGTTGAAGTCCCCTATAAGGACAAGGGGAGTTAATCTCGAGGCCTCTCTTAGTTCTGTAAAGAATAATTTATCGGCGCTATTGTCCTGGCCAGGCGGTCTGTAATAGACTCCCACAACGACATCCCCTTTATTCGTTCGTCCCTTGATCCTTACCCAGAGGCTCTCAACTTTGCCATCGCCGACCTGAAGTTCCACACAGTCCAGCCCCTGCTTCACATACATCGCCACCCCACCGCCTCGCCTACCCTGCCTGTCCCTCCTGAAGAGCCTGTAACCATCTATCGCAACACCCCAGTCACAGGACTCATCCCACCAGGTTTCGCTTATGCCGATGATGTCGTAGTTGCGGGACTGGGCCAGGACTTCTAGCTCATCCATTTTATTCCTCATACTGCGTGCGTTCGTGTAGAAGCACTTCAGGTGCGTCTCCTTACACTCAGCACCTTGTGGATCTGACCGAAGGACCTCACTGGCACACAGCCCCTCTGATTCTAGCGTACCATCCCTTAGGTCTTCACCGGCGTGCCTGGTTTTAGCCCCTTCCCCCTTCGACTCTAGTTTAAAGCCCTATCTATCAGCCCTGCCAACTCCTGACCAAAGATCCTTATCCCTCTCCGAGAGAGGCGCATCCCATCCGGTGCCATCAGGCCCGGTGTAGCATAGACCTTCCCGTGATCAAAGAACCCAAAGTTCTGCCGGTCACACCAGTCTCGAAGCCACGAGTTTATGTGACCAGCACGCCTTTCAGCTTCGATCCCCCCTATCGGAAGGACAGAGGCAAACACAACCTGCGCCCCTGATCCTCTAAGTAGTCGCCCCAAATCCCTAAAGTCTCTTTTGATAGCCTTCAGGCTTCTCTCTTCAATGTTGTCACTGCCCGCCTGGACTATCAAAAGAGGATAATAATCAGAGGGGCGTACCAGGTTGGGAAGCTTCCTGGCAACGTCCCTGACCCTGGCCCCAGGGAGGCAGCAGACTTCCCTACGGGTAGGGTCCGGCCGACAAATAGGGCCCTCTGTTCCCCTAAGAGTAGAGTCTCCAACAACAATAACCCTCCTGTCTTTCTTGATGGAGGCCGTCCTGAGGCGTGGAGTCGACCTCCTCGCCCTAGGCATCCTCCTGGGAACACTTGCTACCTCTTCCTCAGCTACTGGTCTGTCAAGCTCCAGGACCTCAAACCTGTTGCTTAGGGGCACCTGGGAAGGTGGGGCCGGAAGGGGAGGGCATCGCCTGCGATGTCGAGCAGGGACCTGTTTCCACTCCTCCTCAGCTCCCAGATCCCCTCCCTCTGCCTGACAGCAACAGGGCAGGGGGTCCACCCCCATTTGGGGTGTCTCACCCCGGTACCTCTCCTTGAGGCCCTGCAGGGAGTTACTCCACAAGTCTATCTCCCGCTCACACTCCCTGATATCCCTCAGCCTCCCGACCTCCTCCTTGAGCTCCGCCACCATGCGGATCAGGTCATCCACCTGCTCGCACCTCACGCATGCAGTGTCTCTGCCTCCCGCCGATGGCAGGAACAGGCTCAGACACTCCCTGCATCCGGTGACCTGAACTGCTGCATTTTTTAACGGGTAGTCGGTCTGGGTGTGTACCGACTTCCTGGAGAGCGCACCGTGCCTGGTGGAGACCATTATCACCTAGCTAACGGCTGTCGTTAAGAGGTGTTCGTGTGGGTGGGGGGGAGCGCTCTGCCCTTCCTGCTCGCCCTGCCTGCGCGAACTGCCTCGCTAACTGCCGCGCCACGCCCTGTTTGCCCGTCCTGTTCGCCGCGCTCCTGGTCGCTCGCGCTCCCTTAGGGCAGCTTTTGAACGGCTGGGGAGGGGGTGCTGCTGGCTCCGCCTTCGCCTCGTCAGCCTCCCTCACGAGGGCTGCCGGGTCCTGGCGGCTCCCTCAAGTAGGCTCGATGCCGGAAAATTTAGCCCTGCCTGGCCCGATCCCCCGCTCCGCTGCAGAACGCGTCTGCCCCGGAGCCGATCGCCTCGGCAAATGAAATGTAATCACAGCATTATCACAACATCATTATTGCATCATGACTGCATCATTACAGCATCAACACAGCAGAATCAGTGCGTCGTCACAGCATCATTACTGCATCATCACAACATCATCACGCATCGCAGCGTCATCACAGCATCATCACAACATCATCACAGAATCATCACAGCATCATTGCAGCATCATCACATCATCAATACTGCGTCATCACAGCATCATCAGAACATAATCACAGTGTCATCAAAGCCTCATCACAGCATCATCACAGCATCCTCACAGCATCATAACACATCATCACAGCATCATCACAGCACCATCACAGCGTCATCACTGCAGCATCACAATATTATCATCACAGCATCCCAACAGTATCATCACTGCGTCATCACACCATCATCACAGCATCATCGCAGCATCATCACAGCATCATTAAAGCATCACAGCATCATCAGAGTCATCACAGTGTCATCACAGCACCATCAGAGTCATCACAGTGTCATCACAGCATCACCACTGCGTTATCAGAGCGTCATCAAAGAACCATCACAGCGTCATCAGAGCTTCATCACAGCATCAACACAGCATCATCACAGTGTCATGAAAGTGTCATCACAGCATCATCAACGCATCATCACAGAATCATCACAGCAGAATAACAACATTATCAGTTCGTCATCACAGTGTCATCACAGCATCATCACAGCATCAACACAGCATCATCGCAGCGTCATCACTGCATCATCACAGCATCATAACTGCATCATCACTGCATCATCACAACATCATCAAATAATCAGGAAAGCATCACAGCTTCATCAAAGCATCACCAGAGCGTCATCACTGCATCTTCACTGCATCATCACAGCATCATCACAGCATCATCTCATCATCATCACTGCATCATCACTGCATCATCACAGCATCATCGCATCACCATCACAGCATCACAGCGTCATCACAGCGTCATCACAGTATCATCACTCCGTTATCACAGCATCATCACAACATAAACAAAGATTCGCAGCGTCACCATTGCATCATCACAGAATTGTCAAAGCATCATCATAGCGTCATCAGAACATTATCGCTGCCTCATCACTGCATCATCACAGCATCATCACTGTGTCTTCACAACATCATCACTTCAACATCACAACAACATCACACTGTCATCAAAGCGTCATCACAGCATCATTACTGCATCATCACAGCATCATAACAGATCATCACCACATCACAACAGCATCATCACAGCATCATCAAATCATCATCACTGCCTCATCACAGCGTCACCACAGCGTCACCACAGCGTCATCACAGCATCATCAAAGCATCACAGCGTAATCAAAGTGTCATCACAGCTTCATCACGGCATCAACACCGCATCATCACAACATCATCACAGAATCATCACGCCATCATCACAGCATCATCACAGAATCATCACACCATCATCATGCCATCATCACAGCATCATCAGCGCGTCATCACAGAATCATCACAGCGTAATAACTACATTATCAGTGCATCATCACAGCGTCATCACGGCATCATTACAGCATCAACACAGCATCATCACTGCGTCATCACTGCACGATTACTGCATCATCAGAACATTATCATAGTGTCATCAAAGCGTCAACACAGCATCATCACAGCATCACAACAGCATCATCGCAGCATCATCACTGCATCATCACAGCATCACAACAACATCATAACAAAATCATCACAGCGTCATCAAAGCGTCATCAAAGCGTCATCATAGCGTCATCACTGCATCATCACTGCATCATCACTGCATCATTACAACATCATCAGAGCATCATCACAGCATCATCAAAGCATCACAGCGTCATGAACGTGTCATCAGAGGATCATCACGGCATCACTGCAGCATCATCATATCATCACAGCATTATTACAACATCATCACAGAGTCATCACAGAATCACACAGAATCACAGAATTTCTAGGTTGGAAGAGACCTCAAGATCATCGAGTCCAACCTTTGACCTAACGCTAACAGTCCCCACTAAACCATATCCCTAAGCTCTACATCTAAACGTCTTTTAAAGACTTCCAGGGATGGTGACTCCACCACCTCCCTGGGTAGCCTGTTCCAGTACCTAACAACCCTTTCAGTAAAGAAGTTTTTCCTAACATCTAACCTAAAACTCCCCTGGCGCAACTTTAGCCCATTCCCCACAGCATCATCACTCCGTCATTAGAGCATCATCACAGCATCATCACTGCATCATCACAGCATCATCACTGCATCATCAGAGCATCACCAGAAATTCATCGCAGCATCATCAAAGCAACATCACAGCGTGACTACTGCAACATCACTGCATCATCCGAGCATCATCACTGCGTCATAACAGACTTATCACAGCACTATCACAGCATTATCACAACAGCATCACCACAGCATCATAACATCATCATTTCTGGTGCCAACGCAGAAATCTTGTTTTTTTTTGACCATGGGGCACTTTGCTCACAGTGCCATCACAGTGTCATCACTGCATCATCATAGAGTCATCACAGCATCATCACATCATCATCACAGCGTTATCAATGCGTCATTACCACTACATCGTCACAGCACCATCACTGCATCATCACAATATTATCACAGCCTCAACGCAGCATCATAACTGCATCAACACTGCATTATCACTGCATCATCACAGCGTCATCACAGCATAAACACATCATCATAAATTCATCAGCACAGAATCATCAATACATCTTCACAGCATCAAAGCGTCATCAAAGCATCATCACAGCGTCATCACAATATCATAACAGCATCATCGCAGTGTCATCACTGCATCATCACAGCATCATGACAACATCATCGCAGCATCATCGCAGCGTTATCAATGCATCATCACAGCATCATCACAACATCATCATAGCATCATGAAAGCATCACAGCATCATCACAGCGTATTCAGTGTCATCACAGTATCATCACGGCATCATCACTGCATCATCATATAATCATGACAGCATCATAGCTGTACAATCACAGCATCATCACAGCGTCATCACAGCATCATCAATGCATCATCATATAATCATGACAGAATCATAGCTGTATAATCACAGCATCATCAAAGCGTCATCACAACATCATCACAGCATCATCACAGCATCATCAAACTTCATCACAGTATCATAACTGCATCATCACTGCATAAACACTACATCAGCACACCATTATCAGAGCATCATCACAGCATCAATACAGCGTCATCTGTGCATCATCACAGCATCATCACAACATCATCACAGCGTCATCACAGCATCATCATTGAATCACGACAGCGTCATCACAGCATCATGACAGCGTCATCACAGCATCATCACTGCATCATATCATCCTGAGAGCATCATAGCTGCATAATCACAGCATCATCAAATTGTCATAACAGCATCATCACAGCGTCATCACAGCATAATAACATCGTCATCACAGCGTCATCAAAGCATCATCACAGCTTCATCAGAGCATCATCACAGCATCATTAGAGCATCATCACTGCATCATTACATCATCATCAGTGCATCATCAGAGCATCATCACAGCATCATCAGAGCATCATCATCAGAACATCATCACATCATCATGACTGCATCATCACAGCGTCATCACAGCGTCATCACAACATCATCACAGTGTCATCAAAGCCTCATCACAGCATCACAACAGCATCATCACAGTGTCATCAAACCATCATCACAGCGTCATCACAGCATCATCCCATCATCATTAAAGCATCATCACTGCATCATCACAGCATCATCGAAGCATCACAGTGTAATCAAAGAGTCATCATAGCGTCATCACTGCATCATCACTGCATCATTACAGCCTCATCACAGCACCATCACAGCGTTATCACAGCGTCATGAAAGCATCATCACAACATCATCAAAGCGTCATCACAGCACCATCACAGCATCATCACTGCATCATCACTGTGTCATCAAATCATCATCACAGCATCATCACAACAGCATCACCACAGCATCATAACATCATCATTTCTGGTGCCAACGCAGAAATCTTGTTTTTTTTTGACCATGGGGCACTTTACTCAGCACCTGGCCTGATGGCCGCAGACGGGTCCCTATCTTTTAGGGGAAAAAGGATCCTGGGCCAGGAGCTGGCAGGGCTCATTGAGAGGGCTTTAAACTAGGTAAGAAGGGGGATGGGGCTGAAGCAAGGATTGTTGGGGCTGTGCCAGGGGGAACAATGACAAGGCCAGAGGTTAGGGCAATGGCCCAGCTGAAGTGTATCTACACCAATGCTCTGATGATGCTCTGATGATGCAGTGATGTTGCAGTAGTGACGCTGTGATGACACTGAGATGTTGCTTTGATGATGCTGCGATGAAGTTCTGGTGATGCTCTGATGATGCAGTGATGATAATTTGATGACGCTATGATGCTGTGATGATGCTGTGATGACGCTGTGATGCACAGCACACATGATCAGAGCATCACAGCATCATCACAGCATCACCATAGTATCATCACAGCATCATCACCGCATCATCACCGCATCATCACAGCGTCCTTACAGTGTCATCACAGTGTCATCATACCTTGTGATGCTGTGATGATGGTGATGCGGTGATGATGCAGTGAGGATGCAGTTACGACGCTGTGATGACGCAGTGATGAGGCTGTGATGATGCTGTGATGACACTGTGATGATGTTGTGATGATGCAGTAATGGTGCTGTGATGATGAAGTCATGATGCTCTGATTACGAAGTGATGATGCAGTGATGATGCAGTAATGATGCTGTGATGACTCTGTGATGATGTAGCGATAATGTTGTGATGATGCTCTGATGAAGCAGTGATGAAGCCGCGATGATGCTGTGAATAAGCAGTGATGATGCTCTGACGATATTGTGATGATGCTATGATAACGCGGTGATGACGCTGTCGAAATACTGTGATGACACTGCTGTGATGGCATGATGATGCTGTGATGATGATGTGATGATGCCGTGAAGAAGCAGTGATGAAGCTCTTATGATGCTGTGGTGATGCTGTGATGAAGCAGTGATGACCCTGTTGTGATTCTGTGATGATGCTGTGATGATGAACTGATGATGCAGTGATGACGCTGTGATTAAGTAGTGAAGATGATGTGATGATACTGTGATGACGCTGTGATGATGCAGTGAGTAAGCAGTAATGAACCTACGATGATGCTGTGATGATGCTGTGATTATGCGGTTATGATGCAGTGATTATGCAGTGATGATGCTGTCATGACACTTCAATGATGCTGTGATGAGGCAGTGATTATGCAGAAATGATATTGTGCTGGTGCTGTGATGATGTTTCCGTTACGCAGTAATGGTGCTGTGATGATGCAGTGATGATGCAGTGACGATGCTGTGATGATGCTGTGATGACTCAGTGATGATGCAGGGATCATGTAGTGATGATGCAGTGACGATGCTGTGATGATGCAGCGATGATGCTGTGATGATGCAGTGACGATGCAGTGATGATTCAGTGATGATTCAGTGATGATGTAGTGATGACGCTGTGGTGACGCAGTGATGATGCTTTTATGATTCTCTGATGATGCAATGTAGATGCTGTGATGATGCTGTGATGACGCTGTGATGATGATGTGTTGATGCTATGATTATGTACCTATGATGCTGTGATCATGCTGTGATGACTCAGTGATGATGCTTTGATGACGCAGTGATGATGCAGTGATGACGCTGTGATGACGCTGTGATGATGCAGTGATCATGTAGTGATGATGAAGTGATGATGCTGTGATATCGCTCTGATGATACTGTGATGATGCAGTGATGATGCTGTGACAGTGCAGTGATTATTCAGTGTTTATGCTATGATGATGCTCTGATTATGTTGTGATGATGCTGTGATGATGATGTGATGATTCTCTGATTATGCTGTGATGATGCAGTGATGATGTTGTGATAACGCAGTGATGATGCTGTGATGATTGTGTGATGATGCAGTGATGACGCTGTGATGATGCTCTGATGATGGTGTGATGATGCAGTGATGATGATGTGATGATGCTCTGATGATGATGTGATGATGCTGTGATGATATTGTGATGATGTAGTGATGATGTTGTGATAACGCAGTGATGACGCTGCGATGATGCTGTGATGATGCAGTGATCATGAGGTGATGATGCAGTGTGAATGATGTGATGATGTTGTGACGATGCAGTTCTGATGCAGTGATGATGCTGTGATGATGCAGTGATGATGCTGTGATGACTCAGTGATGATGCAGTGATCATATAGTGATGATGATGTGATGACGCAGTGATTCTGCAGTAATGATGCTGTGATGATGCTGTGATGATACTGTGATGATGCAGTGATGACTCTGCGATGAAGTTATGATGATGCAGTGATGATACTGTGATGACGCTGTGATGATGCAGTGATTATGTAGTAATGATACTGTAATGATACTGAGATGATGCTGTTATGATGCAGTGGTGATGCATTGATGACGCTGTAATTATGCTGTGATTATGTAGTGATGATGTAGTGAGTACGCTGTGATGACACAGTGATGATGCTGTCTTGATGCAGTGATGATGCATTGATGATGTAGTGATGATGCAGTGATGATACTGTTATGATGCTGTCGTGATAGTGTGATGACGCTTTGGTGGTGTTGTGATGATGCTGTGATTATGCTGTGATGATGCTGTAATGATGCAGTGATGATGCTGTGATGACCCTGTCGTGATGCTGTGATGATGCTGACATGACGCTGTGATGACACTGTGATGATGCATTTATGACGCTGTGATTATGTAATTATGATGCAGTGATGATTCTGCGATGATTCATTGATGATGCAGTGATGATGTAGTGATGATGCTGTGATGATGCAATGATGATACTGTGATGACGCTGTTATGATGCAGTGAGTAAGCAGTAATGATGCTTTGATGTTGCTGAGATGATGCTGTGATGATTCATTGATGAGGCAGTGATGATGCTGTGATGATGCTATGATTATGTTTTGATGATGCTGTGATGATGCTGTGATGATTCTGTGATGACACTGTGATGACTCTGTCGTGATGCTCTGATAACGCTGTCGTGATGCTGTGATGATGCTGCGATGATGTTGTGATGATGCAATGATTATGCTGTGATGATGTAGTAATGATGATGTTATGATGCTGAGGTGATGCAGTGATGATGCAATGATGATGCTATATTGACGCAGTGATGATGCTGTGATGATGCAGAGTTTATGCAGTTATGACACTGTGATTATGCTTTGATGACGACGCAATGATGATGTGACGATGCAGTGATGATGCTGTGATGATGCTGTGACGATGCAGTGATTACGCTGCGATGATGACGTGATGATGCAGTGATGATGCAGTGATAATGACGTGATAATGCTGTGATGATGATGTGATAACACTGTGATGATGCAGTGGTGATTATGTGATGATGTAGTGATGATGATGTGATGACGCACTGATGATGATGTGATGGTTCAGTGACTCTGCAGTATTGATACTGTGATGATGCTGAGATGATGCTGTAACGATGCAGTGATGATACAGTGATAATGCTGTGATGATGGTAAGATAATGTTTTGATGATGCTGTGATGATGCAGTTATGAGGCTGCGATGATGCTGTGATGACGATGTGATGATTCTGTGATGACGCTGTGATGATGCTGTCGTGATGGTCTGATAACGTTGTCGTAATGCTGTGACGATGCTGCGATGATGTGATGATTCTGTGACGACGCAATGATGATGCACTGCATGTGATGATGCAGTGATGATGCACTGATGATGCTGTCATGGCGATGTGATGATGCTGTGATGATGCAGTGATGACGCTGTGATGATGTTGTGATGACGCATTCATGATGCTGAGATGATGCTGTGGTGATGATGTGATGATGCTGTTATGACGCAGCTACTATGCTGTTATGATGCTGTGATGACGCTTTGATGACTCTATAGTGATTCTGTGAGGATTCTGTAGTGGTACTATGATGATGCTGTGATGACGCTGCGATGACACTGTTGTGATGCTGTGACGACGCTGTGATGATGCTGTGATGATACTGAGATGACGTTGTGCTGATGCAGTGATGATGCAGTGATGATGTAGTGATGACGCAGTAATGATGCTATGATGATGCTGTGATTATGATGTGATGATGCATTGATCACAATGTGATGATGCTGTGATGATGCAGTGATGACACTGTGATGATTTTGTGATGATTTATGATGATGCTGTGATGATGTAGTGATGATGCTGTGATGATGTGATTATGGAGCTATGAAGCTGTGATGATGCTGTGATGATGCTGTGATGACGCTGTGATGACACAGAGATTATGCTGTGATGACACTTAAATGATGTTGTGATGATGATGTGATGATGCTGTGACGATGTAGTGATGATACTGTGATGACGCTGTGATGATGCAGTGAGTAAGTAGTAATGATGGTGAGATGATGCTGAGATGTTGCTGTGAAGATGCACTGATAATGCAGTGATGATGCTGTGATCATGCTATGATTATGTTTTTGACGCTGCGATGATGATGTGCTGATGTTGTGGTGACACTGCGATGACACAGTGATGGTGCTGTTATGATGCTAATGAAGCTCTTATGATGTTGTGATGATGCTCTGATTATGCTGTGATGATGCAGTAATGATGCTGTGATGATGCTGTGATGATGCAGCGATGACGCTGTGATGATGCAATGATGATGATGTGTTGATGCTGTGATGACGCTGTTATGATGCAGTGATGACGATGTGATGATGCTGTGATGACACTGTGATGACTCTGTCGTGATGCTCTGATAACGCTGTCGTGATGCTGTGATGATGCTGCGATGATGTTGTGATGATGCAATGATTATGCTGTGATGATGTAGTAATGATGATGTTATGATGCTGAGGTGATGCAGTGATGATGCAATGATGATGCTATATTGACGCAGTGATGATGCTGTGATGATGCAGAGTTTATGCAGTTATGACACTGTGATTATGCTTTGATGACGACGCAATGATGATGTGACGATGCAGTGATGATGCTGTGATGATGCTGTGACGATGCAGTGATTACGCTGCGATGATGACGTGATGATGCAGTGATGATGCAGTGATAATGACGTGATAATGCTGTGATGATGATGTGATAACACTGTGATGATGCAGTGGTGATTATGTGATGATGTAGTGATGATGATGTGATGACGCACTGATGATGATGTGATGGTTCAGTGACTCTGCAGTATTGATACTGTGATGATGCTGAGATGATGCTGTAACGATGCAGTGATGATACAGTGATAATGCTGTGATGATGGTAAGATAATGTTTTGATGATGCTGTGATGATGCAGTTATGAGGCTGCGATGATGCTGTGATGACGATGTGATGATTCTGTGATGACGCTGTGATGATGCTGTCGTGATGGTCTGATAACGTTGTCGTAATGCTGTGACGATGCTGCGATGATGTGATGATTCTGTGACGACGCAATGATGATGCACTGCATGTGATGATGCAGTGATGATGCACTGATGATGCTGTCATGGCGATGTGATGATGCTGTGATGATGCAGTGATGACGCTGTGATGATGTTGTGATGACGCATTCATGATGCTGAGATGATGCTGTGGTGATGATGTGATGATGCTGTTATGACGCAGCTACTATGCTGTTATGATGCTGTGATGACGCTTTGATGACTCTATAGTGATTCTGTGAGGATTCTGTAGTGGTACTATGATGATGCTGTGATGACGCTGCGATGACACTGTTGTGATGCTGTGACGACGCTGTGATGATGCTGTGATGATACTGAGATGACGTTGTGCTGATGCAGTGATGATGCAGTGATGATGTAGTGATGACGCAGTAATGATGCTATGATGATGCTGTGATTATGATGTGATGATGCATTGATCACAATGTGATGATGCTGTGATGATGCAGTGATGACACTGTGATGATTTTGTGATGATTTATGATGATGCTGTGATGATGTAGTGATGATGCTGTGATGATGTGATTATGGAGCTATGAAGCTGTGATGATGCTGTGATGATGCTGTGATGACGCTGTGATGACACAGAGATTATGCTGTGATGACACTTAAATGATGTTGTGATGATGATGTGATGATGCTGTGACGATGTAGTGATGATACTGTGATGACGCTGTGATGATGCAGTGAGTAAGTAGTAATGATGGTGAGATGATGCTGAGATGTTGCTGTGAAGATGCACTGATAATGCAGTGATGATGCTGTGATCATGCTATGATTATGTTTTTGACGCTGCGATGATGATGTGCTGATGTTGTGGTGACACTGCGATGACACAGTGATGGTGCTGTTATGATGCTAATGAAGCTCTTATGATGTTGTGATGATGCTCTGATTATGCTGTGATGATGCAGTAATGATGCTGTGATGATGCTGTGATGATGCAGCGATGACGCTGTGATGATGCAATGATGATGATGTGTTGATGCTGTGATGACGCTGTTATGATGCAGTGATGACGATGTGATGATGCTGTGATGACACTGTGATGATGCAGTGATGATGATGTGATGATGCTGTGATGACATAGTGATGATGCTGTGATGATTCTGTGATGACGCTCTGATGATGATGTGATGATGCTGTGATATTGCTGTTATAACACTGTGATGACACTGTGATGATGCTGAGATTATGCTGTGAAGATGCAGTGATGATGCAGTTATCACAGATTCACAGAATTTCTAGGTTGGAAGAGACCTCAAGATCATCGAGTCCAATCTTTGACCTAACCCTAACAGTCCCCACTAAACCATATCCCTAAGCTCTACATCTAAACGTCTTTTAAAGACTTCCAGGGATGGTGACTCCACCACCTCCCTGGGCAGCCTGTTCCAGTGCCTAACAACCCTTTCAGTAAAGAAGTTCTTCCTAACATCTAACCTAAAACTCCCCTGGCGCAACTTAAGCCCATTCCCCCTCGTTCTGTCACCAGGCACGTGGGAGAACAGGGCAACCCCCACCTCACTACAGCCTCCTTTAAGGTATCTGTAGAGAGCGATAAGGTCGCCCCTGAGCCTCCTCTTCTCCAGGCTGAACAAGCCCAGCTCCTTCAGCCGCTCCTCGTAGGACTTATTCTCCAGGCCCCTCACCAGCTTCGTCGCCCTCCTCTGGACCCGCTCAAGCACCTCGATGTCCTTCTTGTAGCGAGGGGCCCAAAACTGAACACAGTACTCGAGGTGCGGCCTCACTAGAGCCGAGTACAGGGGGACGATCACCTCCCTAGCCCTGCTGGTCACACTGTTTCTGATACAAGCCAGGAAGCCGTTGGCCTTCTTGGCCACCTGAGCACACTGCTGGCTCATATCCAGCCGACTGTCCACCATCACTCCCAGGTCCTTCTCTGCCTGGCAGCTCTCCAACCACTCATCTCCCAGCCTGTAGCTCTGCTTGGGGTTGTTGCGCCCCAGGTGCAGGACCCGGCACTTGGCCTTGTTGAACTTCATACAGTTGACCTCAGCCCATCGGTGCAGCCTATCCAGATCCTCCTGCAGAGCCTTCCTACCCTCGAGCAGATCGACACATGCACCTAACTTGGTGTCATCTGCAAACTTACTGAGGGTGCACTCAATGCCCTCGTCCAGATCAGGGTCGGTTGGGAGTTTGTCATCCCCACTGTCCCGGTCCTCCAGCTCAGGGCACCCTGGGTCCCGAAGCCCATCATCGGCATTGAAGACAGAGGCAAAGAAGGCGTTAAGTGTCTCTGCTTTGCCTATGTCATTGTCTGTGAGGAGACCTTCCCTATCAAGGAGCGGCCCTATGTATTCTTTAGTTCTCCTTTTTCCATTCACATATCTAAAAAAAACCTTTTTATTTTCTCTCACAGACACAGCCAGCTTCAACTCTAGGTGTGCTTTGGCCACACGAATTTTCTCCCTACAAACACGAACAGCATCCCTGTATTCTTTCCTTGACACCTGGCCCTCCTTCCAGTAGCGAAACACTCTCTGTTTCCGCCTAATCTCCATTAGAATGTGCCTGGTCAGCCACGCCGGCCTCCTGCCCCGCCTGCCTGACTTGCGATATTTAGGAATTGCCTGATCTTGTGCTTCTAGGAGGCATCGCTTAAAGAATGACCAGCACTGGTGGACATCGAGGCCTTCAAGAGCAGTTTCCCAGGAGACCTTGCTGACTAGTTCCCTGAGCAGCCTGAAGTCCACTTTCCCCATATCTAGGGATGAGGTTTTGGTGGCACTTTTCCTTCTGTCACCGTAAATTTTGAACTCAACCACTTCATGGTCGCTATGAAAATATGCATCATCACAGCGTCATCACTATATCATCACTGCATCATCACAGAATCATCACTGCGTCATCACTGCATCATTACTGCATCATAACAGCATCATCACAGCATCATCACAGAACCATTACTACATAATCACTGCATCATCATAGCATCATCACAGTACCATAACTGCATCATCACATCATCATAACAACATCATCACTACATCATCACTGCATCATCACAGCGTCATCACAATACCATAACTGCATCATCACAGCATCATCAGAGCGACATCAGAGGATCATCACTGCGTCATGACAGCATCATCACATCACTACATCTCATCACTACATCATCACAACATAATCATAGCATCATCACAGCATCATCACTGTATCATCACTGCATCGTCACAGCATTATCAAATCATCACTGCACCATCACATCATCATCACTACATCATCAATGCTTCATCTCAGCGTCATCACAGTATCAATATTGCGGAATCACTGCATCATCACATCAAAATATCTGCATCATCACATCACCATCACTGCATCATCACATCATCATCACTGCATCATCACATCATCATCACATAATCTTCATCACAGCGTAATCACAAAGTCATTAATTCATCATCAAATTATCATCACAGCGTCATCACAGCATCATCACAGCTGTATCGCAGCGTCATCACAGCATCACCACAGCATCATCACTGCTTCATTACATCATCATACCAGCATCATCACAACATCATGACAGCCTTATTACTGCTTACACACTGCATCATCACAGCGTCATCACAGCACCATCTCAGTATCAGCACAGCATCATCACTGCATCATCTCAGCATCATCACAACATCATCAGTGTCATCACAGCATCATCACTGCGTCATCACAGCATCATCACAGCATCATCGCAGCTTCATAGCTGAATAATCACAGCATCATCACTGCATAATCACAGCATCATCACCGCATCATCCCAGCATCTTCACAACATCATGACAGCATCATTACTGCTGACTCACTGCATCATCACAGCATCATCACATCATCATAACGACATCATCACTACATCACCACTGCGTCATCACAGCATTATCACAGCATCATCATTCCGTCATCACAGCGTCATCAGAGCGACATCAGAGCATCATCACAGCATCATAACAGCATCATCACAGCATCATCCCATATTCATTACAGCATCATCACATCATCATCGCAGCGTCATCACTTTGTGATCAGAGCGTCGTCACAGCATCATCACATCACCATCACTGCATCATCACAGAATCATCATCTCAGCATCTTCGCAGTGTCATCAATGCATCGTTACAGCATCATCACAATATCATCACAGCATCGTCACTGCATCATCACTGCATCACCACTGCATCATCACAATATCCTCACAACATCATAAATGCATAATCACTGCATCATCACCGCATCATCACAGGGTCATCACAGCATCATCACAGCATTACCACTGCATCGTGACAGCATCATCACTGCATCATCGCTGCATCATCACAGCATCATCTCAGCGTCATTACAGAATTATTACTGCATAATCACTGCATCATCACAGCGTCATCACAGTATCATCACTGCATCATCATCATCACAGTGTCCTCACAGCATCCACACAGCATGATCATAGCGTCATCACAGCATCCTCACTACGTCATCATATTATCATCACTGTATCATAAGTGTCATAACAGCATCATCACATCATCATCACTGCATCATCACAGCATCATCACATCATCATCACTGCATCATAACAGCGTCATCACATCATCATCACTACATCATAACAGCGTCATCACAGCAGCATCAGAGCAGCATCATGGTGTCATGACAGAATCATCACTACGTCATCAAATTGTCATCACAGCAGCCCACAGCATCATCACAGCATCATTGCAGCATCATAACAGCATCATCAAAGCATCTTTACTGCTTACTCACTGCATCCTCACAGCGTCATCACACTATTGTCAGTGCATCATCAGAGCATCATCACTGCATCATCACACCATAATCACATCATCACACCGTCATCACCGTGTCATCACTGCATCATCACAGTGTCATCACAGGGTCATAACTGCATCATCACTGCATCTTCACAGCATAATCTCAGCATCATCACAGGGTCATCACAGCGTCATAACTGCATAAACACTACATCATCACAGCATCATCATTGCGTCATCACAAAATCATCACAACATCATCGCAGCATCAGCACAGCATCACGACAGCGTTACCAGAGCATCACAGCAGTGTCATCACAGTGTCATCACAGAATCATCACATAGTCATCACAACATCATCGCAGTGTCATAAATGCCTCATCACTACATCATCACAACATAATCATTGCATCATCACAGAATCATCACTGTATCATCACTGCATCGTCACAGCATTATCAAATCATCACTGCACCATCACATCATCATCACTACATCATCAAAGCTTCATCTCAGCATCATCACAGTATCAATACTGCGGAATCACTGCATCATCACAGCATCATCTCAGCATCATCACAGTATCACTACTGCAGAATCACTGCATCATCACTGCATCATCACTGCATCATCACAGCATCATCAAAGCGTCATCACAGAATCATCACAGCATCATCAGAGCATCATTACAGAAGTATCGCAGCGTCATCACTGCATAATCACTGCGTCATCAAAGCATCATCACTGCATCATCTGATCATCATCACATTATCGTCACAGCGTCATCACTGCGTCAAAACAGCGTCACCACATCGTCCTCACTGCATCGTCAGAGCATCATCACAACATCATCACAGCATCATCGGATCATCATCACATCATCATCACAGCATCATCACAGCATCATCACAGAATCGTAGCTGCATAATCACAGCATCATCACAGCATCATAATAAGGTCATCACAGCGTCATCACTGCATCATCAAAATATCATCTCAGCATCATCACATAATCATTAATGCATAATCACTGCATCATCACAGCGTCATCACAGTATCATCACTGCATCATCACATCATCATCACTGCATCATCACAGCGTCATCGCTGCATCATAACAGCATCATCACAATATCCTTGCAGCATCATCACAGCATTATCACCAGCATCATTACTGCATCATCACAGCATAATCACAGCATCATCACAACATCATAAGAGCGTCATTAGCATCATAACAGCACCATCACTGTGTCATCGCAGTGTCACCAGAACATCAGCACATCATCACCGTAGCGTCAACAAAACATAATCATGGCATCATCACAGCATCATCACTGCATTATCAGTGCATCTTCACAGCAACATCTCAGCATCATCACACCATCATTACTACTTACTGCATCATCACAGCGTCATCACAGTATCATCACTGCATCATCACTGCATCATCACATCATCATCACAACGTCATGTAAGTGTCATCACAGCATAATCACTGCGTCATCAAGCATCATCACAGCATCATCATAAATCATCACAAAATCATCACAGTGTCATCACAGCATCATCACAGCATTATCACAGAATCATTACTGCATAAACACTGCATCATCACAGCGTTATCACAGTATCATCACTGCATCATCAGAGAATAATCACATCATCATCACAACATCATCAGAGTGCCATCACACTATCATCACTGCGTCATCAGAGCATCATCAAAACATCATCACAGCATCATCATAGTGTCATCACAGCATCATCACTGTGTCATCAGAGCGTCATCACAGCATAATCACAGCATCATCACAGCAGCATCAGAGCAGCATCATGGTGTCATGACAGAATCATCACTACGTCATCAAATTGTCATCAGAGCAGCCCACAGCATCATCACAGCATCATTGCAGCATCATAACAGCATCATCAAAGCATCTTTACTGCTTACTCACTGCATCCTCACAGCGTCATCACACTATTGTCAGTGCATCATCAGAGCATCATCACTGCATCAGCACACCATAATCACAACATCATCACACCGTCATCACCGTGTCATCACTGCATCATCACAGTGTCATCACAGGGTCATAACTGCATCATCATTTGCCGGTCATAACTGCATGCCATTTGCCGAGGCAATCGGCTCCGGGGCAGACACATTCTGCAACGGAGCGGGGGATCGGGCCAGGCAGGGCTAAATTTTCCGGCATCGAGCGTACTTGAGGGAGCCGCCAGGACCTGGCAGCCCTCGTGAGGGAGGCTGATGAGGCGAAGGTGGAGCCAGCAGCGCCCCCTCCCCAGCCGTTCAAAAGCTGCCCCTGGGGAGCGTGAGCGACCAGGACGGGCAAACAGGGCGTGGCGCATCAGAAGGGAGTGGCGCGGCTGTTAGCGCGGCAGTTCGCGCAGGCAGGGCGAGCAGGAAGGGCAGAGCGCTCCCCCCGCCCACACGAACACCTCTTAACGACAGCTGTTAGCTAGGTGATAATGGTCTCCACCAGGCACAGTGTGCTCTCCAGGAAGTCGGTACACACCCAGACCGACTACCCGTTAAAAAATGCAGCAGTTCAGGTCACCGGATGCAGGGAGTGTCTGAGCCTGTTGTTGCCATCGGCGGGCGGCAGAGACACTGCGTGCGTGAGGTGCGAGCAGGTGGATGACCTGGTCCGCATGGTGGCGGAGCTCAAGGAGGAGGTCGAGAGGCTGAGGGATATCAGGGAGTGTGAGCGGGAGATAGACTTGTGGAGTAACTCCCTGCAGGGCCTCAAGGAGAGGTACCGGGGTGAGACACCCCAAATGGGGGTGGACCCTCTGCCCTGCTGCTGTCAGGCAGAGGGAGGGGATCTGGGAGTTGAGGAGGAATGGAAACAGGTCCCTGCTCGACGTCACAGGCGATGCCCTCCCCTTCCGGCCCCACCTTCCCAGGTGCCCCTAAGCAACAGGTTTGAGGCCCTGGAGCTTGACAGACCAGTAGCTGAGGAAGAGGTAGCAAGTGTTCCCAGGAGGATGCCTAGGGTGAGGAGGTCGACTCCACGCCTCAGGACTGCCTCCATCAAGAAAGACAGGAGGGTTATTGTTGTTGGAGACTCTACTCTTAGGGGAACAGAGGGCCCTATTTGTCGGCCTGACCCTACCCGTAGGGAAGTCTGCTGCCTCCCTGGGGCCAGGGTCAGGGACGTTGCCAGGAAGCTTCCCAACCTGGTACGCCCCTCTGATTATTATCCTCTTTTGATAGTCCAGGTGGGCAGTGACAACATTGAAGAGAGAAGCCTGAAGGCTATCAAAAGAGACTTTAGGGGGCTGGGACGGTTAGTGGATGGAGCGGGAGTGCAGGTGGTGTTTTCGTCCATCCCTACGGTGGCAGGGAGGGGTACAGAGAGGACACGGAAAGCCCACTTGTTAAACACGTGGCTCCGGGGCTGGTGCCAACGCAGAAATCTTGGGTTTTTCGACCATGGGGCACTTTACTCAGCACCTGGCCTGATGGCCGCAGACGGGTCCCTATCTTTTAGGGGAAAAAGGATCCTGGGCCAGGAGCTGGCAGGGCTCATTGAGAGGGCTTTAAACTAGGTAAGAAGGGGGATGGGGCTGAAGCAAGGATTATTGGGGCTGTGCCAGGGGGAACAATGGCAAGGCCGGAGGATAGGGCAATGGCCCAGCTGAAGTGCATCTACACCAATGCACGCAGCATGGGTAACAAACAGGAGGAGCTGGAAGCCATTGTGCAGCAGGCAGGCTACGACTTGGTTGCCATCACGGAGACGTGGTGGGACCACAGGCATGACTGGAGTGCTGCAATGCCTGGCTATAAGCTCTTCAGAAGGGACAGGCAGCACAGAAGGGCTGGTGGTGTGGCTCTCTATATTAGAGAGTCTTTCGATGTTGTAGAACTCGAGGCTAGGAATGACAAGGTCGAGTCCCTTTGGGTTAGGATCGGCAGGGACAACAAGGCTAGTGTCCTGGTCGGGGTCTGCTATAGACCGCCGAACCAGGATGAGGAGACGGATGAGGAGTTCTACAGGCAGCTGACAGAAGTTGTGAAATCTTCAGCGCTTGTACTCGTGGGGGACTTCAACTTCCCTGACATATCCTGGAAGCACAACACAGCCCAGAGAAAGCAGTCTAGGAGGTTTCTGGAGAGGGTGGAAGATAGCTTCCTGACACAGCTGGTTAGTGAACCTACCAGGGGTGGTGCCCCGCTAGACCTTCTCTTCACAAACAGAGAAGGACTGGTGGAGGATGTGATTGTCGGGAGCTGTCTTGGGCAGAGTGACCACGAAATGGTGGAGTTCACTATTCTTGGCGAGGCCAGGAAGGGGACCAGTAAAACAGCTCTATTGGACTTTCGGAGGGCTGACTTTGGGCTGCTCAGGACACTAGTTGGTGGAGTTCCTTGGGAGGCGGTTCTGAAGGGCAGAGGAGTCCAGGAAGGCTGGGCGTTCTTCAAGAGGGAAATCTTAATGGCGCAGGAGCGGTCTGTCCCCATGTGCCCAAAGATGAGCCAGCAGGGAAGAAGACCAGCCTGGCTCAACAGAGAACTGTGGCTTGAGCTTAGGAGAAAAAAGAGGGTTTATAATCTTTGGAAAAGTGGGCAGGCCACTAGGGAGGACTATAAGGATGTAGCGAGGCTGTGTAGGGACAAAATTAGGAAGGCCAAAGCTCATCTGGAGCTCCATCTGGCTACTGCCGTTAAAGATAACAAAAAACGTTTTTATAAATACATCAACACAAAAAGGAGGACTAAGGAGAATCTCCATCCTTTACTGGATGCGGGGGGAAACTTAGTTACAAGAGATGAGGAAAAGGCGGAGGTGCTCAATGCCTTCTTTGCCTCAGTCTTTAGCGGCAATACCGGTTGTTCTCTGGATACCCAGTACCCTGAGCTGGTGGAAGGGGATGGGGAGCAGGATGTGGCCCTCACTATCCACAAAGAAATGGTTGGTGACCTGCTACGGCACTTGGATGTGCACAAATCGATGGGGCCGGATGGGATCCACCCAAGGGTACTGAGAGAACTGGCAGAGGAGCTGGCCAAGCCCCTGTCCATCATTTATCAGCAGTCCTGGCTATCGGGGGAGGTCCCAGCTGACTGGCGACTAGCAAATGTGACGCCCATCTACAAGAAGGGCCGGAGGGCAGACCCGGGAAACTACAGGCCTGTCAGTTTGACCTCAGTACCGGGGAAGCTCATGGAGCAGATCCTCTTGAGAGTCATCATGCAGCACTTGCAGGGTAAGCAGGCGATCTGGCCCAGCCAGCATGGGTTTATGGAAGGCAGATCCTGCTTGACAAACCTGATCTCCTTCTATGACAAAGCGACGCGCCGGGTGGACGAGGGAAAGGCTGTGGATATGGTCTACCTTGACTTCAGCAAGGCATTTGACACCGTCTCCCACAGCATTCTCCTCAAGAAACTGGCTGCTCTTGACTTGGACTGGCGCACGCTTCGTTGGGTTAGAAACTGGCTGGATAGCCGGGCCCAAAGAGTCGTGGTAAATGGAGTCAAGTCCAGTTGGAGGCCAGTCACTAGTGGCGTCCCCCAGGGCTCGGTGCTGGGGCCGGTCCTCTTTAATATCTTCATCAATGATCTGGACGAGGGCATTGAGTGCACCCTCAGTAAGTTTGCAGATGACACCAAGTTAGGTGCGTGTGTCGATCTGCTCAAGGGTAGGAAGGCTCTGCAGGAGGATCTGGATAGGCTGCACCGATGGGCTGAGGTCAACTGTATGAAGTTCAACAAGGCCAAGTGCCGGGTCCTGCACCTGGGGCGCAACAACCCCAAGCAGAGCTACAGGCTGGGAGATGAGTGGTTGGAGAGCTGCCAGGCAGAGAAGGACCTGGGAGTGATGGTGGACAGTCGGCTGGATATGAGCCAGCAGTGTGCTCAGGTGGCCAAGAAGGCCAACGGCTTCCTGGCTTGTATCAGAAACAGTGTGACCAGCAGGGCTAGGGAGGTGATCATCCCCCTGTACTCGGCTCTAGTGAGGCCGCACCTCGAGTACTGTGTTCAGTTTTGGGCCCCTCGCTACAAGAAGGACATCGAGGTGCTTGAGCGGGTCCAGAGGAGGGCGACGAAGCTGGTGAGGGGCCTGGAGAACAAGTCCTACGAGGAGCGGCTGAAGGAGCTGGGCTTGTTCAGCCTGGAGAAGAGGAGGCTCAGGGGCGACCTTATCGCTCTCTACAGATACCTTAAAGGAGGCTGTAGTGAGGTGGGGGTTGGCCTGTTCTCCCATGTGCCTGGTGACAGAACGAGGGGGAATGGGCTTAAGTTGCGCCAGGGGAGTTTTAGGTTAGATGTTAGGAAGAACTTCTTTACTGAAAGGGTTGTTAGGCACTGGAACAGGCTGCCCAGGGAGGTGGTGGAGTCACCATCCCTGGAAGTCTTTAAAAGACGTTTAGATGTAGAGCTTAGGGATATGGTTTATTGGGGACTGTTAGCGTTAGGTCAAAGGTTGGACTCGATGATCTTGAGGTCTCTTCCAACCTAGAAATTCTGTGATTCTGTGATCACTGCATCATCACTGCATATTCACAGCATAATCTCAGCATCATCACAGTGTCATCACAGTGTTATAACAGCAATATCACAGCATCATCACATCATCATCAGAGCGTCATCACAGAATCATCACAGCATCATCACTATGTCATCACAGCATAATCACAATATCATCAGAATGTCATTAAAGTGTCATAACTGCATCATCACTGCATCATAACTGCATCATCACAGCATCATCACATCATCACCACAGCGTCATCGCAGAAACATCACAGCATCATCACTGCATCGTAACTGCATCATCACAGCATAATCACAGCATCATCACAACATCATAAGAGCGTCATTAGCATCATCATCGCAGCGTCAAAAACATAATCATAGCATGGTCACAGCATCATCACTGCATTATCAGTGCATCTTCACAGCAACATCTCAGCATCATCTCACCATCATTACTACTTACTCACTGCATCATCACAGCGTCATCACATCATCATCACAACATCATGTAAGTGTCATCACAGCATATTCTCTGTGTCATCACAGCGTCATCACAGCATCATCACAGCATCATCACAGCTTCATAGCTCCATAATCACATCATCACAGCATCATCACTACATCATCACAGCATCATCATAAATCATCACAAAATCATCACAGTGTCATCTCTGCATCATCACAGCATCATCACATCGTGATCAATGCATCATCACATCATAATCACAGCATCATCATAGCATCATTACTGCGTCATCACTACATCATCACTGCATCATCACTGCATCAGCACAACGTCAACTCAGTATCGTCACAGCATCATCACAGCGTCATCACAGCATCACAACAGTGTCATCGCAGCGTCATCACAGCATCATCATAGTACCACTACAGCATCATCACAGAATCACTATAGAGTCATCACAGCGTCATCACTGCATCATCACAGCATCATCACATCATCATAACAGCATCATCACATCATCACCACAGCATCATCACACCATCATCAGAGTATCATCACAGCGTCATCACTGCATCATCACACAATCATTACAGCATAATCACTGCGTTATCACAACATCATCACTGCATCATCACAGCATCATCAGAGAATCATCACATCATCATCACTGCATCATCACACCATCATCAGAGTATCATCACAGCGTCATCACTGCATCATCACACAATCATCACAGCATCATCACTGCGTTATCACAACATCATCACTGCATCATCACAGCATCATCAGAGAATCATCACATCATCATCACAGCATCATCACAACATAATCAGAGCATCATCATAGCATAAACACTGCATAATCACTGCACTGTCACAGCATCATCACTGCATCATCACAGTATCACCAGAGCGATATCACAGCGTCATCACTTCATCATCACTACATGATCACTGCATCATCACAGCGTCATCACAGCGTCATCACTGCATCATCACTGTGTCATCAAAGCATCATCACTGAGTCATCACAGCATGATCACAGCATCATAGGTACATAATCATAGCATCATCACATCATCATCACAGCGTCATCACAGCATCATCACAGCATCTACATTGCATCATCAGAGAATCATCAAAGCATCATCACTGCGTCACCACAGTGTCATCACTACATCATCACTGAATCATCACTGCATCGTCACTGCATCATCACAGCATCGTCGCTGCATCATCACAGCATCGTCACTGCATCATCACTGCATCATCACTGCATCACCACAGCACCGTTACTGCGTAATCCAAACATCATCACAGCACCAGCACAATATCATTTCTGCATAATCACTGCCTCATCACAGCATCATTGAAGTGTCATGACAGCATCATCACTGCATAATCACTGCATCATAACCGCATAATCACAGCATCATCACAGCATCATCGTAGGTTCATTACTGCTTACTCACTGCATCATCACAGTGTCATCACAGTATCATCACATCATCTTCACTACTTAATCACAGCGTCATCACTGCATCATCAGTTCATCATCACAGCATCATCACAGAATCACAACAGGGTCATCACTGCTTCATCACAGCATCACCACAGCATCATAAGAGCTTCATCACTGCTTCATCACGGCATCATCACATCATCATCACAGCATCATCATGCCATCACAGCAGCGTCATCACAGTATTTCGACAGCGTCATCACCGCGTTATCATAGCATCATCACAATATCGTCAGAGCATCATCACTGCTTATTCACAGCATCATCGCGGCTTCATCACTGCTTCATCAGAGCATCATCACAACATTATCGCTACATCATCACAGAGTCATCACAGCATCATTACTGCATCATCACTGCATCATCACTTCGTAATCAGAGCATCATGGCTTCATCATCACAGCACCATTACTGCATCGTCACAACATCATCACAGTGTCATCACAGCATCATCACAGCCTCATCACTGCATCATCACAGCGTCATCACAGCGTCACTACTGCAACATCACTGCATCATCAGAGCATCATCAGAGCATTGGTGTAGATGCACTTCAGCTGGGCCATTGCCCTATCCTCCGGCCTTGCCATTGTTCCCCCTGGCACAGCCCCAACAATCCTTGCTTCAGCCCCATCCCCCTTCTTACCTAGTTTAAAGCCCTCTCAATGAGCCCTGCCAGCTCCTGGCCCAGGATCCTTTTTCCCCTAAAAGATAGGGACCCGTCTGCGGCCATCAGGCCAGGTGCTGAGTAAAGTGCCCCATGGTCAAAAAAAAAAAAGATTTCTGCGTTGGCACCAGAAATGATGATGTTATGATGCTGTGGTGATGCTGTTGTGATGATGCTGTAATGATGATTTGATGACGCAGTGATGATGCTGTGATGGTGCTGTGATGAGGCTGTGATGAATTTCTGATGATGCTCTGATGATGAAGTGATGACAATTTGATGACGCTGTGATGATGCCGTGATGATGCTCTGATGATGCTGTGATGATGCTCTGATGATGCTGCGATGATGCTGTGATGACGCTTTGATGACAATGTGATTATGCTGTTATGACGCTGTTATGACGCTGTGATGATGCAGTGTTTATGCACTGATGATGCAGTTATGATGCTGTGATGATGCAGTGATGACGCTATGATGACTCTTTGATTACACTGTGATGCTTCGATGATGCTGTGATGATGCTTTAATGGTGATGGGATGATGCTGTGATGACGCTGTGATGATGCTGTTATGACAATTTGATGATGCTGTGATTATGCAGCTATGATGGTCTCAGGATGATATGATGATGCAGTGATGATGCTGTGATGTCGCTGTCATGATGCTGTGATGACGCTGTCGTGATTCAATGATGATGCTGTGATGACGCTGTGATGATGATGTGATGATGCTGTGATGATGCTGTGATGACGCTTTGATGATGCTGTGATTATACAGCTATGATGCTGTCATGATTATATGATGATGCAGTGATGATGCTGTGATTATACAGCTATGATGCTGTCATGATTATATGATGATGCAGTCATGATGCTGTGATGACGCTGTGATGATGCAGTGATGATGCTGTATGACGCTTTGATGATGCTGTGATTATACAGCTATGATGCTGTCATGATTATATGATGATGCAGTGATGATGCCGTGATGATACTGTGATGACACTGAATACGCTGTGATGATGCTGTGATGCTTTCATGATGCTATGATGATGCTGTGATGATGCATTTATAATGATGTGTTTATGCTGTGATGACGCTGTGATGATGCAGTGATAATGCAGTGTTGATGCAGTTATGACGCAGTGTTGAGGCTGTAATAATATTGCGATGATGCTGTGATGACGGTGTTATGACACTGCGATGATGCTGTGATGACGCTGTGATAACGCTTTGATGACACTGTAATGATGCTGTAATGACGCCGTGATGAAGCTGTGATGACGCTGTGATGGTGCTTTGAGGACGCTGTCATGACGCAGTGATGATGTTTTGATGACGCTCTGATGACGCTGTGATGCTCTGATGATTGTGTGATGACGCAGTGATGACACTGCGATGATATTGTAATGATGCAGTGACGATGCTGTGATGATGCAGTGATGATGCTTTCGTGATGCTGTGATGATGCTCTGATGATGCTGTAATGATGGAGTGATGATGCAGTGATGATGCTGTGATGATGTTGTGATGGTGCTGTGATCATGCTGTGATCATGCTGTGATGATGCAGTGATACCGCTGCGATGAAACAGTGATGATTCTGTGATGATGCAGTGAAGGCGACGCTGTGATGCATTGATGATGCTCTGATGATGCTGCGATGATGCTGTTGTGATGCTGTAATGATGCAGTGATGATGCTGTGATGACACAGTGATGGTGCAGTGATGGTATGATGATGACGCTGTGATGACGCTGTGATGACGCTGCGATGATGCTGTGGTGATGCATTGATGACACTGTGATGATGCTGTGAGGATGTTCTGATGATGCAGTGATGACACTGTGATGGCACTGTGATGCCTTGTTGAAGCTCTGATGATGCATTGATAATGCACTGATTATGCAGTGATGATGTTGTCTTGATACTGTGATGATGCTGTGATGATACTGTGATGACGGTTTTATGACACTGTGATTATGTTCTGATGACCCAGTGATGATGCTGTGATGATGCTGTGATGACGCGGTGATGATGCTGTTGTGATGCTCTGATGATGCTGTGATGACGGTTTGATGACACTGTGATGACGTTCTGATGCTGCAGTGATGATGCTGTGATGATGCTTCGATGATGACGCTGCGATGATGCTGTTGTGATGCTCTTATACTGCTATGATGATGCTTTGATGACACTTTGAAGTGGTTGTGATGATGCAGTGATGATGCTGTGATGATGCTGTGATGACGCTTTGATCACTGCATTACCACAGCATCATCACTGTGTAATCAAAACATCATCACAGTCTCATAACTACATAAACACTGCATCATCACAGCATCATCACTGCGTCATCACAGCGTCATAACAGCATCATCACAGCATCATCATTGCATCATCACTGCATGATCTCAGCATCATAATAGTGTCATCAGAGCGTCATCACAGTCATCACAGCATCATCACATCATCATCGCAGCGTCATCACAACATCATCACCGCATCATCATATCTTCATCGCAGCGTCATCACTGCATCATCACAGTATCATCACAGCATCATCACTGCATCATTACTGCAGAATCACTGCGTCATCACATCATCATCACTACATGATCACTGCATCATCACAGCATCATCACTTCGCCATCACATCATCATTGCATCATCACAACATCTATACAGCATCATTACAACATCATCACAGCATCATCACATCATCACAGCATCATCACAGCATCATCACTGCAACAGAACTGCATCTTCACAGCATCATCACATCATTCAGACTGCATCATCACAGCATCATCGCTGTATCACAACATCATCACTGCATCATCACAATATCATTACAGCATCATCACTGCATCATCACATGGTCATCACAGCATCATCACAGCATCATCACAGAATCATCACTGCGTCATCACTGCATCATTACTGCATCATCACAGCATCATCATTGCATCATCCCATCATCATCATTTCATCATAACAGCATCATCACAACATCATCACAGTATAATCAATCTATCATCACGGCATCATCACAGCGTCATCAGAGCATCATCACAGCGTCATCACTGCGTCATCAAAGCATCACCACTGCATCATCACAGCATCATAACAGTGTCATCGAAACGTCATCACAGAGTAATCACAGGATCATCATATCGTCGTCGCAACGTCATCACAGCATCATCACAGCATCATAACACCATCATCGCAGCGTCATCACTGCATCTTCACAGCATCATTACAACATCATCACAGAAAAATCACTGCATCATCTCTGCATCATCAGAGCATCATTAGAGTATCATGACAGCATCATCACTGCATAATCACTGCATCATCACCTCATCATCACAGCATAATCACAGCATCATCGCAGCATCATTACTCCTTAGTCACTGCATCATCACAGCGTCATCACGGTGTATTCACTGCATCATAACACCATCATATCTGCATCATCACATCATCATTACTGCATCATCACAACATCATCACACCACCATCACTGCATCATCACATGGTCATCACAGCATCATCACAGCATCATCACAGAATCATCACTGCGTCATCACTGCATCATTACTGCATCATCACAGCATCATCACAGCATCATCACAGAACCATTACTACATAATCACTGCATCATCACAGCGTCATCGCAGTACCAAAACTGCATCATCACAGCATCATCAGAGCGACATCAGAGCATCATCACTGCATGATGACAGCATCATCACTGCATCATCACATGATCTTCAATGCGTCATCACAGCGTAATCAAAGTCATCACTTCATCATCAAATTGTCATCACAGCGTCATCACAGCTATATCGCAGCGTCATCACAGCATCACCACAGCATCATCACTGCTTCATCACATCATCATCCCAGCTTCATCACAACATCATGACAGCATTATTACTACTTACGCACTGCATCATCACAGCGTCATCACAGCATCATCTCAGCATCATCACAGCATCATCCCTGCATTATCACATCATCATCACTGCATTACCACAGCATCACCACAGCATCATCACAGCGTAATCACAGCATCATCACAGCAGGATTGCAGCGTCATCACTGCAGCATCACAACATCATCACAGTATCCTCACAGCATCTTCACTGCATCATCACTACATTGTCACAGCATCATCACATCATCATCACTGCATCATCACAGCATCATCACAGCATAATCTCATCATCATCACAGTATCAGTACTGCAGAATCATTGCATTATCACACCATCATCACAACATCATCGCAGCATCATCATAGCATCACGACAGTGTTATCTGAGCATCACGACAGCGTAATCATAGCGTCATCACAGATTCATCAGAGCATCATTGCAGCATCATCACTGCATCATCACAGTATCATCACATTGTGAGGAATGTTTTAACAATTCGTGTCCATAAAGAACAGCCCTGTCTGCTTCTGTCTGCTTCGGGGCCCTGCAATGGCAGTTTGATTCCTTAACCACAGATGCAGTGTGCCCCAGTCTCCCCCTCATTCTAGTCAAGTTATCAAGTCTTCAGAAAATACTCCTCAAATTCTTGAGCTTGTTTGCCTTTGTTATTCTGGATTTCTATTTCTAACAGTTACAGCCTTTTTTTCTGTTGTTTTGTCTTCTTCGAAATTAACTTAACGCGGCTATAGGTGTGGCTGTCCCTGTGAATGGCTGGTGAGGAATGTTTTAATTACTTGTGAAGTGTCAATAAGAAAGCTATTTGTGTTTGTATGACGTCTTTGATGTCTGGGAGCCTCAGAATAACTGATAACAATTAGTGACTGTTATGGAATACTATGCAGGCCTCTGATATCTGGCCAGGTGTCCAAGAGATTAAGAAGAGGAAAAAAAAAGAAGCTGAAGGACGGCTAGGAGACAAGACCTGCAGGGGATGCTGTATAAACTTGACACGGTGCCAAAGGAGTACAAAGGGGAAACACAAGAAAAAACTTGGAGAGGAAGACTACGAGCCTTCAGCATGAAAGACCCCTAGAGACCCCCAGAGGGACCACCGGAGACTGATGCGCATGCTCCAGTAGGAGGGACTGGACCCCGGAAGCTAATTATAATAACCTATTTTTTTTAGAAGTAGTAATGAATATGTATTAGTCTAGGAGTATAAAAATCAGCTCCTTGATGTGGCTGGTGTGAGTCCTGGTGGAGCGGAAACTCCCGGTGCACCCAGCGCTGTTTGCTTACTTCTATTCTTTTAATAAATCCTATTTTCTTACTTAAACCTATTTTGAAGACTGAGCTATTTATAACAACATCATAGTAACATCATCACAATATCATTGCAGAATCATCACTGCATCATCAGAGCATCATCTCAGCATAATCACAGCATCATTAGTGCAGAACTACTGCATCATCACATCATGATCAAAGCGTCATCACATCATAATCACAGCATCATCAGAGCATCATCACTGCGTCATCACAGCATCATTACTACGCCATCACAGCGTCATAACAGCATCATCACTGCATCATCACTGAATAATCACAGCATCATCACAACATCATCACAGTGTCATGACAGCATTATCACGGCATAATCACTGCATCATCACCGCATTATCACAGCATTATCATAGTATCATTACTGCTTACACACTGCATCATCACTGCATCATCACAGCATCATCAAAAAATCATCACAGCGTCATCACAGCGTTATTACTGCATCATCTCTGCATCATCATAGCATCAACAGAGCATCGTCACAACGTCATAACAGCATCATCACAACGACATCACAGCATCATCACTGCATCAACACATCATCATTACAACATCATCACTGCGTCATCAGAGCATCATCAAAAAATCATCAGAGCATCATTAGTGCATCATCACTGCATAATCACTGCATCATCTCAGCATCATCAAAGCACCATTATTGCATAATCATTGCATCATCACATCATCATCACTGCATCATCACATCGTCATCACTGCATCATCACTGCATCATCACTGCATCATCACAGCATCACAGCAGCATCACAGCAGCATCACCGCAGCAACAGAGCATCATCACAGCATCATCACAACATAATCATATCATCACCACAGCGTAATCACAGCATCGTCACTGCGCCATTACAGCATCATCACAGCAGCGTTGCAGCATGATCACTGCATCATCACATAATCATCAAAACATAATCATAGCATCAACACAGCATCATCACTGCGTCATGACAGCATAATCACAAAAGGATCTTAGCATCATCACTGCATCATCACATCATCATCAAAAAATTATCACAGTGTCATCAGAGCATCATCACTGCATCATCACAGCATCATCACCGCATTATTACAGCATCATCACAGCATCATTACTGCTTACTCACTGCATCATCACAACATAATCACAGTATCATCACTGCATCATAACTGCATCATCACTGCAGCAGCGCAGCGTCATCAAAGCATTATCACTGCATAATCACTGCATCATGACAGCATCATCAGTGTCATCACAGCATCATCACAGCATCATCACAACATCATCACAGCATCATCTCAGCATCATCACAGCATCATCACTGCAATATCTCAGCATCATTACTTCATCATCACTGCATAATCATTTCATAATCACAGCATCATAACTGCATTATCATCACAAAATCATAAGTGTCATCACAGCATCTTCACTGCATAATCACTGCATCTTCACTGCACCATCACAGCATCATCACAGCATCATCACAGCATCATTACTGCTTACTCACTGCATCATCACGGCATCATCACTACGTCATAACAGCGTCATCACAGCATCATCACTGCAACATCTCAGCATCATCACAGCATCATCACTGCATAATCATTTCATCATCACAGCAGCATAACTGCATCATCATCACAACATCATAACAGTGTCATCACAGCATCATCACATCATCATCACAGCATCATCCCAGCATCATCATTGCGTCATCAGAGCGTCAACACTACGTCATCACAGCATCAGCAGTAAATCATCACAGTGTCATCACAATATCATCACTGCATCATCACAACATCATCACAGTGTTATAACAGCATCATCACAGCATAATCACTGCATCATCACCACATCATTGCAGCATCATCACAGCATCATTACTGCATAATCACTGCATTATCATAGCGTCATCACAGTATCATCACTGCATCGTCACAGCGTCATCACAGTGTCATCACTGCATCGTCACATGATCATCACAGCGTCATCACAGTGTCATCACAGCATCATCAGAGCATCATTACAGCATCATAACAGCATCATCAATCCGTCATCAAATAAAAGTCAAGGCGTCATCACAGCATTATCACTGTATCATCACAGAATCACCACAGCATCATTACTGCGTCATCACAGCGTCACAACAGAATCATAAGAGCATCATCATAGCATCATCACAACATCATCACAGTATCATCACTACATCATCACAGCATCATCAGAGAGATATCACAGCGTCATGACTACATCATCAGAGCATAACATCATCGTCACTGCATTATCACATGATCATCGCAGCGTCATCACATCATCATCTCATAATCTTCACTGCGTCATTACAGCATCATCAGAGCATCATTACAGCGTCATAACAGCATCATCATCACAGCATCAAGGCAGCGTTATCACTGCATCGTCACAGCATCATCACAACATCATCACAGCATCATCAGAGCATCATTACTACTTACTCACTGCATCATCGCAGCATCATCACAGAATAATCACAACATAATAAGTGTCATCACAGCATCATCACTCCATAATTGCTGCATTATCACAGCATAATCACATCATCATCACAGCATCATCGCATCGTCATCACTGCGTCGTCACAGCATCGTCACAACATCATCACAGCATCGTCACTGCATCATCACTGCATTATCACTGCATCATCGCAGCATCATCAGAGCATCATCACAGCGTCATCACTGCATCATCATAGCATCATCTCAGCATCATCACTGCCTCATCACTGCGTCATCACAGTGTCATCACTGCATCATCATATCATCACCGCATCATCACAGTGTCATCACAGCATCATCACAGCATCTACATTGCGTCATCAGAGAATCATCAAAGCATGATCACTGCGTCACCACAGCGTCTTCACAACATCATCACTGAATCATCACTGCATCAGCTCAGCATCATCATAGCATCATCAAAGTATCAGCACAACATCATCACAGCATCTTCACTGCATCATCACTGCATCATCTCTGCATCACCACAGCATCATCACTGCGTAATGAAAACATCATCACAGCATCATTATAGCATCATCATAGCATCATGACTGTGTCATCAGAGCGTCATCACAGCATAATCACAGCATCATCACAGCTGCACCAGAGCAGCATTATGGCGTCATGACAGAATCATCACTACGTCATCAAATTGTCATCACAGCAGCCCACAGCATCATCACAGCATCATTGCAGCATCATCAAAGCATCTTTACTGCTTACTCACTGCATCATCACAGCGTCATCACACTATTGTCAGTGCATCTTCAGAGCATCATCACTGCATCATCACACCATAATCACAACATCATCACACCGTCATCACTGCATAATCACTGCATCATCACAGCATCATCAATGCATCATCACAGCGTCATCACTATATCATCACTGCATCATCACAGCGTCATCACAGTACCATAACTGCATCATCACAGCATCATCACAGCATCATCAGAGCGACATCAGAGCATCATCACTGCATCATGAAAGCATCATCACTGCATCATCACATCATCATCACATAATCTTCAATGTGTCATCACAGCGTAATCACAAAGTCATCACTTCATAATAAATTGTCATCACAGCGTCATCACAGCATCATCACAGCTGTATCGCGCAGCGTCATCACAGCATCACCACAGCATCATCACTGCGTCATCACATCATCATCCCACATCATCACAACATCATGACAGCATTATTACTGCTTACACACTGCATCATCACAGCGTCATCATAGCATAATCTCAGAATCGTCACAGCATCATCACTGCATCATCTCACCATCATCACAACATCATCAGTGTCATCACAGCATCATCACTGCGTCATCACAGCATCATCACAGCTTCATAGCTGCATAATCACAGCATCATCACTGCATAATCACAGCATCATCACCGCATCATCCCAGCATCATCACAACATCATGACAGCATCATTACTGCTGACTCACTGCATCATCACATCATCATAAAAACATCATCACTACATCATCACTGTGTCATCACAGCATTATCAGAGCTTCATCACAGCATCATCATTCCGTAGTCACATCACATCACCATCACTGCATCATCACAGAATCATCATCTCAGCATCTTCGAAGTGTCATCAGTGCATCGTTACAGCATCATCACAATATCATCACAGCATCATAAATGCATAATCACTGCATCATCACCGCATCATCATAGGGTCATCACAGCATCATCACAGCATCATCACAGCATAATCCCAATATCATCAAAGCATCATTATTGCTTATTCAGTGCATCATCACAGCATCATCACAGTATCATCACTGCATCATCACAGCATCATCTCAGCGTCATCACAGAATTATTACTGCATAATCACTGCATCATCACAGTGTCATCAGAGTATCATCACTGCATCATCATATCATCATCACAGTGTCATCACAGCATCCTCCCACCATGATCATAACGTCATCACAGCATCATCACTACGTCATCACATCATCATCACTGCATCATAACAGCGTCATCACAGCATCATCACATCATCATCACTGCATCATCACAGCATCATCACTGCATCATAACAGCGTCATCACAGCATCATCAAATCATCATCACTGTATCATCACAGTGTCATCACAGCATCATCACATCATCATCACAGCATCATAACAGCGTCATCACAGCACCATCACATCATCATCACTGTATAATAACAGCGTCATCACAGCATCATCACATCATCATCATTGCTTCATCGCAGCGTCATCGCTGCATCATCACAGCATCATCACAATGTCCTTGCAGCATCATCACAGCATCATCACAGCATAATCACAGCATCATCACAACATCATAAGAGCGGCATTAGCATCATAACAGCACCATCACTGTGTCATCGCAGTGTCACGAGAACATCAGCACATTATCATCGCAGCGTCAAAAAAATATAATCATAGCATCATCACAGCATTATCACTGCATCATCAATGAATCATCACAGCATAATATCAGCAACATCACAGCATCATTACTGCTTACTCACTGCATCATAACAGCGTCATCACAGTATCATCACTGCATCATCACAGCATCATCACTACATCATCACTGCATCATCAATGAATCATCGCAGAATCATCACTGCATCATAATTACATAATCACAGCGTCATAAATGCATCATCACAGTGTCATCACAGCATCATGTCAGCATCATCACAGCATCACGACAGGGTCATCACAGCATCATCACTGCATCATTACAGCGTCATCACAGCATAATCATAGCATCATCACAACACCACCACAGCGTCATAACAGTATCATCACTGCGTCATCACTACATCATCACAGCATCATCACATCATCATCATTGCATCATCACAGCATCATCGCTGCATCATCACAGCATCATCACATCATCATCACAACATCATGTAAGTGTCATCACAGCATAATCACTGTGTCATCACTATGTCATCACAGCAAAATCACAATATCATCACAACGTCATTAAAGCGTCATAACTGCATCATCACTGCATCATAACTGCATCATCACTGCATCATCACATCGTCACCACAGCGTCATCGCAGCAACATCACAGCATCATCACTGCATCGTAACTGCATCATCACGGTATCATCACAGCATCACAACAGCATTATCAGAGCATCACAACAGCCTCAACACAGTGTCACCACAGCAACATCACAGAGTCATCACTGCATAATCGCAGCGTCACTACAGCATCATTACTGCATAATCACTGCATCATTACAGCATCATCACTGCACCATCACTGCGTCATCACAACGTTATCACAGTATCATCACTGCATCATCATATCATCATCGCAGCGTCATCACTGCATCATCGCAGCATCATCACTGCATAGTCACAGCATCATCGCGTCTTCATACAGGCATCATAACAGGGTCATCACAGCGTCATAACCGCATAAACACTGCATCATCACAGCATCATCATTGCGTCATCACAAAATCATCACAACATCATCGCAGCATCATCACAGCATCACGACAGCGTTACCAGAGCATCACAGCAGTGTCATCACAGTGTCATCACAGAATCATCACATAGTCATCACAACATCATCGCAGTGTCATAAATGCCTCATCACTACATCATCACAACATAATCCTCGCATCATCACTGCATCATCACTGTATCATCACGGCATCGTCACAGCATTATCAAATCATCACTGCACCATCACATCATCATCACTGCATCATCAATGCTTCATCTCAGCGTCATCACAGTATCAATACTGCGGAATCACTGCGTCATCACATCAAAATATCTGCATCATCACATCACCATCACTGCATCATCATATCATCATAACTGCATCATCACTGCGTCATCACAGCATCATCACAGCGTTATCACATAATCACGATGCGGTCATCACAGAGTCATCGCAGAATCATCGCAGAATCATCACAGCATCATCACTGTGTCATCACAGCGTCGTCACAGCATCATCACAATATCATCACAGCTTCATCACAGCCTCATATCTGCATCATCACTGCATAATGACTGCATCATAACAGCATCATAACTACGTCATCATATTGTCATCGCAGCATCATCACAGCATCACGACAGCGTCATCACAATATCACATCAGGGTCATCACAGCATCAGCACTGCATAGTCACAGAGTCATGACCGCGTCATCACAGCATCATCACATCATCATCCCTGCATCATCACATCATCATCACTGCATCATCACAGCATTATCACAACATCATCAAAGCATCATCACAGCGTAATCACAGCATCACAACAGCATCATCACTGCAGCATCACAGCATCATCACAGTATCCTCACAGCATCTTCACTGCATCATCACTACATTGTCACAGCATCATCACATCATCATCACTGCATCATCACAGCATAATCTCAGCATCATCACAGTATCAGTACTGCAGAATCATTGCATCATCACACCATCATCACATCATCGCAGCATCATCATAGCATCACAACAGTTTTATCTGAGCATCACGGCTGTGTAATCATAGCGTCATCACAGATTCATAAGAGCATCATCACTGCGTCATCACTGCATCATCACAGTACCATCACATCATAGCAACATCATGAGAACATCATCGCAGAATCATCACTGCATCAACAGAGCATCATCTCAGCATAATCACAGCATCATTAGTGCAGAATCACTACATCATCACATCATCATCACTGCATCATCACATCATCATCACAGCATCATCACTGCATCATCACTACATCATCACAGCATCATCACAGCATCATGGCAGCATCATGGCAGCGTCATCACACCGTCATAATTGTATCATCACAGCGTCATCATAGAATCATCACAGCCTCATCACAGCATCATCACAGCGGCGTAACTGCATCCTCACTGCATCATCACCGCATCACCATCATCACAGCATCACAAGCTGTGATGACACTGTGATGACACTGTAAGGACGCTGTGATGATGCGGTGATGCTCTGATCATGTGTGCTGTGCATCACAGCGTCATCACAGCATCATCACAGCGTCATCAAATTATCATCACTGCATCATCAGAGCATCATCAGAGCATTGGTGTAGATGCACTTCAGCTGGGCCATTGCCCTATCCTCCGGCCTTGCCATTGTTCCCCCTGGCACAGCCCCAATAATCCTTGCTTCAGCCCCATCCCCCTTCTTACCTAGTTTAAAGCCCTCTCAATGAGCCCTGCCAGCTCCTGGCCCAGGATCCTTTTTCCCCTAAAAGATAGGGACCCGTCTGTGGCCATCAGGCCAGGTGCTGAGTAAAGTGACCCATGGTCAAAAAAAAAAAAACAAGATTTCTGCGTTGGCACCAGAAATGATGATGTTATGATGCTGTGGTGATGCTGTTGTGATAATGCTGTGATGGTGCTGTGATAAGTCTGTTATGACGCAGTGATGATGCTCGGATGATGCAGTAGTCACGCTGTGATGTTGCTTTGATGATGCTGCGATGAATTTCTGGTGATGCTCTGATGATGCAGTGATGATGCTGTGATGATGATGTGATGATGCAGTGATGATGCTGTGATGATGCTTTGGTGATGCTGTGATGATGCTCTAATGACAGAGTGATGATGCTGAGATGACTCTGTGATGATGCTGTAATAATGCTGTGATAATATGATGATGCTGCAGTGTTGTCGTGATGATCCTCTGATGACACGTTGATGACGCTGTGAGGCTTTGATGATGCTGTGATGATGCTCTGATGATGCTGTAATGATGCAGTGATGATGCAGTGATGACGCTATGATGACGCTTTGATGACGCTTTGATGACGCTGTGATGATTTTGTTATGATGCTGTTGTGATGCTGTGATGATGCTGCGATGATGCTGTTGTGATGCTGTGTTGACGCTTTGATGACACTATGATAATGTTCTGATGATGCAGTAATCATGCAGTGATGACGCAGTGATGATCCTGTGATGATGCTGTAATGATGCAGCGATGATGCTGTGATGATGTTGTGATTATGCTGTGATGACGCTACGATAATGCTATTATGATGCTGTGACGACGCTGTGATCATGCTGTGGTCATGCTGTGATGATGCAGTGATGACGCTGCAATGATGCTTTGATGATTCTGTGAAGATGCAGTGATGACGCTGTGATGACGCTATTATGATGCAGTGATGATGCAGTGATGATTCTGTGACGATGTAGTGGTGATGACGCATTGATGACGCTGTGATGATGCTGTGATGACGATGTGATGATGTTGTGATGACTACGATGATGCAGTGATGACACTGTGATGGCACTGTGATGCCTTGTTGAAGCTCTGATGATGCATTGAAAATGCACTGATTATGCAGTGATGATGTTGTCTTGATACTGTGATGATGCTGTGATGACGGTTCTATGACACTGTGATTATGTTCTGATGACCCAGTGATGATGCTGTGATGATGCAGTGATGACTCAATGATGATGCTGATGTGATGCTCTGATGATGCTGTGACGACGGTTTGATGACACTGTGATGACGTTCTGATGATGCAGTGATGATGCTGTGATGACGCTGTGATGACGAGGCGATGATGCTGTTGTGATGCTCTGATGATGCTGTGATGACGGTTTGATGACACTGATGATGTTCTGATGATGCAGTGATGATGCTGTGATGATGCTGTGATGACGAGCTGATGATGCTGTTGTGATGCTCTGATAATGCTGTGATGACGGTTTGATGACACTGTGATGATGCAGTGATGATGCTGTGATGATGCTGTGATGACGAGGCGATGATGCTGTTGTGATGCTCTTATTATGCTGTGATGACGGTTTGATGACAATGTGGTGATGTTTTGTTGTTGCAGTGATGATGCAGTGATGATGCTGTGATGATGCTGTGATGACGCTGCGATGATGCTGTGATGATGCAGTGATGATACTTTGATGATGCTGTGATGATGCTGTGATGACGCTGTGATGCTGTGATGATGTTGTGATGATGCTGTGGCGATGCTGTGATGACGTTTTCATGATGCAGTGATCATGATGTTATGATGCTGTGATAATGCTTTAATGACGCTTTGATGACACTATGATCATGTTGTGATGATTCTGTGTTGATGCAGTGATGACTCTGCAATGATGCTGTGATTATGTTGTGAATACGCTGTGATGATTCAGTGATGTCGCTGTGATGGCACTGTGATGCTTTGTTGAAGCTCTGATGATGCTGTGATGATGCAGTAATGATGCTGTGATGATGCCGTGATGATTCTGTGATGATGTTGTGTTGATGCAGTGATGATGCTGTGATGATGCAGTAATGATGCCGTGATGATGCCGTGATGATGCTGTTATTATGCTGTGATCATGCAGTGAAATGATGTGATGATGCTCTGATGATACATTGATGATGCCGTGATGATGAAGTTATGACGCTGTGGTGAGGCTGTGATAATATTGTGATGATGCTGTGATGATGCAGTGATGATGCTGTGATGATGCAGTGAGGAGGCAGCAATAATGCTCTGATGATGCTTTGATGATGCTGTGATGATACAATGATGACGCTGTGATTCTTTGGTGATGCTGTGATGATGCTGTGATGATGCAGTGATGACGCTGTGATGATGCAGTGATAACACTGTGATGATGCTGTGTTGATGCTGTAATGATGCCGTGATGACGCTGTGATGATGCACTGATAATGTAGTTATTACGCTGTGATGATTCTGTGATGACGCGCTGATGATGCTGTGATGACGCTTTGATGACACTGTGATGATGCCGTGTTGATGTTGTGATGAAGCTGTGATGACGCTGTGATGGTGCTTTGATGACGCTCTGATGATTCTGTGATGATGGCATGATGATGGCGTGATGATTCTGTGATGATGCTGTGATGATGCGGTGTTGATGCCGTGATGTAGCTGTGATGACACTTTGATTACGCTGTGATGCTTTGATGATGCTGTGATGACGCTGTGGTGACGCTGTGATGATGCAGTGATGATGATTTGATGATGCTGTGATGATGCTGTTGTGATGTGGTGATGATGTGTTATGATGCTGTGATGATGCAGTAATGATGCTGTGATGACGCTTTGATGACAGTGTGATGTTGTTGTGATGTTGAAGTGATGATGTTGTGATGACACAGTGATGATGCTGTGATGATGCAGTGATGAGGCAGCGATAATGTTCTGATGACGCTATGATGATGCTTTGATGATTCTGTGATGATGCAATGGTGACGCTGCGAATCTTTGTTTAAGCTGTGATGATGCTGTGATGATGCTTTCATGATTCTGTGAAGATGCAGTGATGACGACATGATGACACTGTGATGATGTTGTTATGACGCAGTGATGATGCAGTGATGATGCTGTGACGATGTAGTGGTGATGATGCATTGATGACGCTGTGATGATGCTGTGATGATGATGTGATGATGCTTTGATGACTCAATGATGATGCAGTGATGACACTGTGATGACGCTGTGATGACGCTGTGATGCTGTGATGGTGATGCGATGATGCTGTGATGATGCAGTGATGATGCAGTGAAGATGCAGTGATGACACCCTCGTGATGCTTTGATGAAGCTGTGATGCTTTCATGATTATTTCATGATGTTGTGATGATGCAGTGATGATGCAGTTATGATGCTGTGATGATGCAGTGATGACGCTGCGATGATGCTGTGTTGATGCTGTGATGATGCTGTGATGACACTGTGATGACGAACTGATAATGTTGTTATTATGCTGTGATGATTCTGTGATAATGCGTTGATGATGCTGTGATGACACTTTCATGACACTGTGATGATGCTGTGTTGATGCTGTGATGAAGCTCTGATGACGCTGTGATGGTTCTTTGATGACGCTCTGATAACGCAGTGGTGATGCTGTGATGACACTGTGATGACTCTGATGATGCTGTGATGCTTTAATGATGCTGTGATGATGCTGCGATGATGCTGTGATGATGGTGTGATGACGCAGTGATGATACTGTTGGGATGCTGTGATGATAATATTGTGATGCTGCAGTGATGACGCTGTGATGGTGCTGTGATGATGCTGTGATGATGTGTTATGATGCTATGAGGATGTTGTGATGATGCTGTGATGAGGCTTTGATGACACTGTGATTATGTTCTGATGATGCTGTGATGACGCAGTATTGATGATGTGATGATGCTGCAATGATGCTGTGATGATTCTGTGATGATGTTGTGATGATGCTGTGATGACGCTGCGATAACAGTGTGATGATGTTGTGATGATGCAGTAATGATGCTGTGACGACGCACTGATTCTGCTGTGTTGATGCTGTAATGATGCAGTCATGATGCAATAATGATGTTGTGATGATGCTGTGATTACATTGCGATCACACTGTGATGATGCTGTGATGACGCAGTGATGACTCTGTGATGATGCTGTAATAATGCTGTGATGATAGGATGATGCTCTAGTGATGCCGTGATGATGCTCTGATGACACTTTGATGACGCTGTGATGCTTTGATGATGCTGTGATGATGCTCTGATGATGCTGTAATGATGCAGTGATGATGTAGTGATGATGCTGTGATGACGCTTTGATGACGCTGTGATGATATTGTTATGATGCTGTTGTGATTCTGTGATGATGCAGTGATAATGCTGCGATGATGCTGTTGTGATGCTGTGATGATGCTCTGATGACGCTGTAATGATGCAGTTATGACGTAGTGATGATGCTGTGATAACGCTGTGATGACGCTTTGACGACGCTGTGATGATTTTGTTATGATGCTGTTGTGATGCTGTGATGATGCAGTGATGATGCTGTTGTGATGCTGTGATGATGCTGTGTTGACGCTTTGATGACACTATGATAATGTTCTGATGATGCAGTAATGATGCAGTGATGACGCAGTGATGATGCTGTGATGATGCTGTAATGATGCAGCGATGATGCTGTGATGATGTTGTGATTATGCTGTGATGACGCTACGATAATGCTGTTATGATGCTGTGATGACGCTGTGATCATGCTGTGATGATGCAGTGATGACGCTGCGATGATGCTTTGATGATTCTTTGAAGATGCAGTGATGATGCTGCGATGATGCTGTTGTGATGCTGTGATGATGCAGTGATGATGCTGTGACGATGTAGTGGTGATGACGCATTGATGACGCTGTGATGATGCTGTGATGATGATGTGATGATGCTTTGATGACTCAATGATGATGCAGTGATGACACTGTGATGGCACTGTGATGCCTTGTTGAAGCTCTGATGATGCATTGATAATGCACTGATTATGCAGTGATGATGTTGTCTTGATACTGTGATGATGCTGTGATGATACTGTGATGACGGTTTTATGACACTGTGATTATGTTCTGATGACCCAGTGATGATGCTGTGATGATGCTGTGATGACGCTGCGATGATGATGTTGTAATGCTCTGATAATGCTATGATGACGCTTTGATGACACTGTGATGTTGTTGTGATGATGCAGTGATGATGCTGTGATGATGCTGTGATGCTCTGATGATGATGTTATGATGCTGTGATGATGCAGCGATGATGCTGTGATAATGCTGTGATGATGTTGTGATGATGCTGTGATTATGCTGTGATGATGCTGTGATGATGCTGTTATGATGCTGTGATGATGCTGTTATGACGCTGTGATGATGTTGTTATGATGGTGTGATTATGCTATGCTGATGCTGTGATTACGCTCTCATAACATTTTGATGACGCTCTGATGCTGTGGTGATGTTGTGATACTGCTGTGATGATGCTGTTGTGATGCTGTTATGATGCTGTGATGACGCTTTGATGACAATATGATGATGTTTTGATGATGCAATAATGATGCTGTGATGACGTATTGATGATGTTGTGTTTATGCTTTGATGATGCTGTTACGATGCAGTAATGATGTTGAGATGATGCTGTGATGACGCTGTGATGATGCAGTGATGACGCTGCGATATGCTGTGATGATGCTGTGATGACGCTTTGATCACTGCATCATCTCTGCATCATCACTGCATCGCCACAGCATCATCACTACGTAATCAAAACATCATCACAGCATATGCAAAACATCATAGAATCATAGAATCATAGAATATCCTGAGTTCACTGTGTCCTCACTGCATCCTCACAGCATCATCTCTGCATCATAAAAGCATCATCTCAGTGTCATCACAGCATCATTTCTGCATAATCACTGCATTATCACAGCGTCATCACAGTATCATCACTGCATCATCACATCATCATCACTTCATAATCCCATCATCATCACTGCATCATCACAGCTTCATCACAACATCATCACAGCATCATTACAGTGTCTTTACAGCATCATCACTGCATAATTACTGCATAAAAACCGTATAATCACAGCATCATCACAGCATCATTGCAGCATCATTACTGCTTACTCACTGCATCATCACAGCGTCATCACGGTGTATTCACTGCATCATAACACCATCATATCTGCATCATCACATCATCATCACTGCATCAACACAACATCATCACACCACCATCATGGTTTCTTCACTGCGTCATCACTGCATCATAACAGCATCATCGCAGCGTCATCACTTTGTGATCAGAGCGTCATCACATCACCGTCACTGCATCATCACAGAATCATCATCTCAGCATCTTCGCAGTGTCATCAATGCATCGTTACAGCATCATCACAATATCATCACAGCATCATCACTGCATCATCACTGCATCACCACTGCATCATCACAATATCCTCACAACATCATAAATGCATAATCACTGCATCATCACCGCATCATCACAGGGTCATCACGGCATCATCACAGCATCATCACTGCATCATGACACCATCATCACTGCATCATCGCTGCATCATCACAGCATCATCTCAGCGTCATTACAGAATTATTACTGCATAATCACTGCATCATCACAGCGTCATCACAGTATCATCACTGCATCATCATCATCACAGTGTCGTCACAGCATCCAAACAGCACGATCATACCGTCATCACAGCATCCTCATTACGTCATCACATCATCATCACTGCATCATAGCAGCGTCATCACAGCATCATCACATCATCATCACTGCATCATCCCATATTCATCACAGCATCATCACATCATCATCACAGCGTCATCACTTTGTGATCGAGCGTCATCACATCACCATCTCTGCATCATCACAGAATCATCATCTCAGCATCTTCGCAGTGTCATCAATGCATCGTTACAGCATCATCACAATATCATCACAGCATCATAAATGCATAATTACTGCATCATCACCGCATCATCACAGGGTCATCACAGCATCATCACAGCATCATCACAGTATCATCACTACATCATCACTGCATCATCACAGCATCATCACATCATCATCACAATAACATGTAAGTGTCACCACAGCATAATCACTGTGTCATCACAGCATCATCACAGCATCATCACAGCATCATCACAGCTTCATAGCTCCATAATCACAGCATCATCACTACATCATTACAGCATCATCATAAATCATCACAAAATCATCAGTGTCATAACAGCATCATCACAGCATTATCACAGAATCATTACTGCATAAACACTGCATCATCATAGCGTTATCACAGTATCATCACTGCATCATCAGAGAATAATCACATCATCATCACAACATCATCAGAGTGCCATCACAGTATCATCACTGCATCATCAGAGCATCATCAAAACATCATCACAGCATCATCACTGTGTCATCATAGCGTCATCACAGCATCATCACTGTGTCATCAGAGCGTCATCACAGCATAATCACAGCATCATCAGAGCAGCATCAGAGCAGCATCATGGCCTCATGACAGAATCATCACTACGTCATCAAATTGTCATCAGAGCAGCCCACAGCATCATCACAGCATCATTGCAGCATCATAACAGCATCATCAGTTAGGTGTGTGTGTCGATCTGCTCGAGGGTAGGAAAGCTCTGCAGGAGGATCTGGATAGGCTACACCGATGGGCTGAGGTCAACTGTATGAAGTTCAATAAGGCCAAGTGCCGGGTCCTGCACCTGGGGCGCAACAACCCCAAGCAGAGCTACAGGCTGGGAGATGAGTGGTTGCAGAGCTGCCAGGCAGAGAAGGACCTGGGAGTGATAGTGGACAGTCGGCTGGATATGAGCCAGCAGTGTGCTCAGGTGGCCAAGAAGGCCAACGGCTTCCTGGCTTGTATCAGAAACAGTGTGACCAGCAGGGCTAGGGAGGTGATCGTCCCTCTGTACTCGGCTCTGGTGAGGCCGCACCTCGAGTACTGTGTTCAGTTTTGGGCCCCTCGCTACAAGAAGGACATCGAGGTGCTTGAGCGGGTCCAGAGGAGGGCGACGAAGCTGGTGAGGGGCCTGGAGAACAAGTCCTACGAGGAGCGGCTGAGGGAGCTGGGCTTGTTCAGCCTGGAGAAGAGGAGGCTCGGGGGCGACCTTATCGCTCTTTACAGGTACCTTAAAGGTGGCTGTAGTGAGGTGGGGGTTGGCCTGTTCTCCCACGTGCCTGGTGACAGGACGAGGGGGAATGGGCTAAAGTTGCGCCAGGGGAGTTTTAGGTTAGATGTTAGGAAGAACTTCTTTACTGAAAGGGTTGTTAGGCACTGGAACAGGCTGCCCAGGGAGGTGGTGGAGTCACCATCCCTGGAAGTCTTTAAAAGACGTTTAGATGTAGAGCTTAGGGATATGGTTTATTGGGGACTGTTAGCGTTAGGTCAAAGGTTGGACTCGATGATCTTGAGGTCTCTTCCAACCTAGAAATTCTGTGATTCTGTGTGATTCTGTGATCAAAGCATCTTTACTGCTTACTCACTGCATCATCACAGCGTCATCACACTACTGTCAGTGCATCATCAGAGCATCATCACTGCATCATCACACCATAATCACAAAATCATCACACCGTCATCACAGTGTCATAACTGCATCATCACAGGGTCATCACAGGGTCATAACTGCATCATCACATAGTCATCACAACATCATCGCAGTGTCATAAATGCATCATCACTACATCATCACAACATAATCATAGCATCATCACAGCATCATCACTGTATCAGCAATGCATCGTCACAGCATTATCAAATCATCACTGCACCATCACATCATCATCACTGCATCATCAATGCTTCATCTCAGCGTCATCACAGTATCAATACTGCGGAATCACTGCATCATCACATCAAAATATCTGCATCATCACATCACCATCACTGCATCATCACATCATCATCACAAAATCATTACAGCATCATCACTGCGTAATCATATCATCATCACTGCGTCATCACTGCATCATCACTGCATCATCACAGCATCACCTCAGCATCATCACAGCATCATTACTTCAGAATCACAGCATCATCACAGCATCATCACTGCATCATCATTGCATCATCACAGCATCATCACAGCGTTATCACATAATCACGATGCGGTCATCACAGAGTCATCGCAGAATCATCACAGCATCATCACTGCGTCATCACAGCGTCGTTACAGCATCATCACAATATCATCACAGCCTCATATCTGCATCATCACTGTATAATGACTGCATCATAACAGCATCATAACTACGTCATCATATTGTCATCACAGCATCACGACAGCGTCATCACAATATCACGACAGGGTCATCACTGCATCGTCACAGAATCATGACAGCGTCATCAGAGCTTCAACACAACATCATCACATCATCATCCCTGCATCATCACATCATCATCACTGCATTATCACAGCATCGTCACAGCGTAATCACAGCATCATCACAGCAGGATCGAAGCGTCATCACTGCAGCATCAGAGCATCATCACAGTATCCTCACAGCATCTTCACTGCATCATCACTACATTGTCACAGCTTCATCACATCATCATTACTGCATCATCACAGCATCATCACAGCATAATCTCAGCATCATCACAGTATCAGTACTGCAGAATCATTGCATCATCACACCATCATCACAACATCATCGCAGCATCATCATAGCATCACAACAGTGTTATCTGAGCATCACGACAGCGTAATCATAGCGTCATCACAGATTCATCAGAGCATCATTGCAGCGTCATCACTGCATCATCACAGTATCATCACATCATAGCAACATCATCACAACATCATCACAGAGTCATCACTGCATCATCACAGCATCATCACATCATTATCAATGCATCATCACATCATAATCACAGCATCATCATAGCATCATTACTGCGTCATCACTGCATCAGCACTGCATCAGCACTGCATCAGCACAATGTCATCTCAGTATCATCACAGCATCATCACAGCGTCATCACAGCATCACGACATTGTCATCGCAGCGTCATCACAGCATTATTACATCATCATTACTGCGTCATCAGAGCGTTATCGCAGCATCCTCAACGCATCATCATAGTACCACTACAGCATCATCACAGAATCACTATAGTGTCATCAAAGTATCATAACAGCATCATCACAGCATCGTCACTGCGTCATCACAGCATCATCACAGCATTATCACATCATTATCACTGCATCATCACAGCATCATCGCAGTGTAATCACTGCATCATCGCAGTGTAATCACTGCATCGTCACAGCATCATCACAGCATCGTCACATCATCATTACGTCGTCATTAAAGCATAATCACAGTGTCATAACTGCATAAACTCTGCATCATCACAGCATCATCACTGCGTCAATACAGCATCATCATTTCATAATCACTGCATCACCTCAGCATCATAACATCATCATTACTACATCATCACAGCATAATCATTGCATCATCACAACATCATCGCAGCATCATCACAGCATCACGACAGCATTATCAGAGCACCACGACAGAGTCATCACAGTGTCATCACAGAATCATCACAGCATCATCACAGCATCATCGCAGTGTCATCACTGAATCATCACAGCATCATCAAAACATAATCATAGCATCATCACTGCATCATAAAGGAATCATCACAGCATCATCTCAGCAACATCACAGCATCATTACTGCTTACTCACTGCATCATAACAGCGTCATCACAGTATCATCACTGCATCATCACAGCATCATCACTACATCATCACTGCATCATCAATGAATCATCGCAGAATCATCACTGCATCATAGCTACATAATCACATCGTCATAAATGCATCATCACAGTGTCATCACAGCGTCATCTCAGCATCATCACTGCATGATTATAGCGTCATCACAGCATAATCACAGCATCATCACAACACCACCACAGCGTCATCACAGTATCACGACAGCGTCATAACAGTATCATCACTGCATCATCACTACATCAGCACAGCATCATCACTGCATCATCAATGAATCATCACAGCATCATCACTGCATCATCACAGCATCATCAGAGAATCATCACATCATCATCACAGTATCATCAGTGCATTATCACAGCATAATCACTGCATCATCACTGCACAATCACAGCGTAATCACAGCATCATCACATCATCATCACAACATCATCACAGTGTCATCACAGCATAATCACTGTGTCATCAGAGCGTCATAACAGCATCATCACAGCATCATTACAGCATCATAGAGTCATAATCACGACAGCATTTCAGCATCATCACTGCATCATCATAGCGTCATCACAGCATCATCACTACATCATCACAGCATCTTCATATTTTCATCACAGCTTCATCACTGCGTCATCACTTCATAATCACTGCACAATCACTGCATCATCACAGCATCATCTCAGCATCATCACAGTATCACTACTGCAGAATCACTGCATCATCACATCATCATCACTGCATCTTCATATCATCATCACTGCATCATCAAAGCGTCATCACAGAATCATCACAGCGTCATCATAGCATCATCACAGCGTCATCGCAGCGTCATCACTGCGTCATCAAAGCATCATCACTGCATCATCAGATCATCATCACATCAACATCACAGCGTCATCACTGCATCAACACAGCGTTAACACATCATCCTCACTGCATCGTCACAGCATCATCACAACATCATCACAGCATCATCGGATCATCATCACATCATCATCACATCATCATAACTGCATCATCACAGAATCGTAGCTGCATAATCACAGCATCATCACAGCATCATCACAGCATCATAATAAGGTCATCACAGCGTCATCACTGCATAATCAAAATATCATCTCAGCATCATCACAGAATCATTAATGCATAATCACTGCATCATCACAGCGTCATCACAGTATCATCACTGCAATCATCATATCATCATCACCGCATCATCACAGTGTCATCACAGCATCATCAAAGCGTCATCACAACATCAACACTGCATCATCACTGCGTCATCAAAGCATCATCACTGAGTCATCACAGCGTCATCACTACATCATCACTGAATCATCACTGCATCGTCACTGCATCATCACTACATCATCACTGCATCATCACAGCATCTCGCTGCATCATCACAGCGTCATCACTGCATCATCTAAGCATCATCACTGCATCACCACAGCACCATCACTGAGTAATCAAAACATCATCACAGCACCAGCACAACATCATTTCTGCATAATCACTGCCTCATCAGAGCATCATTACAGTGTCATGACAGCATCATCACTGCATAATCACTGCATCATAACCGCATAATCACAGCATCATCACAGCATCATCGCAGCATCATTACTGCTTACTCACTGCATCATCACAGCGTCATCACAGTATCACCACTGCATCATCAAAGCATCATATCAGCATCATCACAGCGTCATCACAGTATCATCACATCATCTTCACTACTTAATCACAGTGTCTTCACTGCATCATCAGTGCATCATCACAGCATCATCACAGAATCACAACAGGGTCATCACTGCTTCATCACAGCATCACCATTGCATCATAAGAGCTTCATCACGGCATCATCACATCACAGCATCATCACGCCATCACAGCAGCGTCATCACAGTATTAAGACAGGGTCATCACAGCGTTATCATAGCATCACCACAATATCGTCACAGCATCATCACTGCTTATTCACAGCATCATCGCAGCTTCATCACTGCTTCATCAGAGCATCATCACAACATTATTGCTGCATCATCAAAGAGTCATCACAGCATCATCACTGCATCATCACTTCGTAATCAGAGCATCATGACTTCATCATCACAGCACCATTACTGCATCATCACAGTGTCATCACGGCATCATCACAGCGTTGTAACTGCATCCTCACTGCATCATCACCATCATCACAGCATCACAAGCTGTGATGACACAGTAAGGACGCTGTGATGATGCTGTGATGATGCGGTGATGATGCTGTGATGATACTATGGTGATGCTGTGATGATGCTGTGATGCTCTGATCATGTGTGCTGTGCATCACAGCGTCATCACAGCGTCATAGCGTCATCAAATTATCATCACTGCATCATCAGAGCATCACCAGAACTTCATCGCAGCATCATCAAAGCAACATCTCAGCGTCATCACAGCGTCACTACTGCAACATCACTGCATCATCCGAGCATTGGTGTAGATGCACTTCAGCTGGGCCATTGCCCTATCCTCCGGCCTTGCCATTGTTCCCCCTGGCACAGCCCCAACAATCCTTGCTTCAGCCCCATCCCCCTTCTTACCTAGTTTAAAGCCCTCTCAATGAGCCCTGCCAGCTCCTGGCCCAGGATCCTTTTTCCCCTAAAAGATAGGGACCCGTCTGTGGCCATCAGGCCAGGTGCTGAGTAAAGTGACCCATGGTCAAAAAAAAAAAAACAAGATTTCTGCGTTGGCACCAGAAATGATGATGTTATGATGCTGTGGTGATGCTGTTGTGATAATGCTGTGATGGTGCTGTGATAAGTCTGTTATGACGCAGTGATGATGCTCGGATGATGCAGTGATGTTGCAGTAGTCACGTTCTGATGTTGCTTTGATGATGCTGCGATGAATTTAAGGTGATGCTCTGATGATGCAGTGATGATGCTGTGATTATGCAGTGACGATGCTGTGATGATGCTCTAATGACGGAGTGATGATGCTGTGATGACTCTGTGATGATGCTGATTTAATGCTATGATGATATGATGATGCTGCAGTGATGCCCTGATGATCCTCTGATGACACGTTGATGACGCTGGGATGATGATGTGATGAAGCAGTGATGATGCTGTGGTGATGCTGTGATGACGCTGCGATATAGCTGTGATGACGCTGTGATGACAATTTGATGATGAAGTGATGACTTTGTGATTACGCTGTGATGACGCATTGAAGATCATGTGATGATGATGTGATGATGCAGTGATGATGCTGTCATCATGCAGTGATGATGCTCTGATGTCGCTCTGATGATGCTGTGATGATGCAGTTTTGGTACTGTGATGACGCTGTGATGATGCTGTTATGATGCAGTAATGATGCAGTGATGATGCAGTGATGATTCTGTGATGACGCTGTGATGATGCAGTGATGATGCTGTAATGATTCTGTGATGACCATGTGATGATGCAGTGATGGTGGTGTGATGATGTTGTGATGATGCAGTAATGATGATGTGATGATGCAGATATGATGGTGTTATGATGCAGTGAATACACCGTGATGACGCTGTGATGATGCAGTGACTAAGCAGTAATGATGCTGCGATGATGCTGTGATTATGCTGTGATGATGAGGTGATGATGCAGTGATTATGCAGTGATGATGCTGTCATGATACTCTAATGATGCTCTGATGATGCAGAGATGATGCAGTGATTTTTCTGTGATGATGTTGTAATGATGATAATGTGATGATGCTGTGATAATGCAGTGATTATGCTGTAATGATATTCTGATGACACTGAGATAATGCTCTGATGCTGTAGTGATGATGCTGTGAAGATGCAGTCAGGACGCAGAGATGATGCTGTGATGACAATGCGAAGATGCTGTGATGATGCAGTGATGGCGCAGTGATGATGCTGTGATGACACTGTGATTATGTGGTGATGATGATATGATGATGCTGTGATGATGCTGTGATGATGCTGAGATTATGCAGCTATGACGCTGTGATGACATAGTGATGATGCTGTGATGACACTGTGATGATTATGTCATGATGCAATGATGATGCAGTGGTGATGCTCTGATGATGCTGTAATGATGCTGTGACGATGAAGTGATGGTGCAGTGATGATGATGTGATGATGCTGTGATGATGTTGTGATGATGCTGTGAAGATGCAGTGATGACGCTGCGATGATGCTGTGATGATGCTGTGATGATGCTGTGATGACGTTGCGACGACGATATGATGATCCTGTGATTACTCTGTGATGACGTTTCGATGAAACTGTTATGATGCTGTGATGATGCAGTGGTGATGCTTTGATGACGCTGTGATGATGCTGTGATGATAGATTGATTATACTGTGATGATGTTGTGATGATGCTGTTATGATGAAATGATGATGATGGGATGATGCAATGATGACGCTGTGATGATGCTGTGATGATAGATTGATTATACTGTGATGATGTTGTGATGATGCTGTTATGATGAAATGATGATGATGGGATGATGCAATGATGATGATGTGATGATGCAGTGATGATACTGGTACGACGCTGTCATAATGCAGTGATTATGCAGTAATGATTCTGTGAAAATGCTGAGATGATGCTGTGATGATGTAGTGATGACGCAGTGATGATGCTTTGATGACAATGCCAAGATTCTGTGATGATGCTGTGATGATTCCTTGATGACTCTGTGATGATGCTGTGATAGTGCAGTGATTATGCAGTGTTTATGCTGTGATGATGCTCTGATTATGTTGTGATGATGCTGTGATGATATTGTGATGATGCAGTGATGATGTTGTGATAACACAGTGATGATGCTGTGATGATGCAGTCTGAATGATGTGATGATGCTGTGAAGATGCAGTTCTGTTGCTGTGATGATGCTGTAATGATGAAGTGATGACGCTGCGATGAAGATATGATGATGCAGTGATGATGCTGTGATGACGCTGCGATGATGATGTGATGATGCTGTGATGACTGTGATGACGCTCTGATGACACTATTATGATGCTGAGATGATGCAGTGATGATGCAATGATGATGCTGTGATGATGCTGTTATGACGCTGTGATGACGCAGTGATGATGCTGTGATGATGCAGTGTTTATGTAGTTATGAGGCTGTGATGATGTTTTGATTACACAGTGATGATGCTGTGGTGATGCAGTGATGATACAGTGATGATGCAGTGATCAAAGCGTCATCACAGCATCATCACAGCATCATTACTACATCATCACAGCATCATAACATCATAATCAGAGCATCACAGAATCATCACAGCATCATCACTGCATCATCACAGCAAATCAAAGTGTCATCAAAGCGTCATCATAGCAGTATAAGAGCATCACAACAACATCATCGCAGCGTCATCACAGCATCATCACTGCATCATCACTGCATCATCAGAACATCATTACAGTGTCATCAAACCGTCATCACAGCATCATCAGAGCATCACAACAGCATCATCACCGCGTCATCACTGCATCATCACAGCATGATCACTGGGTCATCAGAACATAATCACAGTGTCATAAAACCGTCATCACAGTATCATCACAGCATCATCACAGTATCAAGACAACATCATCACTGCATAATCAGTGCATTATCAATGCATCATCAGAGCTTCAACAAGGCATCACAGTGCCATCACAGTGTCATCACTGCATCATCATTGAGTCATCAAAGCATCATCACATCATCATCACAGCATCATCACAGCGTCATCAATGCGTCATCACCACTACATCGTCACAGCATCATCACTGCATCATCACTGTGTCATAACAGCATCATCACAGCGTCATCACATCGTCATCACTGCATCTTCACAGAATCATCAAAGCATCATCGCAGCGTCATCAATGCATCATCACAGCATGATCACAGCATGATCACAGCGTCATCACAGCATCATAACAGCATTATCGTAGCGTCATCACAGCATAATCACAACATCATCACAGCATAATCGCTGCATCATTACAGCATCATCACTGCGTCATCACTGCATCATTACTGCATCATCGGAACATTATCATAGTGTCATCAAAGCGTGAACACAGCATCATCACAGCATCACAACAGCTTCATCGCAGCATCATCACTGCATCATCACAGCATCACAACAGAATCATAACAAAATCATCACAGCGTCATCAAAGCGTCATCACAGCATCATCAATGCTTCATCACTGCATCATTACATCATCATCAGAGCATGATCACAGCATCATCAAAGCATCACAGCATCATCAAAGTGTCATCAGAGCATCATCACGGCATCACTACAGCATCATCATATCATAACAACATTATTACAGCATCATCACAGCATCATCACTACATCATCACAGCATCATCGCAGCGTCATCACAGCATCATCACTGCATCATTACTGCATTATCACAACATTATCATAGTGTCATCAAAGCGTCATCACAGCATCATCACTGCATCATCACAGTGTCATCAAAGCGTCATCAAAGCATTATCACAGCATCATAACATCATGATCACTGCATCATGAAAACGTCATCACAGCATCACCACAGCATCATCACAACATCATCACAGAATCACAGCGTCATCACAGCGTCATCACAGCATCATCAGAGCATCATCAAATAATCAAAGCGTTATCAAAGCGTCATCACAGCATCATCACAGCATCATCACAGCATCATCGCAGAGTCATGACAGCATAATCACAGCATCATTACAGCATCATCACAACATCATCACAGTGTCATGACAGCATAATCACAGTATAATCAGAGCATGCTGTGATGATGCTGTTTTGACGCTATGATGACGCAGTGATGATGCTGTGATGATGCAGTGTTTATGTAGTTATGAGGCTGTGATGATGCTGTGATGATGCAGTGATGATGTTGTGATGATGCTGTAATGATGCTGTGATGATGCAGTGATGAGGTTGTGCTGATGCTGTGATGATGTTTTGATTTGGTAGTGATGATGCTGTGGTGATGCAGTGATGATGCAGTGATGATGCAGTAATCAAAGCGTCATCACAGCACCATCACAGCATCATTACTGCATCATCACAGCATCATAACATTATCATCAGAGCATCACAGCATAATCACAACGTCATCACTGCATCACAACAACAGCATCACAGTGTCATCAAAGCGTCATCATAGCATTATCAGAGCATCACAACAGCATCATCGAAGCATCATGACAGCATCATCACTGCATCATCAGAACATCATCACAGTGTCATCAAACCGTCATCACAGCATCATCACAGCATCATCACAGTATCAAGACAACATCATCACTGCATAATCAGTGCATTTTCAATGCATCATCAGAGCTTCAACAAGGCATCACAGTGCCATCACAGTGTCATCACTGCATCATCATAGAGTCATCACAGCATCATCACATCATCATCAAAGCATCATCACAGCGTCATCAATGCGTCATCACCACTACATCGTCACAGCATCATCACTGCATCATCACTGTGTCATAACAGCGTCATGACAGCGTCATCACAGCGTCATCACGTCGTCATCACTGCATCTTCACAGAATCATCAAAGCATTATCGTAGCGTCATCACAGCATAATCACAACATCATCACAGCATCATCGCTGCATCATTACAGCATCATCACAGCATCATCACTGCGTCATCACTGCATCATTACTGCATCATCAGAACATTATCATAGTGTCATCAAAGCGTGAACACAGCATCATCACAGCATCACAACAGCTTCATCGCAGCGTCATCACTGCATCATCACAGCATCACAACAGCATCATAACAAAATCATCACAGCGTCATCAAAGCGTCATCACAGCATCATCACTGCATCATAACTGCATCATTACAGCGTCATCACAGCATCATCACAGCATCATCAAAGCATCACAGCGTCATCAAAGTGTCATCAGAGCATCATCACGGCATCACTACAGTATCGTCATATCATCACAGCATTATTACAGCATCATCACAGCATCATCATAACATCACAGCGTAATCAAAGCGTCATCACAGTTTCATCACGGCATCAACACAGCATCATCACACTGTCTTCAAAGCGTCATCACATCATCATCAGCGCGTCATCACAGAATCATCACAGCGTAATAACGACATTATCAGTGCATCATCACAGCGTCATCACATCATCATTACAGCATCAACACAGCATCATCGCATCGTCATCACTGCATCATCGCAGCGTCATGACTGCATCATAACAGCATCATGTGAATGATCACTGCACCATCACAGCATCATAACAACATCATCACATCATCATCACTGCATCATCACAGCATCATCACAGCATCACCAAAGAATCACAGCGTCATCATTGTATCATCACAGCATCATCATAGCGTCATCACAGCATCATCACAATATTATCACAGCCTCACCACATCGTCATAACTGGATCATCACTGCATCATCACTGTATCATCAGAGCATCATCATATCATTTCACTACATGATCACAGCATAATAACAGCATCATCACAGCATCATCACAGCATAATCACGACATCATTACTGCATCATCACAGCATCATCAGAGCTTAAACAAAGCATCACAGTGCCATCACAGAATCATCACAACATGATCACAGCGTCATCACAGCATCATCACTGAGTCATCACTGCATCATTACTGCATTATCACAACATTATCATAGTGTCATCAAAGCGTCATCACAGCATCATCACAGCATCACAACAGCATCATCGTAGCACCATCACTGCATCATCACTGCATCATCACAGCATCATCACTGCATCATCACAACATCATCACAGTGTCATCAAAGCGTCATCAAAGCATTATCACAGCATCATAACATCATGATCACTGCATCATGAAAACGTCATCACAGCTTCACCATAGCATTATCACAACATCATCACAGCATCACAGTGTCATCACAGCGTCATCACAGCATCATCACAGCATCATCAAATCATCAAAGCCTCATCAAAGCGTCATCACAGCATCATCACAGCATCATCACTGCATCATCGCAGCATCATCGCAGCGTCATCACAGTGTAATCAATGCGTCATCATAAATACATCGTCACAGCATCATCACAGTGTCATCAATGTATCATCACAGCATAATCACAGCGTCATCACAGCGTCATCACAGCATCATCAAATAATCAAAGCCTCATCAAAGTGTCATCACAGCATCATCGCAGCGCCATCACAGCATCATCACAGCATCATCACAGTGTCATCAATGCATCATCACAGCATCATCACAGCGTCATCACAGCGTCATCACAGAATCATCACAGCGTCATCACAGCGTCATCACAGCGTCATCATGACATCATCACTGTACCATCACTGAGTCATCACAGCATCATTACTGCATCATCACAACATCATCACAGTGCTATCAAAGCATTGTCACAGCATCATCACAACATCACCATCGCATCGTCATCACTGCATCATCAAAGCATCACAACAGCATAATCGCAGCATCATCACAGCATCATCAATGCATCACAGCGTCGCCATCACTGCATCATACAGAATCATCACTGTATCATCGCAGCGGTATCACTGCATCATCACAGCATGATCACAGCATCATCACAGCAACATCACAACATCATCACAGCATCATCACAGCTTCATTAAAGCATCATACCTACATCATCACAGCATCACAGCATCATCAAAGTGTCATAACAACGTCATCACAACATCATCACTGCATCATTACAATATCATCGCAGTGTCATCACTGCGTCATCACACCATCATCACAGCATCATCAAAGCATCACAGCGTCATCAGAGCGTCATCACAACATCATCACTGCATCATCACAGCGTCATCAAAGCACCATCACAGCGTCATCACAGCTTCATCATGGCGTCATTACAGCATCATTACAGTGTCATCAAAGCGTTATCACAGAGTCATCACAGCATCATCACAGCATCATCGCAGTGTCATCACACCATCATCACAGCATCATCACACTATTATCACAGCCTCACCACAGTGTCATAACTGCATCAACAGTGCATTATCGCTGCATCATCACAGCGTCATCACAGCATAAACACATCATCATAAATGCATCATCACAGCATCATCAATACATGTTCACAGCAACACACCGTCATCAAAGCATCATCACAGCGTCATCACAGCAGCATCACTACATCATCACTGTCATCACAGCGTCATCAGAGCATCATCACAACATCATCACAGTGTCATCAAAGCATCATCATAGCATCATCACAGCATCATGACAACATCATCGCAGCATCATCGCAGCGTTATCAATGCATCATCACAGCATCATCACAGCATCATCATAGCATCATGAAAGCATCACAGCGTCATCACAGCGTATTCAGTGTCATCACTGCGCCATAACAGCGTCATCACAGCATCATCACTGCATCATCATATAATCATGAAAGCATCATAGCTGTGTAATCACATCATCATCAAAGCTTCATCACAACATCATCAAAGCTTCATCGCAGTATCATAACTGCATCATCACTGCATAAACACTACATCAGCACAGCATCATCAGAGCATCATCACAGCATCAACACAGCCTCATATGTGCATCATCACAGCATCATCACAACATCATCACAGCGTCATCACAACATCATCATTGAATCACGACAGCGTCATCACAGCATCATGACTGCATCATCACAGCATCATCACTGCATCAGCATATCATCCTGAGAGCATCATAGCTGTATAATCACAGCATCATCAAATTGTCATAACAGCATCATCACAGCGTCATCACAGCATAATAACATCGTCATCACAGCATCATCAAAGCATCACAGTGTAATCAAAGCGTCATCACTGCATCATCACAGCATCATAACTGCATCATCACTGTGTCATCAAATCATCATCACAGCATCATCACAACAGCATCACCACAGCATCATAACATCATCATTTCTGGTGCCAACGCAGAAATCTTTTTTTTTTTTTTTGACCATGGGTCACTTTACTCAGCACCTGGCCTGATGGCCACAGACGGGTCCCTATCTTTTAGGGGAAAAAGGATCCTGGGCCAGGAGCTGGCAGGGCTCATTGAGAGGGCTTTAAACTAGGTAAGAAGGGGGATGGGGCTGAAGCAAGGATTGTTGGGGCTGTGCCGGGGGAACAATGGCAAGGCCGGAGGTTAGGGCAATGGCCCAGCTGAAGTGCATCTACACCAATGCTCTGATGATGCAGTGATGTTGCAGTAGTGACGCTGTGATGACGCTGAGATGTTGCTTTGATGATGCTGCGATGAAGTTCTGGTGATGCTCTGATGATGCAGTGATGATAATTTGATGACGCTATGATGCTGTGATGATGCTGTGATGACTCTTCGATGATGCAGCAATAATGTTGTGATGATGCTCTGATGAAGCAGTGATGAAGCTGCGATGATGCTGTGAATAAGCAGTGATGATGCTGTGACGATATTGTGATGATGCTATGATAATGCTGTGATGACGCTGTCGTAATACTGTGATGACGCTGCTGTGATGGCGTGATGATGCTGTGATGTGATGATGCCGTGATGAAGCTCTTATGATGCAATGGTGATGCTGTGATGAAGCAGTGATGACCCTGTTGTGATTCTGTGATGATGCTGTGATGATGCACTGATGATGCAGTGAAGACACTGTGATTAAGTAGTGAAGATGATGTGATGATACTGTGATGACGCTGTGATGATGCTGATATGATGCTTTGATGATGCAGTGATGATACTGTGATGACGCTGTGATGATGCAGTGAGTAAGCAGTAATGATGCTGCGATGTTGCTGAGATGATGCTGTGATTATGCGGTTATGATGCAGTGATTATGCAGTGATGATGCTGTCATGACACTGTAATGATGCTCTGATGAGGCAGTGATTATGCAGAAATGATGTTGTGCTGGTGCTGTGATGATGTTTTGATTACTCAGTGATGGTGCTGTGGTGATGCAGTGATGATGCTTAGATGATGCAGTGATGACGCTGTGATGATGCAGCGAGATGCTGTGATGATGCAGTGATGATGTAGTGATGATGCAGTGACGATGCAGTGATGATTCAGTGATGATGTAGTGATGACGCTGTGATGACTCAGTGATGATGCTTTGATGACGCAGTGATGATGCAGTGTTGATGTTGTGATGACGCTTTGATGATGCTGTGATGACACTGTGATGATGCGGTGATGATGATATGATGATTGCAGTGATGATACTGTGATGACGCTGTGATGATGCAGTGATTATGCATTAATGATTCTGTGATGATGCTGAGATGATATTTTGATGATGCAGTGATGACGCTGTGATGACCTTATTATGATGCTGTGATGATGCTGTGATGATGCTGTGATTATGCAGCTACGATTCTGTGATGATGCAGTTATGATGATGTGATGATGATGTGATGATGATCCGATGATGCTGTGATGATGTTGTGATGATGCTGTGACGATGCAGTGAGGATGATGTGTTAACGCTGTGTTGATGCAGTGATGACGCTGTGATGTTGATGTGATGATGATCTGATGATGCAGTGATGATGCTTTGATGACGCAGTGATGACGCTGCGATGACGCTGTGATGATGCTATGATGACGCTGTGATGATTCTGTGATGACGCTTTGATGATGCAGTGATGATGATATGAAGATGCAGTGATGATGATGTGATGATGCAGTGATTCTGCAGTAGTGATACTGTGATGATGCTGAGATGATGCTGTGATGATGCAGTGATTATGCAGTGATGGTGCTGTTATATTGCTGAGATGATTCTGTGATGATGCAGTGATTGTGCAGTGATTATGAAGTGATGACGCAGTGATGAAGCTGTGATGAAAATATGAAGATGCTGTGATGATGTAGTGATGATGCTGAAATACTGTCGTGATTATGACTCTATGATGCTGTAATGATGCTGTGATGATGCTGTTATGACGCTCTGATGACACAGTGATTATGCTGTGATGACACTGTGATGATGTTGTGATGATGATGTGATGATGCTGTGATTACGCTGTGATTGTGCAGTGATGATGCAGTGATTATGCTGTGATAATGCACTGATGATACTGTGATGATGATGTGATGATTCTCTGATGATGCTGTGATGATTCATTGATGATGCAGTGATGATGTAGTGATGATGCTGTGTTGATGCAGTGATAATGCAGTGATGATGCTGTGCTGATGTAGTGATGATGCAGTGATGATACTGTTATGACGCTGTCGTGATACTGTGATGACGCTGTGGTGGTGTTGTGATGATGCTGTGATTATGCTGTGATGACGCTGTAATCATGCAGTGATGATGCTGAGATGACGCTGTGATGACACTGTGATGATGCATTTATGACGATGTGATTATGTAGCTATGATGCAGTGATGATTCTGCGATGAATCATTGATGATGCAGTGATGATGTAGTGATGATGCTGTGATGATGCAGTGATGATACTGTGATGACGCTGTTATGATGCAGTGAGTAAGCAGTAATGATGCTGTGATGTTGCTGAGATGATGCTGTGATGATTCCTTGATGATGCAGTGATGATGCTGTGATGATGCTATGATTATGTTTTGATGATGCTGTGATGATTCAGTGATGATTCTGTGATGACACTGTGATGACTCTGTCGTGATGCTCTGATAACGCTGTCGTGATGCTGTGATGATGCTGCGATGATGCTGTGATAATGCAATGATTATGCTGTGATGATGTAGTAATGATGATGTTATGATGCTCAGGTGCTGCAGTGATGATGCAATGATGATGCTATATTGACGCAGTGATGATGCTGTGATGATGCAGAGTTTATGCAGTTATGACACTGTGATTATGCTTTGATGACGACGCAATGATGATGTGATGATGCAGTGATGATGCTGTGATGATGCTGTGATGATGCAGTGATCATGTAGTGAAGATGATGCGATGACGCAGTGATTCTGCAGTGATTATGCAGTAATGATACTGTAATGATACTGAGATGATGCTGTTATGATACAGTGGTAATGCATTGATGACGCTGTAATTATGCTGTGATTATGTAGTGATGATGTAGTGAGTACGCTTTGATGACGCAGTGATGATGCTGTGTTGATGCAGTGATGATGCTGTGATGATGTAGTGATGATCCAGTGATGATACTGTTATGACGCTGTCGTGATACTGTGATGACGCTGTGGTGGTGTTGTGATGATGCTGTGATTATGCTGTGATGACGCTGTAATGATGCAGTGATGATGTTGTGATGACCCTGTCGTGATGCTGTGATGATGCTGAGATGACGCTGTGATGATACTGTGATGATGCATTTATGGCGCTGTGATTATGTAGCTATGATGCAGTGATGATTCTGCGATGATTCATTGATGATGCAGTGATGATGTAGTGATGATTCTGTGATGATGCAGTGAGTAAGCAGTAATGATGCTGTGATGTTGCTGAGATGATGCTGTGATGATTCCTTTATGATGCAGTGATGATGCTATGATTATGTTTTGATGATGCTGTGATGATTCAGTGATGACACTGTGATGATGCTGTGATGATTCTGTGATGACGCTGTGATGACTCTGTCGTGATGCTCTGATAATGCTGTCGTGATGCTGTGATGATGCTGCGAGGATGTTGTGATGATGCAATGATTATGCTGTGATGATGTAGTAATGATGATGTTATGATGCTGAGGTGATGCAGTGATTATGCAATGATGATTCTGTATTGACGCAGTGATGATGCTGTGATGATGCAGAGTTTATGCAGTTATGACACTGTGATTATGCTTTAATGACGACGCAATGATGATGTGACAATTCTGTGATGATGCTGTGACGATGCAGTGATTACACTGCGATGATGATGTGATGAAGCTGCGATGATGCTGTGATGATGCAGTGATAATGATGTGATAATGCTGTGATGATGCTGTGATGACGCAGTGACGATGCTGTGATGATGCTGTTATGATACTTTGATGACGCTATAGTGATTCTGTGATGATGCTGTAGTGGTACTATGATGATGCGGTGAAGGTGCTGCGATAACGCTCTGATGACGCAGTAATGATGATGTAATAATGCTGTGATGACGCTGCGATGACAATGTCGTGATGCTGTGATGACGCTGTGATGATGCTGTGATGATACTGAGATGACATTGTGCTGATGCAGTGCTGATGCAGTGATGATGCAGTAATGATGCTATGATGATGCTGTGATTATGATGTGATGATGCATTGATAATGATGTGATGATGCTGTGATGATGCAGTGATGACTCTGTGATGATGTTGTGATGATGTTGCTATGATGTGATGATACTGTGATGATGCAGTGATGACGCTGCAATGATGCTCTGATGAATCTGTGATGACGCTATGATTACGCTGTTGTGATGCTCAGATAACACTGTTGTGATGCTATGATGATGCTGCGATGATGTTGTGATGATGGTGTGATGATGCAATGATTCTGCAGTACTGATACTGTGATGATGCTGAGATTATGCTGTGATGATGCTGTGATGATGCAGTAATGATGATGTGATGATGCTGTGACAATGTAGTGATGATGCAGTGAAGATGCTGTGAGGATACTGTGATGATGCTGTGATGCTGCAGTGATGACGCTTCGATCCTGCTGTGATGATGCTGTGATTACGCTGTGACGATGCTGTGATAATGCAGTGATGATGATGTGATGATGCAGGGATGATGATGTGATGATGTTGTGTTGAAGCTCTGATGACGCTGTCATGATTCTGTGACGATGCAGTGATGACCCTGTCGTGATGTTGTGATGACGCTGTCGTGATGCTGTGATGACTATATGATGACGTAGTTATGATGCTGTTATGATGCAGTCATTATACAGTGATGATGCAGATATGAGGCTGTGATGATATTGTGATGATGCTGTAACGACGCTGTGATGACGCAGTGATGATGCTGTGATGATTCTGCGATGACCGTATCGTGATTATGTGATAACGCTGTGATGATGCTGTGATGATGCAATGATGATGCAGTGATGGTGCTGTGATGATGCTGTGATTCTGAAGTAATGATGCTGTGATGATGCTGAGGTGATGCTGTGATGATGCAGTGATGATGCAGTGATGACGCAGTGATGATGATAAGATTACGCAGTGATGATGCTGTAATGATTTTGTGATGATGATGTGATGATGCAGTGATGGTGATGTGATGATGCAGATATTTTGATGTGATGATGCAGTGATTCCACAGTATTGATACTGTGATGACGCTGAGATGAAGCATTGATGATGCAGTGATGATGATGTGATGGTGCAGTGATGATTTGATAATACTGTGACGATGCAGTGATGATACAGTGATGATGCTGTGATGATGCTATGATTATGTTGTGATGATGTAGTGATGATGCATTTATGACACTGCGATGATGTTGTGATGACTATGTGATGATGCATTTATGACCCTGTGATGACCCTGTGATGATGCAGTTATGACACTGTGATGACGGTGTGATGATTTTGTGATTATGGTGTGATGATGCAGTGATGATGCTCTGATGATGCACTGACAGTAGTGTGATGACGCTGTGATGATGCAGTGAGTAAGCAGTAAAGATGCTTTGATCACAGAATCACACAGAATCACAGAATTTCTAGGTTGGAAGAGACCTCAAGATCATCGAGTCCAACCTTTGACCTAACGCTAACAGTCCCCACTAAACCATATCCCTAAGCTCTACATCTAAACGTCTTTTAAAGACTTCCAGGGATGGTGACTCCACCACCTCCCTGGGCAGCCTGTTCCAGTGCCTAACAACCCTTTCAGTAAAGAAGTTTTTCCTAACATCTAACCTAAAACTCCCCTGGCGCAACTTTAGCCCATTCCCCCTCATCCTGTCACCGGGCATGTGGGAGAACAGGCCAACCCCCACCTCACTACAGCCACCTTTAAGGTACCTGTAAAGAGCGATAAGGTCGCCCCTGAGCCTCCTCTTCTCCAGGCTGAACAAGCCCAGCTCCCTCAGCCGCTCCTCGTAGGACTTGTTCTCCAGGCCCCTCACCAGCTTCGTCGCCCTCCTCTGGACCCGCTCAAGCACCTCGATGTCCTTCTTGTAGCGAGGGGCCCAAAACTGAACACAGTACTCGAGGTGCGGCCTCACCAGAGCCGAGTACAGAGGGACGATCACCTCCCTAGCCCTGTTGGTCACACTGTTTCTGATACAAGCCAGGATGCCGTTGGCCTTCTTGGCCACCTGAGCACACTGCTGGCTCATATCCAGCCGACTGTCCACTATCACTCCCAGGTCCTTCTCTGCCTGGCAGCTCTGCAACCACTCATCTCCCAGCCTGTAGCTCTGCTTGGGGTTGTTGCGCCCCAGGTGCAGGACCCGGCACTTGGCCTTATTGAACTTCATACAGTTGACCTCAGCCCATCGGTGTAGCCTATCCAGATCCTCCTGCAGAGCTTTCCTACCCTCGAGCAGATCGACACACACACCTAACTGATGATGCTGTTATGATGCTGCAATGATGCTGTGATGATGCTGTGGGCTGCTCTGATGACAATTTGATGACGTAGTGATGATTCTGTCATGAGGCCATGATGCTGCTCTGATGCTGCTGTGATGATGCTGTGATTATGCTGTGATGACGCTCTGATGACACAGTGATGATGCTGTGATGACGCTATGATGATGCTGTGATGATGTTTTGATGATGCTCTGATGATGCAGTGATGATACTGTGATGGCACTCTGATGATGCAGTGTTTATGCAGTAATGATTCTGTGATAATGCTGTGATGATGCTGTTATGACACTGATGATTTTGTGATGATTTATGATGATGCTGTAATGATGTAGTGATGATGCTGTGATTATGGAGCTATGAAGCTGTGATGATGCTGTGATGACGCTGTGATGACACAGTGATTATGCTGTGGTGACACTTACATGATATTGTGATGATGCTGTGATGATGCAGTGATGATGTAGTGATGATACTGTGATGATGCTGTGATGATGCTGTGATGATGCTGTGATGACTCTGTGATGATGCGGTGATGATGCAGTGATTATGCATTTATGATGCTGTGATGATATTGTGATGATGCTGTAACGATGCATTGATGACACTGCGAAGATGCTGAGATGATGATTCTGTGATGATGCAGTGATGGTGATGTGATGACGCTCGATCACAAAGTGATTACGCTGCGATGATGATGTGATGATGCTGTGATGAATATGGGATGATGCAGTGATGATGATGTGATGATGCTGTGATGACGCTGTTATGATGCAGTGATGATGATGTGATGACGTAGTGAGGATGCTGTGATGACGGTATGATCGTGCTGTTTGGATGCTGTGACGACACTGTGATGATGATGATGCAGTGATGATACTGTGATGACACTGTGATGATGCAGTGATTATGCAGTAATAATTCTGTAATGATGCTGAGATGATGCTGTGATGATGCAGCAATGATGCAGTGATGATGCAGTGATGATGCTGTGATGATGCCGTGATGACCCTGTGATTATGCGGTGATGATGCAGTGATTATGCATTTATGATGTTGTGAGGATATTGTGATGATGCAGTGGTGATGCAGTGATGATGCAGTGACGATGCTGTGATGATATTGTGATGATGCTGTAACGATGCATTGATGACACTGCGAAGATGCTGAGATGATGATTCTGTGATGATGCAGTGATGGTGATGTGATGACGCTCTGATCACAAAGTGATGACGCTGCGATGATGCTGTTATGATGCTGTGATGACGCAGTGATGAAACCATGATGGTGGTGTGATGATGTTGTGTTGATGCAGTGATGATGATGTGATGATGCAGATATGATGGTGTTATGATGCAGTGAATACACCGTGATGACGCTGTGATGATGCAGTGAGTAAGCAGTAATGATGCTGCAATGATGCTGTGATGATGCTGTGATTAAACGGTTTTTATGCAGTAATTATGCAGTGATGATGCTGTAAAGACACTGTAATGATGCTGTGATGATGTTGTGATGAAGCTGTGATGATGCAGTGATGATGATGGGATTGTGAAGTGATGATGATGTGATGATGCAGTGATGATACTGTGATGACGCTGTGATAATGCAGAGATTATGCAGAAATGATGCTGTGATGACACTGAGATGATGCTTTTATGATGCAGTGATGATGCTGTGAGGATGCAGTGAGGACACAGTGATGATGTTGTGCATATGCTGTGATGATGTTTTGATTACGTAGTGATGATGCTGTGGCGATGCAGTGATGATGCAGAGATGATGCAGTGATCAAAGCGTCATCACAGCATCATCACAGCATATCGCAGCGTCATCACTGCATCATCACAGCGTCATCACAACATCATCACAGCGTCATCACAGCATCATCTCAACATCATTACTGCATCGTAACAGCATCATCAAAGCATAAACACAACATCATCAATACGTCATCACAGCATCATTATTGCATCATCAAAACATCATCATATTGTCATCAAAGCGTCATCACAGCATCATAACAGCATCACAACAGCATCATCACAGCAGTATCACAACATCACCACAGCATCAGAGCGTCATCAAAATGTTATGAGAGTGTCATCACAGCATCAGCATAGCATAATCACACCATCATCACAACATCATCACAGCGTCATAACAGCATCATCACAGCATCATCACAGCATAATCACAGCATCATCACAACATCATCACAGCATTATCACAGCATCATCGCTGCATCATCACAGCATCATAACATCAGAGCATCACAGCATCATCACAGCATCATCACTGGATCATCACAACAACATCACAGTGTCATCAAAGCGTCATCATAGCATTATCAGAGCATTACAACATCATCATCGCAGCGTCATCACAGCATCATCACAGCATCATCACTGCATCATCATAACGTCATCACAGTGTCATCAAACCGTCATCACAGCATCATCAGAGCATCACATCAGCATCATCACCGAGTCATCACTGCATCATCACTGCATCATCACTGGGTCATCAGAACATAATCACAGTGTCATAAAACCGTCATCACAGTATCATCACAGCATCATCACAGTATCAAGACAACATCATCACTGCATAATCAGTGCATTATTAATGCATCATCAAAGCTTCAACAAGGCATCACAGTGCCATCACAGTGTCATCACTGCATCATCATTGAGTCATCAAAGCATCATCACATCATCATCACAGCATCATCACAGCGTCATCAATGCGTCATCACCACTACATCGTCACAGCATCATCACTGCATCATCACAGCATCACAACAGCATCATCGCAGCATCATCACTGCATCTTCACAGAATCATCAAAGCATCATCGCAGCGTCATCACTGCATCATCACAGCATGATCACAGCGTCATCACAGCATCATAACAGCATTATCGTAGCGTCATCACAGCATAATCACAACATCATCACAGCATCATCGCTGCATCATTACAGCATCATCACAGCATCATCACTGCATCATCACTGCATGATTACTGCATCATCAGAACATTATCATAGTGTCATCAAAGCGTCAACACAGCATCATCACAGCATCATCACAGCATCACAACAGCATCATCGCAGCATCATCACAGCATCACAACAGCATCATCGCAGCATTATCACTGCATCATCACAGCATCACAACAGCATCATAACAATATCATCACAGCGTCATCACAGCATCATCACTACATCATCACTGCATCATTACAGCATCATCACAGCATCATCACAGCATCATCAAAGCATCACAGCGTCATCAAAGTGTCATCAGAGCATCATCACGGCATCACTAGAGCATCATCCTATCATCACAGCATTATTACAGCATCATCGCAGCGTCATCACGGCATCATCACAGCATCATCACTGCATCATTACTGCATCATCACTGCTTCATTACAGCATCATCACAGCATCATCAGTGCGTCATCACAGCATCATTACTGCATCATCACAGCATCATCACAGTGTGATCGCAACGTAATCACAGCATCATCACAACATCATTATTGCATCATGACTGCATCATTACAGCATCAACACAGCAGAATCAGTGCATCGTCACAGCATCATTACTGAATCATCAGAACATCATCACACTGTTATCGCAGCGTCATCACAGCATCATCACAACATCATCACAGAATCATCACAGTATAGATGCAGTGATGATGCTGTGATGATGCAGAGTTTATTCAGTTATGACACTGTGATTATGCTTTGATGACGACGCAATGATGCTGTGACGATGCAGTGATTACGCCGCGATTATGCTGTGATGATGCAGTGATAATGATGTGATAATGCTGTGATGGGGATGTGATAACGCTGTGATGATGCAATGCTGATGCAGAAATGCTGTCGTGATTATGATTCTATGATGCTGTAATGATGCTGTGATGATGCAGTGATTATGCAGTAATGATTCTGTGATGAAGCTGAGATTATGTTGTGATTATGCCGTGATGATGCAGTGATTATGCAGTGATGATGCTGTGATGACACTGTGATGATGTTGTGATGACGCTGTGATGATGCAGTGAGTAAGCAGTAATGACGCTGTGATGATGCTGATATGGTGCTGTGATGATGCAGTGATGATGCAGTGATGACGCTGTAATGATGCAGTGATGATGCTGTGATGACCCTGTCGTGATGCTGTGATGATGCTGAGATGACGCTGTGATGACACTGTGATGATGCATTTATGACGCTGTGATTATGTAGCTATGATGCAGTGGTGACTCTGCGATGATTCATTGATGAAGCAGTGATGATGTAGTGATGATGTAGTGATGATACTGTGATGACGCTGTTATGATGCAGTGAGTAAGCAGTAATGATGCTGTGATGTTGCTGAGATGATGCTGTGATGATTCCTTGATGGTGCAGTGATGATGCTGTGATGATGCTATGATTATATTTTGATGATGCTGTGATGATTCAGTGATGACACTGCGATGATGCTTTGATGATTCTGTGATGACGCTGTGATGACTCTGTCGTGATGCTCTGATAACGCTGTCGTGATGCTGTGATGATGCAATGATTATGCTGTGATGATGTAGTAATGATGATGTAATGATGCTGAGGTGATGCAGTGATGATGCAATGATGATGCTGTATTGACGCAGTGATGATGCTGTGATGATGCAGAGTTTATGCAGTTATGACAGTGTGATTATGCTTTGATGATGACGCAATGATGATGTGACGATGCAGTGATGATGCTGTGATGATGCTGTGACGATGCAGTGATTAGGCTGCGATGACCCTGTCGTGATGTTGTGATGACGCTGTCGTGATGCTGTGATGATGCTGTGATGACAATATGATGACGTAGTTATGATGCTGTTATGATGCAGTCATTATGCAGTGATGATGCAGATATGAGGCTGTTATGACGCTGTGATGATATTGTGATGATGCTGTGATGACGTTGTGATGACGCAGTGATGATGCTGTGACGATGCTGCGATGATTCTGTGATGACCCTATCGTGATTATGTGATAACACTGTGATGATGCAATGATGATGCTGTGATGACGCAGTGATGATGCAGTGATGGTGATGTGATGATGCAGATATTTTGATGTGATGACGCAGTGATTCCGCAGTATTGATACTGTGATGACGCTGAGATGAAGCATTGATGATGCAGTGATGATGATGTGATGGTGCAGTGATGATTTGATAATACTGTGACGATGCAGTGATGACGCGGTGATGATGCTGTGATGATGCTGTGGTGATGATGTGATGATGCTGTTATGATGATGTGATGATGCTGTGATGACGCTGTGATGATGCAGTGATGATGTTGTGATGACGCAGTGATGATGCTTCGATGATGTATTGATGATGTGAAGATGCTGTGATGACGCAGTGACGATGCTGTGATGATGCTGTGATGACGCTTTGATGACTCTATAGTGATTCTGTGATGATGCTGTAGTGGTACTATGATGATGCTGTGAGGATGCTGCGATGACGCTCTGATGACGCATAATCATGATGTAATGATGCTGTGTTGACGCTGCGATGACACTGTCGTGATGCTGTGATGACACTGTGATGATGCTGTGATGATACTGAGATGGCGTTGTGATGATGCATGGATGATGCAGTGATGACGCAGTAATGATGCTATGATTATGTAGTGATGATGTAGTGATGACGCAGTGATGATGCTCTGATGATGCTGTGATGATGATGTGATGATGCAGTGATGATGATGTGATGATGTAGTGATTCTGCACTAATGATGCTGTGATTATGCTGAGATGATGCTCTGATGATGCAGTGATGATTCTGCGATGATGTTCTCATGATGTTGCTATGATGTGATGGTACTGTGATGATGCAGTGATGACGCAGTGATGATGCTCTGATGAATCTGTGATGACGCTATGATTACACTGCCGTGATGCTCAGATAAAACTGTTGTGATGCTATGATGATGCTGCGATGATGTGATGATGGTGTGATGATGCAATGATTCTGCAGTACTGATACTGTGATGATGCTGAGATTATGCTGTGATGATGCAGTGATGATGATGTGATGATGCTGTGACAATGTAGTGATGATGCAGTGAAGATGCTGTGAGGATACTGTGATGATGCTGTGATGCTGCAGTGATGACGCTGTTGTGATGCTGTGATGATGCTGTGATTACGCTGTGATGATGCTTTGATGATGCTGTGATAATGCTGTGATTATGCAGTGATGATGATGTGATGATGCAGGGATGATGATGTGATGATGCTGTGATGACTCGGTCATGACTCTGTGACTATGCTGTGATGATGCTGTGATGACAATATGATGACGTAGTTATGATGCTGTTATGATGCAGTCATTATGCAGTGATGATGCAGATATGAGGCTGTGATGAAGCTGTGATGATATTGTGATGATGCTGTGACGACGCTGTGATGACACAGTGATGATGCTGTGATGATTCTGCGATGACTCTGTGATGACCGCATCGTGATTATGTGATAACGCTGTGATGATGCTGTGATGATGCAGTGATGATGCAGTGATGATGATATGATGATGCAGTGATGGTGATGTGATGATGCAGAGATTTTGATGTGATGATGCAGTGATTCCGCAGTATTGATACTGTGATGACGCTGAGATGAAGCATTGATGATGCAGTGATGATGATGTGATGGTGCAGTGATGATTTGATAATGCTGTGACGATGCATTGCTGATACAGTGATGATGCTGTGATGATGCTATGATTATGTTGTGATGATGTAGTGATGAGGCATTTATGACACTGCGATGATGTTGTGATGACTATGTGATGATTCTGTGATGACACTGTGATGACACTGCTGTGATGCTCTGGTAACGCTGTCGTGATGCTGTGATGATGCTGCGATGATGTTGTGATGACTTTGTGATGACGCAATGATGATGCTGTGATGATGCAGTGTTTATGCGGTTATGACGCTGTGATGACCCTGTTATGATGCCTGTATGAAGACGCGATGATGCTGTGACTATGCAGTGATGATGCTGTGATGATGCAGTGATGACGCTGCGATGATGATATGATGATGCAGTGATGATACTGTGATAACGTTGTGATGACGCAGTGATGATGCAGTGATGATGCTGTAATGATGCAGTGATTATGCAGTAATGATGCTGTAGTGACGCTGCGATTATGCAGTGATGACTCTGTGATGTTGCTGTGGTGACACTGTGTTGAGGCTGTTGTGATGCTCTGATAATGCTGTTGTGATGCTGTGATGATACCGTGATGATGCAGTTACGATGCAGTGATGATGCTGTGATGTTGCTGCGATGACGCTGTGGTGACGATGTGATGATGCAGTGATGATGCAGTTATGATGCAGTGATGATGCAGTTATGACGCTTTAATGACGTTGTGATGATATTGTGATTTTGCTGTGATGACATAGTGATGACACAGTGATTATGCTGTGATGACACTTACATGATGTTGTGATGATGATGTGATGATGCTGTGATGATGCAGTGATGATAATGTGATGACGCTGTGATGATGCAGTGAGTAATTAGTAATGATGGTGAGATGATGCTGAGATGTTGCTGTGAAGATGCACTGATAATGCAGTGATGATGCTGTGATGATGCTATGATTCTGTTTTGTTGACGCTGCGATGATGATGTGCTGATGTTCTGGTGACACTGCGATGACACAGTGATGGTGCTGTTATGATGCTAATGACGCTCTTATGATGTTGTGATGATGCTGTGATGATGCTGTGATGATGCAGCGATGACGTTGTGATGATGCAATGATGATGATGTGATGATGCTCTGATGATGTAGTGATGACGCAGGGATGATACTGTTATGACGCTGTGGCGGTGTTGTGTTGATGCTATGATTATGCTGTGATGACGCTGTAATGATGCAGTGATGATGCTGTGATGACCCTGTCGTGATGCTGTGATGATGCTGACATGACGCTGTGATGACACTGTGATGATGCATTTATGACGCTGTGATTATGTAATTATGATGCAGTGATGATTCTGCGATGATTCATTGATGATGCAGTGATGATGTAGTGATGATGCTGTGATGATGCAGTGATGATACTGTGATGACGGTGTTATGATGCAGTGAGTAAGCAGTAATGATGCTGTGATGTTGCTGATATTATGCTGTGATGATTCATTGATGATGCAGTGATAATGCTGTGATGATGCTATGATTATATTTTTTGACGCTGCGATGATAATGTGCTGATGTTCTGGTGACACTGCGATGACACAGTGATGGTGCTGTTATGATGCTAATGGCGCTCTTATGATGTTCTGATGATGCTGTGATTATGCTGTGATGATGCTGTGATGATGCTGCAAGGACATTGTGATGATGCTGTGATGATGCAGCGATGACGCTGCGATGAAGCAATGATGATGATGTGATGATGCTGTGTTGATGCTGTTATTATACAGTGATGATGATGTGATGATGCTGTGATGACGCTGTTATGATGCTGTGATGATGATGTGATGATGCTGTGATGACACTGTGATGATACAGTGATGATGATTTGATGATGCTGTGATGACACTGTTATGATGCAGTGATGATGCTGTGATGATGCTGTGATGATGCAGTGATGATGATGTGATGATGCTGTGATGACGCTGTTATGATGCAGTGATGATGATGTGATGACGTAGTGATGATGCTGTGATGACGTTATGATCATGGTGGGAGGATGCTGTGATGACACTGTGATGATGATATGATGATGCAGTGATGATACTCTGATGACACTGTGATGATGCAGTGATTATGCAGTAATAATTCTGTGATGACGCTGAGATGATGCTGTGATGATGCAGTGATGATACTGTGATGATGCTGTGATGATGCACTGAATAAGCAATAATGATGCTTTGATGATATTGAGATTATGCTGTGATGATGCTGTGATGATGCTGTGATGACCCTATGATGATGCGGTGATGATGCAGTGATTATGCATTTATGATGCTGTGATGATATTGTGATGATGCTGTAACTATGCACTGATGACACTTCGAAGATGCTGAGATGATGATTCTGTGATGATGCAGTGATGGTGATGTGATGATGCTGTGATGAATATGGGATGATGCTGTGATGATGCTCTGATGTCGTTCTGATGACGCTGTGACTACGGAATGATGATGCTGTGATGAAGCTCTGATAATGCTGTGATGACACAGTGATGATGTAGTGATGATGTTTTTATGATGATGTGATGATGCAGTGAGTCAGCAGTAATGATGCTGTCATGATGTTGTGATGATGCTGGGATGATGCGGTGATGATGCTGTGATTATGCAGTGATGATGCTGTGATTATGCAGCTATGAAGCTGTGATGATGCTGTGATGACGCAGTGATGATGCTGTGATGACACTGATGATGTTGTGATGATGGTGAGATGATGCAGTGATGATGCTGTGACGATTCTGAGATTATGCTATGATGACGCTGTGATGATGCAGTGTGTAAGCAGTAATGATGCTGTCATGATGTTGTGATGATGTGGGATGATGATGTGATGACGCAGTGATGATGCTGTGGTGATGCTGTGATGACGCTGCGCGATACAGCTGTGATGATGCTGTGATGACGCTGTGATGATAATTTATTATGAAGTGATGACTTTGTGATTACGCTGTGATGACACATTGAAGATTATGTGATGATGATGTGATGATGCAGTGATGATGCTTTCATGATGCAGTGATGATGCTCTGATGTCGCTCTGATGATGCTGTGATGATGCTGTGATGATGCAGTTATGGTACTGTGATGACGCTGTGATGATGCAGTGATTATGTTGTAATGATTCTGTGATGATGCTGTGAGGATGCTGTTATGATGCAGTAATGATGCAGTGATGATTCTGTGATGATGCTGTGATGATGCAGTGATGATATAGTGATGACGCTGTGATGATGCATTGATGATGCTGTGATGATGCAGTGATTATGCAGTGATGACACTGTGATGACGGTGTGATGATGTTGTGATTATGGTGTGATGATGCAGTGATGATGCTCTGAAGATGCACTGACAATAGTGTGATGACGCTGTGATGATGCAGTGAGTAAGCAGTAAAGATGCTTTGATGATGCTGTTATGATGCTGCAATGATGCTGTGGTTTGCTGTGATGACAATTTGATGACGTAGTAATGATTCTGTCATGACACCATGATGCTGCTCTGGTGCTGCTGTGATGATGCTCTGATTATGCTGTGATGACGCTCTGATGACACAGTGATGATGCTGTGATGACGCTATAATGATGCTGTGATGATGTTTTCATTACGCAGTGATGATGCTATGGTGACGCAGAGATGATGCAGTGATGATGCAGTGAAGATGCTGTGATGATGTTGTGCTGATACTTTGATGATGCTATGATGATGCTGTGCTGATGCAGTGATGATTCAGTGATGATGTTGTGATGACGCTGTGGTGACGCAGTGATCATGCTTTGATGATTCTCTGATGACGCAATGTAGATGCTGTGATGATGCTGTGATGACGTTGTGATGACACTTTGATGATGTTGTGATGACACTGATGATACGGTGATAATGATATGATGATGCAGTGATGTCGCTCTGATGATGCTCTGATGATGCTGAGATGATGCAGTGATAATGCAGTGATGATGCAGTGACGATGCTGTGATGATGTTGTGATGATGCTGTGACGACGCAGTGATGACGATGCGATGATGCTGTGATGATGATGTGATTACGCTGTGATAGTGCAGCAATTATGGAGTGATGATGCTGTGATGACACTTATTATGTTGTGATGATGCTGTGATGATGCTGCGATGATGCAGTGAGTAAGTAGTAATGATGCTCTGATGATGCTGTGATGATGTTGTGATGATGCTGTGACGATGCAGTGATAACGCTGCCTTGATGCTGTGATGATGATGCTGTTATGACACTGTAATGATGCTCTGATGATGCTGTGATGACGCAGTGAAGATTATGAGATGATGATGTGATGACGCTGCGATGATCATGTGATAATGCAGTGACGATGATGTTATGATGCTCTGATGATGTAGTCATGACGCTGTGATATCTCTCTGATGATGCTGTGATGATGTAGTGATGATACTGTGATGATGTTGTGATGATGCTATGATGATGCAGTAATGATTCTGTTGTGACGCTGTGATGACGCAGTAATGATGCTGTGGTGATTCTGTGATGATACAGTGATAATGCTGTGATGACGCCTTGACTTTGATGATGGATTGATGATGCTGTTATGATGCTGTAATGATGCTCTGATGATGCTGTGATGACACTGTGATGACGCTGCGATGATCATGTGACGATGCAGTGATGACACTGTGATGACGCTGTAACGATGCAGTGATGATAGTGTGATGACGCTATGATAATGCAGTGATTATGCAGTAATGATGCTGTGATGATGCTGCAATGATGTGGTGATGATGCAGTGATTATGCTGTGATGATGCTGTTATAAAACTGTGATGATGTTGTGATGATGATGTGATGATGCACTGATGATGCAGTTATGATACTGTGATGACACTGTGATGATTTACTGATAATGCTGTGATGACGTAGTGTTGACGCTCTGATGACGCAATGATGATGCTGGGATGATGCTGTGATGATGATGTGATGATGCTGTGATGACACTGTTATGATGTTGTGATGATGATGCAGTTATGCTGCTGTGATGATGAAATGATTATGCAGTGATGATGCTGTGATGACGCTGTTATGACGTAGTGATGATGCCGTGATTATGTTGTAATGATTCTGTGATGATGCTGTGAGGATGCTGTTATGATGCAGTAATGATGCAGTGATGATTCTGTGATGATGCAGTGATGATATAGTGATGACGCTGTGATGATGCATTGATGATGCTGTGATGATGCAGTGATTATGCAGTGATGACACTGTGATGACGGTGTGATGATGTTGTGATGACGCTGTGATGATGCAGTGAGTAAGCAGTAAAGATGCTTTGATGATGCTGTTATGATGCTGCAATGATGCTGTGGTTTGCTGTGATGACAATTTGATGACGTAGTAATGATTCTGTCATGACACCATGATGCTGCTCTGGTGCTGCTGTGATGATGCTCTGATTATGCTGTGATGACGCTCTGATGACACAGTGATGATGCTGTGATGACGCTATAATGATGCTGTGATGATGTTTTCATTACGCAGTGATGATGCTATGGTGATGCAGAGATGATGCAGTGATGATGCAGTGAAGATGCTGTGATGATGTTGTGCTGATACTTTGATGATGCTATGATGATGCTGTGCTGATGCAGTGATGATTCAGTGATGATGTTGTGATGACGCTGTGGTGACGCAGTGATCATGCTTTGATGATTCTCTGATGACGCAATGTAGATGCTGTGATGATGCTGTGATGACGTTGTGATGACACTTTGATGATGTTGTGATGACACTGATGATACGGTGATAATGATATGATGATGCAGTGATGTCGCTCTGATGATGCTCTGATGATGCTGAGATGATGCAGTGATAATGCAGTGATGATGCAGTGACGATGCTGTGATGATGTTGTGATGATGCTGTGACGACGCAGTGATGACGATGCGATGATGCTGTGATGATGATGTGATTACGCTGTGATAGTGCAGCAATTATGGAGTGATGATGCTGTGATGACACTTATTATGTTGTGATGATGCTGTGATGATGCTGCGATGATGCAGTGAGTAAGTAGTAATGATGCTCTGATGATGCTGTGATGATGTTGTGATGATGCTGTGACGATGCAGTGATAACGCTGCCTTGATGCTGTGATGATGATGCTGTTATGACACTGTAATGATGCTCTGATGATGCTGTGATGACGCAGTGAAGATTATGAGATGATGATGTGATGACGCTGCGATGATCATGTGATAATGCAGTGACGATGATGTTATGATGCTCTGATGATGTAGTCATGACGCTGTGATATCTCTCTGATGATGCTGTGATGATGTAGTGATGATACTGTGATGATGTTGTGATGATGCTATGATGATGCTCTTATGATTCTGTTGTGACGCTGTGATGACGCAGTAATGATGCTGTGGTGATTCTGTGATGATACAGTGATAATGCTGTGATGACGCCTTGACTTTGATGATGGATTGATGATGCTGTTATGATGCTGTAATGATGCTCTGATGATGCTGTGATGACACTGTGATGACGCTGCGATGATCATGTGACGATGCAGTGATGACACTGTGATGACGCTGTAACGATGCAGTGATGATAGTGTGATGACGCTATGATAATGCAGTGATTATGCAGTAATGATGCTGTGATGATGCTGCAATGATGTGGTGATGATGCAGTGATTATGCTGTGATGATGCTGTTATAAAACTGTGATGATGTTGTGATGATGATGTGATGATGCTGTGATGATGCACTGATGATGCAGTTATGATACTGTGATGACACTGTGATGATTTACTGATAATGCTGTGATGACGTAGTGTTGACGCTCTGATGACGCAATGATGATGCTGGGATGATGCTGTGATGATGATGTGATGATGCTGTGATGACACTGTTATGATGTTGTGATGATGATGCAGTTATGCTGCTGTGATGATGAAATGATTATGCAGTGATGATGCTGTGATGACGCTGTTATGACGTAGTGATGATGCCGTGATGATGCAGTGAGTAAGCAGTAATGATGCTGTGATGATGCTGTGATGATACAGTGAAGATGCAGTGATTATGCAGTGAAGATGCTGTGATGACACTTATGATTTTGTGATGATAATGCAGTTATGATGCTGTGATTATGAAATGATTATGCAGTGATGATGAAGTGATGATGCTGAGATGTTGCAGTGATGAGGCTGTGATGATGCAGTGAGATGATGCTGTGATGATGTTGTGATGATGCTGTGATGACACATTGATGATGCTGTCATGATGCAGTGATTATGCAGTGATAATGCTTTGATGACGCTGCGCTGCTGCAGTGATGACGCAGTTATGATGCAGTGATGATGCAGTGATGATACTGTGATTATGTTGTGATGATGCAGTGAGTAAGCAGTAATGATGCTGTGATGATGCTGTAATAATGCGGTGATGATGCTGTGATGATGCAGTGATGATGCTCTGATGACGCTGTAATAATTTTGTGATGATGATGTGATGATGCAGTTCTGATGCAGTTCTGATGCAGTGATGATGCTGTCATGATGCTGTGATGATATTGTGATGATGCTATGATTATGTTTTGATGATTATGTGATGATGCAGTGATCATGCTGCAACGCTGCTGTGATGATGCTGTAATGGCGCAGTGATGATGCTGTGATTATGCTGTGGTGATGCTATGATTATGTTGTGATGATGCTGTGATGATGCTCTGATGCTGCTGTGATGATGCTGTGATGCTGCTGTGATGCTGCTGTGATGATGCAGTGATGATGTTGCGATGATGCCGTGATGATGCAGTGGTGTCGCTGGGATGATGCTGTGATGATGCAGTGATGATGCAGTGATGATGCAGTGATGACGATGTGATGATGCAGTGATGATGATTTGATGATGCAATGATTATGCAATAATGGTGCTTTGATGATGCTGAGATAATGCAGTGATTATGCAGTGATGATGTACTCATGACGCTGTGATGATTTTTTGATGATGCTCTGATGACGCAGTGATGATGTTGTAATGATGATGTGTTGATGCAGTGATGATGCTGTGATGTCGTTGTGATGATGCTGTTATGACGTTGTGACGATGCTCTGTTGATGCTATGATGATGCAGTGATGATGCAGTAATAACGCTGTGATGACGCTGTGATGATGCAGTGTGTAAGCAGTAATGATACTATGATAATGCTGTGATAATGCGGTGATGATGCAGTGATTATGCCGTGATAATGCTGTCATGACACTGTGATGATGTTGTGATGATGCTGTGATTATTCAGTGATGATGCAGTGATGATGCTGTTATGACGCTGTGATGGCGCAGTAATGATGCTGTGATGACGCAGTGATGATGCTCTGATGATGTTGTGATTATGATGTGATGACGCATTGATCATGATGTGATGATGCAGTAATTCTGCACTAATGATGCTGTGATTATGCTGAGATGATGCTCTGATGATGCAGTGATGATTCTGCAATGATATTGTGATGATGTTACTATGATGTTGTTATAAATAGCTCAGTCTTCAAAATAGGTTTAAGTAAGAAAATAGGATTTATTAAAAGAATAGAAGTAAGCAAACAGCGCTGGGTGCACCGGGAGTTTCCGCTCCACCAGGACTCACACCAGCCACATCAAGTAGCTGATTTTTATACTCCTAGACTAATACATATTCATTACTACTTCTAAAAAAAATAGGTTATTATAATTAGCTTCCGGGGTCCAGTCCCTCCTACTGGAGCATGCGCATCAGTCTCCGGTGGTCCCTCTGGGGGTCTCTAGGGGTCTTTCATGCTGAAGGCTCGTAGTCTTCCTCTCCAAGTTTTTTTCTTGTCCTTCCCCTTTGTACTCCTTTGGCACCGTGTCAAGTTTATACAGCATCCCCTGCAGGTCTTGTCTCCTAGCCGTCTTTTTTTCCTCTTCTTAATCTCTTGGACACCTGGCCAGATATCAGAGGCCTGCATAGTATTCCATAACAGTCACTAATTGTTATCAGTTATTCTGAGGCTCCCAGACATCAAAGACGTCATACAAACACAAATAGCTTTCTTATTGACACTTCACAAGTAATTAAAACATTCCTCACCAGCCATTCACAGGGACAGCCACACCTATAGCCGCGTTAAGTTAATTTCGAAGAAGACAAAACAACAGAAAAAAAGGCTGTAACTGTTAGAAATAGAAATCCGGAATAACAAAGGCAAACAAGCTCAAGAATTTGAGGAGTATTTTCTGAAGACTTGATAACTTGACTAGAATGAGGGGGAGACTGGGGCACACTGCATCTGTGGTTAAGGAATCAAACTGCCATTGCAGGGCCCCGAAGCAGACAGAAGCAGACAGGGCTGTTCTTTATGGACACGAATTGTTAAAACATTCCTCACAATGTGATGATACTGTGGTGATGCAGTGATGACGCTGCAATGATGCTCTGATGAATCTGTGATGACGCTATGATTACGCTGTCGTGATGCTCAGATAACACTGTCGTGATGCTATGATGATGCTGCGATGATGTTGTGATGATGGTGTGATAATGCAATGATTCTGCAGTACTGATACTGTGATGATGATGAGATTATGCTGTGATGATGCTGTGATGATGCAGTGATGATGATGTGATGATGCTGTGACAATGTAGTGATGATGCAGTGAAGATGCTGTGAGGATACTGTGATGATGCTGTGATGCTGCAGTGATGACGCTGCAATCCTGCTGTGATGATGCTGTGATTACGCTGTGATGATGCTGTGGTGATGCTGTGGTAATGCAGTGATGATGATGTGATGATGCAGGGATGATGCTGTGATGATGCTGAGATGATGCTGTGATGACGCTGTGATGATGCAGTGTGTAAGTAGTAATAATGCTGTCATGATGTTGTGATGATGCTGGGATGATGATGTGATGAAGCAGTGATGATGCTGTGGTGATGCTGTGATGACGCTGCGATATAGCTGTGATGACGCTGTGATGACAATTTGATGATGAAGTGATGACTTTGTGATTACGCTGTGATGACGCATTGAAGATCATGTGATGATGATGTGATGATGCAGTGATGATGCTGTCATCATGCAGTGATGATGCTCTGATGTCGCTCTGATGACGCTGTGATGATGCAGTGATTATGTAGTAATGGTTCTGTGATGATACTGTGATGATGCTGTTATGATGCAGTAATGATGCAGTGATGACGCAGTGATGATTCTGTGATGATGCTGTGATGATGCTGTGATGACCATGTGATGATGCAGTGATGGTGGTGTGATGATGTTGTGATGATGCAGTAATGATGATGTGATGATGCAGATATGATGGTGTTATGATGCAGTGAATACACCGTGATGACGCTGTGATGATGCAGTGACTAAGCAGTAATGATGCTGCGATGATGCTGTGATTATGCTGTGATGATGAGGTTATGATGCAGTGATTATGTAGTGATGATGCTGTCATGATACTCTAATGATGCTCTGATGATGCAGAGATGATGCAGTGATTTTTCTGTGATGATGTTGTAATGATGATAATGTGATGATGCTGTGATAATGCAGTGATTATGCTGTAATGATACTCTGATGACACTGAGATAATGCTCTGATGCTGTAGTGATGATGCTGTTAAGATGCAGTCAGGACGCAGAGATGATGCTGTGATGACAATGCGAAGATGCTGTGATGATGCAGTGATGGCGCAGTGATGATGCTGTGATTACACTGTGATTATGTGGTGATGATGATATGATGATGCTGTGATGATGCTGTGATGATGCTGAGATTATGCAGCTATGACGCTGTGATGACATAGTGATGATGCTGTGATGACACTGTGATGATTATGTCATGATGCAATGATGATGCAGTGGTGATGCTCTGATGATGCTGTAATGATGCTGTGACGATGAAGTGATGGTGCAGTGATGATGATGTGATGATGCTGTGATGATGTTGTGATGATGCTGTGAAGATGCAGTGATGACGCTGCGATGATGCTGTGATGATGCTGTGATGATGCTGTGATGACGTTGCGACGACGATATGATGATCCTGTGATTACTCTGTGATGACGTTTTGATGAAACTGTTATGATGCTGTGATGATGCAGTGGTGATTCTTTGATGACGCTGTGATGATGCTGTGATGATAGATTGATTATACTGTGATGATGTTGTGATGATGCTGTTATGATGAAATGATGATGATGGGATGATGCAATGATGACGCTGTGATGATGCTGTGATGATAGATTGATTATACTGTGATGATGTTGTGATGATGCTGTTATGATGAAATGATGATGATGGGATGATGCAATGATGATGATGTGATGATGCAGTGATGATACTGGTACGACGCTGTCATAATGCAGTGATTATGCAGTAATGATTCTGTGAAAATGCTGAGATGATGCTGTGATGATGTAGTGATGACGCAGTGATGATGCTTTGATGACAATGCCAAGATTCTGTGATGATGCTGTGATGATTCCTTGATGACTGTGTGATGATGCTGTGATAGTGCAGTAATTATGCAGTGTTTATGCTGTGATGATGCTCTGATTATGTTGTGATGATGCTGTGATGATATTGTGATGATGCAGTGATGATGTTGTGATAACACAGTGATGATGTTGTGATGATGCAGTCTGAATGATGTGATGATGCTGTGAAGATGCAGTTCTGTTGCAGTGATGATGCTGTGATGATGATGTGATGATGTGATGATGCTGTAATGATGCTGTAATGATGCTGTATTGATGTTGTGATGATGCAATGATGATGTTGTGATGGCGAAGTGATGATGCTGTGATGATGCAGTGATCATGTAGTGATGATGATGTGATGACGCAGTGATTCTGCAGTAATGATGCAGTGATGATGCTGTGATGATACTGTGATGATGCAGTGATGACGCTGCGATGAAGATATGATGATGCAGTGATGATGCTGTGATGACGCTGCGATGATGATGTGATGATGCTGTGATGACTGTGATGACGCTCTGATGACACTATTATGATGCTGAGATGATGCAGTGATGATGCAATGATGATGCTGTGATGATGCTGTTATGACGCTGTGATGACGCAGTGATGATGCTGTGATGATGCAGTGTTTATGTAGTTATGAGGCTGTGATGAGGTTTTGATTACACAGTGATGATGCTGTGGTGATGCAGTGATGATACAGTGATGATGCAGTGATCAAAGCGTCATCACAGCATCATCACAGCATCATTACAACATCATAACAGCATCGTAACATCATAATCAGAGCATCACAGAATCATCACAGCATCATCACTGCATCATCACAAACACATCAAAGTGTCATCAAAGCGTCAAAATAGCATTATAAGAGCATCACAACAGCATCATCGCAGCGTCATCACAGCATCATCACTACATGATCACTGCATCATCACAGCATCATCACTTCGACATCACAGCATCATCACAGTATCAAGACAACATCATCACTGCATAATCAGTGCATTATCAATGCATCATCAGAGCTTCAACAAGGCATCACAGTGCCATCACAGTGTCATCACTGCATCATCATAGTCATCACAGCATCATCACATCATCATCACAGTGTCATCAATGCGTCATCACCACTACATCGTCACAGCATCATCACTGCATCATCACTGTGTCATAACAGCATCATCACAGCGTCATCACATCGTCATCACTGCATCTTCACAGAATCATCAAAGCATCATCGCAGCGTCATCAATGCATCATCACAGCATGATCACTGCATGATCACAGCGTCATCACAGCATCATAACAGCATTATCGTAGCGTCATCACAGCATAATCACAACATCATCACAGCATAATCGCTGCATCATTACAGCATCATCACTGCGTCATCACTGCATCATTACTGCATCATCGGAACATTATCATAGTGTCATCAAAGCGTGAACACAGCATCATCACAGCATCACAACAGCTTCATCGCAGCATCATCACTGCATCATCACAGCATCATTACATCATCATCAGAGCATGATCACAGCATCATCAAAGCATCACAGCATCATCAAAGTGTCATCAGAGCATCATAACGGCATCACTACAGCATCATCATATCATAACAACATTATTACAGCATCATCACAGCATCATCACTACATCATCACAGCATCATCGCAGCGTCATCACAGCATCATCACTGCGTCATTACTGCATTATCACAACATCATCACAGTGTCATCAAAGAGTCATCAAAGCATTATCACAGCATCATAACATCATGATCACTGCATCAAAAAAACGTCATCACAGCATCACCACAGCATCATCACAACATCATCACAGAATCACAGCGTCATCACAGCGTCATCACAGCATCATCAAAGCATCATCAAATAATCAAAGCGTTATCAAAGCGTCATCACAGCATCATCACAGCATCATCACAGCATCATCACAGCATCATTACAGCATCATCACAACATCATCACAGTGTCATCACAGCATAATCACAGCGTAATCAGAGCATCACAACAGCATCATCACAACATCATCACTGCATCATCAGAACATCCTCACAGCATCATCACAGTGTCATCAATGCATCACCACAGCATCATCACAGCGTCATCACAGCGTCATCACAGAATCATCACAGCGTCATCATCACATCATCACTGCACCATCACTGTGTCATCACAGCATCATCACAGCATCACAACAGCATCATCACAGCGTCATCTCTGCATCATCCAGGCGTCATCACAGCATCATGTCAGCGTCACCACAGAATCATCACTGCATCATCACTGCATCACAACAGCATCATCGCAGCATCATCAGAGCATCATCAATGCATCACCACAGCATCATCACAGCGTCATCACAGAATCATCACTGTTTCATTGCAGCGGTATCACTGCATCATCACAGCATGATCACAGCATCATCACAGCACCATCACAACATCATCACAGCATCATCACTGCATCATTACATCATCATACCAACATCATCACAGCATCACAGCATCATCAAAGTGTCATAACAGCGTCATCACAGCATCATCACTGCATCATCACTCCGTCATTACAGCGTCATCAGAGCATCATCACAGCATCACCAAAGCATCATCACTGCATCATCACAGCATTGTCACTGCATCATTACAATATCATCGCAGTGTCATCACTGTGTCATCACACAATCATCAGAGCATCACAGCGTCATCAGAGCGTCATCACGGCGTCATCACAGCATCATCGCAGTGTCATCACACCACCATCACAGCATCATCACAATACTATCAGAGCCTCAACACAGCGTCATAACTGCATCAACACTGCATTATCACTGCATCGTCACAGCGTCATCACAGCATAAACACATCATCATCACAGCATCATCAATACATCTTCACAGCATCACAGCGTCATCAAAACATCATCACAGCGTCATCACAATATCATAACAGCATCATCGCAGTGTCATCACTGCATCATCACAGCATCATGACAACATCATCGCAGCATCATTGCAGCGTTATCAATGCATCATCACTGCATCATCACAGCATCATCGCAGTGTCATCACTGCACCATCACAGCATCATCACAGCATCATCATAGCATCATGAAAGCATCACAGCATCATCACAGCGTATTCAGTGTCATCACAGTATCATCACGGCATCATCACTGCATCATCATATAAACATGACAGCATCATAGCTGTATAATCAAAGCATCATCAAAGCGTCGTCACAGCATCATCACAGCATCATCAGTGCATCATCATATAATCATGACAGCATCATAGCTGTATAATCACAGCATCATCAAAGCGTCATCACAACATCATCACAGCATCATCACAGCATCATCAAAGCTTCATCACAGTATAATAACAGCATCATCACTGCATAAACACTACATCAGCACAACATCATCAGAGCATCATCACAGCATCAAGACAGCGTCATCTGTGCACCATGACAGCATCATCACAACATCATCACAGCGTCATCACAGCATCATCATTGAATCATGACAGCGTCATCACAGCATCATGACAGCGTCATCACAGCATCATCACTGCATCATCATATCATCCTGAGAGCATCATAGCTGCATAATCACAGCATCATCAAATTGTCATAACAGCATCATCACAGCGTCATCACAGCATAATAACATCGTCATCACAGCGTCATCAAAGCATCATCACAGCTTCATCAGAGCATCATCACAGCATCATTAGAGCGTCATCACTGCATCATTACATCATTATCAGTGCATCATCAGAGCATCATCACAGCTTCATCAGAGCATCATCACAGCATCATTAGAGCGTCATCACTGCATCATTACATCATCATCAGTGCATCATCAGAGCATCATCACAACATCATCACATCATCATGACTGCATCATCACAGCGTCATCACAACATTATCACAGTGTCATCAAAGCCTCATCACAGCATCACAACAGCATCATCACAGTGTCATCAGAGCGTCATCATAGCGTCATCACTGCATCATCACAGTATCATAACTGCATCATCACTGCATAAACACTGCATCATCACAGTGTCATAACAGCGTCATAACAGCATAATCACATTGTCATCAAAGCGTCATCACAGCATCATCGCAGCATCATCACAGCATCATCAGAGCATCATCCCGGCATCATCACAGCATCACAGCGTCATCAAATTATCATCACTGCATCATCAGAGCATCACCAGAACTTCATCACAGCCTCATCACAGCACCATCACAGCGTTATCACAGCGTCATGAAAGCATCATCACAACATCATCAAAGCGTCATCACAGCACCATCACAGCATCATCACTGCATCATCACTGTGTCATCAAATCATCATCACAGCATCATCACAACAGCATCACCACAGCATCATAACATCATCATTTCTGGTGCCAACGCAGAAATGTTTTTTTTTGACCATGGGGCACTTTACTCAGCACCTGGCCTGATGGCCGCAGACGGGTCCCTATCTTTTAGGGGAAAAAGGATCCTGGGCCAGGAGCTGGCAGGGCTCATTGAGAGGGCTTTAAACTAGGTAAGAAGGGGGATGGGGCTGAAGCAAGGATTATTGGGGCTGTGCCAGGGGGAACAATGGCAAGGCCGGAGGATAGGGCAATGGCCCAGCTGAAGTGCATCTACACCAATGCTCTGATGATGCTGTGATGTTGCAGTAGTGACGCTGTGATGACACTGAGATGTTGCTTTGATGATGCTGCGATGAAGTTCTGGTGATGCTCTGATGATGCAGTGATGATAATTTGATGACGCTGTGATGATGCTGTGATGACGCTGTGATGCACAGCACACATGATCAGAGCATCACAGCATCATCACAGCATCACCATAGTATCATCACAGCATCATCACCGCATCATCACCGCATCATCACAGTGTCCTTACAGTGTCATCACAGTGTCATCATACCTTGTGATGCTGTGATGATGGTGATGCGGTAATGATGCAGTTACGACGCTGTGATGACGCTGTGATGATGCAGTGATGAGGCTGTGATGATGCTGTGATGACACTGTGATGATGTTGTGATGATGCAGTAATGGTGCTGTGATGATGAAGCCATGATGCTCTGATTACGAAGTGATGATGCAGTGATGATGCAGTAATGATGCTGTGATGACTCTGTGATGATGTAGCGATAATGTTGTGATGATGCTCTGATGAAGCAGTGATGAAGCCGCGATGATGCTGTGAATAAGCAGTGATGATTCTGTGACGATATTGTGATGATGCTATGATAACGCGGTGATGACGCTGTCGAAATACTGTGATGACGCTGCTGTGATGGCATGATGATGCTGTGATGATGATGTGATGATGCCGTGATGAAGCAGTGATGAAGCTCTTATGATGCTGTGGTGATGTTGTGATGAAGCAGTGATGACCCTGTTGTGATGCTGTGATGATGCTGACATGACGCTGTGATGACACTGTGATGATGCATTTATGACGATGTGATTATGTAGGTATGATGCAGTGATGATTCTGCGATGATTCATTGATGATGCAGTGATGATGTAGTGATGATGCTGTGATGATGCAGTGATGATACTGTGATGACGCTGTTATGATGCAGTGAGTAAGCAGTAATGATGCTGTGATGTTGCTGATATTATGCTGTGATGATTCATTGATGATGCAGTGATAATGCTGTGATGATGCTATGATTATATTTTTTTGACGCTGCGATGATAATGTGCTGATGTTCTGGTGACACTGCGATGACACAGTGATGGTGCTGTTATGATGTTAATGACGCTCTTATGATGTTCTGATGATGCTGTGATGATGCTGTGATGATGCTGCAAGGACATTGTGATGATGCTGTGATGATGCAGCGATGACGCTGCGATGAAGCAATGATGATGATGTGATGATGCTGTGTTGACGCTGTTATTATACAGTGATGATGATGTGATGATGCTGTGATGACGCTGTTATGATGCTGTGATGATGCTGTGATGATGCTGTGATGATGCAGTGATGATGATGTGATGACGTAATGATGATGCTGTGATGAGGTTATGATCATGGTGTGAGGATGCTGTGATGACACTGTGATGATGATATGATGATGCAGTGATGATACTCTGATGACACTGTGATGATGCACTGAATAAGCAATAATGATGCTTTGATGATATTGAGATTATGCTGTGATGATGCTGTGATGACCCTATGATGATGCGGTGATGATGCAGTGATTATGCATTTATGATGCTGTGATGATATTGTGATGATGCTGTAACGATGCACTGATGACACTTCGAAGATGCTGAGATGATGATTCTGTGATGATGCAGTGATGGTGATGTGATGATGCTGTGATGAATATGGGATGATGCTGTGATGATGCTCTGATGTCGTTCTGATGACGCTGTGACTACGGAATGATGATGCTGTGATGAAGCTCTGATAATGCTGTGATGACACAGTGATGATGTAGTGATGATGTTTTTATGATGATGTGATGATGCAGTGAGTCAGCAGTAATGATGCTGTCATGATGTTGTGATGATGCTGGGATGATGCAGTGATGATGCTGTGATTATGCAGCTATGAAGCTGTGATGATGCTGTGATGACACTGATGATGTGATGATGCTGAGATGATGCAGTGATGATGCTGTGACGATTCTGAGATTATGCTATGATGACGCTGTGATGATGCAGTGTGTAAGCAGTAATGATGCTGTCATGATGTGGGATGATGATGTGTTGACGCAGTGATGATGCTGTGGTGTTGCTGTGATGACGCTGCGATACAGCTGTGATGATGCTGTGATGACAATTTATTATGAAGTGACGACTTTGTGATTACGCGGTGATGACACATTGAAGATTATGTGATGATGCTTTCATGATGCAGTGATGATGCTCTGATGTCGCTCTGATGATGCTGTGATGATGCTGTGATGATGCAGTTATGGTACTGTGATGACGCTGTGATGATGCAGTGATTATGTTGTAATGATTCTGTGATGATGCTGTGATGATGCTGTTATGATGCAGTAATGATGCAGTGATGATTCTGTGATGATGCTGTGATGATGCAGTGATGATATAGTGATGACGCTGTGATGATGCATTGATGATGCTGTGATGATGCAGTGATTGTGCAGTGATGACACTGTGATGACGGTGTGATGATGTTGTGATTATGGTGTGATGATGCAGTGCTGATGCTCTGAAGATGCACTGACAATAGTGTGATGACGCTGTGATGATGCAGTGAGTAAGCAGTAAAGATGCTTTGATGATGCTGTTATGATGCTGCAATGATGCTGTGGTTTGCTGTGATGACAATTTGATGACGTAGTGATGATTCTGTCATGACGCCATGATGCTGCTCTGGTGCTGCTGTGATGATGCTCTGATTATGCTGTGATGACGCTCTGATGACACAGTCATGATGCTGTGATGACGCTATAATGATGCTGTGATGATGTTTTGATTACGCAGTGATGATGCTGTGGTGATGCAGAGATGATGCAGTGATGATGCAGTGAAGATGCTGTGATGATGTTGTGCTGATACTTTGATGATGCTATGATGATGCTGTGCTGATGCAGTGATGATTCAGTGATGATGTTGTGATGACGCTGTGGTGACGCAGTGATCATGCTTTGATGATTCTCTGATGACGCAATGTAGATGCTGTGATGATGCTGTGATGACGTTGTGATGACACTTTGATGATGCAGTGATGACACTGTGATGTCGCTCTGATGATGCTGTGATGATGCGGTGATGATACAGTGATGATGCTGTGATGATGTAGTGATGACACTGTGGTGACGCAGTGATGAGGCAGTGATGATGCTGAGATGATGCTATGATGTTGCAGTGATGACGCTGTGATGATGCTGTGATGATGATCTGATGATGCTGCGATGATGCAGTGATAATGCAGTGATGATGCAGTGACGATGCTGTGATGATGTTGTGGTGATGCTGTGACGATGCAGTGATGACGCTGTGATGATGCTCTGATGATGCTGAGATGATGCAGTGATAATGCAGTGATGATGCAGTGACGATGCTGTGATGATGCTGTGACGACGCAGTGATGACGATGCGATGATGCTGTGATGATGATGTGATTATGCTGTGATAATGCAGCAATTATGTAGTGATGATGCTGTGATGACACTTATTATGTTGTGACGATGCTGTGATGATGCTGCGATGATGCAGTTAGTAAGTAGTAATGATGCTCTGATGATGCTGTGATGATGTTGTGATGATGCTGTGACGATGCAGTGATAACGCTGCCTTGATGCTGTGATGATGATGCTGTTATGACGCTGTAATGATGCTCTGATGATGCTGTGATGACGCAGTGAAGATTATGAGATGATGATGTGATGACGCTGCGATGATCATGTGATAATGCAGTGACGATGATGTTATGATGCTCTGATGATGTAGTCATGACACTGTGATATCTCTCTGATGATGCTGTGATGATGTAGTGATGATACTGTGATGATGTTGTGATGATGCTATGATGATGCAGTAATGATTCTGTTGTGACGCTGTGATGACGCAGTAATGATGCTGTGGTGATTCTGTGATTATACAGTGATAATGCTGTGATGACGCCTTGACTTTGATGACGGATTGATGATGCTGTTATGATGCTGTAATGATGCTCTGATGATGCTGTGATGACACTGTGATGACGCTGCGATGATCATGTGACGATGCAGTGATGACACTGTGATGACGCTGTGACGATGCAGTGATGATACTGTGATGACGTTATGATAATGCAGTGATTATGCAGTAATGATGCTGTGATGATGCTGCAATGATGTGGTGATGATGCAGTGATTATGCTGTGATGATGCTGTTATAACACTGTGATGATGTTGTGATGATGATGTGATGATGCTGTGATGATGCAGTGATGATACTGTGATGACACTGCGATGATTTACTGATAATGCTGTGATGACGTAGTGTTGACGCTCTGATGACACAATGATGATGCTGGGATGATGCTGTGATGATGATGTGATGATGCTGTGATGACACTGTTATGATGTTGTGATGATGATGCAGTTATGCTGCTGTGATGATGAAATGATTATGCAGTGATGATGCTGTGATGATGCTGAGATGTTGCAGTGATGATGCTGTGATGACGCTGTTATGACGTAGTGATGATGCCGTGATGATGCAGTGAGTAAGCAGTACTGATGCTGTGATGATGCTGTGATGATGCTGTGATGATGCAGTGATTATGCAGTGATTATGCAGTGAAGATGCTGTGATGACACTTATGATTTTGTGATGATAATGCAGTTATGATGCTGTGATTATGAAATGATTATGCAGTGATGATGAAGTGATGATGCTGAGATGTTGCAGTGATGAGGCTGTGATGATGCTGTGATGACACATTGATGATGCTGTCATGATGCAGTGATTATGCAGTGATAATGCTTTGATGACGCTGCGCTGCTGCAGTGATGACGCAGTTATGATGCAGTGATGATGCAGTGATGATACTGTGATTATGTTGTGATGATGCAGTGAGTAAGCAGTAATGATGCTGTGATGATGCTGTAATAATGCGGTGATGATGCTGTGATGATGCAGTGATGATATAGTGATGACTCTGTGATGACGCAGTGATGATGCTGTAATGATGCTGTTATGACCCTGTGATGATGCAGTGATGACACTGTGATGGTGGTGTGATGATGTTGTGATGATGCAGTAATGATGATGTGATGATGCAGATATGATGGTGTTATGATGCAGTGAATACACCGTTATGACGCTCTGATGATGCAGTGACTAAGCAGTAATGATGCTGCGATGATGCTGTGATTATGCTGTGATGATGAGGTGATGATGCAGTGATTATGCAGTGATGATGCTGTCATGATACTCTAATGATGCTCTGATGATGCAGAGATAATGCAGTGATTTTTCTGTGATGATGTTGTAATGATGCTGTGACGATGAAGTGATGGTGCAGTGATGATGCTGTGATGATGTTGTGGTGATGCTGTGAAGATGCAGTGATGACGCTGCGATGATGCTGTGATGACGTTGCGACGACGATATGAAGATCCTGTGATTACTCTGTGATGACGTTTCGATGACACTGTTATGATGCTGTGATGATGCAGTGGTGATGCTTTGATGACGCAGTGATGACGCTGTGATGATGCTCTGATGACGCTGTGATGATGCCGTGATGATAGATTGATTATACTGTGATGATGTTGTGATGATGCTGTTATGATGAAATGATGATGATGGGATGATGCAATGATGATGATGTGTTGATGCAGTGATGATACTGGTACGACGCTGTCATAATGCAGTGATTATGCAGTAATGATTCTTTGATAATGCTGAGATGATGCTGTGATGATGTAGTGATGACGCAGTGATGATGCTTTGATGACAATGCCAAGATTCTGTGATGATGCTGTGATGATTCCTTGATGACTCTGTGATGATGCTGTGATAGTGCAGTGATTATGCAGTGTTTATGCTGTGATGATGCTCTGATTATGTTTTGATGATGCTGTGATGATATTGTGATGATGCAGTGATGATGTTGTGATAACACAGTGATGATGCTGTGATGATGCAGTCTGAATGATGTGATGATGCTGTGAAGATGCAGTTCTGTTGCAGTGATGATGCTGTGATGATGATGTGATGATGTGATGATGCTGTGATGATGCTGTAATGATGCTGTATTGATGTTGTGATGATGCAATGATGATGTTGTGATGGCGAAGTGATGATGCTGTGATGATGCAGTGATCATGTAGTGATGATGATGTGATGACGCAGTGATTCTGCAGTAATGATGCAGTGATGATGCTGTGATGATACTGTGATGATGCTGTGATGACGCTGCGATGATGATGTGATGATGCTGTGATGACTGTGATGACGCTCTGATGACACTATTATGATGCTGAGATGATGCAGTGATGATGCAATGATGATGCTGTAATGATGCTGTGATGATGCAATGATGATGCTGTGATGATGCAGTGTTTATGTATTTATGAGACTGTGATGATATTTTGATTACACAGTGATGATGCTGTGGTAATGCAGTGATCAAAGCGTCATCACAGCATCATCACAGCATCATTACTACATCATCACAGCATCATAACATCATAATCAGAGCATCACAGCATCATCACAGCATCATCACTGCATCATCACAACCACATCAAAGTGTCATCAAAGCGTCATCATAGCAGTATAAGAGCATCACAAAAACATCATCGCAGCGTCATCACAGCATGATCACAGCATCATCACTGCAGCATCAGAACGTCATCACAGTGTCATCAAACCGTCATCACAGCATCATCAGAGCATCACAACAGCATCATCACCGCATCATCACTGCATCATCACAGCATGATCACTGGGTCATCAGAACATAATCACAGTTTCATAAAACCGTCATCACAGTATCTTCACAGCATCATCACAGTATCAAGACAACATCATCACTGCATAATCAGTGCATTCTCAATGCATCATCAGAGCTTCAACAAGGCATCACAGTGCCATCACAGTGTCATCACTGCATCATCATAGAGTCATCACAGCATCATCACATCATCATCACAGCGTTATCAATGCGTCATCACCACTACATCGTCACAGCATCATCACTGCATCATCACTGTGTCATAACAGCGTCATGACAGCGTCATCAGAGCGTCATCATGTCGTCATCACTGCATCTTCACAGAATCATCAAAGCATCATCGCAGCGTCATCAATGCATCATCACAGCATGATCACAGCATGATCACAGCGTCATCACAGCATCATAACAGCATTATCGTAGCGTCATCACAGCATAATCGCTGCATCATTACAGCATCATCACAGCATCATCACTGCGTCATCACAGCATCATTACTGCATCATCAGAACATTATCATAGTGTCATCAAAGGCTGAACACAGCATCATCACAGCATCACAACAGCTTCATCGCAGCATCATCACTGCATCATCACAGCATCACAACAGCATCATAACAAAATCATCACAGCGTCATCAAAGCGTCATCACAGCGTCATCACAGCATCATCAATGCATCATCACTGCATCATTACATCGTCATCAGAGCATCATCACAGCATCATCAAAGCATCACAGCATCATCAAAGTGTCATCAGAGCATCATCACGGCATCACTACAGCATCATCATATCATAACAACATTATTACAGCATCATCACAGTATCATCAAAACGTCATCACAGCATCATCACTGCATCATTACTGCATTATCACAACATTATCATAGTGTCATCAAAGCGTCATCACAGCATCATCACAGCATCACAACAGTATCATCGTAGCACCATCACTGATTATCACTGCATCATCACAGCATCATCACTGCATCATCACAACATCTTCACAGTATCATCAAAGCGTCATCAAAGCATTATCACAGCATCATAACATCATGATCACTGCATCATGAAAACGTCATAACAGCATCACCACAGCATCATCACAACATCATCACAGAATCACAGCGTCATCACAGCGTCATCACAGCATCATCACAGCATCATCACAGCATCATCGCAGAGTCATCACAGCATCATCACAGCATCATTACTGCATCATCACAACATCATCACAGTGTAATCACAGCATAATCACAGCATAATCAGAGCATCACAACAGCATCATCACAGCGTCATCACTGCATCATCAGAACATCCTCACAGCATCATCACAGTGTCATCAATGCATCACCACAGCATCATCGCAACGTCATCACAGCATCATCACAGCGTCATCACAGCGTCATCATCATATCATCACTGCACCATCACTGTGTCATCACAGCATCATCACTGCATTATCACAGCATCACAACAGCATCATCGCAGCATCATCAGAGCATCATCAATGCATCACAGCGTCGCCTTCACTGCATCATCACAGAATCATCACTGTTTCATCGCAGCGGTATCACTACATCATCACAGCATGATCACAGCATGATCACAGCACCATCACAACATCATCACAGCATCATCACTGCATCATCACTCCATCATTACAGCGTCATCAGAGCATCATCACAGCATCACGAAAGCATCATCACTGCATCATCACAGCATCGTCACTGCATCATTACAATATCATCGCAGTGTCATCACTGCGTCATCACACAATCATCAGAGCATCACAGCGTCATCAGAGCGTCATCAAAACATCATCACTGCGTCATGACAGCGTCCTCAAAGCACCATCACAGCGTCATCACAGCTTCATCACGGCGTCATTACAGCATCATTATAGTGTCATCAAAGCGTTATCACAGCGTCATCACAGCATCATCGCAGTGTCATAACACCATCATCACAGCATCATCGCAATATTATTACAGCCTCAACACTGCGTCATAACTGCATCAACACTGCATTATCACTGCATCATCACAGCGTCATCACAGCATAAACACATCATCATAAATGCATCATCACAGCATCATCAATACATCTTCACAGCATCACAGCGTCATCAAAGCATCATCACAGCGTCATCACAATATCATAACAGCATCATCACAGTGTCATCACTGCATCATCATAGCATCATGAAAGCATCACAGCATCATCACAGCGTATTCAGTGTCATCACAGTATCATCACGGCATCATCACTGCATCATCATATAATCATGACAGCATCATAGCTGTATAATCACAGCATCATCACAGCTTCATCAGAGCATCATCACAGCATCATTAGAGCGTCATCACTGCATCATTACATCATCATCAGTGCATCATCAGAGCATCATCACAGCATCATCAGAGCATCATCACAACATCATCACATCATCATGACTGCATCATCACAGCATCATCACAGCGTCATCACAGCATAATAACATCGTCATCACAGCGTCATCGAAGCATCATCACAGCATAATAACATCGTCATCACAGCGTCATCAAAGCATCATCACAGCTTCATCAGAGCATCATCACAGCATCATTAGAGCGTCATCACTGCATCATTACATCATCATCAGTGCATCATCAGAGCATCTTCACAGCATCATCAGAGCATCATCACAACATCATCACATCATCATGACTGCATCATCACAGCATCATCACTGCGTCATCACAGCGTCATCACAACATCATCACAGTGTCATCAAAGCCTCATCACAGCATCACAACAGCATCATCACAGTGTCATCAAAGCATCATCACAGCGTCATCACAGCATCATGCCATCACCATTAAAGCATCATCACTGCATCATCACAGCATCATCGAAGCATCACAGTGTAATCAAAGAGTCATCATAGCGTCATCACTGCATCATCACAGTATCATAACTGCATCATCACTACATAAACACTGCATCATCACAGCGTCAAAACAGCATAATCACATTGTCATCAAAGCGTCATCACAGCATCATCATCACAGCATCATCAGAGCATCATCAGAGCATCATCCCGGCATCATCACAGCATCACAGCGTCATCAAATTATCATCACTGCATCATCAGAGCATCACCAGAACTTCATCACAGCCTCATCACAGCACCATCACAGCGTTATCGCAGCGTCATGAAAGCATCATCACAACATCATCAAAGCGTCATCACAGCACCATCACAGCATCATCACTGCGTCATCAAATCATCACCACAGCATCATCACAACAGCATCACCACAGCATCATAACATCATCATTTCTTGTGCCAACGCAGAAATCTTGTTTTTTTTTGACCATGGGGCACTTTACTCAGCACCTGGCCTGATGGCCGCAGACGGGTCCCTATCTTTTAGGGGAAAAAGGATCCTGGGCCAGGAGCTGGCAGGGCTCATTGAGAGGGCTTTAAACTAGGTAAGAAGGGGGATCCTTCTGAATCCTTCTGAATCCTGCTGAAGCAAGGATTGTTGGGGCTGTGCCAGGGGGAACAATGGCAAGGCCGGAGGATAGGGCAATGGCCCAGCTGAAGTGTATCTACACCAATGCCCTGATGATGCTCTGATGATGCAGTGATGTTGCAGTAGTGACGCTGTGATGACGCTGTGATGATGCAGTGATGAGGCTGTGATGACACTGTGATGATGTTGTGATGATGCAGTAATGGTGCTGTGATGATGAAGTCATGATGCTCTGATTATGAAGTGATGATGCAGTGATGATGCAGTAATGATGCTGTGATGACGTAGCGATAATGTTTTGATGATGCTCTGATGAAGCAGTGATGAAGCCGCGATGATGCTGTGAATAAGCAGTGATGATGCTGTGACGATATTGTGATGATGCTATGATAACGCGGTGATGACGCTGTCGAAATACTGTGATGACGCTGCTGTGATGGCATGATGATGCTGTGATGATGATGTGATGATGCCGTGATGAAGCAGTGATGAAGCTCTTATGATGCTGTGGTGATGCTGTGATGAAGCAGTGATGACCCTGTTGTGATTCTGTGATGATGCTGTGATGATGAACTGATGATGCAGTGATGACGCTGTGATTAAGTAGTGAAGATGATGTGATGATACTGTGATGACGCTGTGATGATGCAGTGAGTAAGCAGTAATGAACCTACGATGATGCTGTGATGATGCTGTGATTATGCGGTTATGATGCAGTGATTATGCAGTGATGATGCTGTCATGACACTTCAATGATGCTGTGATGAGGCAGTGATTATGCAGAAATGATGTTGTGCTGGTGCTTTGATGATGTTTAGGTTACGCAGTAATGGTGCTGTGATGATGCAGTGATGATGCAGTGACGATGCTGTGATGATGCAGCGATGATGCTGTGATGATGCAGTGACGATGCAGTGATGATTCAGTGATGATTCAGTGATGATGTAGTGATGACGCTGTGGTGACGCAGTGATGATGCTTTGATGATTCTCTGATGATGCAATGTAGATGCTGTGATGATGCTGTGATGACGCTGTGATGGTGATGTGATGATGCTATGATTATGTACCTATGATGCTGTGATCATGCTGTGATGACTCAGTGATGATGCTTTGATGACGCAGTGATGATGCAGTGATGACGCTGTGATGACGCTGTGATGATGCAGTGATCATGTAGTGATGATGAAGTGATGACGCTGTGATATCGCTCTGATGATACTGTGATGATGCAGTGATGATGCTGTGACAGTGCAGTGATTATGCAGTGTTTATGCTATGATGATGCTCTGATTATGTTGTGATGATGCTGTGATGATGATGTGATGATTCTCTGATGATGCTGTGATGATGCAGTGATGATGTTGTGATAACGCAGTGATGATGCTGTGATGATTGTGTGATGATGCAGTGATGACGCTGTGATGATACTCTGATGATGGTGTGATGATGCAGTGATGATGATGTGATGATGCTCTAATGATGATGTGATGATGCTGTGATGATATTGTTATGATGCAGTGATGATGTTGTGATACCGCAGTGATGATGCTGCGATGATGCTGTGATTATGCAGTGATCATGAGGTGATGATGCAGTGTGAATGATGTGATGATGCTGTGACGATGCAGTTCTGATGCAGTGATGATGCTGTGATGATGCAGTGATGATGCTGTGATGACTCAGTGATGATGCAGTGATCATGTAGTGATGATGATGTGATGACGCAGTGATTCTGCAGTAATGATGCTGTAATGATGCTGGGATGATACTGTGATGATGCAGTGATGACTCTGCGATGAAGTTATGATGATGCAGTGATGATACTGTGATGACGCTGTGATGATGCAGTGATTATGCAGTAATGATACTGTAATGATACTGAGATGATGCTGTTATGATGCAGTGGTGATGCATTGATGACGCTGTAATTATGCTGTGATTATGTATTGATGATGTAGTGAGTACGCTGTGATGACGCAGTGATAATGCTGTGTTGATGCAGTGATGATGCAGTGATGATGTAGTGATGATGCAGTGATGATACTGTTATGACGCTGTCGTGATACTGTGATGACGCTGTGGTGGTGTTGTGATGATGCTGTGATTATGCTGTGATGACGCTGTAATGATGCAGTGATGATGCTGTGATGACCCTGTCGTGATGCTGTGATGACGCTGACATGAAGCTGTGATGACACTGTGATGATGCATTTATGACGATGTGATTATGTAGCTATGATGCAGTGATGATTCTGCGATGATTCATTGATGATGCAGTGATGATGTACTGATGATGCTGTGATGATGCAATGATGATACTGTGATGACGCTGTTATGATGCAGTGAGTAAGCAGTAATGATGCTGTGATGTTGCTGAGATGATTCTGTGATGATTCCTTGATGATGCAGTGATGATGCTGTGATGATGCTATGATTATGTTTTGATGATGCTGTGATGATGCTGTGATGATTCTGTGATGACACTGTGATGACTCTGTCGTGATGCTCTGATAACGCTGTCGTGATGCTGTGATGATGCTGCGATGATGTTGTGATGATGCAATGATTATGCTGTGATGATGTAGTAATGATGATGTTATGATGCTGAGGTGATGCAGTGATGATGCAATGATGATGCTATATTGACGCAGTGATGATGCTGTGATGATGCAGAGTTTATGCAGTTATGACACTGTGATTATGCTTTGATGACGACGCAATGATGATGTGACGATGCAGTGATGATGCTCTGATGATGCTGTGACGATGCAGTGATTACGCTGCGATGATGACGTGATGATGCTTTGATGATGCAGTGATAATGACGTGATAATGCTGTGATGATGATGTGATGACGCTGTGATGATGCAGTGGTGATTATGTGATGATGTAGTGATGATGATGTGATGACGCACTGATGATGATGTGATGATTCAGTGATTCTGCAGTATTGATACTGTGATGATGCTGAGATGATGCTGTAACGATGCAGTGATGATACAGTGATAATGCTGTGATGATGCTAAGATAATGTTGTAATGATGCTGTGATGATGCAGTTATGAGGCTGCGATGATGCTGTGATGACGATGTGATGATTCTGTGATGACGCTGTGATGATGCTGTCGTGATGGTCTGATAACGTTGTCGTAACGCTGTGACGATGCTGCGATGATGTTGTGATGATTCTGTGACGATGCAATGATGATGCACTGCATGTGATGATGCAGTGATGATGCACTGATGATGCTGTCATGGAGATGTGATGATGCTGTGATGATGTTGTTATGATGCTTTGATGACGTAGTAATGATGCTGTGATGATGCAGTTTTTACGCAGTTATGATGCTGCGATGATGCTGTGGTGATGATGTGATGATGCTGTTATGATGATGTGATGATGCTGTGATGATGCTGTAAGGATATTGTGATGATGATGTGATGATGCAGCGATGACGCTGCGATGATGCAATGATGATGATGAGATGATGCTGTGATGATGCTGTGATGATGCAGTGATGATGATGTGATGATGCTGTGATGACGCTGTTATGATACAGTGATGATGATATGATGACGTAGTGAGGATGCTATGATGACGCTATTATCATGCTGTGTGGATGCTGTGACGACACTGTGATGATGATGATGCAGTGATGATACTGTGATGACGCTGTGAGGATGCAGTGAGTAAGCAGTAAAGATGCTTTGATGATGCTGTTATGATGCTGCAATGATGCTGTGATGATGCAGTGATGATACTGTGATGACGCTGTGATGATGCAGTGAGTAAGTAGTAATGATGGTGTGATGATGCTGAGATGTTGCTGTGAAGATGCAGTGAGAATGCAGTGATGATGCTGTGATGATGCCATGATTATGTTTTGTTGACACTGCGGTGATGATGTCCTGATGTTCTGGTGACACTGCGATGACACAGTGATGGTGCTGTTATGATGCTAATGACGCTCTTATGATGTTGTGATGATGCTGTGATTATGCTGTGATGATGCAGTGATGATGCTGTGATGATGCTGTAAGGATATTGTGATGATGATGTGATGATGCAGCGATGACGCTGCGATGATGCAATGATGATGATGAGATGATGCTGTGATGATGCTGTGATGATGCAGTGATGATGATGTGATGATGCTGTGATGACGCTGTTATGATACAGTGATGATGATATGATGACGTAGTGAGGATGCTATGATGACGCTATTATCATGCTGTGTGGATGCTGTGACGACACTGTGATGATGATGATGCAGTGATGATACTGTGATGACGCTGTGATGATGCAGTGATTATGCAGTAATAAGTCTGTAATGACGCTGAGATGATGCTGTGATGATGCAGCGATGATGCAGTGATGATGATGTCACGATGCAGTGATAATGCTGTGATGATGATGTGATGATGCTGTGATGACCCTGTGATGATGCGGTGATGATGCAGTGATTATGCATTTATGATGTTGTGAGGATATTGTGATGATTCAGTGGTGATGCAGTGATGATGCAGTGACGATGCTGTGATGATATTGTGATGATGCTGTAACGATGCATTGATGACACTGCGAAGATGCTGAGATGATGATTCTGTGATTATGCAGTGATGGTGATGTGATGATGCTGTGATGACGCTCTGATCACAAAGTGATGACGCTGCGATGATGATGTGATGATGCTGTAATGAATATGGGATGATGCTGTGATGATGCTGTTATGATGCTGTGATGACGCTCTGATGTCGCTCTGATGACGCTGTGATGACGGAATGATGATGCTGTGATGAAGCTGTGATAATGCTGTGATGACGCAGTGATGATGTAGTGATGATGTCGTTATGATGATGTGATGATGCTGTGATGATGCAGTGAGTCAGCAGTAATGATGCTGTCATGATGTTGTGAAGATGCTGGGATGATGCGGTGATGATGCTGTGATTATGCAGTGATGATGCTGTGATTATGCATCTATGAAGCTGTGATCATGCTGTGATGATGCTGTGATGACGCAGTGATGACACTGATGATGTTGTGATGATGCTGAGATGATGCAGTGATGATGCTGTGCTGATGCTGAGATGGTGCTGTGATGACGCTGTGATGATGCAGTGTGTAAGCAGTAATGATGCTGTCATGATTTTGTGATGATGCAGTGATGATGCTGTCATGACGCAGTGATGATCCTCTGATGTCGCTCTGATGATGCTGTGTTGATGCAGTTATGGTATTGTGATGACGCTGTGATGATGCAGTGATGATGTAGTGATGATGTCGTTATGATGATGTGATGATGCTGTGATGATGCAGTGAGTCAGCAGTAATGATGCTGTCATGATGTTGTGATGATGCTGGCATGATGCGGTGATGATGCTGTGATTATGCAGCTATGAAGCTGTGGTGATGCTGTGATGATGCTGAGATGATGCAGTGATGATGCTGTGATGATGCTGAGATGATGCTGTGATGACGCTGTGATGATGCAGTGTGTAAGCAGTAATGATGCTGTCATGATTTTGTGATGATGCTGGGATGATGATGTGATGACGCAGTGATGATGCTGTGGTGATGCTGTGATGACGCTGCGATACAGCTGTGATGATGCTGTGATGACGCTGTGATGGCAATTTGATGATGAAGTGACGACTTTGTGATTACGCCGTGATGACGCATTGAAGATTATGTGATGATGATGTGATGATGCAGTGATGATGCCGTCATGATGCAGTGATGATGCTCTGATGTCTCTCTGATGATGCTGTGATGATGCTGTAATGATGCAGTTATGGTACTGTGATGATGCTATGATGATGCAGTGATTATGTAGTAATGGTTCTGTGATGATGCTGTGATGATGCTGTTATGATGCTGTGATGATGCTGTTATGATGCAGTAATGATGCAGTGATGACGCAGTGATGATTCTGTGATGATGCAGTGATGATATAGTGATGACGCTGTGATGATGCATATTTTCATAGCGACCATGAAGTGGTTGAGTTCAAAATTTACGGTGACAGAAGGAAAGTGCCACCAAAACCTCATCCCTAGATATGGGGAAAGCGGACTTCAGGCTGCTCAGGGAACTAGTCAGCAAGGTCCCCTGGGAAACTGCTCTTGAAGGCCTCGATGTCCACCAGTGCTGGTCATTCTTTAAGCGATGCCTCCTAGAAGCACAAGATCAGGCAATTCCTAAATATCGCAAGTCAGGCAGGCGGGGCAGGAGGCCGGCGTGGCTGACCAGGCACATTCTAATGGAGATTAGGCGGAAACAGAGAGTGTTTCGCTACTGGAAGGAGGGCCAGGTGTCATGGAAAGAATACAGGGATGCTGTTCGTGTTTGTAGGGAGAAAATTCGTGTGGCCAAAGCACACCTAGAGTTGAAGCTGGCTGTGTCTGTGAGAGAAAATAAAAAGGTTTTTTTTAGATATGTGAATGGAAAAAGGAGAACTAAAGAATACATAGGGCTGCTCCTTGATAGGGAAGGTCTCCTCACAGACAATGACATAGGCAAAGCAGAGATGCTTAACGCCTTCTTTGCCTCTCTCTTCAATGCCGATGATGGGCTTCGGGACCCAGGGTGCCCTGAGCTGGAGGACCGGGACGGTGGGGATGACAAACTCCCAACCGACCCTGAAAGTGTGCGGGATTTGCTACTGTGGTGGTGGAGTCACCATCCCTGGAAGTCTTTAAAAGACGTTTAGATGTAGAGCTTAGGGATATGGTTTAGTGGGGACTGTTAGCGTTAGGTCAAAGGTTGGACTCGATGATCTTGAGGTCTCTTCCAACCTAGAAATTCTGTGATTTTGTGATTCTGGGATTTGCTACTCCACCTGGATCCCTACAAGTCCATGGGTCCGGATGGGATTCATCCCCGGGTGCTGAAAGAGCTGGCGGACGTCATCGCGGAACCTCTCTCAATTATTTTTCAACGATCCTGGGAATTTGGAGAGGTCCCGGTAGACTGGAAGCTGGCAAATGTTGTGCCGATTTTCAAGAAGGGTCAGAAAGAAGACCCTAGCAATTACAGGCCTGTCAGTCTCACGTCAGTGCCTGGTAAAATCATGGAGAAGATGGTTCTCGAACTTATTGAGGCGCACCTGGGGGACAAAGCAGTCATTGGTCCCAGCCAGCATGGGTTTGTGAAGGGTAGGTCCTGCCTAACTAACCTGATTTCCTTTTATGATAAGATCACCCGTATGGTGGACCAAGGGAAACTAGCTGATGTGATTTTTTTGGACTTCAGCAAGGCTTTTGACACGGTTTCCCATAGGATCCTACTGGACAAAATGTCCACCATACAGCTAAATAAAAACATCATACGATGGGTGAGCAATTGGCTAACGGGCAGGGCCCAAAGGGTTATGGTAAATGGGGCTGCGTCAGGCTGGTGGGCGGTCACCAGTGGGGTCCCTCAAGGCTCCATTTTAGGGCCGGTACTTTTCAATATTTTTATAAACGATCTGGATGTAGGAATAGAGGGTATTTTGAGCAAGTTTGCTGATGACACCAAACTTGGAGGAGTTGTGGACTCGAATGAGGGTGGAAAGGCCTTGCAGAGGGACCTGGATAGGTTGGAGAGCTGGGCGATCACCAACCGCATGAAGTTCAATAAGAGCAAGTGCCGGGTCCTGCACCTGGGACGGGGAAACCCTGGCTGCACGTACAGACTGGGCGGTGAGACGCTGAAGAGCAGCCTAGAAGAGAGGGATCTGGGGGTCGTGGTAGACAGCAAGTTGAATATGAGCCAGCAGTGTGCCCTGGCAGCCAGGAGGGCCAACCGTGTCCTGGGGTGCATCAAGCACGGCATTGCTAGTAGGTCACGGGAGGTGATTGTCCCGCTCTACTCTGCGCTGGTGCGGCCTCACCTCGAGTACTGTGTGCAGTTCTGGGCACCACAGTATAAAAAGGACATGAAACTGTTGGAGAGTGTCCAGAGGAGGGCTACGAAGATGGTGAAAGGCCTGGAGGGGAAGACGTACGAGGAACGGCTGAGGTCACTGGGCCTGTTCAGCCTGGAGAAGAGGAGGCTGAGGGGAGACCTCATCACAGTCTACAACTTCCTCGTAAGGGGGTGTCGAGAGGCAGGAGACCTTTTCTCCATTAACACCAGTGACAGGACCCGCGGGAACGGGGTTAAGCTGAGGCAGGGGAAATTTAGGCTTGACATCAGGAGGGGGTTCTTCACAGAGAGGGTGGTGGCACACTGGAACAGGCTCCCCAGGGAAGTGGTCACTGCACCGAGCCTGTCTGAATTTAAGAAGAGATTGGACTGTGCACTTAGTCACATGATCTGAACTTTTGGGTAGACCTGTGCGGTGTCAAGAGTTGGACTTGATGATCCTTAAGGGTCCCTTCCAACTCAGGATATTCTATGATTCTATGATTCTATATGATGATGCAGTGATTACGCAGTGATGATGATGTGATAACGCAGTGACGATGCTGTCGTGATACTGTGATGATGCTGTGATGCCGCAGTGATGATGATGTGATGATGCTGTGATAATGATGTGATGATGCAGTGATGATGCAGTGATGATGATATGGTGATGCAGTGATGGTGATGTGATGATGCAGTAATTCTGCAGTAATGATGCTGTGATTATGCTGAGATGATGCTCTGATGATGCAGTGATGATGCTGCGATGATGCTGTGAATATGTTGCTATGATGTGATGATGCTGTGATGATGCAGTGAAGACGCTGTAATGATGCTCTGATGAATCTGTGATGATGGTATGATTACGCTGTCGTGATGCTCAGATACCACTGTCATGATGCTATGATGATGCTGTGATGACGCAGTGATGATGATGTGATGGTGCTGGGATGATGATGTGATGATGTGGTGTTGATGCTGCGATGACACTGTTATGATTCTGTGACGATGCAGTGATGATGCTGTGATGACCCCATTGTGACGTTGTGATGACGCTATCGTGATGCTGTGATGACAATATGATGACGCAGTTATGATGCTGTTATGATACATTCATTATGCAGTAATGATGCAGATATGAGGCTGTGATGACGCTGTGATGATGCAGTGATGATGATGTGATGAAGCAGTGATGATGCTGTGATGATGCTGTGATGACGCAGTGATGATGATGTGATGATGCTGGGATGATGTTGTGATGATTTTGTGATGATGCTTTGATGACGCTTTTATGATTCTGTGACGATGCAGTGATGATGCTGTGATGACCCCATTGTGATGTTGTGATGACGCTGTCGTGATGCTGTGATGATGCTGTGGTGACACTATGATGACGCAGTTATGATGCTGTTATGATGCAGTGATTATGCTGTGATGAGGCAGTTATGAGGTTGTGATGACGCTGTGATGATTTTGTGATGATGCTGTGATGATGCAGTGATGACGCAGTGATGATGCTGCGATGATGATTTGAAGATGCTGTGATGATGCAGTGATGATGCAGTGATGATGCTGTGAAGGCACAGTGGCGATGCTTTCATTATGCTGTGATGATGCAGTGATTATGCAGCAATGGTGCTGTGATGATGCTGTGATGATACCGTGATGACGCTGTGATGACGGAGTGACGATGCTGTGATGACACTCTGATGATGCTGATAATGTGATGATGCCGTGATGATGCAGTGAAGATAATGTGATGACGCTGTTATGATGCAGTATTTATGCAGTAAAGACTCTGTGATGCTGAGATGATGCTCCCATGAGGCTGCGATGATGATGTGATGATGCTGTGATGACTGTGATGACGCTCTGATGACACTATTATGATGCTGAGATGATGCAGTGATGATGCAATGATGATGCTGTGATGATGCTGTTTTGACGCTGTGATGACGCAGTGATGATGCTGTGATGATGCAGTGTTTATGTAGTTATGAGGCTGTGATGATGCTGTGATGATGCAGTGATGATGCTGTGATGATGCTGTAATGATGCTGTGATGATGCAGTGACGATGTTGTGCTGATGCTGTGATGATGTTTTGATTAGGCAGTGATGATGCTGTGGTGATTCAGTGATGATGCAGTGATGATGCAGTAATCAAAGCGTCATCACAGCACCATCACAGCATCATTACTGCATCATCACAGCATCATAACATCATCATCAGAGCATCACAGCATCATAACAGCGTCATCACTGCATCACAACAACAGCATCATAGCGTCATCAAAGAGTCATCATAGCATTATCAGATCATCACAACAGCATCATCGAAGCGTCATCACAGCATCATCAAAACATCATCACTACATCATCAGAACATCATCACAGTGTCATCAAACCGTCATCACAACATCATCAGACCATCACAACAACATCATCGCAGCGTCATCACAGCATCATCACAGCATCATCACTGCAGCATCAGAACGTCATCACAGTGTCATCAAACCGTCATCACAGCATCATCAGAGCATCACAACAGCATCATCACCGCGTCATCACTGCATCATCACTGCATCATCAGAACATAATCACTGTGTCATAAAACCGTCATCACAGTATCTTCACAGCATCATCACAGTATCAAGACAACATCATCACTGCATAATCAATGCATTCTCAATGCATCATCAGAGCTTCAACAAGGCATCACAGTGCCATCACAGTGTCATCACAGCATCATCACATCATAATCACAGCATCATCACAGTGTCATCAATGCGTCATCACCACTACATCGTCACAGCATCATCACTGCATCATCACTGCGTCATCACAGCATCATTACTGCATCATCAGAATATTATCATAGTGTCATCAAAGCGTCAACACAGCATCACAACAGCTTCATCGCAGCATCATCACTGCATCATCAAAGCATCACAACAGCATCATAACAAAATCATCACAGCGTCATCAAAGCGTCATCACAGCATCATCACTACATCATCACTGCATCATTACAGCGTCATCACAGCATCATCACAGCATCATCAAAGAATCACAGCGTAATCAAAGCGTCATCACAGCTTCATCACGGCATCAACACAGCATCGTCGCAGCATCATCACAACATCATTAAACCATCACAGCGTCATCAGACTCATCGCAGCGTCATCACAGCATCACCACTGCGTCATCAGAGCGTCATCAAAGAACCATCACCTCGTCATCACAGCTTCATCACAGCATCAACACACCATCATCACAGTGTCTTCAAAGCGTCATCACATCATCATCAGCGCGTCATCACAGAATCATCACAGCGTAATAACTACATTATCAGTGCGTCATCACAGCGTCATCACATCATCATTACAGCATCAACACAGCATCATCGCAGCGTCATCACTGCATCATCACAGCGTCATCACTGCATCATAACAGCATCATAAGTGAATGATCACTGCATCATCACAGCATCATAACAACATCATCACATCATCATCACAGCATCATCACTGCATCATCACTCCATCATCACAATATTATCACAGCCTCACCACATCATCATAACTGGATCATCACTGCATCATCACTGTATCATCAGAGCATCATCACATCTTTTCACTACATGATCACAGCATAATAACAGCATCATCACGGCATCATCACAGCATCACCAGAGCTTAAACAAAGCATCACAGTGCCATCACAGAATCATCACAACATGATCACAGCGTCATCACAGCATCATCACTGAGTCATCACTGCATCATTACTGCATTATCACAACATTATCATAGTGTCATCAAAGCTTCATCACAGCATCATCACAGCATCAAAACAGCATCATCGTAGCACCATCACTGCATCATCACTGCATCATCACAGCATCATCACTGCATCATCACAACATCATCACAGTGTCATCAAAGCGTCCTCAAAGCATTATCACAGCATCATAACATCATGATCACTGCATCATGAAAACGTCATCACAGCTTCAGCACAGCATTATCACAACATCATCACAGCATCACAGTGTCATCACAGCGTCATCACAGCATCATCACAGCATCATCAAATAAAGCCTCATCAAAGCGTCATCACAGCATCATCAAAGCATCATCACTGCATCATCACAGCATCATCACTGTATCATTAAAATATCATCGCAGTGTCATCACTGCGTCATCACACCATCATCACAGCATCATCAAAGCATCACAGCGTCATCAGAGCGTCATCACAACATCATCACTGCGTCATCACAGCGTCATCAAAGCACCATCACAGCTTCATCACAGCTTCATCATGGCGTCATTACAGCATCATTACAGTGTCATCAAAGCGTTATCACAGAGTCATCACAACATCATCACAGCATCATCGCAGTGTCATCACACCATCATCACAGCATCATCACACTATTATCACAGCCTCACCACAGAGTCATAACTGCATCAACAGTGCATTATTGCTGCATCATCACAGCGTCATCACAGCATAAACACATCATCATAAATGCATCATCACAGCATCATCAGTACATCTTCACAGCGTCATCAGAGCATCATCACAACATCATCACAGTGTCATCAAAGCATCATCACAGCATCATCATATAATCATGAAAGCATCATAGCTGTGTAATCACAGCATCATCAAAGCTTCATCACAGCATCATCAAAGCATCATCAAAGCTTCATCGCAGTATCATACCTGCATCATCACTGCATAAGCACTACATCAGCACAGCCTCATCTGTGCATCATCACAGCATCATCACAACATCATCACCTCGTCATCACAGCTTCATCACAGCATCAACACACCATCATCACAGTGTCTTCAAAGCGTCATCACATCATCATCAGCGCGTCATCACAGAATCATCACAGCGTAATAACTACATTATCAGTGCGTCATCACAGCGTCATCACATCATCATTACAGCATCAACATAGCATCATCGCAGCGTCATCACTGCATCATCACAGCATCATCACTGCATCATAACAGCATCATAAGTGAATGATCACTGCATCATCACAGCATCATAACAACATCATCACATCATCATCACTGCATCATCACAGCATCATCACAGCATCACCAAAGAATCACAGCGTCATTATTGTATCATCACAGTATCATCATAGCGTCATCAGAACATTATCGCTGCCTCATCACTGCATCATCACAGCATCATCACTGCATCATCACTGCATCATCACAATATTATCACAGCCTCACCACATCATCATAACTGGATCATCACTGCATCATCACTGTATCATCAGAGCATCATCACATCTTTTCACTACATGATCACAGCATAATAACAGCATCATCACGGCATCATCACAGCATCACCAGAGCTTAAACAAAGCATCACAGCGCCATCACAGAATCATCACAACATGATCACAGCGTCATCACAGCATCATCACTGAGTCATCACTGCATCATTACTGCATTATCACAACATTATCATAGTGTCATCAAAGCTTCATCACAGCATCATCACAGCATCAAAACAGCATCATCGTAGCACCATCACTGCATCATCACTGCATCATCACAGCATCATCACTGCATCATCACAACATCATCACAGTGTCATCAAAGCGTCCTCAAAGCATTATCACAGCATCATAACATCATGATCACTGCATCATGAAAACGTCATCACAGCTTCAGCACAGCATTATCACAACATCATCACAGCATCACAGTGTCATCACAGCGTCATCACAGCATCATCAAATAATCAAAGCCTCATCAAAGCGTCATCACAGCATCATCAAAGCATCATCACTGCATCATCACAGCATCATCACTGTATCATTAAAATATCATCGCAGTGTCATCACTGCGTCATCACACCATCATCACAGCATCATCAAAGCATCACAGCGTCATCAGAGCGTCATCACAACATCATCACTGCGTCATCACAGCGTCATCAAAGCACCATCACAGCTTCATCACAGCTTCATCATGGCGTCATTACAGCATCATTACAGTGTCATCAAAGCGTTATCACAGAGTCATCACAACATCATCACAGCATCATCGCAGTGTCATCACACCATCATCACAGCATCATCACACTATTATCACAGCCTCACCACAGAGTCATAACTGCATCAACAGTGCATTATCGCTGCATCATCACAGCGTCATCACAGCATAAACACATCATCATAAATGCATCATCACAGCATCATCAATACATCTTCACAGCGTCATCAGAGCATCATCACAACATCATCACAGTGTCATCAAAGCATCATCACAGCATTATCATAGCATCATCACAGCATCATCACAGCATCATGACAACATCATCGCAGCATCATCGCAGCGTTATCAATGCATCATCACAGCATCATCGCAGCGTCATCACTGAATCATCACAGCATCATCACAGCTTCATCAGAGCATCATGAAAGCATCACAGCGTCATCACAGCATATTCAGTGTCATCACTGCGTCATAACAGCGTCATCACAGCATCATCACTGCATCATCATATAATCATGAAAGCATCATAGCTGTGTAATCACATCATCATCAAAGCTTCATCACAGCATCATCACAGCATCATCAAAGCTTCATCGCAGTATCATAACTGCATCATCACTGCATAAACACTACATCAGCACAGCCTCATCTGTGCATCATCACAGCATCATCACAACATCATCACAGCGTCATCACAGCATCATCATTGAATCACGACAGCGTCATCATAGCATCATGACTGCATCATCACAGCATCATCACTGCATCAGCATATCATCCTGAGAGCATCATAGCTGTATAATCACAGCATCATCAAATTGTCATAACAGCATCATCACAGCGTCATCACAGCATAATAACATCGTCATCACAGCATCATCAAAGCATCACAGTGTAATCAAAGCGTCATCACTGCATCATCACAGCATCATAACTGCATCATCACTGTGTCATCAAATCATCATCACAGCATCATCACAACAGCATCACCACAGCATCATAACATCATCATTTCTGGTGCCAACGCAGAAATCTTTTTTTTTTTTTTGACCATGGGTCACTTTACTCAGCACCTGGCCTGATGGCCACAGACGGGTCCCTATCTTTTAGGGGAAAAAGGATCCTGGGCCAGGAGCTGGCAGGGCTCATTGAGAGGGCTTTAAACTAAGTAAGAAGGGGGATGGGGCTGAAGCAAGGATTGTTGGGGCTGTGCCAGGGGGAACAATGGCAAGACCAGAGGATAGGGCAATGGCCCAGCTGAAGTGCATCTACACCAATGCTCGGATGATGCAGTGATGTTGCAGTAGTGATGCTGTGATGACACTGAGATGTTGCTTTGATGATGCTGTGATGAAGTTCTGGTGATGCTCTGATGATGCAGTGATGATAATTTGATGACGCTATGATGCCGTGATGATGCTGTGATGACGCTGTGATGCACAGCACACATGATCAGAGCATCACAGCATCATCACAACATCACCATAGTATCATCACAGCATCATCACCGCATCATCACAGTTTCCTTACTGTGTCATCACAGCTTGTGATGCTGTGATGATGGTGATGCGGTGATGATGCAGTGAGGATGAAGTTACGATGCTGTGATGATGCTGTGATGATGCAGTGATGATGCAATGATGATGCTGTGATGATGCTGTTTTGACGCTGTGATGACGCAGTGATGATGCTGTGATGATGCAGTGTTTATGTAGTTATGAGGCTGTGATGATGCTGTGATGATGCAGTGATGATGCTGTGATGATGCTGTAATGATGCTGTGATGATGCAGTGACGATGTTGTGCTGATGCTGTGATGATGTTTTGATTAGGCAGTGATGATGCTGTGGTGATTCAGTGATGATGCAGTGATGATGCAGTAATCAAAGCGTCATCACAGCACCATCACAGCATCATTACTGCATCATCACAGCATCATAACATCATCATCAGAGCATCACAGCATCATAACAGCGTCATCACTGCATCACAACAACAGCATCATAGCGTCATCAAAGAGTCATCATAGCATTATCAGATCATCACAACAGCATCATCGAAGCGTCATCACAGCATCATCAAAACATCATCACTACATCATCAGAACATCATCACAGTGTCATCAAACCGTCATCACAACATCATCAGACCATCACAACAACATCATCGCAGCGTCATCACAGCATCATCACAGCATCATCACTGCAGCATCAGAACGTCATCACAGTGTCATCAAACCGTCATCACAGCATCATCAGAGCATCACAACAGCATCATCACCGCGTCATCACTGTATCATCACTGCATCATCAGAACATAATCACTGTGTCATAAAACCGTCATCACAGTATCTTCACAGCATCATCACAGTATCAAGACAACATCATCACTGCATAATCAGTGCATTCTCAATGCATCATCAGAGCTTCAACAAGGCATCACAGTGCCATCACAGTGTCATCACAGCATCATCACATCATAATCACAGCATCATCACAGCGTCATCAATGCGTCATCACCACTACATCGTCACAGCATCATCACTGCATCATCACTGCGTCATCACAGCATCATTACTGCATCATCAGAATATTATCATAGTGTCATCAAAGCGTCAACACAGCATCACAACAGCTTCATCGCAGCATCATCACTGCATCATCAAAGCATCACAACAGCATCATAACAAAATCATCACAGCGTCATCAAAGCGTCATCACAGCATCATCACTACATCATCACTGCATCATTACAGCGTCATCACAGCATCATCACAGCATCATCAAAGAATCACAGCGTAATCAAAGCGTCATCACAGCTTCATCACGGCATCAACACAGCATCGTCGCAGCATCATCACAGCATCATTAAACCATCACAGCGTCATCAGACTCATCGCAGCGTCATCACAGCATCACCACTGCGTCATCAGAGCGTCATCAAAGAACCATCACCTCGTCATCACAGCTTCATCACAGCATCAACACACCATCATCACAGTGTCTTCAAAGCGTCATCACATCATCATCAGCGCGTCATCACAGAATCATCACAGCGTAATAACTACATTATCAGTGCGTCATCACAGCGTCATCACATCATCATTACAGCATCAACACAGCATCATCGCAGAGTCATCACTGCATCATCACAGCGTCATCACTGCATCATAACAGCACCATAAGTGAATGATCACTGCATCATCACAGCATCATAACAACATCATCACATCATCATCACAGCATCATCACTGCATCATCACTGCATCATCACAATATTATCACAGCCTCACCACATCATCATAACTGGATCATCACTGCATCATCACTGTATCATCAGAGCATCATCACATCTTTTCACTACATGATCACAGCATAATAACAGCATCATCACGGCATCATCACAGCATCACCAGAGCTTAAACAAAGCATCACAGTGCCATCACAGAATCATCACAACATGATCACAGCGTCATCACAGCATCATCACTGAGTCATCACTGCATCATTACTGCATTATCACAACATTATCATAGGGTCATCAAAGCTTCATCACAGCATCATCACAGCATCAAAACAGCATCATCGTAGCACCATCACTGCATCATCACTGCATCATCACAGCATCATCACTGCATCATCACAACATCATCACAGTGTCATCAAAGCGTCCTCAAAGCATTATCACAGCATCATAACATCATGATCACTGCATCATGAAAACGTCATCACAGCTTCAGCACAGCATTATCACAACATCATCACAGCATCACAGTGTCATCACAGCGTCATCACAGCATCATCACAGCATCATCAAATAAAGCCTCATCAAAGCGTCATCACAGCATCATCAAAGCATCATCACTGCATCATCACAGCATCATCACTGTATCATTAAAATATCATCGCAGTGTCATCACTGCGTCATCACACCATCATCACAGCATCATCAAAGCATCACAGCGTCATCAGAGCGTCATCACAACATCATCACTGCGTCATCACAGCGTCATCAAAGCACCATCACAGCTTCATCACAGCTTCATCATGGCGTCATTACAGCATCATTACAGTGTCATCAAAGCGTTATCACAGAGTCATCACAACATCATCACAGCATCATCGCAGTGTCATCACACCATCATCACAGCATCATCACACTATTATCACAGCCTCACCACAGAGTCATAACTGCATCAACAGTGCATTATTGCTGCATCATCACAACGTCATCACAGCATAAACACATCATCATAAATGCATCATCACAGCATCATCAGTACATCTTCACAGCGTCATCAGAGCATCATCACAACATCATCACAGTGTCATCAAAGCATCATCACAGCATCATCATATAATCATGAAAGCATCATAGCTGTGTAATCACAGCATCATCAAAGCTTCATCACAGCATCATCAAAGCATCATCAAAGCTTCATCGCAGTATCATACCTGCATCATCACTGCATAAGCACTACATCAGCACAGCCTCATCTGTGCATCATCACAGCATCATCACAACATCATCACCTCGTCATCACAGCTTCATCACAGCATCAACACACCATCATCACAGTGTCATCAAAGCATCATCACAGCATTATCATAGCATCATCACAGCATCATCACAGCATCATGACAACATCATCGCAGCATCATCGCAGCGTTATCAATGCATCATCACAGCATCATCGCAGCGTCATCACTGAATCATCACAGCATCATCACAGCTTCATCAGAGCATCATGAAAGCATCACAGCGTCATCACAGCATATTCAGTGTCATCACTGCGTCATAACAGCGTCATCACAGCATCATCACTGCATCATCATATAATCATGAAAGCATCATAGCTGTGTAATCACATCATCATCAAAGCTTCATCACAGCATCATCACAGCATCATCAAAGCTTCATCGCAGTATCATAACTGCATCATCACTGCATAAACACTACATCAGCACAGCCTCATCTGTGCATCATCACAGCATCATCACAACATCATCACAGCGTCATCACAGCATCATCATTGAATCACGACAGCGTCATCATAGCATCATGACTGCATCATCACAGCATCATCACTGCATCAGCATATCATCCTGAGAGCATCATAGCTGTATAATCACAGCATCATCAAATTGTCATAACAGCATCATCACAGCGTCATCACAGCATAATAACATCGTCATCACAGCATCATCAAAGCATCACAGTGTAATGAAAGCGTCATCACTGCATCATCACAGCATCATAACTGCATCATCACTGTGTCATCAAATCATCATCACAGCATCATCACAACAGCATCACCACAGCATCATAACATCATCATTTCTGGTGCCAACGCAGAAATCTTTTTTTTTTTTTTTGACCATGGGTCACTTTACTCAGCACCTGGCCTGATGGCCACAGACGGGTCCCTATCTTTTAGGGGAAAAAGGATCCTGGGCCAGGAGCTGGCAGGGCTCATTGAGAGGGCTTTAAACTAAGTAAGAAGGGGGATGGGGCTGAAGCAAGGATTGTTGGGGCTGTGCCAGGGGGAACAATGGCAAGACCAGAGGATAGGGCAATGGCCCAGCTGAAGTGCATCTACACCAATGCTCGGATGATGCAGTGATGTTGCAGTAGTGATGCTGTGATGACACTGAGATGTTGCTTTGATGATGCTGCGATGAAGTTCTGGTGATGCTCTGATGATGCAGTGATGATAATTTGATGACGCTATGATGCCGTGATGATGCTGTGATGACGCTGTGATGCACAGCACACATGATCAGAGCATCACAGCATCATCACAACATCACCATAGTATCATCACAGCATCATCACCGCATCATCACAGTTTCCTTACTGTGTCATCACAGCTTGTGATGCTGTGATGATGGTGATGCGGTGATGATGCAGTGAGGATGAAGTTACGATGCTGTGATGATGCTGTGATGATGCAGTGATGATGCTGTGATGACACTGTGATGATGTTGTGATGATGCAGTAATGGTGCTGTGATGATGAAGTCATGGTGCTGTGATTACGAAGTGATGATGCAGTGATAATGTTGTGATGATGCTCTGATGAAGCAGTGATGAAGCTGCGATGATGCTGTGAATAAGCAGTGATGATGCTGTGACGATATTGTGATGATGCTATGATAACGCTGTGATGACGCTGTCGTAATACTGTGATGACGCTGCTGTGATGGCGTGATGATGCTGTGATGTGATGATGCCGTGATGAAGCTCTTATGATGCAATGGTGATGCTGTGATGAAGCAGTGATGACCCTGTTGTGATTCTGTGATGATGCTGTGATGATGCACTGATGATGCAGTGATGACACTGTGATAAAGTAGTGAAGATGATGTGATGATACTGTGATGACGCTGTGAGGATGCTGAGATGATGCTTTGATGATGGAGTGATGATATTGTGATGACGCTGTGATGATGCAGTGAGTAAGCAGTAATGATGCTGCGATGATGCTGTGATGATGCTGTGATTATGCGGTTATGATGCAGTGATTATGCAGTGATGATGCTGTCATGACACTGTAATGACGCTCTGATGAGGCAGTGATTATGCAGAAATGATGTTGTGCTGGGGCTGTGATGATGTTTTGATTACTCAGTGATGGTGCTGTGGTGATGCAGTGATGATGCTTAGATGATGCAGTGATGACGCTGTGATGATGCAGCGATGATGCTGTGATGATGCAGTGATGATGCAGTGATGATTCAGTGATGATGTAGTGATGACGCTGTGATGACTCAGTGATGATGCTTTAATGACACAGTGATGATGCAGTGTTGACGTTATGATGACGCTCTGATGATGCTGTGATGACACTGTGATGACGCTATGATGATGCAGTGATTATGCATTAATGATTCTGTGATGATGCTGAGATGATATTTTGATGATGCAGTGATGACGCTGTGAGGACCTTATTATGATGCTGTGATGACGCTGTGATGATGCTGAGATGATGCTTTGATGATGGAGTGATGATACTGTGATGACGCTGTGATGATGCAGTGAGTAAGCAGTAATGATGCTGCGATGATGCTGTGATGATGCTGTGATTATGCGGTTATGATGCAGTGATTATGCAGTGATTATGCTGTCATGACACTGTAATGATGCTCTGATGAGGCAGTGATTATGCAGAAATGATGTTGTGCTGGTGCTGTGATGATGTTTTGATTACTCAGTGATGGTGCTGTGGTGATGCAGTGATGATGCTTAGATGATGCAGTGATGACGCTGTGATGATGCAGCGATGATGCTGTGATGATGCAGTGATGATGCAGTGACGATGCAGTGATGATTCAGTGATGATGTAGTGATGACGCTGTGATGACTCAGTGATGATGCTTTGATGACACAGTGATGATGCAGTGTTGACGTTATGATGACGCTCTGATGATGCTGTGATGATACTGTGATGACGCTATGATGATGCAGTGATTATGCATTAATGATTCTGTGATGATGCTGAGATGATATTTTGATGATGCAGTGATGACGCTGTGAAGACCTTATTATGATGCTGTGATGATGCTGTGATGATGCTGTGATTATGCAGCTATGATTCTGTGATGATGCAGTTATGATGATGTGATGATGATGTGATGATGATCCGATGATGCTGTGATGATTTTGTGATGATGCTGTGACGATGCAGTGAGGATGATGTGGTAACGCTGTGTTGATGCAGTGATGATGCTGTGACGTTGCTGTGATGATGATGTGATGATGCAGTGATGATGCAGTGATGATGCTTTGATGACGCAGTGATGACGCTGTGATGACACTGTGATGATGCTATGATGACGCTGTGATGATTCTGTGATGACGCTTTGATGATGCAGTGATGATGATATGAAGATGCAGTGATGATGATGTGATGATGCAGTGATTCTGCAGTAGTGATACTGTGATGATGCTGAGATGATGCTGTGATGATGCAGTGATTATGCAGTGATGGTGCTCTGACGTTGCTGTGATGATTCTGTGATGACGCTTTGATGATGCAGTGATGATGATATGAAGATGCAGTGATGATGATGTGATGATGCAGTGATTCTGCAGTAGTGATACTGTGATGATGCTGAGATGATGCTGTGATGATGCAGTGATAATGCAGTGATGGTGCTGTGATATTGCTGAGATGATTCTGTGATGATGCAGTGATTGTGCAGTGATTATGAAGTGATGACGCAGTGATGATGCTGTGATGAAAATACGAAGATACTGTGATGATGTAGTGATGATGCTGTGATGACGTTATTATGATGCAGTGATGATGCTGAAATGTTGTCGTGATTATGACTCTATGATGCTGTAATGATGCTGTGATGATGCTGTTATGACGCTCTGATGACACAGTGATTATGCTGTGATGACACTGTGATGATGTTGTGATGATGATGTGATGATGCTGTGGTTACGCTGTGATTGTGCAGTGATGATGCAGTGATTATGCTGTGATAATGCACTGATGACGCTGTGATGATGCCGTGATGATGATGTGATGATTCTCTGATGATGCTGTGATGATGCAGTGGTGATGTTGTGATAACAAAGTGATGATGCTGTGATGATGCTGTGATTATGCAGTGATCATGAGGTGATGATGCAGTGTGTATGATGTGATGATGCTGTGACGATGCAGATCTGATGCAGTTCTGATGCAGTGATGACGCTGTCATGATGCTGTGATGATATTGTGATGATGCAATGATGATGCTGTGATGACTCAGTGATGATGCTGTGATGATGCAGTGATCATGTAGTGATGATACTGTGATTATGCAGTGATGACGCTGCGATGAAGTTATGATGATGCAGTGATGATACAGTGATGACGCTGTGATGATGCAGTGATTATGCAGTAATGATACTGTAATGATACTGAGATGATGCTGTTATGATGCAGTGGTGATGCATTGATGACGCTGTAATTATGCTGTGATTATGTAGTGATGATGTAGTGAGTACGCTGTGATGATGCAGTGAAGATGCTGTGTTGATGCAGTGATGATGCAGTGATGGTGCTGTGCTGATGTAGTGATGATGCAGTGATGATACTGTTATGACGCTGTCGTGATACTGTGATGATGCTGTGGTGGTGTTGTGATGATGCTGTGATTATGCTGTGATGACGCTGTAATGATGCAGTGATGATGCTGAGATGACGCTGTGATGACACTGTGATGATGCATTTATGACGATGTGATTATGTAGCTATGATGCAGTGATGATTCTGCGATGATTCATTGATGATGCAGTGATGATGTAGTGATGATGCTGTGATGATGTAGTGATGATACTGTGATGACGCTGTTATGATGTAGTGAGTAGGCAGTCATGATGCTGTGATGTTGCTGAGATGATGCTGTGATCATTCATTGATGATGCACTGATGATGCTGCGATGATGCTATGATTATATTTTGATGATGCTGTGATGATTCAGTGATGATTCTGTGATGACACTGTGATGACTCTGTCGTGATGCTCTGATAATGCTGTCGTGATGCTGTGATGATGCTGCGATGATGTTGTGATGATGCAATGATTATGCTGTGATGATGTAGTAATGATGATGTTATGATGCTGAGGTGTTGCAGTGATGATGCAATGATGATGCTATATTGACGCAGTGATGATGCTGTGATGGTGCAGAGTTTATGCAGTTGTGACACTGTGATTATGCTTTGATGAGGACGCAATGATGACGTGACGATGCAGTGATGATGCAGTGATGATGCTGTGATGATGCAGTGATCATGTAGTGAAGATGATGCGATGACGCACTGATTCTGCAGTAATGATGCAGTGATGATGCTGTGATGATACTGTGATGATGCAGTGATGACGCTGCGATGAAGTTATGATGACGCAGTGATGATACTGTGATGACGCTGTGATGCAGTGATTATGCAGTAATGATACTGTAATGATACTGAGAAGATGCTGTTATGATACAGTGGTAATGCATTGATGACGCTGTAATTATGCTGTGATTATGTAGTGATGATGTAGTGAGTACGCTTTGATGACGCAGTGATGATGCTGTGATTATGCTGTGATGATGCTGTAATGATGCAGTGATGATGCTGTGATGACCCTGTCGTGATACTGTGATGATGCAGTGATGACGCTGCAATGATGCTCTGATGAATCTGTGATGACGCTATGATTACGCTGTTGTGATGCTCAGATAACACTGTTGTGATGCTATGATGATGCTGCGATGATGTTGTGATGATGGTGTGATGATGCAATGATTCTGCAGTACTGATACTGTGATGATGCTGAGATTATGCTGTGATGATGCTGTGATGATGCAGTAATGATGATGTGATGATGCTGTGACAATGTAGTGATGATGCAGTGAAGATGCTGTGAGGATACTGTGATGATGCTGTGATGCTGCAGTGATGACACTTCGATCCTGCTGTGATAATGCTGTGATTACGCTGTGATGATGCTGTGATTATGCAGCTATGAAGCTGTGATGACGCTGTGATGACGCAGTGATGATGCTGTGATGACACTGATGATGTTGTGATGATGCTGAGATGATGCAGTGATGATGCTGTGATGATGCTGAGATGATGCTGTGATGACGCTGTGATGATGCAGTGTGTAAGCAGTAATGATGTTGTCATGATGTGGGATGATGATGTGATGACGCAGTGATGATGCTGTGGTGATGCTGTGATGACGCTGCGATACAGCTGTGATGATGCTGTGATGACGCTGTGATGACAATTTATTATGAAGTGATGACTTTGTGATTACGCTGTGATGACACATTGAAGATTATGTGATGATGATGTGATGATGCAGTGATGATGCTTTCATGATGCACTGATGATGCTCTGATGTCGCTCTGATGATGCTGTGATGATGCTGTGATGATGCAGTTATGGTACTGTGATGACGCTGTGATGATGCAGTGATTATGCAGTGATGACACTGTGATGATGGTGTGATTATGTTGTGATTATGGTGTGATGATGCAGTGATGATGCTCTGAAGATGCACTGACAATAGTGTGATGACACTGTGATGATGCAGTGAGTAAGCAGTAAAGATGCTTTGATGATGCTGTTATGATGCTGCAATGATGCTGTGGTTTGCTGTGATGACAATTTGATGACGTAGTGATGATTCTGTCATGACGCCATGATGCTGCTCTGGTGCTGCTGTGATGATGCTCTGATTATGCTGTGATGACGCTCTGATGACACAGTCATGATGCTGTGATGACGCTATAATGATGCTGTGATGATGTTTTGATTACGCAGTGATGATGCTGTGGTGATGCAGAGATGATGCAGTGATGATGCAGTGAAGATGCTGTGATGATGTTGTGCTGATACTTTGATGATGCTATGATGATGCAGTGATGATGCTGTGCTGATGCAGTGATGATTCAGTGATGATGTTGTGATGACGCTGTGGTGACGCAGTGATCATGCTTTGATGATTCTCTGATGATGCAATGTAGATGCTGTGATGATGCTGTGATGACGTTGTGATGACGCTTTGATGATGCTGTGATGACACTGTGATGATGCGGTGATGATGATATGATGATGCAGTGATGATACTGTGATGACGCTGTGATGATGCAGTGATTATGCATTAATGATTCTGTGATGATGCTGAGATGATATTTTGATGATGCAGTGATGACGCTGTGATGATGCATTGATGATGCTGTGATGATGCAGTGATTATGCAGTAATAATTCTGTGATGACGCTGAGATGATGCAGTGATGATACTGTGATGACGCTGTGATGATGCAGTGAGTAAGCAGTAAAGATGCTTTGATGATGTTGTTACGATGCTGCAGTGATGCTGTGATGATGCCGTGGGCTGCTGTGATGACAATTTGATGACGTAGTGATGATTCTGTCATGATGCCATGATGCTGCTCTGATGCTGCTGTGAGGATGCTGTGATTATGCTGTGATGACGCTCTGATGACACAGTCATGATACTGTGATTGCACTCTGATGATGTTGTGATGATGATGTGATTATTCTCTGATGATGCAGTGATGATACTGTGATAACGCTGTGATGATGCAGTGTTTATGCAGTAATGATTCTGTGATAATGCTGTGATGATGCTGTGATGACACTGTGATGATTTTGTGATGATTTATGATGATGCTGTGATGATGTAGTGATGATGCTGTGATGATGCTGTGATTATGGAGCTTTGAAGCTGTGAAGATGCTGTGATGACGCTGTGATGACACAGTGATGATGCAGTGATGATACTGTGATGACGCTGTGATGATGCAGTGAGTAAGTAGTAATGATGGTGTGATGATGCTGAGATGTTGCTGTGAAGATGCACTGATAATGCAGTGATGATTCTGTGAAGATGCTATGATTATGTTTTTTTGACGCTGCGATGATGATGTGCTGATGTTCTGGTGACACTGCGATGACACAGTGATGGTGCTGTTATGATGCTAATGACGCTCTTATGATGTTGTGATGATGCTGTTATTATGCTGTGATGATGCAGTAATGATGCTGTGATGATGATATGGGGTGGGGTGGCGATGTATGTGAAGCAGGGGCTGGACTGTGTGGAACTTCAGGTCGGCGATGGCAAAGTTGAGAGCCTCTGGGTAAGGATCAAGGGACGAACGAATAAAGGGGATGTCGTTGTGGGAGTCTATTACAGACCGCCTGGCCAGGACGATAGCGCCAATAAATTATTCTTTACAGAACTAAGAGAGGCCTCGAGATTAACTCCCCTTGTCCTTATGGGGGACTTCAACTTGCCAGACGCTAACTGGGAGTGCCACACAGCTGACACGAGCAAGTCCAGGAGGTTCATGAAGCACCTAGATGATAACTTCTTGGTGCAGGTGCTAACGTAACCAACTAGGAAAGGTGCCCTCCTAGACCTGTTGCTAGTAAACAGAGAGGGTCTGGTGGGAGATGTGGTGATTGGTGGCCGCCTTGGTCATAGTGACCATGAAGTGGTTGAGTTCAAAATTTACGGTGACAGAAGGAAAAGTGCCACCAAAACCTCATCCCTAGATATGGGGAAAGCGGACTTCAGGCTGCTCAGGGAACTAGTCAGCAAGGTCCCCTGGGAAACTGCTCTTGAAGGCCTCGATGTCCACCAGTGCTGGTCATTCTTTAAGCGATGCCTCCTAGAAGCACAAGATCAGGCAATTCCTAAATATCGCAAGTCAGGCAGGCGGGGCAGGAGGCCGGCGTGGCTGACCAGGCACATTCTAATGGAGATTAGGCGGAAACAGAGAGTGTTTCGCTACTGGAAGGAGGGCCAGGTGTCATGGAAAGAATACAGGGATGCTGTTCGTGTTTGTAGGGAGAAAATTCGTGTGGCCAAAGCACACCTAGAGTTGAAGCTGGCTGTGTCTGTGAGAGAAAATAAAAAGGGGTTTTTTAGATATGTGAATGGAAAAAGGAGAACTAAAGAATACATAGGGCCGCTCCTTGATAGGGAAGGTCTCCTCACAGACAATGACATAGGCAAAGCAGAGACGCTTAACGCCTTCTTTGCCTCTGTCTTCAATGCCGATGATGGGCTTCGGGACCCAGGGTGCCCTGAGCTGGAGGACCGGGACAGTGGGGATGACAAACTCCCAACCGACCCTGATCTGGACGAGGGCATTGAGTGCACCCTCAGTAAGTTTGCAGATGACACCAAGTTAGGTGCGTGTGTCGATCTGCTCGAGGGTAGGAAAGCTCTGCAGGAGGATCTGGATAGGCTGCACCGATGGGCTGAGGTCAACTGTATGAAGTTCAACAAGGCCAAGTGCCGGGTCCTGCACCTGGGGCGCAACAACCCCAAGCAGAGCTACAGGCTGGGAGATGGGTGGTTGGAGAGCTGCCAGGCAGAGAAGGACCTGGGAGTGATGGTGGACAGTCGGCTGGATATGAGCCAGCAGTGTGCTCAGGTGGCCAAGAAGGCCAACGGCATCCTGGCTTGTATCAGAAACAGTGTGACCAGCAGGGCTAGGGAGGTGATCATCCCCCTGTACTTGGCTCTAGTGAGGCCGCACCTCGAGTACTGTGTTCAGTTTTGGGCCCCTCGCTACAAGAAGGACATCGAGGTGCTTGAGCGGGTCCAGAGGAGGGCGACGAAGCTGGTGAGGGGCCTGGAGAACAAGTCCTATGAGGAGCGGCTAAAGGAGCTGGGCTTGTTCAGCCTGGAGAAGAGGAGGCTCAGGGGCGACCTTATCGCTCTCTACAGATACCTTAAAGGAGGCTGTAGTGAGGTGGGGGTTGGCCTGTTCTCCCACGTGCCCGGTGACAGGACGAGGGGGAATGGGCTAAAGTTGCGCCAGGGGAGTTTTAGGTTAGATGTTAGGAAAAACTTCTTTACTGAAAGGGTTGTTAGGCACTGGAACAGGCTGCCCAGGGAGGTGGTGGAGTCACCATCCCTGGAAGTCTTTAAAAGACGTTTAGATGTAGAGCTTAGGGATATGGTTTAGTGGGGACTGTTAGCGTTAGGTCAAAGGTTGGACTCGATGATCTTGAGGTCTCTTCCAACCTAGAAATTCTGTGATTTTGTGATTCTGGGATTTGCTACTCCACCTGGATCCCTACAAGTCCATGGGTCCGGATGGGATTCATCCCCGGGTGCTGAAAGAGCTGGCGGACGTCATCGCGGAACCTCTCTCAATTATTTTTCAACGATCCTGGGAATTTGGAGAGGTCCCAGTAGACTGGAAGCTGGCAAATGTTGTGCCGATTTTCAAGAAGGGTCAGAAAGAAGATCCTAGCAATTACAGGCCTGTCAGTCTCACGTCAGTGCCTGGTAAAATCATGGAGAAGATGGTTCTCGAACTTATTGAGGCGCACCTGGGGGACAAAGCAGTCATTGGTCCCAGCCAGCATGGGTTTGTGAAGGGTAGGTCCTGCCTAACTAACCTGATTTCCTTTTATGATAAGATCACCCGTATGGTGGACCAAGGGAAACTAGCTGATGTGATTTTTTTGGACTTCAGCAAGGCTTTTGACACGGTTTCCCATAGGATCCTACTGGACAAAATGTCCACCATACAGCTAAATAAAAACATCATACGATGGGTGAGCAATTGGCTAACGGGCAGGGCCCAAAGGGTTATGGTAAATGGGGCTGCGTCAGGCTGGCGGGCGGTCACCAGTGGGGTCCCTCAAGGCTCCATTTTAGGGCCGGTACTTTTCAATATTTTTATAAACGATCTGGATGTAGGAATAGAGGGTATTTTGAGCAAGTTTGCTGATGACACCAAACTTGGAGGAGCTGTGGACTCGAATGAGGGTGGAAAGGCCTTGCAGAGGGACCTGGATAGGTTGGAGAGCTGGGCGATCACCAACCGCATGAAGTTCAATAAGAGCAAGTGCCGGGTCCTGCACCTGGGACGGGGAAACCCTGGCTGCACGTACAGACTGGGCGATGAGACGCTGGAGAGCAGCCTAGAAGAGAGGGATCTGGGGGTCGTGGTAGACAGCAAGTTGAATATGAGCCAGCAGTGTGCCCTGGCAGCCAGGAGGGCCAAGCGTGTCCTGGGGTGCATCAAGCACGGCATCGCTAGTAGGTCACGGGAGGTGATTGTCCCACTCTACTCTGCGCTGGTGCGGCCTCACCTCGAGTACTGTGTGCAGTTCTGGGCACCACAGTATAAAAAGGACATGAAACTGTTGGAGAGTGTCCAGAGGAGGGCTACGAAGATGGTGAAAGGCCTGGAGGGGAAGACATACGAGGAACGGCTGAGGTCACTGGGCCTGTTCAGCCTGGAGAAGAGGAGGCTGAGGGGAGACCTCATCACAGTCTACAACTTCCTCGTAAGGGGGTGTCGAGAGGCAGGAGACCTTTTCTCCATTAACACCAGCGACAGGACCCACGGGAACGGGGTTAAGCTGAGGCAGGGGAAATTTAGGCTTGACATCAGGAGGGGGTTCTTCACAGAGAGGGTGGTTGCACACTGGAACAGGCTCCCCAGGGAAGTGGTCACTGCACCGAGCCTGTCTGAATTTAAGAAGAGATTGGACTGTGCACTTAGTCACATGATCTGAACTTTTGGGTAGACCTGTGCGGTGTCAAGAGTTGGACTTGATGATCCTTAAGGGTCCCTTCCAACTCAGGATATTCTATGATTCTATGATTCTATATGATGATGCAGTGATTACGCAGTGATGATGATGTGATAACGCAGTGACGATGCTGTCGTGATACTGTGATGATGCTGTGATGCCGCAGTGATGATGATGTGATGATGCTGTGATAATGATGTGATGATGCAGTGATGATGCAGTGATGATGATATGGTGATGCAGTGATGGTGATGTGATGATGCAGTAATTCTGCAGTAATGATGCTGTGATTATGCTGAGATGATGCTCTGATGATGCAGTGATGATGCTGCGATGATGCTGTGAATATGTTGCTATGATGTGATGATGCTGTGATGATGCAGTGAAGACGCTGTAATGATGCTCTGATGAATCTGTGATGATGGTATGATTACGCTGTCGTGATGCTCAGATACCACTGTCATGATGCTATGATGATGCTGCGATGATGTTGTGATGATGCTGTGATGATGCAATGATGATGATGTGATGATGCTGTGACAATGTAGTGATGATGCAGTGAAGATGCTGTGATGATGCTGTGATGACGCAGTGATGATGATGTGATGATGCTGGGATGATGATGTGATGATGTGGTGTTGATGCTGCGATGACGCTGTTATGATTCTGTGACGATGCAGTGATGATGCTGTGATGACCCCATTGTGACGTTGTGATGACGCTGTCGTGATGCTGTGATGATGCTGTGATGACAATATGATGACGCAGTTATGATGCTGTTATGATACATTAATTATGCAGTGATGATGCAGATATGAGGCTGTGATGACGCTGTGATGATGCAGTGATGATGATGTGATGAAGCAGTGATGATGCTGTGATGACGCAGTGATGATGATGTGATGATGCTGGGATGATGATGTGATGATTTTGTGATGATGCTTTAATGACGCTTTTATGATTCTGTGACGATGCAGTGATGATGCTGTGATGACCCCATTGTGATGTTGTGATGACGCTGTCGTGATGCTGTGATGATGCTGTGGTGACACTATGATGACGCAGTTATGATGCTGTTATGATGCAGTGATTATGCTGTGATGATGCAGTTATGAGGTTGTGATGACCCTGTGATGATTTTGTTATGATGCTGTGATGATGCAGTGATGCCGCAGTGATGATGCTGCGATGATGATTTGAAGATGCTGTGATGATGCAGTGATGATGCAGTGATGATGCTGTGAAGGCGCAGTGGCGATGCTTTCATTATGCTGTGATGATGCAGTGATTATGCAGCTATGGTTCTGTGATGATGCTGTGATGATACCGTGATGACGCTGTGATGACGGAGTGATGATGCTGTGATGACACTCTGATGATGTTGTGATGATAATGTGATGACGCTGTTATGATGCAGTATTTATGCAGTAAAGATTCTGTGATGTTGAGATGATGCTGTGATGATGCAGTGAAGATGCAGTGATTATGCAGTGAAGATGCTGTGATGACACTTATGATTTTGTGATGATAATGCAGTTATGATGCTGTGATGATGAAATGATTATGCAGTGATAATGAAGTGATGATGCTGAGATGATGCTGTGATGATGTTGTGATGATGCTGTGATGATGCTGTGATGACACATTGATGATGCTGTCATGATGCAGTGATTATGCAGTGATAATGCTTTGATGACGCTGCGCTGATGCAGTGATGACGCAGTTATGATGCAGTGATGATGCAGTGATGATACTGTGATTATGTTGTGATGATGCAGTGAGTAAGCAGTAATGATGCTGTGATGATGCTGTAATAATGTGTTGATGATGCAGTGATGATGCTCTGATGACACTGATAATTTTGTGATGATGATGTGATGATGCAGTGATGATGCTAAGATGCTTTTGTGATTATGCTGTGACGACGCAGTGATGATGCTGTGATGATGCTATGATTATGTTTTGATGATTATGTGATGATGCAGTGATCATGCTGCAACGCTGCTGTGATGATGCTGTAATGGCACAGTAATGATGCTGTGATTATGCTGTGGTGATGCTATGATTATGTTGTGATGATGTTGTGATGATGCTCTGATGCTGCTGTGATGATGCTGTGATTATGTAGTAATGGTTCTGTGATGATGCTGTGATGATGCTGTTATGATGCAGTAATGATGCAGTGATGACGCAGTGATGATTCTGTGATGATGCTGTGATGATGCAGTGATGATATAGTGATGACGCTGTGATGATGCATTGATGATGCTGTAATGATGCTGTGATGACCCTGTGATGATGCAGTGATGACACTGTGATGGTGGTGTGATGATGTTGTGATGATGCAGTAATGATGATGTGATGATGCAGATATGATGGTGTTATGATGCAGTGAATACACCGTGATGACGCTGTGATGATGCAGTGACTAAGCAGTAATGATGCTGCGATGATGCTGTGATTATGCTGTGATGATGAGGTGATGATGCAGTGATTATGCAGTGATGATGCTGTCATGATACTCTAATGATGCTCTGATGATGCAGAGATGATGCAGTGATTTTTCTGTGATGATGTTGTAATGATGCTGTGATGATGCAGTGATGATGATGTGATGATGCAGTGATGATAATGTGATGATGCTGTGATAATGCAGTGATTATGCTGTAATGATATTCTGATGACACTGAGATTATGCTCTGATGCTGTAGTGATGATGCTGTGAAGATGCAGTCAGGACGCAGAGATGATGCTGTGATGACACTGTGATTATGTGGTGATGATGATATGATGATGCTGTGATGATGCTGAGATTATGCAGCTATGACGCTGTGATGACATAGTGATGATGCTGTGATGACACTGTGATGATTATGTCGTGATGCAATGATGATGCAGTGGTGATGCTCTGATGATGCTGTAATGATGCTGTGATGATGAAGTGATGGCGCAGTGATGATGATGTGCTGATGCTGTGATGATGTTGTGATGATGCTGTGAAGATGCAGTGATGACGCTGCGATGATGCTGTGATGATGATGTGATGATGCTGTGATGACGTTGCGACGACGATATGATGATCCTGTGATTACTCTGTGATGACGTTTCGATGACACTGTTATGATGCTGTGATGATGCAGTGGGGATGCTTTGATGACGCAGTGATGACGCTGTGATGATGCTCTGATGACGCTGTGATGATGCCGTGATGATAGATTGATTATACTGTGATGATGTTGTGATGATGCTGTTATGATGAAATGATGATGATGGGATGATGCAATGATGATGATGTGATGATGCAGTGATGATACTGGTACGACGCTGTCATAATGCAGTGATTATGCAGTAATGATTCTGTGATAATGCTGAGATGATGCTGTGATGATGTAGTGATGACGCAGTGATGATGCTGTGATGATGCAGTGATCATGTAGTGATGATGATGTGATGACGCAGTGATTCTGCAGTAATGATGCAGTGATGATGCTGTGATGATACTGTGATGATGCAGTAATGACGCTGCGATGAAGATATGATGGTGCAGTGATGATGCTGTGATGACGCTGCGATGATGATGTGATGATGCTGTGATGACTGTGATGATGCTCTGATGACACTATTATGATGCTGAGATGATGCAGTGATGATGCAATGATGATGCTGTGATGATGCTGTTATGACGCTGTGATGACGCAGTGATGATGCTGTGATGATGCAGTGTTTATGTAGTTATGAGGCTGTGATGAGGTTTTGATTACACAGTGATGATGCTGTGGTGATGCAGTGATGATGCAGTGATGATGCAGTGATCAAAGCGTCATCACAGCATCATCACAGCATCATTACTACATCATCACAGCATCATAACATCATAATCAGAGCATCACAGCATCATCACAGCATCATCACTGCATCATCACAACCACATCAAAGTGTCATCAAAGCGTCATCATAGCATTATAAGAGCATAACAACAGCATCATCGCAGCGTCATCAGAGCATCATCACTGCATCATGAGAACATCATTACAGTGTCATCAAACCGTCATCACAGCATCATCAGAGCATCACAACAGCATCATCACCGCGTCATCACTGCATCATCACAGCATGATCACTGGGTCATCAGAACATAATCACAGTGTCATAAAACCATCATCACAGTATCATCACAGCATCATCACAGTATCAAGACAACATCATCACTGCATAATCAGTGCATTCTCAATGCATCATCAGAGCTTCAACAAGGCATCACAGTGCCATGACAGTGTCATCACTGCATCATCATAGAGTCATCACAGCATCATCACATCATCATCACAGCGTTATCAATGCGTCATCACCACTACATCGTCACAGCACCATCACTGCATCATGACAATATTATCACAGCCTCAACACAGCATCATAACTGCATCAACACTGCATTATCACTGCATCATCACAGCGTCATCAGAGCATAAACACATCATCATAAATTCATTATCACAGCATCATCAATACATCTTCACAGCATCAAAGCGTCATCACTGCATCATCACAGCATCATGACAACATCATCGCAGCATCATCGCAGCGTTATAAATGCATCATCACAGCATCATCACAGCATCATCGCAGCGTCATCACTGCATCATCACAGCATCATCACAGCATCATCATAGCATCATGAAAGCATCACAGCATCATCACAGCGTATTCAGTGTCATCACAGTATCATCACGGCATCATCACTGCATCATCATATAATCATGACAGCATCATAGCTGTATAATCACATCATCATCAAAGCGTCATCACAGCATCATCACAGCATCATCACATCATCATCAAACTTCATCACAGTATCATAACTGCATCATCACTGCATAAACACTACATCAGCACACCATTATCAGAGCATCATCACAGCATCAATACAGCGTCATCTGTGCATCATCACAGCATCATCACAACATCATCACAGCGTCATCACAGCATCATCATTGAATCACGACAGCGTCATCACAGCATCATGACAGCGTCATCACAGCATCATCACTGCATCATATCATCCTGAGAGCATCATAGCTGCATAATCACAGCATCATCAAATTGTCATAACAGCATCATCACAGCGTCATCACAGCATAATAACATCGTCATCACAGCGTCATCAAAGCATCATCACAGCTTCATCAGAGCATCATCACAGCATCATTAGAGCGTCATCACTGCATCGTTACATCATCATCAGTGCATCATCAGAGCATCATCATAGCATCATCACATCATCATGACTGCATCATCACAGCGTCATCACAGCGTCATCACAACATCATCACAGTGTCATCAAAGCCTCATCACAGCATCACAACAGCATCATCACAGTGTCATCAAAGCAACATCACAGCGTCATCACAGCATCATCCCATCATCATTAAAGCATCATCACTGCATCATCACAGCATCATTGAAGCATCACAGTGTAATCAAAGAGTCATCATAGAGTCATCGCTGCATCATCACAGTATCATAACTTCATCATCACTGCATAAACACTGCATCATAACAGCGTCATAACAGCATAATCACATTGTCATCAAAGCGTCATCACAGCATCATCGCAGCATCATCACAGCATCATCAGAGCATCATCCCGGCATCATCACAGCATCACAGCGTCATCAAATTATCATCACTGCATCATCAGAGCATCACCAGAACTTCATCACAGCCTCATCACAGCACCATCACAGCGTTATCACAGCGTCATGAAAGCATCATCACAACATCATCAAAGCGTCATCACAGCACCATCACAGCATCATCACTGTGTCATCAAATCATCATCACAGCATCATCACAACAGCATCACCACAGCATCATAACATCATCATTTCTTGTGCCAACGCAGAAATCTTGTTTTTTTTTTGACCATGGGTCACTTTACTCAGCACCTGGCCTGATGGCCGCAGACGGGTCCCTATCTTTTAGGGGAAAAAGGATCCTGGGCCAGGAGCTGGCAGGGCTCATTGAGAGGGCTTTAAACTAGGTAAGAAGGGGGATGGGGCTGAAGCAAGGATTGTTGGGGCTGTGCCAGGGGGAACAATGACAAGGCCGGAGGTTAGGGCAATGGCCCAGCTGAAGTGTATCTACACCAATGCTCTGATGATGCTGTGATGTTGCAGTAGTGACGCTGTGATGACACTGAGATGTTGCTTTGATGATGCTGCGATGAAGTTCTGGTGATGCTCTGATGATGCAGTGATGATAATTTGATGACGCTATGATGCTGTGATGATGCTGTGATGACGCTGTGATGCACAGCACACATGATCAGAGCATCACAGCATCATCACAGCATCACCATAGTATCATCACAGCATCATCACCGCATCATCACAGCATCATCACAGCGTCCTTACAGTGTCATCACAGTGTCATCATACCTTGTGATGCTGTGATGATGGTGATGCGGTGATGATGCAGTGAGGATGCAGTTACGACGCTGTGATGACGCTGTGATGATGCAGTGATGAGACTGTGATGATGCTGTGATGATGCAGTAATGGTGCTGTGATGATGAAGTCATGATGCTCTGATTACGAAGTGATGATGCAGTGATGATGCAGTAATGATGCTGTGATGACTCTGTGATGATGTAGCGATAATGTTGTGATGATGCTCTGATGAAGCAGTGATGAAGCCGCGATGATGCTGTGAATAAGCAGTGATGATGCTGTGACGATATTGTGATGATGCTATGATAACGCGGTGATGACGCTGTCGAAATACTGTGATGACGCTGCTGTGATGGCATGATGATGCTGTGATGATGCAGTGATGAAGCTCTTATGATGCTGTGGTGATGCTGTGATGAAGCAGTGATGACCCTGTTGTGATTCTGTGATGATGCTGTGATGATGAACTGATGATGCAGTGATGACACTGTGATTAAGTAGTGAAGATGATGTGATGATACTGTGATGACACTGTGATGATGCAGTGAGTAAGCAGTAATGAACCTACGATGATGCTGTGATGATGCTGTGATTATGTGGTTATGATGCAGTGATTATGCAGTGATGATGCTGTCATGATACTGTAATGATGCTGTGATGAGGCAGTGATTATGCAGAAATGATGTTGTGCTGGTGCTGTGATGATGTTTGGGTTACGCAGTAATGGTGTTGTGATGATGCAGTGACGATGCTGTGATGATGCAGTGATGATGCTGTGATGATGCAGTGATGATGGAGTGATGATTCAGTGATGATTCAGTGATGATGTAGTGATGACGCTGTGGTGACGCAGTGATGATGCTTTGATGATTCTCTGATGATGCAATGTAGATGCTGTGATGATGCTGTGATGACGCTGTGATGATGATGTGTTGATGCTATGATTATGTACCTATGATGCTGTGATCATGCTGTGATGACTCAGTGATGATGCTTTGATGATGCAGTGATGATGCAGTGATGACGCTGTGATGACGCTGTGATGATGCAGTGATCATGTATTGATGATGAAGTGATGACGCTGTGATATCGCTCTGATGATACTGTGATGATGCAGTGATGATGCTGTGACAGTGCAGTGATTATGCAGTGTTTATGCTATGATGATGCTCTGATTATGTTGTGATGATGCTGTGATGATGATGTGATGATTCTCTGATGATGCTGTGATGATGCAGTGATGATGTTGTGATAACGCAGTGATGATGCTGTGATGATTGTGTGATGATGCAGTGATGACGCTGTGATGATACTCTGATGATGATGTGATGATGCAGTGATGATGATGTGATGATGCAGTGATGATGCTGCGATGATGCTGTGATGATGCAGTGATCATGAGGTGATGATGCAGTGTGAATGATGTGATGATGCTGTGACGATGCAGTTCTGATGCAGTGATGATGTTGTGATGATGCAGTGATGATGCTGTGATGACTCAGTGATGATGCAGTGATCATGTAGTGATGATGATGTGATGACGCAGTCATTCTGCAGTAATGATGCTGTGATGATGCTGTGATGATACTGTGATGATGCAGTGATGACTCTGCGATGAAGTTATGATGATGCAGTGATGATACTGTGATGACGCTGTGATGATGCAGTGTTTATGCAGTAATGATACTGTAATGATACTGAGATGATGCTGTTATGATGCAGTGGTAATGCATTGATGACGCTGTAATTATGCTGTGATTATGTAGTGATGATGTAGTGAGTACGCTGTGATGACGCAGTGATGATGCTGTGTTGATGCAGTGATGATGCAGTGATGATGTAGTGATGATGCAGTGATGATACTGTTATGACGCTGTCGTGATACTGTGATGACGCTGTGGTGGTGTTGTGATGATGCTGTGATTATGCTGTGATGATGCTGTAATGATGCAGTGATGATGCTGTGATGACCCTGTCGTGATGCTGTGATGATGCTGACATGACGCTGTGATGACACTGTGATGATGCTGAGATGACGCTGTGATTATGTAATTATGATGCAGTGATGATTCTGCGATGATTCATTAATGATGCAGTGATGATGTAGTGATGATGCTGTGATGATGCAATGATGATACTGTGATGACGCTGTTATGATGCAGTGAGTAAGCAGTAATGATGCTGTGATGTTGCTGAGATGATGCTGTGATGATTCCTTGATGATGCAGTGATGATGCTGTGATGATGCTATGATTATGTTTTGATGATGCTGTGATGATGCTGTGATGATTCTGTGATGACACTGTGATGACTCTGTCGTGATGCTCTGATAACGCTGTCGTGATGCTGTGATGATGCTGCGATGATGTTGTGATGATGCAATGATTATGCTGTGATGATGTAGTAATGATGATGTTATGATGCTGAGGTGATGCAGTGATGATGCAATGATGATGCTATATTGACGCAGTGATGATGCTGTGATGATGCAGAGTTTATGCAGTTATGACAGTGTGATTATGCTTTGATGACGACGCAATGATGATGTGACGATGCAGTGATAATGCAGTGATGATGCTGTGACGATGCAGTGATTACGCTGCGATGATGACGTGATGATGCTGTGATGATGTAGTGATAATGACGTGATAATGCTGTGATGATGATGTGATGACGCTGTGATGATGCAGTGGTGATTATGTGATGATGTAGTGATGATGATGTGATGACGCACTGATGATGATGTGATGATTCAGTGATTCTGAATGCACTGATTATGCAGTGATGATGTTGTCTTGATACTGTGATGATGCTGTGATGATACTGTGATGACGGTTTTATGACACTGTGATTATGTTCTGATGACCCAGTGATCATGCTGTGATGATGCAGTGATGACGCGGTGATGATGCTGTTGTGATGCTCTGATGATGCTGTGATGACGGTTTGATGACACTGTAATGATGTTCTGATGCTGCAGTGATGATGCAGTGATGATGCTGTGATGATTCTGTGATGCTCTGATTATGATGTTATGATGCTGTGATGATGTAGTAATGATGCTGTGATGATGCTGTGATGATGCTTTGATCACTGCATCATCACTGTATCATCACTGCATCACCACAGCATCATCACTGTGTAATCAAAACATCATCACAGCCTCATAACTACATAAACACTGCATCATCACAGCATCATCACTGCGTCATCACAGCGTCATAACAGCATCATCACAGCATCATCATTGCATCATCACTGCATCATCTCAGCATCATAATAGTGTCATCAGAGCGTCATCACAGTCATCACAGCATCATCACATCATCATCGCAGTGTCACCACTGCATCATCACAGTATCATCACAGCATCATCACTGCATCATTACTGCAGAATCACTGCGTCATCACATCATCATCACTACATGATCACTGCATCATCACAGCATCATCACTTCGCCATCACAACATCATCATTGCATCATCACAACATCAATACAGCATCATTACAGCATCATCACAGCATCATCACATCATCACATCATCATCACAGCATCATCACTGCAACAGAACTGCATCTTCACAGCATCATCACATCATTCAGACTGCATCATCACACCATCATCACTGTGTTATCACAACATTATCACTGCATCATCACAATATCATCACAGCATCATCACAACATAATCAGAGTATCATCACAGCATAAACACTGCATAATCACTGCACTATCACAGCATCATCACAGAGTCATCAAGGAATCATCACAGCATCATCACAGAATCTTGGCATTGTCATCAAGGCATCATCACTGCGTCATCACTACATCATCACAGCATCATCACAGAATCTTGGCATTGTCATCAAAGCATCATCACTGCGTCATCACTACATCATCACAGCATCATCTCAGCATTTTCACAGAATCATTACTGCATAATCACTGCATTATGACAGCGTCGTACCAGTATCATCACTGCATCATCACATCATCATCATTGCATCATCCCATCATCATCATTTCATCATAACAGCATCATCACAACATCATCACAGTATAATCAATCTATCATCACAGCATCATCACAGCGTCATCATTGCATCATCCCATCATCATCATTTCATCATAACAGCATCATCACAACATCATCACAGTATAATCAATCTATCATCACAGCATCATCACAGCGTCATCAAAGCATCACCACTGCATCATCACAGCATCATAACAGTTTCATCGAAACGTCATCACAGAGTAATCACAGGATCATCATATCGTCGTCGCAACGTCATCACAGCATCATCACAACATCATCACAGCATCATCGCAGCGTCATCACTGCATCTTCACAGCATCATCACAACATCATCACAGCATCATCACATCATCATCACTGCACCATCACTTCATCGTCACAGCATCATTACAGCATCATCAGAGCATCACCACTGCATCATCATTGCATCATGACATAATCATCACAGTGTCATCACAGCATCATCACTATGTCATCACAGCGTCATAGCTGCATAATCTCAGCATCATCACAGCATCATCACAGCATCATCATATCATCATCACCACATAATCACAGTGTCATCACAGCATCATCACTGCGCCATCACTGCATCATCACAGCATCTTCGCATTGTCATCACAGCATCATCTCTGCGTCCTGACTGCATCTTCACAGCATCATCACTACAGCATCAGAGCATTATCTCAGTGTCATCAGAATATCATTACAGCATAATCACTGCATTATCACAGCATCATCACATTATCATTACTGCATCATCACATCATCATCACTGCATCATCACAGCATCGTTACAACATCATCACAGAAAAATCACTGCATCATCTCTGCATCATCAGAGCATCATTAGAGTATCATGACAGCATCATCACTGCATAATCACTGCATCATCACCTCATCATCACAGCATAATCACAGCATCATCGCAGCATCATTACTGCTTAGTCACTGCATCATCACAGCGTCATCACGGTGTATTCACTGCATCATAACACCATCATATCTGCATCATCACATCATCATTACTGCATCATCACAACATCATCACACCACCATCACAGTGTCATCACTGCATCATCACAGGGTCATCACAGCATCATTACAGCATCATCAATGCATCATCACAGCGTCATCACTATATCATCACTGCATCATCACAGCATCATCACTGAATCATCACTGCGTCATCACTGCATCATTACTGTATCATCACAGCATCATCACAGCATCATCACAGAACCATTACTACATAATCACTGCATCATCACAGCATCATCACAGTACCAAAACTGCATCATCACAGCATCCTTAGAGCGACATCAGAGCATCATCACTGCATGATGAAAGCATCATCACTGCATCATCACATCATCATCCCAGCATCATCACAACATCATGACAGCATTATTACTACTTACACACTGCATCATCACAGCGTCATCACAGCATTATCTCAGCATCATCACAGCATCATCCCTGCATCATCACATCATCATCACTGCATTACCACAGCATCACCACAGCATCATCACAGCGTAATCATAGCATTATCACAGCAGGATAGCAGCGTCATCACTGCAGCATCACAGCATCATCACAGTATCCTCACAGCATCTTCACTGCATCATCACTACATTGTCACAGCATCATCACATCATCATCACTGCATCATCACAGCATCATCACAGCATAATCTCATCATCATCACAGTATCAGTACTGCAGAATCATTGCATTATCACACCATCATCACAACATCATCGCAGCATCATCATAGCATCACGACAGTGTTATCTGAGCATCACGACAGCGTAATCATAGCGTCATCACAGATTCATCAGAGCATCATTGCAGCGTCATCACTGCATCATCACAGTATCATCACATTGTGAGGAATGTTTTAACAATTCGTGTCCATAAAGAACAGCCCTGTCTGCTTCTGTCTGCTTTGGGGCCCTGCAATGGCAGTTTGATTCCTTAACCACAGATGCAGTGTGCCCCAGTCTCCCCCTCATTCTAGTCAAGTTATCAAGTCTTCAGAAAATACTCCTCAAATTCTTGAGCTTGTTTGCCTTTGTTATTCCGGATTTCTATTTCTAACAGTTACAGCCTTTTTTTCTGTTGTTTTGTCTTCTTCGAAATTAACTTAACGCGGCTATAGGTGTGGCTGTCCCTGTGAATGGCTGGTGAGGAATGTTTTAATTACTTGTGAAGTGTCAATAAGAAAGCTATTTGTGTTTGTATGACGTCTTTGATGTCTGGGAGCCTCAGAATAACTGATAACAATTAGTGACTGTTATGGAATACTATGCAGGCCTCTGATATCTGGCCAGGTGTCCAAGAGATTAAGAAGAGGAAAAAAAAGAAGCTGAAGGACGGCTAGGAGACAAGACCTGCAGGGGATGCTGTATAAACTTGACACGGTGCCAAAGGAGTACAAAGGGGAAGGACAAGAAAAAAACTTGGAGAGGAAGACTACGAGCCTTCAGCATGAAAGACCCCTAGAGACCCCCAGAGGGACCACCGGAGACTGATGCGCATGCTCCAGTAGGAGGGACTGGACCCCGGAAGCTAATTATAATAACCTATTTTTTTTAGAAGTAGTAATGAATATGTATTAGTCTAGGAGTATAAAAATCAGCTACTTGATGTGGCTGGTGTGCATCCTGGTGGAGCGGAGACTCCCGGTGCACCCAGCGCTGTTTGCTTACTTCTATTCTTTTAATAAATCCTATTTTCTTATTTAAACCTATTTTGGAGACTGAGTTATTTATAACAACATCATAGTAACATCATCACAATATCATTGCAGAATCATCACTGCATGATCAGAGCATCATCTCAGCATAATCACAGCATCATTAGTGCAGAATTACTGCATCATCACATCATGATCAATGTGTCATCACATCATAATCACAGCATCATCAGAGCATCATCACTGCGTCATCACAGCGTAATCACTACATCATCACTACATAATCATAGCATAATTACTGCGTCATCACTGCATCATCACTGCATCATCACTGCATCAGCACGTCATCTCAGTATCATCACAGCATCATCACAGTGTCATCACAGCATCACGACAGTGTCATCACAGCATCATTACATCATCATAACTGCGTCATCAGAGCGTCATCGCAGCATCCTCACAGCATCATCATAGTACCACTACAGCATCATCACAGAATCACTATAGCGTCATCAAAGAGTCATCACAGCATCATCACAGCATCGTCACTGCGTCATCACAGCATCATCACATCATCATCACAGAATCATCACATCATCACCACAGCATCATCGCAGCATCATCGCAGCATCATCACTGCGTCATCACAACAACATCACAGCGTCATCACTGCATCATCACAGCGTCATCACTGCATCATCACAGCATCATCACATCATCATAACAGCATCATCACATCATCATAACAGCATCATCATATCATCACCACAGCATCATCGCAGCATCATCACTGCGTCATCACAACATAATCACTGCATGATCACTGCATCATCACAGCATCATCACATCATCACCACAGCATCATCACATCATCATCACTACATCATCACAGCATCATCAGAGCATAATCACTGCGTTATCGCATCACCATCACTGCGTCATCACTGCATCATCACTGCATCATCACAGCACCATCACTGCATCATCACAGCATCATTACTACGCCATCACAGCGTCATAACAGCATCATCACAGCATCACCACATCGTCATGACAGCATCATCAGTGCATCATCACTTCATCATCACAGCATTATCATTGAATCATCACAGAATCATCACATCATCGCAGCATCGTCACAGCGTTACGACAAAGTTATCAGACCATCACGACAGCATCATCACAGAGTCATCACAGAATCATCACATCGTCATCACAGCATCATCGCAGCCTCATAACTGCATCATCACAGCATAATCACAACATTATCATAGCATCATCACAGCATTATCACTGTATCATCACTGCATCGTTACAGCATCATCTCAGCATCATCACAGTATCAATACTGCAGAAGCACTGGATCATCACATCATCATCAGTGCGTCATCACATCATCATCACTACAGCATCACATCATCACCATTGCATCATCACAGCGTTATCACATCACCATCACAGCATTATCACATCATTATCACTGCATCATCACAGCATCATCGCAGCATCATCACAGCATCATCGCAGCGTAATCACTGCATCGTCACAGCATCATTGCGTCGTCATCAAAGCATAATCACAGTGTCATAACTGAATAAACTCTGCATCATCACAGCATCATCACTGCATCTATACAGCATCATCATTGCATCATCACTGCAGCACCTCAGCATCATAACATCATCATTACTACATCAACACAGCATCATCTTTGCATCATCACAACATCATCGCAGCATCATCACAGCATCAGGACAGAGTTATCAGAGCATCACGACAGTCATCACAGCGTCATAACAGAATCATCACACCATAATCACAGCATCATCAGAGCATCATCACTGCGTCATCACAGCGTAATCACTACATCATCACTACATAATCATAGCATAATTACTGTGTCATCACTGCATCATCACTGCACCATCACTGCATCAGCACAGCGTCATCACAGTATCATCACAGCATCATCACAGTGTCATCACAGCATCACGACAGTGTCATCGCAGCGTCATCACAGCATCATCATAGTACCACTACAGCATCATCGCAGAATCACTATAGCGTCATCAGAGTCATCACAGCATCATCACAGCAACATCCCTGCTTCTTCGCATTTTCATCCCAGCATCATCACTGCGTCATCACTTCATAATCACTGCACAATCACTGCATCATCACAGCATCATCTCAGCAATATCACAGCACCATCACCGCATAATCACTTCATCATCACAGCATTATCTCAGTGTCATCAGAGTATCACTACTGCAGAATCACTGCATCATCACTGCATCATCCTATCATCATCACTGCATCATCAAAGCGTCATCACAGAATCATCACAGCATCATCAGAGCATCATCACAGCAGTATCGCAGCATCATCACAGCATCATCACAGCGTCATCATAGCATCATCAGAGCGTCATCACAGCGTCGTAACTGCATCCTCACTGCATCATCACTGCATCACCATCATCACAGCATCACAAGCTGTGATGACACTGTAAGGACGCTGTGATGATGCTGTGATGATGTGGTGATGATGCTGTGAAGATACTATGGTGATGCTGTGATGATGCTGTGATGCTCTGATCATGTGTGCTGTGCATCACAGCATCATCACAGCATCATCACAGCATTATAGCGTCATCAAATTATCATCACTGCATCATCAGAGCATCACCAGAACTTCATCGCAGCATCATCAAAGCAACATCTCAGCGTCACTACTGCATCATCAGAGCATCATCAGAGCATTGGTGTAGATGCACTTCAGCTGGGCCATTGCCCTATCCTCCGGCCTTGCCATTGTTCCCCCTGGCACAGCCCCAACAATACTTGCTTCTGCCCCATCCCTCTTCTTAGCTAGTTTAAAGCCCTCTCAATGAGCCCTGCCAGCTCCTGGCCCAGGATTCTTTTTCCCCTAAAAGATAGGGACCCGTCTGCGGCCATCAGGCCAGGTGCTGAGTAAAGTGCCCCATGGTCAAAAAAAACAAGATTTCTGCGTTGGCACCAGAAATGATGATGTTATGATGCTGTCATGATGATTTGATGACACTGTGATGATGCAGTGATGATGCTGTGATGATGCTGTGATGATGCTCTGATGATGCTGTGATGATGCTGCGATGACGCTGTGGCGACAATGTTATTATGCTGTTATGACGCTGTGATGATGCAGTGTATATGCAGTGATGATGCAGTTATGATTCTTTGATGATGCAGTGATGATGCAATGATGATGATGTGATGATGCTGTGATGACACTCTGATGATGCAGTGATGATGATTTAATGATGTTGTGATGACGCTGTTATGATGCAGTGATGATGATGTGATGATGCAGTGATGATGCAGTTATGATGCAGTGATGATGCAGTTATGACGCTTTAATGACGTTCTGATGATATTGTGATTATGCTGTGATGACATAGTGATGATGCTGTGATGATTCTGTGATGACGCTCTGATGATGTGATGATGCTGTGATATACTGTTATAACACTGTGATGACACTGTGATGATGCTGAGATTATGCTGTGAAGATGCAGTGATGATGCAGTGATCACAGAATCACAGAATTTCTAGGTTGGAAGAGACCTCAAGATCATCGAGTCCAACCTTTGACCTAACGCTAACAGTCCCCAATAAACCATATCCCTAAGCTCTACATCTAAACGTCTTTTAAAGACTTCCAGGGATGGTGACTCCACCACCTCCCTGGGCAGCCTGTTCCAGTGCCTAACAACCCTTTCAGTAAAGAAGTTCTTCCTAACATCTAACCTAAAACTCCCCTGGCGCAACTTTAGCCCATTCCCCCTCGTTCTGTCACCAGGCACGTGGGAGAACAGGCCAACCCCCACCTCACTACAGCCTCCTTTAAGGTATCTGTAGAGAGCGATAAGGTCGCCCCTGAGCCTCCTCTTCTCCAGGCTGAACAAGCCCAGCTCCTTCAGCCGCTCCTCGTAGGACTTGTTCTCCAGGCCCCTCACCAGCTTCGTCGCCCTCCTCTGGACCCGCTCAAGCACCTCGATGTCCTTCTTGTAGCGAGGGGCCCAAAACTGAACACAGTACTCGAGGTGCGGCCTCACTAGAGCCGAGTACAGGGGGATGATCACCTCCCTAGCCCTGCTGGTCACACTGTTTCTGATACAAGCCAGGATGCCGTTGGCCTTCTTGGCCACCTGAGCACACTGCTGGCTCATATCCAGCCGACTGTCCACCATCACTCCCAGGTCCTTCTCTGCCTGGCAGCTCTCCAACCACTCATCTCCCAGCCTGTAGCTCTGCTTGGGGTTGTTGCGCCCCAGGTGCAGGACCCGGCACTTGGCCTTGTTGAACTTCATACAGTTGACCTCAGCCCATCAGTGCAGCCTATCCAGATCCTCCTGCAGAGCTTTCCTACCCTCGAGCAGATCGACACACGCACCTAACTTGGTGTCATCTGCAAACTTACTGAGGGTGCACTCAATGCCCTCGTCCAGATCAGGGTCGGTTGGGAGTTTGTCATCCCCACTGTCCCGGTCCTCCAGCTCAGGGCACCCTGGGTCCCGAAGCCCATCATCGGCATTGAAGACAGAGGCAAAGAAGGCGTTAAGCGTCTCTGCTTTGCCTATGTCATTGTCTGTGAGGAGACCTTCCCTATCAAGGAGCGGCCCTATATATTCTTTAGTTCTCCTTTTTCCATTCACATATCTAAAAAAACCCTTTTTATTTTCTCTCACAGACACAGCCAGCTTCAACTCTAGGTGTGCTTTGGCCACACGAATTTTCTCCCTACAAACACGAACAGCATCCCTGTATTCTTTCCATGACACCTGGCCCTCCTTCCAGTAGCGAAACACTCTCTGTTTCCGCCTAATCTCCATTAGAATGTGCCTGGTCAGCCACGCCGGCCTCCTGCCCCGCCTGCCTGACTTGCGATATTTAGGAATTGCCTGATCTTGTGCTTCTAGGAGGCATCGCTTAAAGAATGACCAGCACTGGTGGACATCGAGGCCTTCAAGAGCAGTTTCCCAGGGGACCTTGCTGACTAGTTCCCTGAGCAGTCTGAAGTCCGCTTTCCCCATATCTAGGGATGAGGTTTTGGTGGCACTTTTCCTTCTGTCACCGTAAATTTTGAACTCAACCACTTCATGGTCGCTATGAAAATATGCATCATCACAGCGTCATCACTATATCATCACTGCATCATCACAGAATCATCACTGCGTCATCACTGCATCATTACTGCATCATAACAGCATCATCACAGCATCATCACAGAACCATTACTACATAATCACTGCATCATCATAGCATCATCACAGTACCATAACTGCATCATCACAGCATCATCACATCATCATAACAACATCATCACTACATCATCACTGCATCATCACAGCGTCATCACAATACCATAACTGCATCATCACAGCATCATCAGAGCGACATCAGAGGATCATCACTGCGTCATGACAGCATCATCACATCACTACATCTCATCATTACATCATCACAACATAATCATAGCATCATCACAGCATCATCACTGTATCATCACTGCATCGTCACAGCATTATCAAATCATCACTGCACCATCACATCATCATCACTACATCATCAATGCTTCATCTCAGCGTCATCACAGTATCAATACTGCGGAATCACTGCATCATCACATCAAAATATCTGCATCATCACATCACCATCACTGCATCATCACATCATCATCACTGCATCATCACTGCATCATCACAGCATCATCAAAGCGTCATCACAGAATCATCACAGCATCATCAGAGCATCATTACAGAAGTATCGCAGCGTCATCACAGCATCATCACAGTGTCATCATAGCATCATCACAGCGTCATCTCAGTGTCATCACTGCATAATCACTGCGTCATCAAAGCATCATCACTGCATCATCTGATCATCATCACATTATCGTCACAGCGTCATCACTGCGTCAAAACAGCGTCACCACATCGTCCTCACTGCATCGTCAGAGAATCATCACAACATCATCACAGCATCATCAGATCATCATCACATCATCATCACATCATCATCACAGCATCATCACAGAATCGTAGCTGCATAATCACAGCATCATCACAGCATCATAATAAGGTCATCACAGCGTTATCACTGCATCATCAAAATATCATCTCAGCATCATCACAGAATCATTAATGCATAATCACTGCATCATCACAGCGTCATCACAGTATCATCACTGCATCATCACATCATCATCACTGCATCATCACAGCGTCATCGCTGCATCATAACAGCATCATCACAATATCCTTGCAGCATCATCAGAGCATCATCACAGCATCATTACTGCATCATCACAGCATAATCACAGCATCATCACAACATCATAAGAGCGTCATTAGCATCATAACAGCACCATCACTGTGTCATCGCAGTGTCACCAGAACATCAGCACATCATCACCGTAGCGTCAACAAAACATAATCATGGCATCATCACAGCATCATCACTGCATTATCAGTGCATCTTCACAGCAACATCTCAGCATCATCACACCATCATTACTACTTACTGCATCATCACAGCGTCATCACAGTATCATCACTGCATCATCACTGCATCATCACATCATCATCACAACGTCATGTAAGTGTCATCACAGCATAATCACTGCGTCATCAAGCATCATCACAGCATCATCATAAATCATCACAAAATCATCACAGTGTCATCACAGCATCATCACAGCATTATCACAGAATCATTACTGCATAAACACTGCATCATCACAGCGTTATCACAGTATCATCACTGCATCATCAGAGAATAATCACATCATCATCACAACATCATCAGAGTGCCATCACACTATCATCACTGCGTCATCAGAGCATCATCAAAACATCATCACAGCATCATCATAGTGTCATCACAGCATCATCACTGTGTCATCAGAGCGTCATCACAGCATAATCACAGCATCATCACAGGAGCATCAGAGCAGCATCATGGCCTCATGACAGAATCATCACGACGTCATCAAATTGTCATCAGAGCAGCCCACAGCATCATCACAGCATCATTGCAGCATCATAACAGCATCATCAAAGCATCTTTACTGCTTACTCACTGCATCCTCACAGCGTCATCACACTATTGTCAGTGCATCATCAGAGCATCATCACTGCATCAGCACACCATAATCACAACATCATCACACCGTCATCACCGTGTCATCACTGCATCATCACAGTGTCATCACAGGGTCATAACTGCATCATCATTTGCCGGTCATAACTGCATGCCATTTGCCGAGGCGATCGGCTCCAGGGCAGACGCATTCTGCAACGGAGCGGGGGATCGGGCCAGGCAGGGCTAAATTTTCCGGCATCGAGCGTACTTGAGGGAGCCGCCAGGACCTGGCAGCCCTCGTGAGGGAGGCTGATGAGGCGAAGGTGGAGCCAGCAGCACCCCCTCCCCAGCCGTTCAAAAGCTGCCCCTGGGGAGCGCGAGCGACCAGGACGGGCAAACAGGGCGTGGCGCGTCAGAAGGGAGTGGCGCGGCAGTTAGCGCGGCAGTTCGCGCAGGCAGGGCGAGCAGGAAGGGCAGAGCGCTCCCCCCTGCCCACACGAACACCTCTTAACGACAGCTGTTAGCTAGGTGATAATGGTCTCCACCAGGCACAGTGTGCTCTCCAGGAAGTCGGTACACACCCAGACCGACTACCCGTTAAAAAATGCAGCAGTTCAGGTCACCAGATGCAGGGAGTGTCTGAGCCTGTTGTTGCCATCGGCGGGCGGCAGAGACACTGCGTGCGTGAGGTGCGAGCAGGTGGATGACCTGGTCCGCATGGTGGCGGAGCTCAAGGAGGAGGTCGAGAGGCTGAGGGATATCAGGGAGTGTGAGCGGGAGATAGACTTGTGGAGTAACTCCCTGCAGGGCCTCAAGGAGAGGTACCGGGGTGAGACACCCCAAATGGGGGTGGACCCTCTGCCCTGCTGCTGTCAGGCAGAGGGAGGGGATCTGGGAGTTGAGGAGGAATGGAAACAGGTCCCTGCTCGACGTCACAGGCGATGCCCTCCCCTTCCGGCCCCACCTTCCCAGGTGCCCCTAAGCAACAGGTTTGAGGCCCTGGAGCTTGACAGACCAGTAGCTGAGGAAGAGGTAGCAAGTGTTCCCAGGAGGATGCCTAGGGCGAGGAGGTCGACTCCACGCCTCAGGACTGCCTCCATCAAGAAAGACAGGAGGGTTATTGTTGTTGGAGACTCTACTCTTAGGGGAACAGAGGGCCCTATTTGTCGGCCTGACCCTACCCGTAGGGAAGTCTGCTGCCTCCCTGGGGCCAGGGTCAGGGACGTTGCCAGGAAGCTTCCCAACCTGGTACGCCCCTCTGATTATTATCCTCTTTTGATAGTCCAGGCGGGCAGTGACAACATTGAAGAGAGAAGCCTGAAGGCTATCAAAAGAGACTTTAGGGGGCTGGGACGGTTAGTGGATGGAGCGGGAGTGCATGTGGTGTTTTCGTCCATCCCTACGGTGGCAGGGAGGGGTACAGAGAGGACACGGAAAGCCCACTTGTTAAACACGTGGCTCCGGGGCTGGTGCCAACGCAGAAATCTTGGGTTTTTCGACCATGGGGCACTTTACTCAGCACCTGGCCTGATGGCCGCAGACGGGTCCCTATCTTTTAGGGGAAAAAGGATCCTGGGCCAGGAGCTGGCAGGGCTCATTGAGAGGGCTTTAAACTAGGTAAGAAGGGGGATGGGGCTGAAGCAAGGATTATTGGGGCTGTGCCAGGGGGAACAATGGCAAGGCCGGAGGATAGGGCAATGGCCCAGCTGAAGTGCATCTACACCAATGCACGCAGCATGGGTAACAAACAGGAGGAGCTGGAAGCCATTGTGCAGCAGGCAGGCTACGACTTGGTTGCCATCACGGAGACGTGGTGGGACCACAGTCATGACTGGAGTGCTGCAATGCCTGGCTATAAGCTCTTCAGAAGGGACAGGCAGCACAGAAGGGCTGGTGGTGTGGCTCTCTATATTAGAGAGTCTTTCGATGTTGTAGAACTCGAGGCTAGGAATGACAAGGTCGAGTCCCTTTGGGTTAGGATCGGCAGAGACAACAAGGCTAGTGTCCTGGTCGGGGTCTGCTATAGACCGCCGAACCAGGATGAGGAGACGGATGAGGAGTTCTACAGGCAGCTGACAGAAGTTGTGAAATCTTCAGCGCTTGTACTCGTGGGGGACTTCAACTTCCCTGACATATCCTGGAAGCACAACACAGCCCAGAGAAAGGAGTCTAGGAGGTTTCTGGAGGTGCTCAATGCCTTCTTTGCCTCAGTCTTTAGCGGCAATACCGGTTGTTCTCTGGATACCCAGTACCCTGAGCTGGTGGAAGGGGATGGGGAGCAGGATGTGGCCCTCACTATCCACAAAGAAATGGTTGGTGACCTGCTACGGCACTTGGATGTGCACAAATCGATGGGGCCGGATGGGATCCACCCAAGGGTACTGAGAGAACTGGCAGAGGAGCTGGCCAAGCCCCTGTCCATCATTTATCAGCAGTCCTGGCTATCGGGGGAGGTCCCAGCTGACTGGCGACTAGCAAATGTGACGCCCATCTACAAGAAGGGCTGGAGGGCAGACCCGGGAAACTACAGGCCTGTCAGTTTGACCTCAGTACCGGGGAAGCTCATGGAGCAGATCCTCTTGAGAGTCATCATGCAGCACTTGCAGGGCAAGCAGGCGATCTGGCCCAGCCAGCATGGGTTTATGGAAGGCAGATCCTGCTTGACAAACCTGATCTCCTTCTATGACAAAGCGACGCGCTGGGTGGACGAGGGAAAGGCTGTGGATGTGGTCTACCTTGACTTCAGCAAGGCATTTGACACCGTCTCCCACAGCATTCTCCTCAAGAAACTGGCTGCTCTTGACTTGGACTGGCGCACGCTTCGTTGGGTTAGAAACTGGCTGGATAGCCGGGCCCAAAGAGTCGTGGTAAATGGAGTCAAGTCCAGTTGGAGGCCAGTCACTAGTGGCGTCCCCCAGGGCTCGGTGCTGGGGCCGGTCCTCTTTAATATCTTCATCAATGATCTGGACGAGGGCATTGAGTGCACCCTCAGTAAGTTTGCAGATGACACCAAGTTAGGTGCGTGTGTCGATCTGCTCGAGGGTAGGAAGGCTCTGCAGGAGGATCTGGATAGGCTGCACCGATGGGCTGAGGTCAACTGTATGAAGTTCAACAAGGCCAAGTGCCGGGTCCTGCACCTGGGGCGCAACAACCCCAAGCAGAGCTACAGGCTGGGAGATGAGTGGTTGGAGAGCTGCCAGGCAGAGAAGGACCTGGGAGTGATGGTGGACAGTCGGCTGGATATGAGCCAGCAGTGTGCTCAGGTGGCCAAGAAGGCCAACGGCATCCTGGCTTGTATCAGAAACAGTGTGACCAGCAGGGCTAGGGAGGTGATCATCCCCCTGTACTCAGCTCTGGTGAGGCCGCACCTCGAGTACTGTGTTCAGTTTTGGGCCCCTCGCTACAAGAAGGACATCGAGGTGCTTGAGCGGGTCCAGAGGAGGGCGACGAAGCTGGTGAGGGGCCTGGAGAACAAGTCCTACGAGGAGCGGCTGAAGGAGCTGGGCTTGTTCAGCCTGGAGAAGAGGAGGCTCAGGGGCGACCTTATAGCTCTTTACAGGTACCTTAAAGGTGGCTGTAGTGAGGTGGGGGTTGGCCTGTTCTCCCACGTGCCCGGTGACAGAACGAGGGGGAATGGGCTAAAGTTGCTCCAGGGGAGTTTTAGGTTAGATGTTAGGAAGAACTTCTTTACTGAAAGGGTTGTTAGGCACTGGAACAGGCTGCCCAGGGAAGTGGTGGAGTCACCATCCCTGGAAGTCTTTAAAAGACGTTTAGATGTAGAGCTTAGGGATATGGTTTATTGGGGACTGTTAGCGTTAGGTCAAAGGTTGGACTCGATGATCTTGAGGTCTCTTCCAACCTAGAAATTCTGTGATTCGATGATTCTATAACATCATCACAGTGTCATCAAACCGTCATCACAGCATCGTCAGACCATCACAACAGCATCATCACCGCGTCATAACTGCATCATCACAGCATGATCACTGGGACATCAGAACATAATCACAGTGTCATAAAACCGTCATCACAGTATCATCACAGCATCATCACAGTATCAAGACAACATCATCACTGCATAATCAGTGCATTATCAATGCATTATCAGAGCTTCAACAAGGCAACACAGTGCCATCACAGTGTCATCACTGCATCATCATAGAGTCATCACAGCATCATCACATCATCATCACAGCATTATCACAGCATCATCAATGCGTCATCACTGCATCATAACAGCGTCATCACAGCGTCATCACAGCGTCATCACAGTGTCATCACGTCGTCATAACTGCATCTTCACAGAATCATCAAAGCATCATCGCAGCGTCATCAGTGCATCATGACAGCATGATCATAGCATGATCACAGCGTCATCACAGCATCATAACAGCATTATCGTAGCGTCATCACAGCATAATCACAACATCATCACAGCATCATCGCTGCATCATTACAGCATCATCACAGCATCATCACTGCATCATCACTGCATCATTACTGCATCATCGGAACATTATCATAGTGTCATCAAAGCGTGAACACAGCGTCATCACAGCATCACAACAGCTTCATCGCAGCATCATCACTGCATCATCACAGCATCACAACAGCATCATAACAAAATCATCACAACGTCATCAAAGCGTCATCACAGCATCATCACTCCATAATAACTGCATCATTACAGCGTCATCAGAGCATCATCACAGCATCACTATAGCATCATCATATCATCACAGCATTATTACAGCATCATCACAGCATTATCACTGCATCATCACAGCATCATCGCAGCGTCATCACAGCATCATCACTGCATCATTTCTGCATCATCACGGCATCATTACAGCATCATCACAGCTTCATCACAGCATCATTACTGCATCATCATAACATCATCACAGAATCATCACAGCATCATTGCAGCATCATCACATCATCAATAATGTGTCATCACAGCATCATCAGAACATAATCACACTGTCATCAAAGCGTCATCACGGCATCATCACAGCATCATCACTGCGTCATCACAACACCATCACTTCAACATCACAACAACATCACACGATAATCAAAGCGTCATCACAGCATCATTACTGCATCAACACAGCATCATAGCACATCATCACCAAATCACAACAGCATCATCACAGCATCATAACAGAATCATCCAGGCGTCATCACTGCATCATCACAGCGTCACCACAGCGTCATCACTGCATCATCACTGCATCATCGCAGCATCATCACAGCATCATCAAAGCATCACAGAGTAATCAAAGCGTCATCACTGCTTCATCACGGCATTAACACAGCATCCTCACAGCATCATCAAAGAATCATCACGCCATCATCACAGCATCATCGCAACATCATCACAGCATCATTAAAGCATCACAGCGTCATCAAAGACTCATCAAAGCGTCATCACAGCATCACCACTGTGTCATCAGAACGTCATCAAAGCACCATCACCGCGTCATCACAGCTGCATCACAGCATCAACACAGCATCATCACAGTGTCATCACAGCGTCATCATAGCATCATTACAGCATCAACACAGCATCATCGCAGCATCATCACTGCATCATCGCAGCGTCCTTACAGTGTCATCACAGTGATATCACAGCTTGTGATGCTGTGATGATGGTGATGCGGTGATGATGCAGTGAGGATGCAGTTACGATGCTGTGATGACACTGTGATGATGCTGTGATGACGCTGAGATACTGCGGTGATGATGCTCTGATGATGCTGCGATGACTCTGTGATGACGCTTTGATGATGCAGTGATGATGATAGGATGATGCAGTGATGATGCAGTGATTCTGCAGTAGTGATACTCTGATGACACTGAGATAATGCTGTGATGATGCAGTGATTATGCAGTGATGGTGCTGTGTTATTGCTGAGATGATGCTGTGATGATGCACTGATTGTGCAGTGATTATGAAGTGATGACACAGTGATGATGCTGTGATGAAAATGCGAAGATGCTGGTATGATGCAGTGATGATGCAGTGATGACGCTGTGATGAGTCCGCGATGATGATATGATGAGAATTTGATGATGAGGTGATGATGCTGTGATGGTGCTATGATGATGCTGAAATGCTGTCGTGATTATGACTCTATAATGCTGTAATGATGCTGTGATGATGCTTTTATGACGCTGTGATGACACAGTGATTATGCTGTGATGACACTCTGATGATTTTGTGATGATGCTGTGATGATGCTGTGATGACACTGTGATCATGATGTGATGATGCTGTGAGTACGCTGTGATTGTGCTGTGATGATGCAGTGATGATGATGTGATAATGCTGTGGTGATGATTTGATGATGCTGTGATGATGCATTGATCATGCAGTGATGATGTTGTGATGACGCAGTGATGATGCTGTGATGATGCTGCGATGATGCTGTGGTGACGATATGATGATTCTGTTATGATGATGTGATGATGCTGTGATGATGCAGTGGTGACGCTGTGATGATGCAGTGATGACACTGTGATGATGCTGTGAAGATACTGAGATGACGGTGTGCTGTTTCAGTGATGATGTAGTGATGATGCAGTGATGACACAGTAATTATGCTATGATTATGTATTGATGATGTAGTGATTACGCTGTGATGACGCAGTGATGATGCTCTGATGATGCTGTGATTATGTTGTGATGATTCTGTTATGACGCTGTGATGACTGTCGTGATGCTCTGATAACTCTGTCCTGATGCTGTGATGATGCTGCGATGATGTTGTGATGATGCAAAGATTATGCTGTGTTGATGTAGTAATAATGATGTTATGATGCTGAGGTGCTGCAGTGATGGTGCAATGATGCTGCTGTATTGACGCAGTGATGATGCTGTGATGATGCAGAGTTTATTCAGTTATGACACTGTGATTATGCTTTGATGACGACGCAATGATGCTGTGATGATGCAGTGATTACGCTGCGATGATGCTGTTATGATGCTGCGATGATGCTGTGATGATGCAGTGATAATGATGTGATAATGCTGTGATGGTGATGTGATAACGCTGTGATGATGCAATGGTGATGATGTGATGATGTAGTGATGATGATGTGATGACGCACTGATGATGATGTGATGATCCAGTGATTCTGCAGTATTGATACTGTGATGATGCTGAGATGATGCTGTAACGATGCAGTGATGATACAGTGATAATGCTGCGATGATGCTATGATAATGTTGTGATGATGCTGTGATGATGCAGTTATGACGCTGCGATGATACTGTGATGACGATGTGATGATTTTGTGATGACGCTGTGATGATGCTGTCGTGATGGTCTGATAACTTTGTCGTAACGCTGTGACGATGCTGCGATGATGTTGTGATGATTCTCTGATGATACAATGATAATGCTGCGATGATGAAGTGATGACGCACTAATAATGCTGTCATGACTATGTGGTGATGCTGTGATGATGCTGTTATGACGCTGTGATGGCGTAGTAATGATGCTGTGATGATGCAGTGATGACGCAGTGATGACGCAGTGATGGTGATGTGATAACGCAGTGATGATGCTGATGATGCAGTGATGATGCAGTGATGACGCAGTGATGGTGATGCGATAATGCAGTGATCATGCTCTGATGATGATGTGATGATGCTGTGGTGATGATGAGATTATGCTGTGATGATGCAGTGATCATGCAGTGATTATGTTGTGATGACGCAGTGATGATGCTGTGATGATGCTTCGATGATGCTGTGGTGATGATATGATGATGCTGTTATGATGATGTGATGATGCTGTGATGATGCAGTGATGACGCTGTGATGATGCAGTGATGACGCTGTGATGATGCAGTGATGACGCTGTGATGTTGTTGTGATGACGCAGTGATGATGCTGCAATGATGATGTGGTGATGATGTGATGATGCTGTGATGACGCAGTGACTATGCTGTGATGATACTGTGATGACTCTTTGATGACGCTATAGTGATTCTGTGATGATGCTGTAGTGGTTCTATGATGATGCTGTGATGATGCTGCGATGACGCTCTGATGACGCAGTAATGATGATGTAATGATGCTGTGATGACACTGCGATGACACTGTCATGATGCTGTGATGACACTGTGATGATGCTGTGATGATACTGAGATGACGTTGTGCTGATGCAGTGATGATGCAGTGATGATGCAGCTATGACGCAGTAATTATGCTATGATTATGTAGTGATGATGTAGTGATTACGCTGTGATGACGCAGTGATGATGCTCTGATGATGCTGTGATTATGATGTGATGACGCATTGATCTTGATGTGATGATGCAGTAATTCTGCACTAATGATGCTTTGATTATGCTGAGATGATGCTCTGATCATGCAGTGATGATTCTGCAATGATATTGTGATGATGTTACTATGATGTTGTTATAAATAGGTCAGTCTTCAAAATAGGTTTAAGTAAGAAAATAGGATTTATTAAAAGAATAGAAGTAAGCAAACAGCGCTGGGTGCACCGGGAGTCTCCGCTCCACCAGGACGCACACCAGCCACATCAAGGAGCTGATTTTTATACTCCTCGACTAATACATATTCATTACTACTTCTAAAAAAAATAGGTTATTATAATTAGCTTCCGGGGTCCAGTCCCTCCTACTGGAGCATGCGCATCAGTCTCCGGTGGTCCCTCTGGGGGTCTCTAGGGGTCTTTCATGCTGAAGGCTCGTAGTCTTCCTCTCCAAGTTTTTTCTTGTGTTTCCCCTTTGTACTCCCTTGGCACCGTGTCAAGTTTATACAGCATCCCCTGCAGGTCTTGTCTCCTAGCCGTCCTTCAGCTTCTTTGTTTTTCCTCTTCTTAATCTCTTGGACACCTGGCCAGATATCAGAGGCCTGCATAGTATTCCATAACAGTCACTAGTTGTTATCAGTTATTCTGAGGCTCCCAGACATCAAAGACGTCATACAAACACAAATAGCTTTCTTATTGACACTTCACAAGTAATTAAAACATTCCTCACCAGCCATTCACAGGGACAGCCACACCTATAGCCGCGTTAAGTTAATTTCGAAGAAGACAAAACAACAGAAAAAAAGGCTGTAACTGTTAGAAATATAAATCCGGAATAACAAAGGCAAACAAGCTCAAGAATTTGAGGAGTATTTTCTGAAGACTTGATAACTTGACTAGAATGAGGGGGAAACTGGGGCACACTGCATCTGTGGTTAAGGAATCAAACTGCCATTGCAGGGCCCCAAAGCAGACAGAAGCAGACAGGGCTGTTCTTTATGGACACGAATTGTTAAAACATTCCTCACAATGTGATGATACTGTGATGATGCAGTGATGACGCTGCAATGATGCTCTGATGAATCTGTGATGACGCTATGATTACGCTGTCGTGATGCTCAGATAACACTGTCGTGATGCTATGATGATGCTGCGATGATGTTGTGATGATGGTGTGATAATGCAATGATTCTGCAGTACTGATACTGTGATGATGATGAGATTATGCTGTGATGATGCTGTGATGATGCAGTGATGATGATGTGATGATGCTGTGACAATGTAGTGATGATGCAGTGAAGATGCTGTGAGGATGCTGTGATGATGCTGTGATGCTGCAGTGATGACGCTGCAATCCTGCTGTGATGATGCTGTGATTACGCTGTGATGATGCTGTGGTGATGCTGTGGTAATGCAGTGATGATGATGTGATGATGCAGGGATGATGCTGTGATGATGCTGAGATGATGCTGTGATGACGCTGTGATGATGCAGTGTGTAAGTAGTAATAATGCTGTCATGATGTTGTGATGATGCTGGGATGATGATGTGATGAAGCAGTGATGATGCTGTGGTGATGCTGTGATGACGCTGCGATATAGCTGTGATGACGCTGTGATGACAATTTGATGATGAAGTGATGACTTTGTGATTACGCTGTGATGACGCATTGAAGATCATGTGATGATGATGTGATGATGCTGTGATGCTGCTGTCATCATGCAGTGATGATGCTCTGATGTCGCCCTGATGACGCTGTGATGATGCAGTGATTATGTAGTAATGGTTCTGTGATGACGCTGTGATGAAGCTGTTATGATGCAGTAATGATGCAGTGATGACGCAGTGATGATTCTGTGATGATGCTGTTATGATGCAGTGATGATATAGTGATGACGCTGTGATGATGCATTGATGATGCTGTAATGATGCTGTGATGACCCTGTGATGATGCAGTGATGACACTGTGATGGTGGTGTGATGATGTTGTGATGATGCAGTAATGATGATGTGATGATGCAGATATGATGGTGTTATGATGCAGTGAATACACCGTGATGACGCTGTGATGATGCAGTGACTAAGCAGTAATGATGCTGCGATGATGCTGTGATTATGCTGTGATGATGAGTTGATGATGCAGTGATTATGCAGTGATGATGCTGTCATGATACTCTAATGATGCTCTGATGATGCAGAGATGATGCAGTGATTTTTCTGTGATGATGTTGTAATGATGCTGTGATGATGCAGTGAAGATGATGTGATGATGCAGTGATGATAATGTGATGATGCTGTGATAATGCAGTGATTATGCTGTAATGATACTCTGATGACACTGAGATAATGCTCTGATGCTGTAGTGAAGATGCTGTGAAGATGCAGTGAGGACGCAGAGATGATGCTGTGATGAAAATGCGAAGATGCTGTGATGATGCAGTGATGGCGCAGTGATGATGCTGTGATGACACTGTGATTATGTGGTGATGATGATATGATGATGCTGTGATGATGCTGTGATGATGCTGAGATTATGCAGCTATGACGCTGTGATGACAGTGATGATGCTGTGATGACACTGTGATGATGATGTCATGATGCAATGATGATGCAGTGGTGATGCTCTGATGATGCTGTAATGATGCTGTGACGATGAAGTGATGGTGCAGTGATGATGCTGTGATGATTTTGTGATGATGCAGTGGTGATGCTTTGATGACGCAGTGATGACGCTGTGATGATGCTCTGATGACGCTGTGATGATGCCGTGATGATAGATTGATTATACTGTGATGATGTTGTGATGATGCTGTTATGATGAAATGATGATGATGGGATGATGCAATGATGATGATGTGATGATGCAGTGATGATACTGGTACGACGCTGTCATAATGCAGTGATTATGCAGTAATGATTCTGTGATAATGCTGAGATGATGCTGTGATGATGTAGTGATGACGCAGTGATGATGCTTTGATGACAATGCCAAGACTCTGTGATGATGCTGTAATGTTTCCTTGATGACTCTGTGATGATGCTGTGATAGTGCAGTGATTATGCAGTGTTTATGCTGTGATGATGCTCTGATTATGTTGTGATGATGCTGTGATGATATTGTTATGATGCAGTGATGATGTTGTGATAACACAGTGATGATGCTGTGATGATGCAGTCTGAATGATGTGATGATGCTGTGAAGATGCAGTTCTGTTGCAGTGATGATGCTGTGATGATGATGTGATGATGTGATGATGCTGTGATGATGCTGTAATGATGCTGTATTGATGTTGTGATGATGCAATGATGATGTTGTGATGGCGAAGTGATGATGCTGTGATGACTGTGATGACGCTCTGATGACACTATTATGATGCTGAGATGATGCAGTGATGATGCAATGATGATGCTGTGATGATGCTGTTATGACGCTGTGATGACGCAGTGATGATGCTGTGATGATGCAGTGTTTATGTAGTTATGAGGCTGTGATGATGTTTTGATTACACAGTGATGATGCTGTGGTGATGCAGTGATATTGCAGTCATGATGCAGTGATCAAAGCGTCATCACAGCATCATCACAGCATCATTACTACATCATCAGAGCATCATAACATCATAATCAGAGCATCACAGCATCATCACAGCATCATCACTGCAGCATCAGAACGTCATCACAGTGTCATCAAACCGTCGTCACAGCATCATCAGAGCATCACATCAGCATCATCACCGCGTCATCACTGCATCATCACAGCATCATCACTGGGTCATCAGAACATAATCACAGTGTCATAAAACCGTCATCACAGTATCATCACAGCATCATCACAGTATCAAGACAACATCATCACTGCATAATTAGTGCATTATCAATGCATCATCAGAGCTTCAACAAGGCATCACAGTGCCATCACAGTGTCATCACTGCATCATCATAGAGTCATCACACCATCATCACTGCATCATCACAGCATCATCGCAGAGTCATCACAGCATCATTACTGCATCAGCACAACATCATCACAGTGTCATCACAGCATAATAACAGCAGAATCAGAGCATCACAACAGCATCATCACAGCGTCATCACTGCATCATCAGAACATCCTCACAGCATCATCAGAGTGTCATCAATGCATCATCGCAACATCATCGCAGCGTCATCACAGCATCATCACAGAATCATCACAGCGTCAAAACAGCATCATCACAGCATCATCTCTGCATCATCCAGGCGTCATCACAGCATCATCTCAGCGTCACCACAGAATCATCACTGCATCATCACAGCGTCATCAAAGCATCACCACAGCGTCATCACAATATCATAACAGCATCATCGCAGTGTCATCACTGCAGCATCACAACATCATGACAACATCATCGCAGCATCATCGCAGCGTTATCAATGCATCATCAAAGCATCATCACAGCATCATCGCAGCGTCATCACTGCATCATCACAGCATCATCATAGCATCATGAAAGCATCACAGCATCATCACAGCGTATTCAGTGTCATCACAGTATCATCACGGCATCATCACTGCATCATCATATAATCATGACAGCATCATAGCTGTATAATCACAGCATCATCAAAGCGTCATCACAGCATCATCACAGCATCATCACATCATCATCAAAGCTTCATCACAGTATCATAATTGCATCACCACTGCATAAACACTACATCAGCACACCATTATCAGAGCATCATCACAGCATCAAGACAGCGTCATCTGTGCATCATCACAGCATCATCACAATATCATCACAGCGTCATCACAGCATCATCATTGAATCACGACAGCGTCATCACAGCGTCATCACAGCATCATCACTGCATCATCATATCATCCTGAGAGCATCATAGCTGCATAATCACAGCATCATCAAATTGTCATAACAGCATCATCACAGCGTCATCACAGCATAATAACATCGTCATCACAGCGTCATCAAAGCATCATCACAGATTCATCAGAGCATCATCACAGCATCATCAGAGCATCATCACAACATCATCACATCATCATGACTGCATCATCACAGCATCATCACTGCGTCATCACAGTGTCATCACAACATCATCAGTGTCATCAAAGACTCATCACAGCATCACAACAGCATCATCACAGTGTCATCAAAGCATCATCACAGCGTCATCACAGCATCATCCCAGCATCATAAAAGCATCATCTCTGCATCATCACAGCATCATCGAAGCATCACAGTGTAATCAAAGAGTCATCATTGCGTCATCACTGCATCGTCACAGTATCATAACTGCATCATCACTGCATAAACACTGCATCATCACAGCGTCATAACAGCATAATCACAGCATAATCACATTGTCATCAAAGCGTCATCACAGCATCATCGCAGCATCATTACAGCATCATCACAGCATCATCACGGCATCATCACAGCATCACAGCGTCATCAAATTATCATCACTGCATCATCAGAGCATCATCACAACATCATCAAAACGTCATCACAGCACCATCACAGCACCATCACTGCATCATCACTGTGTCATCAAATCATCATCACAGCATCATCACAACAGCATCACCACAGCATCATAACATCATCATTTCTGGTGCCAACGCAGAAATCTTGTTTTTTTTTGACCATGGGCCACTTTACTCAGCACCTGGCCTGATGGTCGCAGACGGGTCCCTATCTTTTAGGGGAAAAAGAATCCTGGGCCAGGAGCTGGCATGGCTCATTGAGAGGGCTTTAAACTAGGTAAGAAGGGGGATGGGGCTGAAGCAAGGATTGTTGGGGCTGTGCCAGGGGGAACAATGGCAAGGCCGGAGGTTAGGGCAATGGCCCAGCTGAAGTGTATCTACACCAATGCTCTGATGATGCTCTGATGATGCAGTGATGTTGCAGTAGTGACGCTGTGATGACACTGAGATGTTGCTTTGATGATGCTGCGATGAAGTTCTGGTGATGCTCTGATGATGCAGTGATGATAATTTGATGACGCTATGATGCTGTGATGATGCTGTGATGACGCTGTGATGCACAGCACACATGATCAGAGCATCACAGCATCATCACAGCATCACCATAGTATCATCAGAGCATCATCACCGCATCATCACCGCATCATCACAGCGTCCTTACAGTGTCATCACAGTGTCATCATACCTTGTGATGCTGTGATGCGGTGATGATGCAGTGAGGATGCAGTTACGACGCTGTGATGACGCTATGATGATGCAGTGATGAGGCTGTGATGATGCTGTGATGACACTGTGATGATGTTGTGATGATGCAGTAATGGTGCTGTGATGATGAAGTCATGATGCTCTGATTACGAAGTGATGATGCAGTGATGATGCAGTAATGATGGTGTGATGACTCTGTGATGATGTAGCGATAATGTTGTGATGATGCTCTGATGAAGCTGTGATGATGCTGTGATGATGCTGCGATGATGTTGTGATGATGTAATGATTATGCTGTGATGATGTAGTAATGATGATGTTATGATGCTGAGGTGATGCAGTGATGATGCAATGATGATGCTGTATTGACGCAGTGATTATGCTGTGATGATGCAGAGTTTATGCAGTTATGACACTGTGATTATGCTTTGATGACGGCGCAATGATGATGTGACAATGCAGTGTTGATGCTGTGATGATGCTGTGACAATGCAGTGATTACGCTGCGATGATGACATGATGATGCTGCGATGATGCTGTGATGATGCAGTGATAATGATGTGATAATGCTGTGATGATGATGTGATGACGCTGTGATGATGCAGTGGTGATTATGTGATGATGTAGTGATGATGATGTGATGACGCACTGATGATGCAGTGATGATACAGTGATTCTGCAGTATTGATACTGTGATGATGCTGAGATGATGCTGTAACGATGCAGTGATGATACAGTGATAATGCTGTGATGATGCTAAGATAATGTTGTGATGATGCTGTGATGATGCAGTTATGAGGCTGCGATGATGCTGTGATGACGATGTGATTATTCTGTGATGACGCTGTGATGATGCTGTCGTGATGGTCTGATAACCTTGTCGTAACGCTGTGACGATGCTGCGATGATGTTGTGATGATTCTGTGATGATGCAATGATGATGCACTGCATGTGATGATGCAGTGATGATGCACTGATGATGCTGTCATGGCGATGTGATGATGCTGTGATGATGCTGTTACGATGCTGTGATGACGTAGTAATGATGCTGTGATGATGCAGTTTTTACGCAGTTATGATGCTGCGATGATGCAGTGGTGATGATGTGATGATGCTGTTATGATGATGTGATGATGCTGTGATGATGCAGTGATTACGCTGTGATGATGTTGTGATGACGCATTCATGATGTTGCGATGATGCTGTGGTGATGATGTGATGATGCTGTTATGACGCAGTGACTATGTTGTGATGACGCTGTGATGATGCTGTGATGATACTGAGATGACGTTGTGCTGATGCAGTGATGATGCAGTGATGATGTAGTGATGACGCAGTAATGATGCTATGATGATGCTGTGATTATGATGTGATGATGCATTGATCACGATGTGATGATGCTGTGATGATGCAGTGATGACACTGTGATGATTTTGTGATGATTTATGATGATGCTGTGATGATGTAGTGATGATGCTGTGATTATGTGATTATGGAGCTATGAAGCTGTGATGATGCTGTGATGATGCTGTGATGACGCTGTGATGACACAGAGATTATGCTGTGATGACACTTACATGATGTTGTGATGATGATGTAATGCTGTGGCGATGTAGTGATGATACTGTGATGACGCTGTGATGATGCAGTGAGTAAGTAGTAATGATGGTGAGATGATGCTGAGATGTTGCTGTGAAGATGCACTGATAATGCAGTGATGATGCTGTGATCATGCTATGATTATGTTTTGTTGACGCTGCGATGATGATGTGCTGATGTTCTGGTGACACTGCAATGACACAGTGATGGTGCTGTTATGATGCTAATGACGCTCTTATGATGTTGTGATGATGCTGTGATTATGCTGTGATGATGCAGTAATGATGCTGTGATGATGCAGCAATGACGCTGTGATGATGCAGTGATTATGATGTGATGATGCTGTGATGACACTTTCATGATGTAGTGATGATGATGTGATGATGCTGTGATGACACTGTGATGATGCAGTGATGATGATTTGATGATGTTGTAATGACGCTGTGATGATGCTGTGATGATGATGTGATGATGCTGTGATGATGCAGTTACGATGCAGTGATGATGCTGTGATGTTTCTGCGATGACGCTGTGGTGATGATGTGATGATGCAGTGATGATGCAGTTATGATGCAGTGATGATGCAGTTATGACGCTTTAATGACGTTCTGATGATATTGTGATTATGCTGTGATGACATAGTGATGATGCTGTGATGATTCTGTGATGACGCTCTGATGATGATGTGATGATGCTGTGATATTGCTGTTATAACACTGTGATGACACTGTGACGATGCTGAGATTATGCTGTGAAGATGCAGTGATGATGCAGTGATCACAGAATCACAGAATTTCTAGGTTGGAAGAGACCTCAAGATCATCGAGTCCAACCTTTGACCTAACGCTAACAGTCCCCACTAAACCATATCCCTAAGCTCTACATCTAAACGTCTTTTAAAGTCTTCCAGGGATGGTGACTCCACCACCTCCCTGGGCAGCCTGTTCCAGTGCCTAACAACCCTTTCAGTAAAGAAGTTCTCCCTAACATCTAACCTAAAACTCCCCTGGCGCAACTTAAACCCATTCATTCCCCGTCGTTCTGTCACCAGGCACGTGGGAGAACAGGCCAACCCCCACCTCACTACAGCCTCCTTTAAGGTATCTGTAGAGAGCGATAAGGTCGCCCCTGAGCCTCCTCTTCTCCAGGCTGAACAAGCCCAGCTCCTTCAGCCGCTCCTCGTAGGACTTGTTCTCCAGGCCCCTCACCAGCTTCGTCGCCCTCCTCTGGACCCGCTCAAGCACCTCGATGTCCTTCTTGTAGCGAGGGGCCCAAAACTGAACACAGTACTCGAGGTGCGGCCTCACTAGAGCCGAGTACAGGGGGATGATCACCTCCCTAGCCCTGCTGGTCACACTGTTTCTGATACAAGCCAGGAAGCCGTTGGCCTTCTTGGCCACCTGAGCACACTGCTGGCTCATATCCAGCCGACTGTCCACCATCACTCCCAGGTCCTTCTCTGCCTGGCAGCTCTCCAACCACTCATCTCCCAGCCTGTAGCTCTGCTTGGGGTTGTTGCGCCCCAGGTGCAGGACCCGGCACTTGGCCTTGTTGAACTTCATACAGTTGACCTCAGCCCATCGGTGCAGCCTATCCAGATCCTCCTGCAGAGCCTTCCTACCCTCGAGCAGATCGACACACGCACCTAACTTGGTGTCATCTGCAAACTTACTGAGGGTGCACTCAATGCCCTCGTCCAGATCATTGATGAAGATATTAAAGAGGACCGGCCCCAGCACCGAGCCCTGGGGGACGCCACTAGTGACTGGCCTCCAACTGGACTTGACTGGTCTGCCCTCCGGCCCTTCTTGTAGATGGGCGTCACATTTGCTAGTCGCCAGTCAGCTGGGACCTCCCCCGATAGCCAGGACTGCTGATAAATGATGGACAGGGGCTTGGCCAGCTCCTCTGCCAGTTCTCTCAGTACCCTTGGGTGGATCCCATCCGGCCCCATCGATTTGTGCACCTCCAAGTGCCGTAGCAGGTCACCAACCATTTCTTTGTGGATAGTGAGGGCCACATCCTGCTCCCCATCCCCTTCCACCAGCTCAGGGTACTGGGTATCCAGAGAACAACCGGTATTGCCGCTAAAGACTGAGGCAAAGAAGGCATTGAGCACCTCCGCCTTTTCCTCATCTCTTGTAACTAAGTTTCCCCCCGCATCCAGTAAAGGATGGAGATTCTCCTTAGTCCTCCTTTTTGTGTTGATGTATTCATAAAAACGTTTTTTGTTATCTTTAACGGCAGTAGCCAGATTGAGCTCCAGATGAGCTTTGGCCTTCCTAATTTTGTCCCTACACAGCCTCGCTACATCCTTATAGTCCTCCCTAGTGGCCTGCCCACTTTTCCAAAGATTATAAACCCTCTTTTTTCTCCTAAGCTCAAGCCACAGTTCTCTGTTGAGCCAGGCTGGTCTTCTTCCCTGCTGGCTCATCTTTGGGCACATGGGGACAGACCGCTCCTGCGCCATTAAGATTTCCCTCTTGAAGAACGCCCAGCCTTCCTGGACTCCTCTGCCCTTCAGAACCGCCTCCCAAGGAACTCCACCAACTAGTGTCCTGAGCAGCCCAAAGTCAGCCCTCCGAAAGTCCAATAGAGCTGTTTTACTGGTCCCCTTCCTGGCCTCGCCAAGAATAGTGAACTCCACCATTTCGTGGTCACTCTGCCCAAGACAGCTCCCGACAATCACATCCTCCACCAGTCCTTCTCTGTTTGTGAAGAGAAGGTCTAGCGGGGCACCACCCCTGGTAGGTTCACTAACCAGCTGTGTCAGGAAGCTATCTTCCACGCTCTCCAGAAACCTCCTAGACTCCTTTCTCTGGGCTGTGTTGTGCTTCCAGGATATGTCAGGGAAGTTGAAGTCCCCCACGAGTACAAGCGCTGAAGATTTCACAACTTCTGTCAGCTGCCTGTAGAACTCCTCATCCGTCTCCTCATCCTGGTTCGGCGGTCTATAGCAGACCCCGACCAGGACACTAGCCTTGTTGTCCCTGCCGATCCTAACCCAAAGGGACTCGACCTTGTCATTCCTAGCCTCGAGTTCTACAACATCGAAAGACTCTCTAATATAGAGAGCCACACCACCAGCCCTTCTGTGCTGCCTGTCCCTTCTGAAGAGCTTATAGCCAGGCATTGCAGCACTCCAGTCATGCCTGTGGTCCCACCACGTCTCCGTGATGGCAACCAAGTCGTAGCCTGCCTGCTGCACAATGGCTTCCAGCTCCTCCTGTTTGTTACCCATGCTGCGTGCATTGGTGTAGATGCACTTCAGCTGGGCCATTGCCCTATCCTCCGGCCTTGCCATTGTTCCCCCTGGCACAGCCCCAATAATCCTTGCTTCAGCCCCATCCCCCTTCTTACCTAGTTTAAAGCCCTCTCAATGAGCCCTGCCAGCTCCTGGCCCAGGATCCTTTTTCCCCTAAAAGATAGGGACCCGTCTGCGACCATCAGGCCAGGTGCTGAGTAAAGTGCCCCATGGTCAAAAAACCCAAGATTTCTGCGTTGGCACCAGCCCCGGAGCCACGTGTTTAACAGGTGGGCTTTCCGTGTCCTCTCTGTACCCCTCCCTGCCACCGTAGGGATGGACGAAAACACCACCTGCACTCCCGCTCCATCCACTAACCGTCCCAGCCCCCTAAAGTCTCTTTTGATAGCCTTCAGGCTTCTCTCTTCAATGTTGTCACTGCCCGCCTGGACTATCAAAAGAGGATAATAATCAGAGGGGCGTACCAGGTTGGGAAGCTTCCTGGCAACGTCCCTGACCCTGGCCCCAGGGAGGCAGCAGACTTCCCTACGGGTAGGGTCAGGCCGACAAATAGGGCCCTCTGTTCCCCTAAGAGTAGAGTCTCCAACAACAATAACCCTCCTGTCTTTCTTGATGGAGGCAGTCCTGAGGCGTGGAGTCGACCTCCTCGCCCTAGGCATCCTCCTGGGAACACTTGCTACCTCTTCCTCAGCTACTGGTCTGTCAAGCTCCAGGGCCTCAAACCTGTTGCTTAGGGGCACCTGGGAAGGTGGGGCCGGAAGGGGAGGGCATAGCCTGTGACGTCGAGCAGGGACCTGTTTCCATTCCTCCTCAACTCCCAGATCCCCTCCCTCTGCCCGACAGCAGCAGGGCAGAGGGTCCACCCCCATTTGGGGTGTCTCACCCCGGTACCTCTCCTTGAGGCCCTGCAGGGAGTTACTCCACAAGTCTATCTCCCGCTCACACTCCCTGATATCCCTCAGCCTCTCGACCTCCTCCTTGAGCTCCGCCACCATGCGGACCAGGTCATCCACCTGCTCGCACCTCACGCACGCAGTGTCTCTGCCGCCCGCCGATGGCAACAACAGGCTCAGACACTCCCTGCATCTGGTGACCTGAACTGCTGCATTTTTTAACGGGTAGTCGGTCTGGGTGTGTACCGACTTCCTGGAGAGCGCACTGTGCCTGGTGGAGACCATTATCACCTAGCTAACGGCTGTCGTTAAGAGGTGTTCGTGTGGGCGGGGGGGAGCGCTCTGCCCTTCCTGCTCGCCCTGCCTGCGCGAACTGCCGCGCTAACTGCCGCGCCACTCCCTTCTGACGCGCCACGCCCTGTTTGCCCGTCCTGGTCGCTCGCGCTCCCCAGGGGCAGCTTTTGAACGGCTGCGGAGGAGGCGCTGCTGGCTCCACCTTCGCCTCATCAGCCTCCCTCACGAGGGCTGCCAGGTCCTGGCGGCTCCCTCAAGTACGCTCGATGCCGGAAAATTTAGCCCTGCCTGGCCTGATCCCCCGCTCCGCTGCAGAATGCATCTGCCCCGGAGCCGATCACCTCGGCAAATGGCATGCAGTTATGACCGGCAAATGATGATGCAGTTATGACCCTGTGATGACACTGTGATAATGCAGTGATGACACGGTGATGACGGTGTGATGATGTGATTATGGTGTGCTGATGCAGTGATGATGCTCTGATGATGCACTGACAATAGTGTGATGACGCTGTGAGGATGCAGTGAGTAAGCAGTAAAGATGCTTTGATGATGCTGTTATGATGCTGCAATGATGCTGTGATGATGCTGTGGGTTGCTGTGATGACAATTTGATGACGTAGTGATGATTCTGTCATGACACCATGATGCTGCTCTGATGCTGCTGTGATGATGCTGTGATTATGCTGTGATGACGCTCTGATGACACAGTGATGATACTGTGATGGCACTCTGATGATGTTGTGAAGATGATGTGATTATTCTCTGATGATGCAGTGATGATACTGTGATAATGCTGTGATGATGCAGTGATGATGTAGTGATGATGTTGTTATGATGATGTGATAATGCTGTGATGATGCAGTGAGTCAGCAGTAATGATGCTGTCATGATGTTGTGATGATGCTGGGATGATGCGGTGATGATGCTGTGATTATGCAGCTATGAAGCTGTGATGATGCTGTGATGATGCTGAGATGATGCAGTGATGATGCTGTGATGATGCTGAGATGATGCTGTGATGACGCTGTGATGATGCAGTGTGTAAGCAGTAATGATGCTGTCATGATTTTGTGATGATGCTGGGATGATGATGTGATGACACAGTGATGATGCTGTGGTGATGCTGTGATGACGTTGCGATACAGCTGTGATGATGCTGTGATGACGCTCTGCTGGCAATTTGATGATGAAGTGATGACTTTGTGATTACGCTGTGATGACGCATTGAAGATTATGTGATGATGATGTGATGATGCAGTGATGATGATGTCATGATGCAGTGATGATGCTCTGATGTCGTTCTGATGATGCTGTGATGATGCAGTGATGATATAGTGATGACGCTGTGATGATGCATATTTTCATAGCGACCATGAAGTGGTTGAGTTCAAAATTTACGGTGACAGAAGGAAAAGTGCCACCAAAACCTCATCCCTAGATATGGGGAAAGCGGACTTCAGGCTGCTCAGGGAACTAGTCAGCAAGGTCCCCTGGGAAACTGCTCTTGAAGGCCTCGATGTCCACCAGTGCTGGTCATTCTTTAAGCAATGCCTCCTAGAAGCACAAGATCAGGCAATTCCTAAACATCGCAAGTCAGGCAGGCGGGACAGGAGGCCGGCGTGGCTGACCAGGAACATTCTAATGGAGATTAGGCGGAAACAGAGAGTGTTTCGCTACTGGAAGGAGGGCCAGGTGTCAAGGAAAGAATACAGGGATGCTGTTCGTGTTTGTAGGGAGAAAATTTGTGTGGCCAAAACACACCTAGAGTTGAAGCTGGCTGTGTCTGTGAGAGAAAATAAAAAGGGTTTTTTTAGATATGTGAATGGAAAAAGGAGAACTAAAGAATACATAGGGCCGCTCCTTGATAGGGAAGGTCTCCTCACAGACAATGACATAGGCAAAGCAGAGATGCTTAACGCCTTCTTTGCCTCTGTCTTCAATGCCGATGATGGGCTTCGGGACCCAGGGTGCCCTGAGCTGGAGGACCGGGACGGTGGGGATGACAAACTCCCAACCGACCCTGAACGTGTGCAGGATTTGCTACTCCACCTGGATCCCTACAAGTCCATGGGTCCGGATGGGATTCATCCCCGGGTGCTGAAAGAGCTGGCGGACGTCATCGCGGAACCTCTCTCAATTATTTTTCAGCGATCCTGGGAATTTGGAGAGGTCCCGGTAGACTGGAAGCTGGCAAATATTGTGCCGATTTTCAAGAAGGGTCAGAAAGAAGACCCTAGCAATTACAGGCCTGTCAGTCTCACGTCAGTGCCGGGTAAAATCATGGAGAAGATGGTTCTCGAACTTATTGAGGCGCACCTGGGGGACAAAGCAGTCATTGGTCCCAGCCAGCATGGGTTTGTGAAGGGTAGGTCCTGCCTAACTAACCTGATTTCCTTTTATGATAAGATCACCCGTATGGTGGACCAAGGGAAACCAGCTGATGTGATTTTTTTGGACTTCAGCAAGGCTTTTGACACGGTTTCCCATAGGATCCTACTGGACAAAATGTCCACCATACAGCTAAATAAAAACATCATACGATGGGTGAGCAATTGGCTAACGGGCAGGGCCCAAAGGGTTATGGTAAATGGGGCTGCGTCAGGCTGGCGGGCGGTCACCAGTGGGGTCCCTCAAGGCTCCATTTTAGGGCCGGTACTTTTCAATATTTTTATAAACGATCTGGATGTAGGAATAGAAGGTATTTTGAGCAAGTTTGCTGATGACACCAAACTTGGAGGAGTTGTGGACTCGAATGAGGGTGGAAAGGCCTTGCAGAGGGACCTGGATAGGTTGGAGAGCTGGGCGATCACCAACCGCATGAAGTTCAATAAGAGCAAGTGCCGGCTCCTGCACCTGGGACGGGGAAACCCTGGCTGCACGTACAGACTGGGCGATGAGACGCTGGAGAGCAGCCTAGAAGAGAGGGATCTGGGGGTCGTGGTAGACAGCAAGTTGAATATGAGCCAGCAGTGTGCCCTGGCAGCCAGGAGGGCCAAGCGTGTCCTGGGGTGCATCAAGCACGGCATCGCTAGTAGGTCAAGGGAGGTGATTGTCCCGCTCTACTCTGCACTGGTGCGGCCTCACCTCGAGTACTGTGTGCAGTTCTGGGCACCACAGTATAAAAAGGACATGAAACTGTTGGAGAGTGTCCAGAGGAGGGCTACAAAGATGGTGAAAGGCCTGGAGGGGAAGACGTACGATGAACGGCTGAGGTCACTGGGCCTGTTCAGCCTGGAGAAGAGGAGGCTGAGGGGAGACCTCATCACAGTCTACAACTTCCTCGTAAGGGGGTGTCGAGAGGCAGGAGACCTTTTCTCCATTAACACCAGCGACAGGACCCGCGGGAACGGGGTTAAGCTGAGGCAGGGGAAATTTAGGCTTGACATCAGGAGGGGGTTCTTCACAGAGAGGGTGGTTGCACACTGGAACAGGCTCCCCAGGGAAGTGGTCACTGCACCGAGCCTGTCTGAATTTAAGAAGAGATTGGACTGTGCACTTAGTCACATGATCTGAACTTTTGGGTAGACCTGTGCGGTGTCAAGAGTTGGACTTGATGATCCTTAAGGGTCACTTTCAACTCAGGATATTCTATGATTCTATGATTCGATGATTGATGATGCAGTGATGACGCTGTGATGATGCAGTGAGTCAGCAGTAATGATGCTGCGATGATGCTGTGATTATGCTGTGACGATGAGGTGATGATGCAGTGATTATGCAGTGATGATGCTGTCATGATACTCTAATGATGCTCTGATGATGCAGAGATGATGCAGTGATGTTGCTGTGAGGAAGTTGTAATGATGCTGCGATGATGCAGTGATGATGATGTGATGATGTAGTGATGACAATGTGATGATGCTGTGATAATGCAGTGATTATGCTGTAATGATACTCTGATGACACTGAGATAATGCTCTGATGCTGTAGTGATGATGCAGTGAGGACTCAGAGATGATGCTGTGATGAAAATGCGAAGATGCTGTGATGATGCAGTGATGGCGCAGTGATGATGCTGTGATGACACTGTGATTATGTGGTGATGATGATATGATGATGCTGTGATGATGCTGTGATGATTCTGTGATTATGCAGCTATGACGCTGTGATGACATACTGATGATGCTGTGATGACACTGTGATGATGATATGATGATGCTGTGATGATGCTGTGATGATGATGTCATGATGCAATGATGATGCAGTGGTGATGATCTGATGATGCTGTAATGATGCTGTGATGGTGCAGTGATGATGCTGTGATGATGATGTGATGATGCTGTGATGATGCAGTGGTGATGCTGTGAAGATGCAGTGATGACGCTGCGATGATGCTGTGATGATGCTGTGATGATGCAGTGATGATTCAGTGATGATTCTGTTTTGATGCTGTGATGATGCTGCGACGACGATATGATGATCCTGTGATTACTCTGGGATGACGTTTTGATGACACTGTTATGATGCTGTGATGATGCAGTGGTGATGCTTTGATGACGCTGTGATGATGCTGTGATGATGCTGCGATGACGCTGTGATGATGCCGTGATGATGCATTCATTATACTGTGATGATGTTGTGATGATGCTGTTATGATGCAATGATGATGATGGGATGATGTAGTGATGATGATGTGATGATGCAGTGATGATACTGGTACGATGCTGTTATAATGCAGTGATTATGCAGTAATGACTCTGTGATAATGCTGAGATGATGCTGTGATGATGCAGTGATGACGCTGCGATGAAGATATGATGATTCTGTGATGATACTGAGATGATGCTGTGATGATGCAGTGGTGATGCAGTGATGACTCTCTAATTATGCTGTGATTATGTAGTGATGATGCTGTCATGATGCAGTGAAGACGCAGTGATGACTCTGTGATGACGCAGCGATGATGGTGTGTTGATGCTGTGATGACGCTATGATGATGCAGTGATGATGATATAATGAAGCAGTGATGACACTGTGATGATGCAGTGATGATGCAGTGTCGATGCAGTGATGATGCTGTGATGATGCAGTGAAGATGATGGGATGATGCAGTGATGATGATGTCATGATGCAGTGATGATACTGTGATGACGCTGTGATAATGCATTGATTATGCAGTAATGATGTTGTGATGATGCTGAGATGATGCTCTGATGATGCAGTGATGGTGCAGTGATGATGCAGTGATGACGCAGTGATGATGCTGCGATGATGATTTGAAGATGCTGTGATGATACAGTGATGATGCAGTGATGATGCTGTGAAGGCGCAGTGGTGATGCTTTCATTATGCTGTGATGATGCAGTGATTATGCAGATATGGTGCTGTGATGATTCTGTGATGATACCTTGATGATGCTGTGATGACGGAGTGATGATGCTGTGATGACACTCTGATGATGTTGTGATGATAATGTGATGATGCCGTGATGATGCTGTGAAGATAATGTGATGACGCTGTTATGATGCAGTATTTATGCAGTAAAGATTTTGTGATGCTGAGATGATGCTGTGATTATGCAGTGATGATGCTGTCATGACGCTGTGATGATGATGTGATGATGCTGTGATGACTGTGATGACGCTCTGATGACACTATTATGATGCTGAGATGATGCAGTGATGATGCAATGATGATGCTGTGATGATGCTGTTTTGACGCTGTGATGACTCAGTGATGATGCTGTGATGATGATGCAGTGTTTATGTAGTTATGAGGCTGTGATGATGAAGTGATGATGCAGTGATGATGCTGTGATGATGCTGTAATGATGCTGTGATGATTCAGTGATGATGTTGTGCTGATGCTGTGATGATGTTTTGATTACGCTGTGATGATGCTGTGGTGATGCAGTGATGATGCAGTGATGATGTAGTAATCAAAGCGTCATCACAGCAGCATCACAGCATCATTACTGCATCATCACAGCATCATAACATCATCATCAGAGCATCACAGCATCATCAAAGCGTCATCACTGCATCACAACAACAGCACCACAGTGTCATCAAAGCGTCATCATAGCATTATCAGAGCATCACAACAGCATCATCGAAGCGTCATCACAGCATCATCATGGCATCATCAGAACATCATCACAGTGTCATCAAACCGTCATCACAGCATCATCAGACCATCACAACAACATCATCGCAGCGTCATCACAGCATCATCACAGCATCATCACTGCATCATTAGAACGTCATCATACCGTCATCAAACCGTCATCACAGCATCATCAGAGCATCACAACAGCATCATCACCGCGTCATCACTGCATCATCACTGCATCATCAGAACATAATCCCAGTGTCATAAAACCGTCATCACAGTATCATCACAGCATCATCACAGTATCAAGACAACATCATCACTGCATAATCAGTGCATTATCAATGCATCATCAGAGCTTCAACAAGGCATCACAGTGCCATCACAGTGTCATCACTGCATCATCATAGAGTCATCACAGCATCATCACATCATCATCACTGCGTCATAACAGCGTCATGACAGCGTCATCACAGCGTCATCACGTCGTCATCACTGCATCTTCACAGAATCATCAAAGCTATTGCAGCGTCATCACTGCATCATCACAGCATGATCACAGCATGATCACAGCGTCATCACAGCATCATAACAGCATTATCGTAGCGTCATCACAGCATAATCACAACATCATCACAGCATAATCGCTGCATCATCACAGCATCATCAAAGCATCACAGCGTAATCAAAGCGTCATCACAGCTTCATCACGGCATCAACACAGCATCATCACAGCATCATCACAGAATCATCACGCCATCATCACAGAATCATCGCAGCATCATCACAGCATCATTAAACCATCACAGCGTCATCAAAGACTCATCGCAGCGTCATCACAGCATCACCACTGCGTCATCAGAGTGTCATCAAAGAACCATCACCTCGTCATCACAGCTTCATCACAGCATCAACACAGCATCATCACAGTGTCTTCAAAGCGTCATCACATCATCATCAGCGCGTCATCACAGAATCATCACAGCGTAATAACTACATTATCAGTGCGTCATCACAGTGTCATCACATCATCATTACAGCATCAACACAGCATCATCGCATCGTCATCACTGCATCATCGCAGCGTCATCACTGCATCATAACAGCATCATAAGTGAATGATCACTGCATCATCACAGCATCATAACAACATCATCACATCATCATCACTGCATCATCACAGCATCATCACTGCATCATCACAGCATCATCACAATATTATCACAGCCTCACCACATCGTCATAACTGGATCTTCACTGCATCATCACTGTATCATCAGAGCATCATCACATCATTTCACTACATGATCACAGCATAATAACAGCATCATCTCAACATCATTCCTGCATCATCACAGCATCATCAGAGCTTAAACAAAGCATCACAGTGCCATCACAGAATCATCACAACATGATCACAGCGTCATCACAGCATCATCACTGAGTCATCACTGCATCATTAGTGCATTATCACAACATTATCATAGTGTCATCAAAGTGTCATCACATCATCATCACAGCATCACAACAGCATCATCGTAGCACCATCACTGCATCATCACTGCATCATCACAGCATCATCACTGCATCATCACAACATCATCACAGTGTCATCAAAGCATCATTAAAGCATCATAACTTCATGATCACTGCATCATGAAAATGTCATCACAGCTTCACCACAGCATTATCACAACATCATCACAGCATCACAGTGTCATCACAGCGTCATCACAGCATCATCACAGCATCATCAAATAATCAAAGCCTCATCAAAGCGTCATCACAGCATCATCACAACATCATCACTGCATCATCGCAGCATCATCGCAGCGTCATCACAGTGTAAACAATGCGTCATCATAAATACATCGTCACAGCATCATCACAGTGTCATCAATGCATCATCACAGCGTCATCACAGCGTCATCACAGCATCATCAAAGCATCATCAAATAATCAAAGCCTCATCAAAGCGTCATCACAGCATCATCACAGCGCCATCACAGCATCATCACAGCATCACAACAGCATCATTGTTGCATCATCACTGCATCATCACTTCATCATCACAGCTTCATCACTACATCATCATCACAACATCATCACAGTGTCATCAAAGCATCATCACAGCATCATCACATCATGATCACTGCATCATGAAAGCGTCATCACAGCATCACCACAGCATCATCACAACAGTATTACAGTATCACAGCGTCATCACAGCGTCATCATCACAGCATCATTGTACCATCACTGAGTCATCACAGCATCATTACTGCATCATCACAACATCATCACAGTGCTATCAAAGCATTGTCACAGCATCATCACAACATCACCATCGCATCGTCATCACTGCATCATCAAAGCATCACAACAGCATCATCGCAGCATCATCACAGCATCATCAATGCATCACAGCGTCGCCATCACTTCATCATACAGAATCATCACTGTATCATCGCAGCGGTATCACTGCATCATCACAGCACCATCACAACATCATCACAGCATCATCACTGCTTCATTAAAGCATCATACCTACATCATCACAGCATCACAACATCATCAAAGTGTCATAACAACGTCATCTCAGCATCATCACTGCATCATCACTCCGTCATTACAGCGTCATCAGAGCATCATCACAGCATCACCAAAGCATCATCACTGCATCATCACAGCATCATTACAATATCATCGCAGTGTCATCACTGCGTCATCACAGCATCATCAAAGCATCACAGAGTCATCATAGCGTCATCACAACATCATCACTGCGTAATCAGAGCGTCATCAAAGCACTATCACAGCGTCACCACAGCTTCATCACGGCGTCATTACAGCATCATTACAGTGTCATCAAAGCGTTATCACAGATTCATCACAGCATCAGCACACTATTATCACAGCCTCACCACAGCGTCATAACTGCATCAACACTGCATTATCGCTACATCATCACAGCATCATCACAGCATAAACACATCATCATAAATGCATCATCACAGCATCGTCAATACATCTTCACAGCATCACAGCGTCATCAAAGCATCATCACAGCGTCATCACAGCAGCATCACAGCATCATGACAACATTATCGCAGCATCATCGCAGCGTTATCAAAGCATCATCACAGCATCATCGCAGCGTCATCACTGAATCATCACAGCATCATCACAGCATCATCAAAGCATCATGAATGCATCACAGCGTCATCACAGCGTATTCAGAGTGTCATCACTGCGTCATAACAGCGTCATCACAGCATCATCACTGCATCATCATATAATCATGAAAGCATCATAGCTGTGTAATCACAGCATCATCAAAGCTTCATCACAGCATCATCACAGCATCATCAAAGCTTCATCGCAGTATCATAACTGCATCATCACTGTGTCATCAAATCATCATCACAGCATCATCACAACAGTATCACCACAGCATCATAACATCATCATTTCTGGTGCCAACGCAGAAATCTTGTTTTTTTTTTTGACCATGGGGCACTTTACTCAGCACCTGGCCTGATGGCCACAGACGGGTCCCTATCTTTTAGGGGAAAAAGGATCCTGGGCCAGGAGCTGGCAGGGCTCATTGAGAGGGCTTTAAACTAGGTAAGAAGGGGGATGGGGCTGAAGCAAGGATTGTTGGGGCTGTGCCAGGGGGAACAATGGCAAGACCAGAGGATAGGGCAATGGCCCAGCTGAAGTGCATCTACACCAATGCTCTGATGATGCTCTGATGATGCAGTGATGTTGCAGTAGTGACACTGTGATGACGCTGAGATGTTGCTTTGATGATGCTGCGATGAAGTTCTGGTGATGCTCTGATGATGCAGTGATGATAATTTGATGACGCTATGATGCCGTGATGATGCTGTGATGATGCTGTGATTATGCAGCTACGATTCTGTGATGATGCAGTTATGATGATGTGATGATGATGTGATGATGATCCGATGATGCTGTGATGATGCTTTGATGACGCTGTGATGATTCTGTGATGACGCTTTGATGATGCAGTGATGATGATATGAAGATGCAGTGATGATGATGTGATGATGCAGTGATTCTGCAGTAGTGATACTGTGATGATGCTGAGATGATGCAGTGATTATGCAGTGATTATGAAGTGATGACGCATTGATGATGCTGTGATGAAAATACGAAGATGTTGTGATGATGTAGTGATGATGCTGTGATGACGCTATGATGATGCAGTGATGATGCTGAAATGCTGTCGTGATTATGACTCTATGATGCTGTAATGATGCTGTGATGATGCTGTTATGACGCTCTGATGACACAGTGATTATGCTGTGATGACACTGTGATGATGTTGTGATGATGATGTGATGATGCTGTGATTACGCTGTGATTGTGCAGTGATGATGCAGTAATTATGCTGTGATAATGCACTGATGATACTGTGATGACGCTGTGATGATGATGTGATGATTCTCTGATGATGCTGTGATGATGCAGTGATGATGTTGTGATAACGCAGTGATGATGATGTGATGATGCTGTAATGATATTGTGATGATGCTCTGATGATGTTGTGATAATGCAGTGATGATGCTGCGATGATGCTGTGATGATGCACTGATCATGAGGTGATGATGCAGTGTGAATGATGTGATGATGCTGTGACGATGCAGTTCTGATGCAGTTCTGATGCAGTGATGATGCTGTCATGATGCTGTGATGATATTGTGATGATGCAATGATGATGCTGTGATGACTCAGTGATGATGCAGTGATCATGTAGTGATGATACTGTGATTATGCAGTGATGACGCTGCGATGAAGTTATGATGATGCAGTGATGATACAGTGATGACGCTGTGATGATGCAATGATTATGCAGTAATGATACTGTAATGATACCTAGATGATGCTGTTATGATGCAGTGGTTATGCATTGATGACGCTGTAATTATGCTGTGATTATGTAGTGATGATGTAGTGAGTACGCTGTGTTGATGCAGTGATGATGCAGTGATGATGCTGTGATGATGCAGTGATGATACTGTTATGACGCTGTCGTGATACTGTGATGATGCTGTGGTGGTGTTGTGATGATGCTGTGATTATGCTGTGATGACGCTGTAATGATGCAGTGATGATGCTGTGATTACGCTGTGATGACTGTGATGATGCATTTATGACGATGTGATTATGTAGCTATGATGCAGTGATGATTCTGTGATGATTCATTGATGATGCAGTGATGATGTAGTGATGATGCTGTGTTGATGCAGTGAAGATGCAGTGATGATGCTGTGATGATGCTATGATTATGTTTTGATGATGCTGTGATGATTCAGTGATGATTCTGTGATGACACTGTGATGACTCTGTCGTGATGGTCTGATAACGCTGTCGTGATGCTGTGATGATGCTGCGATGATGTTGTGTTGATTCAATAATTATGCTGTGATGATGTAGTAATGATGATGTTATGATGCTGAGGTGCTGCAGTGATGATGCAATGATGATGCTATATTGACGCAGTGATGATGCTGTGATGGTGCAGAGTTTATGCAGTTATGACACTGATTATGCTTTGATGACGACGCAATGATGATTTGACGATGCAGTGATGATGCTGTGATGATGCTGTGACGATGCAGTGATCATGTAATGAAGATGATGCGATGACGCAGTGATTCTGCAGTAATGATGCAGTGATGATGCTGTGATGATACTGTGATGATGCAGTGATGACGCTGCGATGAGGTTATGATGATGCAGTGATGATACTGTGATAACACTGTGATGATGCAGTGATTATGCTGTAATGATACTGATATGATACTGATATGATGCTGTTATGATACAGTAGTAATGCATTGATGACGCTGTAATTATGCTGTGATTATGTAGTTATGATGTAGTGAGTACGCTTTGATGACGCAGTGATGATGCTGTGTTGATGCAGTGATGATGCTGTGATGATGTAGTGATGATGCAGTGATGATACTGTTATGACGCTGTCGTGATACTGTGATGACGCTGTGGTGGTGTTGTGATGATGCTGTGATTATGCTGTGATGACGCTGTAATGATGCAGTGATGATGCTGTGATGACACTGTGATGATGCATTTATGACGCTGTGATTATGTAGCTATGATGCAGTGATGATTCTGCGATGATTCATTGATGATGCAGTGATGATGTAGTGATGATGCTGTGATGATGCAGTGATGATACTGTGATGACGCTGTTATGATGCAGTGAGTAAGCAGTAATGATGCTGTGATGTTGCTGAGATGATGCAGTGATGATTCCTTGATGATGCAGTGATGATGATGTGATGATGCTATGATTATGTTTTGATGATGCTGTGATGATTCAGTGATGACACTGCGATGATGCTGTGATGATGCTGTGATGATTCTGTGATGACGCTGTGATGACTCTGTCGTGATGCTCTGATAATTCTGTCGTGATGCTCTGATAACGCTGTGATGATGCTGTGATGATGCTGCGATGATGTTGTGATGATGCAATGATTATGCTGTGATGATGTAGTAATGATGATGTTATGATGCTGAGGTGATGCAGTGATTATGGAATGATGATGCTGTATTGACGCAGTGATTATGCTGTGATGATGCAGAGTTTATGCAGTTATGACACTGTGATTATGCTTTAATGACGACGCAATGATGATGTGACGATGCAGTGATGATGCTGTGATGATGGTGTGATGATGCAGTGATTACGCTGCGATGATGATGTGATGAAGCTGCGATGATGCTGTGATAATACAGTGATAATGATGTGATAATGCTGTGATGATGATGTGATGACGCTGTGATGATGCAGTGGTGATGATGTGATGATTCAGTGATACTGCAGTATTGATACTGTGATGATGCTGAGATGATGCTGTAACGATGCAGTGATGATACAGTGATAATGCTGAGATGATGCTACAATAATGTTGTGATGATGCTGCGATGATGCTGTGATGACGCTGTGATGATGCTGTCGTGATGGTCTGATAACCTTGTCGTAACGCTGTGACGATGCTGCGATGATGTTGTGATGACTCTGTGATGATGCAGTGATGATGATATGATGATGCAGTGATAAAGATGTGACGATGCAGTGATGATGATATGATGATGCAGTGATGATGATGTGATGACGTAGTGATTCTGCACTAATGATGCTGTGATTATGCTGAGATGATGCTCTGATGATGCAGTGATGATTCTGCGATGATGTTGTGATGATGTTGCTATGATGTGATGATACTGTGATGATGCAGTGATGACACTGCAATGATGCTATGATGAATCTGTGATGACGCTATGATTACACTGTCGTGATGCTCAGATAACACTGTTGTGATGCTATGATGATGCTGCGATGATGTTGTGATGATGGTGTGATGATGCAATGATTCTGCAGTACTGATACTGTGATGATGCTGAGATTATGCTGTGATGATGCAGTGATGATGATGTGATGATGCTGTGACAATGTAGTGATGATGCAGTGAAGATGCTGTGAGGATACTGTGATGATGCTGTGATGCTGCAGTGATGACGCTTCGATCCTGCTGTGATGATGCTGTGATTACGCTTTGATGATGCTGTGATAATGCTGTGATGATGCAGTGATAATGATGTGATGATGCAGGGATGATGATGTGATGATGCTGTGATGACGCGGTCATGATTCTGTGACTATGCAGTGATGATGCTGTGATGACCCTGACGTGATGTTGTGGTGACGCTGTCGTGATGCTGAGATGATGCTGTGATGACAATATGATGACGTAGTTATGATGCTGTTATGATGCAGTCATTATGCAATGATGATGCAGATATGAGGCTGTGATGAAGCTGTGATGATATTGTGATGATGCTGTGACGACGCTGTGATGACACAGTGATGATGCTGTGATGATTCTGCGATGACTCTGTGATGACCGTATCGTGATTATGTGATAACGCTGTGATGATGCTGTGATGATGCAGTGATGACGCAGTGATGATGATATGATGATGCAGTGATGGTGATGTGATGATGCAGATATTTTGATGTGATGATGCAGTGATTCCGCAGTATTGATACTGTGATGACGCTGAGATGAAGCATTGATGATGCAGTGATGATGATGTGATGGTGCAGTGATGATTTGATAATGCTGTGACGATGCATTGCTGATACAGTGATGATGCTGTGATGATACTATGATTATGTTGTGATGATGTAGTGATGTGGCATTTATGACACTGCGATGATGTTGTGATGACTATGTGATGATTCTGTGATGACACTGTGATGAAACTGCTGTGATGCTCTGGTAACGCTGTCGTGATGCTGTGATGATGCTGCGATGATGTTGCGATGATTTTGTGATGACGCAATGATGATTCCGTGATGATGCATTGTTTATGCGGTTATGACGCTGTGATGACCTTGATATGATGCCTGTATGAAGACTCGATGATGCTGTGACTATTTAGTGATGATGCTGCGATAATGCAGTGATGACGCTGCGATGATGATATTATGATGCAGTGATGATACTGTGATAACATTGTGATGACGCAGTGATGATGCAGTGATTATGCTGTAATGGTGCAGTGATTATGCAGTAATGATGCTGTAGTGACGCTGCGATTATGCTGTGATGATGCTGTGATGTTGCTGTGGTGACGCTGTGTTGAGGCTGTTGTGATGCTCTGATAATGCTGTTGTGATGCTGTGATGATGCTGTGATGATACCGTGATGATGCAGTTATGATGCAGTGATGATGCTGCGATGTTGCTGCGATGACGCTGTGGTGACGATGTGATGATGCAGTGATGATGCAGTTATGATGCAGTGATGATGCAGTTATGATGCTTTAATGACGTTGTGATGATATTGTGATTATGCTGTGATGACATAGTGATGATGCTGTGATGATTCTGTGATGACGCTCTGATGATGATGTGATGATGCTGTGATGATGCTGTTATAACACTGTGATGACACTGTGATGATGCTGAGATTATGCTGTGGAGATGCAGTGATGATGCAGTGATGATGCAGTTATGACCCTGTGATGACACTGTGATGATGCAGTGGTGACACTGTGATGACGGTGTGATTATGCTGTGATGACGCTGTAATGATGCAGTGATGAGGCTGTGATGACCCTGTCGTGATGCTGTGATGATGCTGAGATGACGCTGTGATGACAGTGTGATGATGCATTTATGACGCTGTCATTATGTAGCTATGATGCAGTGATGATTCTACGATGATTCATTGATGATGCAGTGATGATGTAGTGATGATGCTGTGATGATGCAGTGATGATACTGTGATGACGCTGTTATGATGCAGTGAGTAAGAAGTAATGATGCTGTGATGTTGCTGAGATGATGCTGTGATGATTCCTTGATGCTGCAGTTATGACGCTGCGATGATGCTGTGATGACGATGTAATGATTCTGTGATGACGCTGTGATGATGCTGTTGTGATGTTTGATAACATTGTCGTAACGCTGTGACGATGCTGCTATGATGTTGTGATGATTCTGTGATGATGCAATGATGATGCAGTGATGATGCACTGATAATGCTGTCATGACGATGCGATGATGCTGTGATGATGCTGTTATGACGCTGTGAATACGCAGTGATGACGCAGTGATGATGCAGTGATAATGCTGTGATGACGCATTGATGACGCAGCGATGATGCTGTGATGACAGTCATGATGTTGTGATGATGATGTGATGATGCTGTGATGATGCAGTGATGATGCTGTGATTGCGCTATGATGATGCAGTGATGATGATATAATGAAGCAGTGATGATGCTGTGATGATGCAGTGATTATGCAGTGTTGATGCTGAGATGATGCTGTGACGATGCTGCGATGACGCTGTCGTAATGCTGTGATGATGTTGTGATGACGCTGTGATGATGTGATGATGCAGTGATGATGTTCTAATGATGCAGTGATGATGACGTGATGATGCAGTGATGATGATGTGATGAAGCAGTGATGATACAGTGATTATGCTGTGATTAATGTGTGTTGACACAATTATGATGCTCTGATGATGCAGTGATGATGCAGTGTTGATGCAGTGATAATGCTGTGATGATGCTGAGATGATGCTGTGATGGTGCAGAGATGATGCAGTGATGATGCAGTGATGATGCTGCGATGATGATTTGAAGATGCAGTGATGACGCCGTGATGATGCTGTGAAGGCGCAGTTGTGATGCTTTGATTATGCTGTGATAATGCATTGATTATGCAGTAATGATGCTGTGATGATGCTGAGATGATGCTGTGATAATGCAGTGATGGTGCAGTGATGATGCAGTGATGATGCTGTGATGACACTGCGATGATGATTTGATGATGCTGTGATGACTGTGATGACGCTCTGATGACACGATTATGATGGTGAGATGATGCAGTGATGACGCAATGATGATGCAGTGATGATGCTGTTATGACGCTGTGATGACGCAGTGATGATGCTGTGATGATTTAGTGTTTATGTTGTTATGAGGCTGTGATGATGCTCTGATGATGCCGTTATGACACTGTGATGATGCAGTGATGATGCTGTCATGATGCTGTGATTATGCGGTTATGATGCAGTGATTATGCAGTGATGATGATGTCATGACACTGTAATGATGCTGTGATGAGGCACAGATGAAGCAGTGATGATACTGTGAAGATGTTGTGATGAAGCTGTGATGATGCAGTGATGATGATGGGATTATGAAGTGATGATGATGTGATGATGCAGAGATGACGCTGTGATAATGCAGTGATTATGCAGAAATGATACTGTGATGACACTGAGATGATGCTTTTATGATGCAGTGATGATGCTGTGGTGATGCAGTGATGCTGCAGAGATGATGCAGTGATCAAAGCGTCATCACAGCATCATCACAGCATCATCACAGCATCATCACAGCAACATTACTGCATCATAACAGCGTCATCAAAGCATAAACACATCATCACTACGTCATCACAGCATCATTATTGCATCATCAAAACATCATCACATTGTCATCAAACCGTCATCACAGCATCATTATTGCATCATCAAAACATCATCACATTGTCATCAAACCGTCATCACAGCATCATAAGAGCATCACAACAGCATCATCGCCTCGTCATCACAGCATCATCACAGCATCATCACTGCATCATCAGAACGTCGTCACAGTGTCATCAAACCGTCGTCACAGCATCATCAGAGCATCATATCAGCATCATCATTGAGTCATCACTGCATCAACACAGCATCATCACTGGGTCATCAGAACATAATCACAGTGTCATAAAACCGTCATCACAGCATCATCACAGTATCAAGACAACATCATCACTGCATAATCAGTGCATTTTCAATGCATTATCAGAGCTTCAACAAGGCATCACAGTGCCATCACAGTGTCATCACTGCATCATCATAGAGTCATCAAAGCATCATCACATCATCATCACAGCATCATCACAGCGTCATCAATGCGTCATCACCACTACATCGTCACAGCATCATCACTGCATCATCACTGCGTCATCACTGCATCATCACAGTATGACCACAGCATGATCACAGCGTCATCACAGCATCATAATAGCATTATCGTAGCGTCATCACAGCATAATCATATTATCACAGCATCATCGCTGCATCATTACAGCATCATCACAGCATCATCACTGCATCATTCCTGCATCATCAGAACATTATCATAGTGTCATCAAAGCGTCAACACAGCATCATCACAGCATCATCACAGCAGCATCAGAGCAGCATCATGGTGTCATGACAGAATCATCACTACGTCATCAAATTCACTACAGCATCGCAGCATCATCACTGCATCATCACAGCAGCATCATAACAAAATCATCACAGCGTCATCAAAGCGTCATCACAGCGTCATCACTGCAGTATCAGTGCATCATCATTGCATCATTACAGCGTCATCAGAGCATCATCACAGCATCATCAAAGCATCACAGCGTCATCAACGTGTCATTAGAGGATCATCACGGTATCACTGCAGCATCATCATATCATCACAGCATTATTACAGCATCATCACAGAGTCATCACAGCATCATCACTCCGTCATTAGAGCGTCATCAGAGCATCATCACAGCATCACCAAAGCATCACCAAAGCATCATCACAGCATCATCACTGCATCATCACAGCATCATCACTGCATCATAACAGCATCACCAGAAATTCATCGCAGCATCATCAAAGCAACATCACAGCGTGACTACTGCAACATCAAAGCATCATCCGAGCATCATCACTGCGTCATAACAGACTTATCACAGCACCATCACAGCATTATCACAACAGCATCACCACAGCATCATAACATCATCATTTCTGGTGCCAACGCAGAAATCTTGTCAGTTTGTGATGCTGTGATGCGGTGATGATGCAGTGAGGATGCAGTTACGCCGCTGTGATGACGCTGTGATGATGCAGTGATGATGCTTTGATGAGGCTGTTATGATTCTATGATGACGCTGTGATGATACAATTATGACGGTGTGATGACGCTGCCATGATGCTGCCATGATGCTATGATGATGCTGTGATGATGCTGTGATGATGTAGTGACGATGCAGTGATGAAGCTGTGATGACGCTGTGAATAAGCAGTGACGATGCTGTGAGGATATTGTTATGATGTTATGATAACGCTGTGATGACGCTGTCGTAATACTGTGATGATGCTGCTGAGATGGCATGATGATGCTGTGATGATGATGTCATGATGCAGTGATGGTGCAGTGATGAAGATGTGATGACGCAATTATGATGCTGTGATGAAGCTGTGATGATGCAGTGATTATGAAGTAATGATGCTGTGATGCTGAGATGATGCTGTTATGATTCTGTGTTAATGCTGTGATGATGCAGTGATAATGCAGTAATGATGCTGTGCTGATGCAGTGATGATTCAGTGATGATGTTGTGATGACGCTGTGGTGACGCAGTTATGATGCTTTGATGATTCTCTGATGATGCAGTGTTGATGCTGTGATGACGCTGTGATGACCTTATTATGATGCTGTGATTATGCAGCTACGATTCTGTGATGATGCTGTGATGATGATGTGATGATGATCTGATGATGCTGTGATGATGTTGTGATGATGCTGTGACGATGCAGTGAGGACAATGTGGTGACGCTGTGTTGACGCAGTGATGACGTTGTGTCGATGATGTGATGATGATCTGATGATGCAGTGATGATGCTTTGAGGACGCAGTGATGATGCAGTGATGATGCTGTGATGACGCCGTGATGAGGCCACGATGATGCTGTGATGACAATTTGATGATGTAGTGATGATGTTTTGATGACGCTATGATGATGCAGTGATGATGCAGAAATGCTGTCGTGATTATGACTCTATGATGCTGGGATGATGCTGTGATGATGCAGTGATTATGCAGTAATGATTCTGTGATGATGCTGTGATGATGTAGTGATTATGCAGTGATGATGCTGTGATGACACTGTGATGATGTTGTGATGACGCTGTGATGATGCAGTGAGTAAGCAGTAATGACGCTGTGATGGTGCTGAGATGGTGCTGTGATGATGCAGTGATCATGTAGTGATGATGAAATGATGACACTGTGATATCGCTCTGATGATGCTGTGATGATGCAATGAGTAAGCAGTAGTGACGCTGTGATGATGCTGATATGGTGCTGTGATGATGCAGTGATGATGCAGTGATGACGCTGTAATGATGCAGTGATGATGCTGTGATGACCCTGTCGTGATGCTGTGATGATGCTGAGATGACGCTGTGATGACACTGTGATGATGCATTTATGACGTTGTGATTATTTAGCTATGATGCAGTGATGATTCTGCGATGATTCATTGATGATGCAGTGATGATGTAGTGATGATGCAGTGATGATACTGTGATGACGCTGTTATGACGCAGTGAGTAAGCAGTAATGATGCTGTGATGTTGCTGAGATGATGCTGTGATGATTCCTTGATGATGCAGTGATGATGCTGTGATGATGGTATGATTATATTTTGTTGACGCTGCGATGATAATGTGCTGATGTTCTGGTGACACTGCGATGACACAGTGATGGTGCTGTTATGATGCTAATGACGCTCTTATGATGTTGTGATGATGCTGTGATTATGCTGTGATGACGCTGTGATGATGCTGCAAGGATATTGTGATGATGCTGTGATGATGCAGCGATGACGCTGCGATGAAGCAATGATGATGATGTGATGATGCTGTGTTGACGCTGTTATTATACAGTGATGATGATGTGATGATGCTGTGATGACGCTGTTATGATGCTGTGATGATGATGTGATGATGCTGTGATGACACTGTGATGATACAGTGATGATGATTTGATGATGGTGTGATGACGCTGTTATGATGCAGTGATGATGCTGTGATGATGCTGTGATGATGCAGTGATGATGATGTGATGATGCTGTGATGACGCTGTTATGATGCAGTGATGATTATGTGATGACGTAGTGATGTTGCTGTGATGACGTTATGGTCATGGTGTGAGGATGATGTGATGACACTGTGATGACAATATGATGATGCAGTGATGATACTCTGATGACACTGTGATGATGCAGTGATTATGCAGTAATAATTCTGTGATGACGCTGAGATGATGCTGTGATGATGCAGTGATGATACTGTGATGATGCTGTGATGATGCACTGAATAAGCAATAATGATGCTTTGATGATATTGAGATTATGATGTGATGATGCTGTGAAGACCCTGTGATGATGCGGTGATGATGCAGTGATTATGCATTTATGATGCTGTGATGATATTGTGATGATGCTGTAACGATGCACTGATGACACTTCAAAGATGCTGAGATGATGATTCTGTGATGATGCAGTGATGGTGATGTCATGATGCTGTGATGAATATGGGATGATGCTGTGATGATGCTGTTATGATGCTGTGATGACGCTCTGATGTCGTTCTGATGACACTGTGATTACGGAATGATGATGTTGTGATGAAGCTCTGATAATGCTGTGATGACACAGTGATGATGTAGTGATGATGTTTTTATGATGATGTGATGATGCAGTGAGTCAGCAGTAATGATGCTGTCATGATGTTGTGATGATGCTGGGATGATGCAGTGATGATGTTGTGATGATGCTGAGATGATGCTGTGATGATGCTGTGATGATGCAGTGGGTAAGCAGTAATGAGGCTGTCATGATGTTGTGATAATATGGGATGATGATGTGATGATGCAGTGATGATGCTGTGGTGATGCTGTGATGACGCTGCGATACAGCTGTGATGATGCTGTGATGACGCTGTGATGACAATTTATTATGAAGTGATGACTTTGTGATTACGCTGTGATGACACATTGAAGATTATGTGATGATGATGTGATGATGCAGTAATGATGCTTTCATGATGCAGTGATGATGCTCTGATGTCGCTCTGATGATGCAGTGATGATGCTGTGATGATGCAGTTATGGTACTGTGATGACGCTGTGATGATGCTGTGATGATGCAGTGATGATATAGTGATGACGTTGTGATGATGCATTGATGATGCTGTGATGATGCAGTGATTATGCAGTGATGACACTGTGATGACGGTGTGATGATGTTGTGATTATGGTGTGATGATGCAGTGATGATGCTCTGAAGATGCACTGACAATAGTGTGATGACGCTGTGATGATGCAGTGAGTAAGCAGTAAAGATGCTTTGATGATGCTGTTATGATGCTGCAATGATGCTGTTGTTTGCTGTGATGACAATTTGATGACGTAGTGATGATTCTGTCATAATGCCATGATGCTGCTCTGGTGCTGCTGTGATGATGCTGTGATTATGCTGTGATGACGCTCTGATGACACAGTCATGATGCTGTGATGACGCTATAATGATGCTGTGATGATGTTTTGATTACGCAGTGATGATGCTGTGCTGATGCAGTGATGATTCAGTGATGATGTTGTGATGACGCTGTGGTGACGCAGTGATCATGCTTTGATGATTCTCTGATGATGCAATGTAGATGCTGTGATGATGCTGTGATGACGTTGTGATGACGCTTTGATGATGCTGTGATGACACTGTGATGATGCGGTGATGATGATATGATGATGCAGTGATGATACTGTGATGACGCTGTGATGATTCGTGTGGCCAAAGCACACCTAGAGTTGAAGCTGGCTGTGTCTGTGAGAGAAAATAAAAAGGGTTTTTTTAGATATGTGAATGGAAAAAGGAGAACTAAAGAATACATAGGGCCGCTCCTTGATAGGGAAGGTCTCCTCACAGACAATGACATAGACAAAGCAGAGACGCTTAACGCCTTCTTTGCCTCTGTCTTCAATGCCGATGATGGGCTTTGGGACCCAGGGTGCCCTGAGCTGGAGGACCGGGACAGTGGGGATGACAAACTCCCAACCGACCCTGAACGTGCGCGGGATTTGCTACTCCACCTGGATACCTACAAGTCCATGGGTCCGGATGGGATTCATCCCCGGGTGCTGAAAGAGCTGGCGGACGTCATCGCGGAACCTCTCTCAATTATTTTTCAACGATCCTGGGAATTTGGAGAGGTCCCGGTAGACTGGAAGCTGGCAAATATTGTGCCGATTTTCAAGAAGGGTCAGAAAGAAGACCCTAGCAATTACAGGCCTGTCAGTCTCACGTCAGTGCCGGGTAAAATCATGGAGAAGATGGTTCTTGAACTTATTGAGGCGCACCTGGGGGACAAAGCAGTCATTGGTCCCAGCCAGCATGGGTTTGTGAAGGGTAGGTCCTGCCTAACTAACCTGATTTCCTTTTATGATAAGATCACCCGTATGGTGGACCAAGGGAAACCAGCTGATGTGATTTTTTTGGACTTCAGCAAGGCTTTTGACACGGTTTCCCATAGGATCCTACTGGACAAAATGTCCACCATACAGCTAAATAAAAACATCATACGATGGGTGAGCAATTGGCTAACGGGCAGGGCCCAAAGGGTTATGGTAAATGGGGCTGCGTCAGGCTGGCGGGCGGTCACCAGTGGGGTCCCTCAAGGCTCCATTTTAGGGCCGGTACTTTTCAATATTTTTATAAACGATCTGGATGTAGGAATAGAGGGTATTTTGAGCAAGTTTGCTGATGACACCAAACTTGGAGGAGTTGTGGACTCGAATGAGGGTGGAAAGGCCTTGCAGAGGGACCTGGATAGGTTGGAGAGCTGGGCGATCACCAACCGCATGAAGTTCAATAAGAGCAAGTGCCGGGTCCTGCACCTGGGACGGGGAAACCCTGGCTGCACGTACAGACTGGGCGATGAGACGCTGGAGAGCAGCCTAGAAGAGAGGGATCTGGGGGTCGTGGTAGACAGCAAGTTGAATATGAGCCAGCAGTGTGCCCTGGCAGCCAGGAGGGCCAACCGTGTCCTGGGGTGCATCAAGCACGGCATTGCTAGTAGGTCACGGGAGGTGATTGTCCCGCTCTACTCTGCGCTGGTGCGGCCTCACCTCGAGTACTGTGTGCAGTTCTGGGCACCACAGTATAAAAAGGACATGAAACTGTTGGAGAGTGTCCAGAGGAGGGCTACGAAGATGGTGAAAGGCCTGGAGGGGAAGACGTACGAGGAACGGCTGAGGTCACTGGGCCTGTTCAGCCTGGAGAAGAGGAGGCTGAGGGGAGACCTCATCACAGTCTACAACTTCCTCGTAAGGGGGTGTCGAGAGGCAGGAGACCTTTTCTCCATTAACACCAGTGACAGGACCCGCGGGAACGGGGTTAAGCTGAGGCAGGGGAAATTTAGGCTTGACATCAGGAGGGGGTTCTTCACAGAGAGGGTGGTTGCACACTGGAACAGGCTCCCCAGGGAAGTGGTCACTGCACCGAGCCTGTCGGAATTTAAGAAGAGATTGGACTGTGCACTTAGTCACATGGTCTGAACTCTTGGGTAGACCTGTGCGGTGTCAAGAGTTGGACTAGATGATCCTTAAGGGTCCCTTCCAACTCAGGATATTCTATGATTCTATGATTCTATGATGCAGTGAGTAAGCAGTAAAGATGCTTTGATGATGTTGTTACGATGCTGCAATGATAATGTGATGATGCCGTGGGCTGCTGTGATGACAATTTGATGACGTAGTGATGATTCTGTCATGATGCCATGATGCTGCTCTGATGCTGCTGTGATGATGCTGTGATTATGCTGTGATGACGCTCTGATGACACAGTCATGATACTGTGATTGCACTCTGATGACGTTGTGATGATGATGTGATTATTCTCTGATGATGCAGTGATGATACTGTGATAACGCTGTGATGATGCAGTGTTTATGCAGTAATGATTCTGTGATAATGCTGTGATGATGCTGTGATGACACTGTGATGACTTTGTGATGATTTATGATGATGCTGTGATGATGTAGTGATGATGCTGTGATGATGCTGTGATTATGGAGCTTTGAAGCTGTGAAGATGCTGTGATGATTCTGAGATGACACAGTGATGATGCTGTGATGATGCAGTGATGATACTGTGATGACGCTGTGATGATGCAGTGAGTAAGTAGTAATGATGGTGTGATGCTGAGATGTTGCTGTGAAGATGCACTGATAATGCAGTGATGATGCTGTGATCATGCTATGATTATGTTTTGTTGACGCTGCGATGATGATGTGCTGATGTTCTGGTGACAGTGCGATGACACAGTGATGGTGCTGTTATGATGCTAATGACGCTCTTATGATGTTGTGATGATGCTGTGATTATGCTGTGATGATGCAGTAATGATGCTGTGATGATGATATGATGATGCTGTGATGACGCAGTGATGGTGATGTGATGATGCAGTGATAATGATGTGATGATGCAGTGATGATGCAGTGATGATGATATGGTGATGCAGTGATGGTGATGTGATGATGCAGTAATTCTGCAGTAATGATGCTGTGATTATGCTGACATGATGCTCTGATGATGCAGTGATGATGCTGCGATGATGCTGTGATGATGTTGCTATGATGTGATGATGCTGTGATGATGCAGTGATGACGCTGTAATGATGCTCTGATGAATCTGTGATGACGCTATGATTACGCTGTCGTGATGCTCAGATACCACTGTCATGATGCTATGATGATGCTGCGATGATGTTGTGATGATGCTGTGATGATGCAATGATGATGATGTGATGATGCTGTGACAATGTAGTGATGATGTAGTGAAGATGCTGTGATGATGCTGTGATGATGCTCTGATGCTGCAGTGGTGACACTGCGATGCTGCTGTGATGCTGCTGTGATTACGCTGTGACGATGCTGTGATGACGCAGTGATGATGATGTGATGGTGCTGGGATGATGATGTGATGATTTTGTGATGATGCTTTGATGACGTTTTTATGATTCTGTGACGATGCAGTGATGATGCTGTGATGACCCCATTGTGATGGTGTGATGACGCTGTCGTGATGCTGTCATGATGCTGTGGTGACACTATGATGACGCAGTTATGATGCTGTTATGATGCAGTGATTATGCTGTGATGATGCAGTTATGAGGTTGTGATGACGCTGTGATGATTTTGTGATGACGCAGTGATGATGCTGTGATGATGCAGTGTTTATGCAGTTATGACGCAGTGATGTCGCTGTGATGATGCTTTGATGATGTTGTGATGACGCTGTTATGATGCCTTTATGAGGAATCACAGAATCACAGAATTTCTAGGTTGGAAGAGACCTCAAGATCTTCGAGTCCAACCTCTGACCTAACGCTAACAGTCCCCACTAAACCATGTCCCTAAGCTCTACATCTAAACGTCTTTTAAAGACTTCCAGGGATGGTGACTCCACCACCTCCCTGGGCAGCCTGTTCCAGTGTCTGACAACGCATTCAGTAAAGAAGTTCTTCCTAACATCTAACCTAAATCTCCCCTGGCGCAACTTAAGCCCATTCCCTCTCGTCCTGTCACCAGGCACGTGGGAGAACAGGCCAACCCCCACCTCACTACAGCCTCCTTTAAGGTATCTGTAGAGAGCGATAAGGTCGCCCCTGAGCCTCCTCTTCTCCAGGCTGAACAAGCCCAGCTCCCTCAGCTGCTCCTCGTAGGACTTGTTCTCCAGGCCCCTCACCAGCTTCGTAGCCCTTCTCTGGACCCGCTCAAGCACCTCGATGTCCTTCTTGTAGCGAGGGGCCCAGAACTGAACACAGTACTCGAGGTGCGGCCTCACTAGAGCCGAATACAGGGGGACGATCACCTCCCTAGCCCTGCTGGTCACACTGTTTCTGATACAAGCCAGGATGCCGTTGGCCTTCTTGGCCACCTGAGCACACTGCTGGCTCATATCCAGCCGACTGTCCACCATCACTCCCAGGTCCTTCTCTGCCTGGCAGCTCTCCAACCACTCATCTCCCAGCCTGTAGCTCTGCTTGGGGTTATTGCGCCCCAGGTGCAGGACCCGGCACTTGGCCTTGTTGAACTTCATGCAGTTGACCTCAGCCCATCGGTGCAGCCTATCCAGATCCTCCTGCAGAGCTTTCCTACCCTCGAGCAGATCGACACACGCACCTAACTTGGTGTCATCTGCAAACTTACTGAGGGTGCACTCAATGCCCTCGTCCAGATCATTGATGAAGATATTAAAGAGGACCAGCCCCAGCACCGAGCCCTGGGGAATGCCACTAGTGACCGGCTTCCAACTGGACTTGACTCCATTTACCAGGACTCTTTGGGCCCGGCTATCCAGCCAGTTTCTAACCCAACGAAGCGTGCGCCAGTCCAAGTCAAGAGCAGCCAGTTTCTTGAGGAGAATGCTGTGGGAGACGGTGTCAAATGCCTTGCTGAAGTCAAGGTAGACCACATCCACAGCCTTTCCCTCGTCCACCCAGCGCGTCGCTTTGTCATAGAAGGAGATCAGGTTTGTCAAGCAGGATCTGCCTTCCATAAACCCCTGCTGACTGGGCCAGATCGCCTGCTTGCCCTGCAAGTACTGCATGATGACTCTCAAGAGGATCTGCTCCATGAGCTTCCCCGGTACTGAGGTCAAACTGACAGGCCTGTAGTTTCCCGGGTCTGCCCTCCGGCCCTTCTTGTAGATGGGCGTCACATTTGCTAGTCGCCAGTCAGCTGGGACCTCCCCCGATAGCCAGGACTGCTGATAAATGATGGACAGGGGCTTGGCCAGCTCCTCTGCCAGTTCTCTCAGTACCCTTGGGTGGATCCCATCCGGCCCCATCGATTTGTGCACCTCCAAGTGCCGTAGCAGGTCACCAACCATTTCTTTGTGGATAGTGAGGGCCACATCCTGCTCCCCATCCCCTTCCACCAGCTCAGGGTACTGGGTATCCAGAGAACAACCGGTATTGCCGCTAAAGACTGAGGCAAAGAAGGCATTGAGCACCTCCGCCTTTTCCTCATCTCTTGTAACTAAGTTTCCCCCCGCATCCAGTAAAGGATGGAGATTCTCCTTAGTCCTCCTTTTTGTGTTGATGTATTCATAAAAACGTTTTTTGTTATCTTTAACGGCAGTAGCCAGATTGAGCTCCAGATGAGCTTTGGCCTTCCTAATTTTGTCCCTACACAGCCTCGCTACATCCTTATAGTCCTCCCTAGTGGCCTGCCCACTTTTCCAAAGATTATAAACCCTCTTTTTTCTCCTAAGCTCAAGCCACAGTTCTCTGTTGAGCCAGGCTGGTCTTCTTCCCTGCTGGCTCATCTTTGGGCACATGGGGACAGACCGCTCCTGCGCCATTAAGATTTCCCTCTTGAAGAACGCCCAGCCTTCCTGGACTCCTCTGCCCTTCAGAACCGCCTCCCAAGGAACTCCACCAACTAGTGTCCTGAGCAGCCCAAAGTCAGCCCTCCGAAAGTCCAATAGAGCTGTTTTACTGGTCCCCTTCCTGGCCTCGCCAAGAATAGTGAACTCCACCATTTCGTGGTCACTCTGCCCAAGACAGCTCCCGACAATCACATCCTCCACCAGTCCTTCTCTGTTTGTGAAGAGAAGGTCTAGCGGGGCACCACCCCTGGTAGGTTCACTAACCAGCTGTGTCAGGAAGCTATCTTCCACGCCCTCCAGAAACCTCCTAGACTGCTTTCTCTGGGCTGTGTTGTGCTTCCAGGATATGTCAGGGAAGTTGAAGTCCCCCACGAGTACAAGCACTGAAGATTTCGCAACTTCTGTCAGCTGCCTGTAGAACTCCTCATCCGTCTCCTCATCCTGGTTCGGCGGTCTATAGCAGACCCCGACCAGGACACTAGCCTTGTTGTCCCTGCCGATCCTAACCCAAAGGGACTCGACCTTGTCATTCCTAGCCTCGAGTTCTACAACATCGAAAGACTCTCTAATATAGAGAGCCACACCACCAGCCCTTCTGTGCTGCCTGTCCCTTCTGAAGAGCTTATAGCCAGGCATTGCAGCACTCCAGTCATGACAGTAGTCCCACCACGTCTCAGTGATGGCAACCAAGTCATAGCCTGCCTGCTGCACGATGGCTTCCAGCTCCTCCTGTCTGTTACTCATGCTGCGTGCATTGGTGTAGATGCACTTCAGCTGGGCCATTGCCCTATCCTCCGGCCTTGCCATTGTTCCCCCTGGCACAGCCCCAACAATCCTTGCTTCAGCCCCATCCCCCTTCTTACCTAGTTTAAAGCCCTCTCAATGAGCCCTGCCAGCTCCTGGCCCAGGATCCTTTTTCCCCTAAAAGATAGGGACCCGTCTGCGGCCATCAGGCCAGGTGCCGAGTAAAGTGCCCCATGGTCGAAAAACCCAAGATTTCTGCATTGGCACCAACCCCGGAGCCACGTGTTTAACAGGTGGGCTTTCCGTGTCCTCTCTGTACCCCTCCCTGCCACCATAGGGATGGATGAAAACACCACCTGCACTCCCGCTCCATCCACTAACCGTCCCAGCCCCCTAAAGTCTCTTTTGATAGCCTTCAGGCTTCTCTCTTCAATGTTGTCACTGCCCGCCTGGACTATCAAAAGAGGATGATGTTGTGATGATTCTATGATTATGTTGTGATGATGCTGTGATGATGCAGTGCATAAGCAGTAATGATGCTGTGATGATGATGTGATGATTTTTTTAAGACGCGGTGATGATGCAGTGAAGACGCGGTGATGATGCTGTGATGAAGCAGTGATGATACAGTGATTATGCTGTGATTAAGCTGTGATGACACAATTGTGATGCTGTGATGATGCATTTATGACGCAGTGATGATGCTGCGATGATGATGTGAAAATGCTGTGATGATGCAGTGATGATGATGTGAAGGTGCAGTGATGATACTTTGATTATGCTGTGATGATGCAGTGATAATGCAGTGATGATGCAGTGACGATGCTGTGATGACGTTGTGGTGATGCTGTGACGATGCAGTGATGACGCTGTGATGATGCTCTGATGATGCTGAGATGATGCAGTGATAATGCAGTGATGATGCAGTGACGATGCTGTGATGATGTTGTGATGATGCTGTGACGACGCAGTCATGAAAATGCAATGATGCTGTGATGATGATGTGATTATGCTGTGATAATGCAGCAATTATGGAGTGATGATGCTGTGATGACACATGTTGTGATGATGCTGTGATGATGCTGCGATGATGCAGTGAGTAAGTAGTAATGATGCTGTGATGATGCTGTGATGATGTTGTGATGATGCTGTGACGATGTAGTGATAACGTTGCCTTGATGCTGTGATGATGATGCTGTTATGACGCTCTAATGATGCTCTAATGATGCTGTGATGACGCAGTGAAGATTATGAGATGATGATGTGATGACGCTGCGATGATCATGTGATAATGCAGTGACGATGATGTTATGATGCTCTGATGATGCAGTCATGACGCTGTGATATCTCTTTGATGATGCTGTGATGATGTAGTGATGAGACTGTGATGATGTTGTGATGATGCTATGATGATGCTCTTATGATTCTGTTGTGACACTGTGATGACGCAGTAATGATGTTGTGGTGATTCTGTGATGATACAGTGATAATGCTGTGATGACGCCTTGACTTTAATTTGATGACGGATTGATGATGCTGTTATGACGCTGTAATGATGCTCTGATGATGCTGTGATGACACTGTGATGACGCTGCGATGATCACGTGACGATGCAATGATGACACTGTGATGACGCTGTGACGATGCAGTGATGATACTGTGAGGACGCTATGATAATGCAGTGATTATGCAGTAATGATGCTGTGATGATGCTGCAATGATGCTCTGACGATGCAGTGATGGTGCAGTAATGATGCTTTGATGATGTTGTAATGATGTGGTGATGATGCAGTGATTATGCTGTGATGATGCTGTTATAACACTGTGATGATGTTGTGATGATGATGTGATGATGCTGTGATGATGCACTGATGATGCAGTGATGATACTGTGATGACACTGTGATGATTTACTGATGATGCTGTGATGACGTAGTGTTGACGCTCTGATGATGCAATGATGATGCTGGGGTGATGCTGTGATGATGCTGTGATGACACTGTTATGATGTTGTGATGATGATGCAGTGATGATGCTGTGATGATGCTGAGATGTTGCAGTGATGATGCTGTGATGACGCTGTTATGACGTAGTGATGATGCTGTGGTGATGCAGTGAGTAAGCAGTAATGATGCTGTGATGATGCTGTGATGATGCTGTGATGATGCAGTGAAGATGCAGTGATTATGCAGTGAAGATGCTGTGATGACACATGATTTTGTGATGATAATGCAGTTATGATGCTGTGATTATGAAATGATTATGCAGTGATGATGAAGTGATGATGCTGAGATGTTGCAGTGATGATGCTGTGATGATGCTGAGATGATGCTGTGATAATGTTGTGACGATGCTGTGATGACACATTGATGATGCTGTCATGATGCAGTGATTATGCAGTGATAATGCTTTGATGACGCTGCGCTGATGCAGTGATGACGCAGTTATGATGCAGTGATGATGCAGTGATGATACTGTGATTATGTTGTGATGATGCAGTGAGTAAGCAGTAATGATGCTGTGATGATGCTGCAATAATGCGGTGATGATGCTGTGATGATGCTAAGATGCTTTTGTGATTATGCTGTGATGACGCAGTGATGATGCTGTGATGATGCTATGATTATGTTTTGATGATTATGTGATGATGCAGTGATCATGCTGGAACGCTGCTGTGATGATGCTGTAATGGCGCAGTGTTGATGCTGTTATTATGCTGTGGTGATGCTATGATTATGTTGTGATGATGCTGTGATGATGCTCTGATGCTGCTGTGATGATGCTGTGATGCTGCTGTGATGCTGCTGTGATGATGCAGTGATGATGTTGCGATGATGCAGTGATGATGCAGTGGTGACGCTGGGATGATGCTGTGATGATGCAGTGATGATGCAGTGATGACGATGTGATGATGCAGTGATGATGATGTGATGATGCAGTGATTATGCAGTGATGATGCTGCGATGATGCTGTGGTGATGATATGATGATGCTGTTATAATGATGTGGTGATGCTGTGATGATGCAGTGATGACGCTGTGATGTTGCAGTGATGACGCTGTGATGTTGTTGTGATGACGCAGTGATGATGCTGCGATGATGATGTGGTGATGATGTGATGATGCTGTGATGACGCAGTGACTATGCTGTGATGATGCTGTGATGACTCTTTGATGACGCTATAGTGATTCTGTGATGATGCTGTAGTGGTACTATGATGATGCTGTGATGATGCTGCGATGACGCTCTGATGACGCAGTAAAGATGATGTAATGATGCTGTGATGACACTTCGATGACACTGTCATGATGCTGTGATGACACTGTGATGATGCTGTGATGATACTGAGATGACGTTGTGCTGATGCAGTGATGATGCAGTGATGATGCAGCTATGACGCAGTAATTATGCTATGATTATGTAGTGATGATGTAGTGATTACGCTGTGATGACGCAGTGATGATGCTCTGATGATGCTGTGATTATGATGTGATGACGCATTGATCTTGATGTGATGATGTAGTAATTCTGCACTAATGATGCTGTGATTATGCTGAGATGATGCTCTGATCATGCAGTGATGATTCTGCAATGATATTGTGATGATGTTACTATGATGTTGTTATAAATAGGTCAGTCTTCAAAATAGGTTTAAATAAGAAAATAGGATTTATTAAAAGAATAGAAGTAAGCAAACAGCGCTGGGTGCACCGGGAGTCTCCGCTCCACCAGGACGCACACCAGCCACATCAAGGAGCTGATTTTTATACTCCTCGACTAATACATATTCATTACTACTTCTAAAAAAAATAGGTTATTATAATTAGCTTCCGGGGTCCAGTCCCTCCTACTGGAGCATGCGCATCAGTCTCCGGTGGTCCCTCTGGGGGTCTCTAGGGGTCTTTCATGCTGAAGGCTCGTAGTCTTCCTCTCCAAGTTTTTTTCTTGTCCTTCCCCTTTGTACTCCTTTGGCACCGTGTCAAGTTTATACAGCATCCCCTGCAGGTCTTGTCTCCTAGCCATCCTTCAGCTTCTTTTTTTTCCTCTTCTTAATCTCTTGGACACCTGGCCAGATATCAGAGGCCTGCATAGTATTCCATAACAGTCACTAATTGTTATCAGTTATTCTGAGGCTCCCAGACATCAAAGACGTCATACAAACACAAATAGCTTTCTTATTGACACTTCACAAGTAATTAAAACATTCCTCACCAGCCATTCACAGGGACAGCCACACCTATAGCCGCGTTAAGTTAATTTCGAAGAAGACAAAACAACAGAAAAAAAGGCTGTAACTGTTAGAAATATAAATCCGGAATAACAAAGGCAAACAAGCTCAAGAATTTGAGGAGTATTTTCTGAAGACTTGATAACTTGACTAGAATGAGGGGGAAACTGGGGCACACTGCATCTGTGGTTAAGGAATCAAACTGCCATTGCAGGGCCCCAAAGCAGACAGAAGCAGACAGGGCTGTTCTTTATGGACACGAATTGTTAAAACATTCCTCACAATGTGATGATACTGTGATGATGCAGTGATGACGCTGCAATGATGCTCTGATGAATCTGTGATGACGCTATGATTACGCTGTCGTGATGCTCAGAAAACACTGTCGTGATGCTATGATGATGCTGCGATGATATTGTGATGATGGTGTGATAATGCAATGATTCTGCAGTACTGATACTGTGATGATGATGAGATTATGCTGTGATGATGCTGTGATGATGCAGTGATGATGATGTGATGATGCTGTGACAATGTAGTGATGATGCAGTGAAGATGCTGTGAGGATGCTGTGATGATGCTGTGATGCTGCAGTGATGACGCTGCAATCCTGCTGTGATGATGCTGTGATTACGCTGTGATGATGCTGTGGTGATGCTGTGGTAATGCAGTGATGATGATGTGATGATGCAGGGATGATGCTGTGATGATGCTGAGATGATGCTGTGATGACGCTGTGATGATGCAGTGTGTAAGTAGTAATAATGCTGTCATGATGTTGTGATGATGCTGGGATGATGATGTGATGAAGCAGTGATGATGCTGTGGTGATGCTGTGATGACGCTGCGATATAGCTGTGATGACGCTGTGATGACAATTTGATGATGAAGTGATGACTTTGTGATTACGCTGTGATGACGCATTGAAGATCATGTGATGATGATGTGATGATGCTGTGATGCTGCTGTCATCATGCAGTGATGATGCTCTGATGTCGCTCTGATGACGCTGTGATGATGCACTGATTATGCAGTTATGGTACTGTGATGACGCTGTGATGAAGCTGTTATGATGCAGTAATGATGCAGTGATGACGCAGTGATGATTCTGTGATGATGCTGTGATGATGCAGTGATGATATAGTGATGACGCTGTGATGATGCATTGATGATGCTGTATTGATGCTGTGATGACCCTGTGATGATGCAGTGATGACACTGTGATGGTGGTGTGATGATGTTGTGATGATGCAGTAATGATGATGTGATGATGCAGATATGATGGTGTTATGATGCAGTGAATACACCGTGATGACGCTGTGATGATGCAGTGACTAAGCATTAATGATGCTGCGATGATGCTGTGATTATGCTGTGATGATGAGGTGATGATGCAGAGATGATGCAGTGATTTTTCTGTGATGATGTTGTAATGATGCTGTGATGATGCAGTGATGATGATGTGATGATGCAGTGATGATAATGTGATGATGCTGTGATTATGTTGTGATGATGCTGTAATGATACTCTGATGACACTGAGATAATGCTCTGATGCTGTAGTGATGATGCTGTGAAGATGCAGTGAGGACGCAGAGATGATGCTGTGATGACAATGCGAAGATGCTGTGATGATGCAGTGATGGCGCAGTGATGATGCTGTGATGACACTGTGATTATGTGGTGATGATGATATGATGATGCTGTGATGATGCTGTGATGATGCTGAGATTATGCAGCTATGACGCTGTGATGACATAGTGATGATGCTGTGATGACACTGTGATGATGATGTCATGATGCAATGATGATGCAGTGGTGATGCTCTGATGATGCTGTAATGATGCTGTGACGATGAAGTGATGGTGCAGTGATGATGCTGTGATGATGTTGTGATGATGCAGTGGTGATGCTTTGATGACGCAGTGATGACGCTGTGATGATGCTGTGATGACGCTGTGATGATGCCGTGATGATAGATTGATTATACTGTGATGATGTTGTGATGATGCTGTTATGATGAAATGATGATGATGTGATGATGTAGTGATGATACTGGTACGACGCTGTCATAATGCAGTGATTATGCAGTAATGATTCTGTGATAATGCTGAGATGATGCTGTGATGATGTAGTGATGACGCAGTGATGATGCTTTGATGACAATGCCAAGATTCTGTGATGATGCTGTGATGATTCCTTGAAAACTCTGTGATGATGCTGTGATAGTGCAGTGATTATGCAGTGTTTATGCTGTGATGATGCTCTGATTATGTTGTGATGATGCTGTGATGATATTGTGATGATGCAGTGATGATGTTGTGATAACACAGTGATGATGCTGTGATGATGCAGTCTGAATGATGTGATGATGCTGTGAAGATGCAGTTCTGTTGCAGTGATGATGGTGTGATGATGATGTGATGATGTGATGATGCTGTGATGATGCTGTAATGATGTTGTATTGATGTTGTGATGATGCAATGATGATGTGATGGCGAAGTGATGATGCTGTGATGATGCAGTGATCATGTAGTGATGATGATGCGATGACGCAGTGATTCTGCAGTAATGATGCAGTGATGATGCTGTGATGATGCAGTGATGACGCTGCGATGAAGATATGATGATTCAGTGATGATGCTGTGATGACACTGCGATGATGATGTGATGATGCTGTGATGACTGTGATGACGCTCTGATGACACTATTATGATGCTGAGATGATGCAGTGATGATGCAATGATGATGCTGTGATGATGCTGTTATGACGCTGTGATGACGCAGTGATGATGCTGTGATGATGCAGTGTTTATGTAGTTATGAGGCTGTGATGATGTTTTGATTACACAGTGATGATGCTGTGGTGATGCAGTGATGATGCAGTGATGATGCAGTGATCAAAGCGTCATCACAGCATCATCACAGCATCATTACTACATCATCACAGCATCATAACATCATAATCAGAGCATCACAGCATCATCACAGCATCATCACTGCAGCATCAGAACGTCATCACAGTGTCATCAAACCGTCATCACAGCATCATCAGAGCATCACAACAGCATCATCACCGCGTCATCACTGCATCATCACAGCATGATCACTGGGTCATCAGAACATAATCACAGTGTCATAAAACCGTCATCACAGTATCATCACAGCATCATCACAGTATCAAGACAACATCATCACTGTATAATCAGTGCATTATCAATGCATCATCAGAGCTTCAACAAGGCATCACAGTGCCATCACAGTGTCATCACTGCATCATCATAGGGTCATCACAGCATCATCACTGCATCATCACAGCATCATCGCAGAGTCATCACAGCATCATCACAGCATCATTACTGCATCAGCACAACATCATCACAGTGTCATCACAGCATAATCACAGCATAATCAGAGCATCACAACAGCATCATCACAGCGTCATCACTGCATCATCAGAACATCCTCACAGCATCATCACAGTGTCATCAATGCATCATCACAGCATCATCGCAGCATCATCACAGCATCATCACAGAATCATCACAGCGTCATCATCACATCATCACTGCACCATTACTGTGTCATCACAGCATCATCACTGCATCATCACAACATCACAACAGCAGCATCACAGAGTCATCTCTGCATCATCCATGCATCATCACAGCATCATCTCAGCGTTACCACAGAATCATCACTGCATCATCACAGCGTCATCAAAGCATCACAACAGCATCATCGCAGCATCATCAGAGCATCATCAATGCATCACAGCGTCGCCATCACTGCATCATCACAGAATCATCACTGTTTCATCGCAGCGGTATCACTGCATCATCACAGCATGATCACAGCATCATCACAGCACCATCACAACATCATCACAGCATCATCACTGCATCATTACATCATCATACCAATATCATCACAGCATCACAGCATCATCAAAGTGTCATAACAGCGTCATCACAGCATCATCACTGCATCATCACTCCGTCATTACAGCGTCATCAGAGCATCATCACAGCATCACCAAAGCATCATCACTGCATCATCACTGCATCGTCACTGCATCATTACAATATCATCGCAGTGTCATCACTGCGTCATCACACAATCAACAGAGCATCACAGCGTCATCAGAGCGTCATCAAAACATCATCACTGCGTCATGACAGCGTCCTCAAAGCACCATCACAGCGTCATCACAGCTTCATCACGGCGTCATTACAGCATCATTACAGTGTCATCAAAGCTTTATCACAGCGTCATCACAGCATCATCGCAGTGTCATCACACCATCATCACAGCATCATCACAATATTATCACAGCCTCAACACAACGTCATAACTGCATCAACACTGCATTATCACTGCATCATCACAGCGTCATCACAGCATAAACACATCATCATAAATGCATCATCACAGCATCATCAATACATCTTCACAACATCACAGCGTCATCAAAGCATCATCACAGCGTCATCACAATATCATAACAGCATCATCGCAGTGTCATCACTGCATCATTACAGCATCATCACAGCATCATCGCAGCATCATCACTGCATCATCACAGCATCACCACAGCATCATCATAGCATCATGAAAGCATCACAGCATCATCACAGCGTATTCAGTGTCATCACAGTATCATCACGGCATAATTACTGCATCATCATATAATCATGACAACATCATAGCTGTATAATCACAGCATCATCAAAGCGTCATCACAGCATCATCACTGCATCATCACAGCGTCATCACAGCATCATCACTGCATCATCATATAATCATGACAGCATCATAGCTGTATAATCACAGCATCATCAAAGCGTCATCACAGCATCATCACATCATCATCAAAGCTTCATCACAGTATCATAATTGCATCATCACTGCATAAACACTACATCAGCACACCATTATCAGAGCATCATCACAGCATCAAGACAGCGTCATCTGTGCACCATCACAGCATCATCACAACATCATCACAGCGTCATCACAGCATCATCATTGAATCACGACAGCGTCATCACAGCATCATGACAGCGTCATCACAGCATCATCACTGCATCATCATATCATCCTGAGAGCATCATAGCTGCATAATCACAGCATCATCAAATTGTCATAACAGCATCATCACAGCGTCATCACAGCATAATAACATCGTCATCACAGCGTCATCAAAGCATCATCACAGCTTCATCAGAGCATCATCACAGCATCATTAGAGCGTCATCACTGCATCATTACATCATCATCAGTGCATCATCAGAGCATCATCACAGCATCATCAGAGCATCATCACAACATCATCACATCATCATGACTGCATCATCACAGCATCATCACTGCGTCATCACAGCATCCTCACAGTGTCATCAAAGCCTCATCACAGCATCACAACAGCATCATCACAGTGTCATCAAAGCATCATCACAGCGTCATCACAGCATCATCCCAGCATCATTAAAGCATCATCACTGCATCATCACAGCATCATCGAAGCATCAGTGTAATCAAAGAGTCATCATAGCGTCATCACTGCATCATCACAGTATCATAACTGCATCATCACTGCATAAACACTGCATCATCACAGCGTCATAACAGCATAATCACAGCATAATCACATTGTCATCAAAGTGTCATCACAGCATCATCGCAGCATCATCACAGCATCATCACAGCATCATCACGGCATCATCAGAGCATCACCAGAACTTCATCACAGCCTCATCACAGCACCATCACAGCGTTACCACAGCGTCATGAAAGCATCATCACAACATCATCAAAACGTCATCACAGCACCATCACAGCACCATCACTGCATCATCACTGTGTCATCAAATCATCATCACAGCATCATCACAACAGCATCACCACAGCATCATAACATCATCATTTCTGGTGCCAACGCAGAAATCTTTTTTTTTTTTGACCATGGGGCACTTTACTCAGCACCTGGCCTGATGGCCGCAGACGGGTCCCTATCTTTTAGGGAAAAAAGGATCCTGGGCCAGGAGCTGGCAGGGCTCATTGAGAGGGCTTTAAACTAGGTAAGAAGGGGGATGGGGCTGAAGCAAGGATTGTTGGGGCTGTGCCAGGGGGAACAATGGCAAGGCCGGAGGATAGGGCAATGGCCCAGCTGAAGTGCATCTACACCAATGCTCTGATGATGCTCTGATGATGCAGTGATGTTGCAGTAGTGACGCTGTGATGACGCTTAGATGTTCCTTTGATGATGCTGCGATGAAGTTCTGGTGATGCTCTGATGATGCAGTGATGATAATTTGATGACGCTATGATGCTGTGATGATGCTGTGATGACGCTGTGATGCACAGCACACATGATCAGAGCATCACAGCATCATCACAGCATCACCATAGTATCATCAGAGCATCATCACTGCATCATCACCGCATCATCACAGCGTCCTTACAGTGTCATCACAGTGTCATCATACCTTCTGATGCTGTGATGATGGTGATGCGGTGATGATGCAGTGAGGATGCAGTTACGACGCTGTGATGACGCTGTGATGATGCAGTGATGAGGCTGTGATGATGCTGTGATGACACTGTGATGATGTTGTGATGATGCAGTAATGGTGCTGTGATGATGAAGTCATGATGCTCTGATTACGAAGTGATGATGCAGTGATGATGCTGTGATGACTCTGTGATGACTCTGTGATGATGTAGCGATAATGTTGTGATGATTCTCTGATGAAGCTGTGATGATGCAGTGATGACGCTGTGATGATACTCTGATGATGTTGTGATGATGCAGTGATGATGATGTGATGATGCTCTGATGATGATGTGATGATGCTGTGATTATATTGTGATCATGCAGTGATGATGTTGTGATAACGCAGTGATGATGCTGCGATGATGCTGTGATGATGCAGTGTGAATGATGTGATGATGCTGTGACGATGCAGTTCTGATGCAGTGATGATGCTGTGATGATGCTGTGATGATGCTGTGATGATGCTGTGATGATATTGTGATGATGCAATGATGATGTTGTGATGACTCAGTGATGATGCTGTGATGATGCAGTGATCATGTAGTGATGATGATGTGATGACGCAGTGATTCTGCAGTAATGATGCAGTGATGATGCTATGATACTGTGATGATGCAGTGATGACGCTGCGATGAAGTTATGATGATGCAGTGATGATACTGTGATGACGCTGTGATGATGCAGTGATTATGCAGTAATGATACTGTAATGATACTGATATGATGGTGTTATGACACAGTGGTAATGCATTGATGACGCTGTAATTATGCTGTGATTATGTAGTGATGATGTAGTGAGTACGCTTTGATGACGCAGTGATGATGCTGTGTTGATGCAATGATGATGCTGTGATGATGCTGTGATGATGCAGTGATGATACTGTTATGACGCTGTCGTGATACTGTGATGACGCTGTGGTGGTGTTGTGATGATGCTGTGATTATGCTGTGATGACGCTGTAATGATGCAGTGATGAGGCTGTGATGACCATGTCGTGATGGTGTGATGATGCTGAGATGACGCTGTGATGACAGTGTGATGATGCATTTATGACGCTGTGATTATGTAGCTATGATGCAGTGATGATTCTGCGATGATTCATTGATGATGCAGTGATGATGTAGTGATGATGCTGTGATGATGCAGTGATGATACTGTGATGATGCAGTGAGTAAGCAGTAATGATGCTGTGATGTTGCTGAGATGATGCTGTGATGATTCCTTGATGATGCAGTGATGATGCTGTGATGATGCTATGATTATGTTTTGATGATGCTGTGATGATGCTGTGATGATTCTGTGATGACACTGTGATGACTCTGTCGTGATGCTCTGATAACGTTGTCGTGATGCTGTGATGATGCTGCGATGATGTTGTGATGATGCAATGATTATGCTGTGATGATGTAGTAATGATGATGTTATGATGCTGAGGTGATTCAGTGATTATGCAATGATGATGCTGTATTGACGCAGTGATTATGCTGTGATGATGCAGAGTTTATGCAGTTATGACACTGTGATTATGCTTTGATGACGGCGCAATGATGATGTGACGATGCAGTGATGATGCTGTGATGATGCTGTGACGATGCAGTGATTACGCTGCGATGATGACATGATGACGATGCGATGATGCTGTGATGATGCAGTGATAATGACGTGATAATGCTGTGATGATGATGTCATGACGCTGTGATGATGCAGTGGTGATTATGTGATGATGTAGTGATGATGATGTGATGACGCACTGATGATAATGTGATGATTCAGTGATTCTGCAGTATTGATACTGTGATGATGCTGAGATGATGCTGTAACGATGCAGTGATGATACAGTGATAATGCTGTGATGATGCTAAGATAATGTTGTGATGATGCTGTGATGATGCAGTTATGAGGCTGCGATGATGCTGTGATGACGCTGTGATGATGCTGTCGTGATGGTCTGATAACCTTGTCGTAACGCTGTGACGATGCTGCGATTATGTTGTGATGGTTCTGTGATGATGCAATGATGATGCACTGCATGTGATGATGCAGTGATGATGCACTGATGATGCTGTCATGGCGATGTGATGATGCTGTTATGATGCTGTGATGACGTAGTAATGATGCTGTGATGATGCAGTGATGACGCAGTGATGATGCTGCGATGATGCTGTGGTGATGATGTGATGATGCTGTTATGATGATGTGATGATGCTGTGATGATGCAGTGATGACGCAGTGATGATGTTGTGATGACGCATTCATGATGTTGCGATGATGCTGTGGTGATGATGTGATGATGCTGTTATGACGCAGTGACTATGCTGTGATGATGCTGTGATGACGCTTTGATGACTCTATAGTGATTCTGTGATGATGCTGTAGTGGTACTATGATGATGACGCTGCGATGACACTGTCGTGATGCTGTGATGATGCTGTGATGATACTGAGATGACGTTGTGCTGATGCAGTGATGATGCAGTGATGATGTAGTGATGACGCAGTAATGATGCTATGATGATGCTGTGATTATGATGTGATGATGCATTGATCACGATGTGATGATGCTGTGATGATGCAGTGATGACACTGTGATGATTTTGTGATGATTTATGATGATGCTGTGATGATGTAGTGATGATGCTGTGATTATGTGATTATGGAGCTATGAAGCTGTGATGATGCTGTGATGATGCTGTGATGACGCTGTGATGACACAGAGATTATGCTGTGATGACACTTACATGATGTTGTGATGATGATGTGATGATGCTGTGACGATGTAGTGATGATACTGTGATGACGCTCTGATGATGCAGTGAGTAAGTTGTAATGATGGTGAGATGATGCTGAGATGTTGCTGTGAAGATGCAGTGATAATGCAGTGATGATGCTGTGATCATGCTATGATTATGTTTTGTTGACGCTGCGATGATGATGTGCTGATGTTCTGGTGACACTGCGATGACACAGTGATGGTGCTGTTATGATGCTAATGACGCTCTTATGATGTTGTGATGATGCTGTGATTATGCTGTGATGATGCAGCGATGACGCTGCGATGATGCAATGATGATGCTGTGATGATGCTGTGATGACACTGTCATGATGCAGTGATGATTATGTGATGATGCTGTGATGACACTGTGATGATGCAGTGATGATGATGTGATGATGCTGTGATGATGCTGTTATGATGCAGTGATGATGATGTGATGATGCAGTGATGATGCAGTTACGATGCAGTGATGATGCTGTGTTGTTTCTGCGATGACGCTGTGGTGATGGTGTGATGATGCAGTGATGAATCAGTTATGATGCAGTGATGATGCAGTTATGACACTTTAATGACGTTCTGATGATATTGTGATTATGCTGTGATGACATAGTGATGATGCTGTGATGATTCTGTGATGACGCTCTGATGATGATGTGATGATGCTGTGATATTGCTGTTATAACACTGTGATGACACTGTGACGATGCTGAGATTATGCTGTGAAGATGCAGTGATGATGCAGTGATCACAGAATCACAGAATTTCTAGGTTGGAAGAGACCTCAAGATCATCGAGTCCAACCTTTGACCTAACGCTAACAGTCCCCACTAAACCATATCCCTAAGCTCTACATCTAAACGTCTTTTAAAGTCTTCCAGGGATGGTGACTCCACCACCTCCCTGGGCAGCCTGTTCCAGTGCCTAACAACCCTTTCAGTAAAGAAGTTCTCCCTAACATCTAACCTAAAACTCCCCTGGCGCAACTTAAGCCCATTCATTCCCCGTCGTTCTGTCACCGGGCACGTGGGAGAACAGGCCAACCCCCACCTCACTACAGCCTCCTTTAAGGTATCTGTAGAGAGCGATAAGGTCGCCCCTGAGCCTCCTCTTCTCCAGGCTGAACAAGCCCAGCTCCTTCAGCAGCTCCTCGTAGGACTTGTTCTCCAGGCCCCTCACCAGCTTCGTCGCCCTCCTCTGGACCCGCTCAAGCACCTCGATGTCCTTCTTGTAGCGAGGGGCCCAAAACTGAACACAGTACTCGAGGTGCGGCCTCACTAGAGCCGAGTACAGGGGGATGATCACCTCCCTAGCCCTGCTGGTCACACTGTTTCTGATACAAGCCAGGATGCCGTTGGCCTTCTTGGCCACCTGAGAATACTGCTGGCTCATATCCAGCCGACTGTCCACCATCACTCCCAGGTCCTTCTCTGCCTGGCAGCTCTGCAACCACTCATCTCCCAGCCTGTAGCTCTGCTTGGGGTTGTTGCGCCCCAGGTGCAGGACCCGGCACTTGGCCTTGTTGAACTTCATACAGTTGACCTCAGCCCATCGGTGCAGCCTATCCAGATCCTCCTGCAGAGCCTTCCTACCCTCGAGCAGATCGACACACGCACCTAACTTGGTGTCATCTGCAAACTTACTGAGGGTGCACTCAATGCCCTCGTCCAGATCATTGATGAAGATATTAAAGAGGACCGGCCCCAGCACCGAGCCCTGGGGGACGCCACTAGTGACTGGCCTCCAACTGGACTTGACTCCATTTACCAGGACTCTTTGGGCCCGGCTATCCAGCCAGTTTCTAACCCAACGAAGCGTGCGCCAGTCCAAGTCAAGAGCAGCCAGTTTCTTGAGGAGAATGCTGTGGGAGACGGTGTCAAATGCCTTGCTGAAGTCAAGGTAGACCACATCCACAGCCTTTCCCTCGTCCACCCAGCGCGTCGCTTTGTCATAGAAGGAGATCAGGTTTGTCAAGCAGGATCTGCCTTCCATAAACCCCTGCTGACTGGGCCAGATCGCCTGCTTGCCCTGCAAGTGCTGCATGATGACTCTCAAGAGGATCTGCTCCATGAGCTTCCCCGGTACTGAGGTCAAACTGACAGGCCTGTAGTTTCCCGGGTCTGCCCTCCGGCCCTTCTTGTAGATGGGCGTCACATTTGCTAGTCGCCAGTCAGCTGGGACCTCCCCCGATAGCCAGGACTGCTGATAAATGATGGACAGGGGCTTGGCCAGCTCCTCTGCCAGTTCTCTCAGTACCCTTGGGTGGATCCCATCCGGCCCCATCGATTTGTGCACCTCCAAGTGCCGTAGCAGGTCACCAACCATTTCTTTGTGGATAGTGAGGGCCACATCCTGCTCCCCATCCCCTTCCACCAGCTCAGGGTACTGGGTATCCAGAGAACAACCGGTATTGCCGCTAAAGACTGAGGCAAAGAAGGCATTGAGCACCTCCGCCTTTTCCTCATCTCTTGTAACTAAGTTTCCCCCCGCATCCAGTAAAGGATGGAGATTCTCCTTAGTCCTCCTTTTTGTGTTGATGTATTCATAAAAACGTTTTTTGTTATCTTTAACGGCAGTAGCCAGATTGAGCTCCAGATGAGCTTTGGCCTTCCTAATTTTGTCCCTACACAGCCTCGCTACATCCTTATAGTCCTCCCTAGTGGCCTGCCCACTTTTCCAAAGATTATAAACCCTCTTTTTTCTCCTAAGCTCAAGCCACAGTTCTCTGTTGAGCCAGGCTGGTCTTCTTCCCTGCTGGCTCATCTTTGGGCACATGGGGACAGACCGCTCCTGTGCCATTAAGATTTCCCTCTTGAAGAGCGCCCAGCCTTCCTGGACTCCTCTGCCCTTCAGAACCGCCTCCCAAGGAACTCCACCAACTAGTGTCCTGAGCAGCCCAAAGTCAGCCCTCCGAAAGTCCAATAGAGCTGTTTTACTGGTCCCCTTCCTGGCCTCGCCAAGAATAGTGAACTCCACCATTTCGTGGTCACTCTGCCCAAGACAGCTCCCGACAATCACATCCTCCACCAGTCCTTCTCTGTTTGTGAAGAGAAGGTCTAGCGGGGCACCACCCCTGGTAGGTTCACTAACCAGCTGTGTCAGGAAGCTATCTTCCACGCCCTCCAGAAACCTCCTAGACTGCTTTCTCTGGGCTGTGTTGTGCTTCCAGTATGTGTCAGGGAAGTTGAAGTCCCCCACGAGTACAAGCACTGAAGATTTCGCAACTTCTGTCAGCTGCCTGTAGAACTCCTCATCCGTCTCCTCATCCTTGTTCGGCGGTCTATAGCAGACCCCGACCAGGACACTAGCCTTGTTGTCCCTGCCGATCCTAACCCAAAGGGACTCGACCTTGTCATTCCTAGCCTCGAGTTCTACAACATCGAAAGACTCTCTAATATAGAGAGCCACACCACCAGCCCTTCTGTGCTGCCTGTCCCTTCTGAAGAGCTTATAGCCAGGCATTGCAGCACTCCAGTCATGACTGTGGTCCCACCACGTCTCCGTGATGGCAACCAAGTCGTAGCCTGCCTGCTGCACGATGGCTTCCAGCTCCTCCTGTTTGTTACCCATGCTGCGTGCATTGGTGTAGATGCACTTCAGCTGGGCCACTGCCCTATCCTCCGGCCTTGCCATTGTTCCCCCTGGCACAGCCCCAATAATCCTTGCTTCAGCCCCATCCCCCTTCTTACCTAGTTTAAAGCCCTCTCAATGAGCCCTGCCAGCTCCTGGCCCAGGATCCTTTTTTCCCTAAAAGATAGGGACCCGTCTGCGGCCATCAGGCCAGGTGCTGAGTAAAGTGCCCCATGGTCGAAAAACCCAAGATTTCTGCGTTGGCACCAGCCCCGGAGCCACGTGTTTAACAGGTGGGCTTTCTGTGTCCTCTCTGTACCCCTCCCTGCCACCGTAGGGATGGACGAAAACACCACATGCACTCCCGCTCCATCCACTAACCGTCCCAGCCCCCTAAAGTCTCTTTTGATAGCCTTCAGGCTTCTCTCTTCAATGTTGTCACTGCCCGCCTGGACTATCAAAAGAGGATAATAATCAGAGGGGCGTACCAGGTTGGGAAGCTTCCTGGCAACGTCCCTGACCCTGGCCCCAGGGAGGCAGCAGACTTCCCTACGGGTAGGGTCAGGCCGACAAATAGGGCCCTCTGTTCCCCTAAGAGTAGAGTCTCCAACAACAATAACCCTCCTGTCTTTCTTGATGGAGGCAGTCCTGAGGCGTGGAGTCGACCTCCTCGCCCTAGGCATCCTCCTGGGAACACTTGCTACCTCTTCCTCAGCTACTGGTCTGTCAAGCTCCGGGGCCTCAAACCTGTTGCTTAGGGGCACCTGGGAAGGTGGGGCCGGAAGGGGAGGGCATAGCCTGTGACGTCGAGCAGGGACCTGTTTCCATTCCTCCTCAACTCCCAGATCCCCTCCCTCTGCCCGACAGCAGCAGAGCAGAGGGTCCACCCCCATTTGGGGTGTCTCACCCCGGTACCTCTCCTTGAGGCCCTGCAGGGAGTTACTCCACAAGTCTATCTCCCGCTCACACTCCCTGATATCCCTCAGCCTCTCGACCTCCTCCTTGAGCTCCGCCACCATGCGGACCAGGTCATCCACCTGCTCGCACCTCACGCACGCAGTGTCTCTGCCGCCCGCCGATGGCAACAACAGGCTCAGACACTCCCTGCATCCGGTGACCTGAACTGCTGCATTTTTTAACGGGTAGTCGGTCTGGGTGTGTACCGACTTCCTGGAGAGCGCACCGTGCCTGGTGGAGACCATTATCACCTAGCTAACGGCTGTCGTTAAGAGGTGTTCGTGTGGGCGGGGGGGAGCGCTCTGCCCTTCCTGCTCGCCCTGCCTGCGCGAAATGCCTCGCTAACTGCCGCGCCACTCCCTTCTGACGCGCCACGCCCTGTTTGCCCGTCCTGGTCGCTCACGCTCCCCAGGGGCAGCTTTTGAACGGCTGCGGAGGGGGCGCTGCTGGCTCCACCTTCGCCTCATCAGCCTCCCTCACGAGGGCTGCCAGGTCCTGGCGGCTCCCTCAAGTACGCTCGATGCTGGAAAATTTAGCCCTGCCTGGCCCGATCCCCCGCTCCGCTGCAGAATGCGTCTGCCCCGGAGCCGATCACCTCGGCAAATGGCATGCAGTTATGACCGGCAAATGATGATGCAGTTATGACCCTGTGATGATGCTGTGATGATGCAGTGATGACACGGTGATGACGGTGTGATGATGTTGTGATTATGGTGTGCTGATGCAGTGATGATGCTCTGATGATGCACTGACAATAGTGTGATGACGCTGTGAGGATGCAGTGAGTAAGCAGTAAAGATGCTTTGATGATGCTGTTATGATGTTGCAATGATGCTGTGATGATGCTGTGGGCTGCTCTGATGACAATTTGATGACGTAGTGATGATTCTGTCATGACACCATGATGCTGCTCTGATGCTGCTGTGATGATGCTGTGATTATGCTGTGATGACGCTCTGATGACACAGTGATGATGCTGTGATGAAACTATGATGATGCTGTGATGATGCTGTGATGATGTTTTGATGATGCTCTGATGACGTAGTGATGATACTGTGATGGCACTCTGATGATGTTGTGATGATGATGTGATGATGCTGTGATGATGCAGTGATGATACTGTGATGACGCTGTGATGATGCAGTAAATAAGTAGTAATGATGGTGTGATGATGCTGAGATGTTGCTGTGAAGATGCACTGATAATGCAGTGATGATGCTATGATTATGTTTTGTTGACGCTGCGGTGATGATGTGCTGATGTTCTGGTGACAGTGCGATGACACAGTGATGGTGTTGTTATGATGCTAATGACGCTCTTATGATGTTGTGATGATGCTGTGATTATGCTGTGATGATGCAGTAATGATGCTGTGATGATGCTGTGATGATGCTGCAAGGATATTGTGATGATGCAGTGATGATGCAGCGATGACGCTGCGATGATGCAATGATGATGATGAGATGATGCTGTGATGACGCTGTTATGATGCAGTGATTATGCTGTGATGACGCTGTTATGATGCAGTGATGATGATGTGATGACGCTGTTATGATGCAGTGATGATGCTGTGATGATGCAGTGATGATGATGTGATGATGCTGTGATGACGCTGTGATGATGCAGTGTGTAAGCAGTAATAATGCTGTCATGATATTGTGATGATGCTGGGATGATGATGTGATGACGCAGTGATGATGCTGTGGTGATGCTGTGATGACGCTGCGATACAGCTGTGATGATGCTGTGATGACGCTGTGATGACAATTTGATGATGAAGTGATGACTTTGTGATTACGCTGTGATGACGCATTGAAGATTATGTGATGATGATGTGATGATGCAGTAATGATACAGTGATGACGCAGTGATGATTCTGTGATGATGCTGTGATGATGCAGTGATGATATAGTGATGACGCTGTGATGATGCATTGATTATGCTGTAATGATGCTGTGATGATGCAGTGATGACACTGATGATGGTGTGATGATATTGTTATTATGGTGTGATGATGCAGTGACGATGCTCTGATGATGCACTGACTATAGTGTGATGACGCTGTGATGATGCAGAGAGTAAGCAGTAAAGATGCTTTGATGATGCTGTTATGATGCTGCAATGATGCTGTGATGATGCTGTGGGCTGCTGTGATGACAATTTGATGACGTAGTGATGATTCTGTCATGACGCCATGATGCTGCTCTGATGCTGTTGTGATGATGCTGTGATTATGCTGTGATGACGCTCTGATGACACAGTGATGATACTGCGATGGCACTCTGATGATGTTGTGATGATGATGTGATTATTCTCTGATGATGCTGTGATGATACTGTGATAACGCTGTGATGATGCAGTGATGATGTAGTGATGATGTTGTTATGATGATGTGATAATGCTGTGATGATGCAGTGAGTCAGCAGTAATGATGCTGTCATGATGTTGTGATGATGCTGGGATGATGCGGTGATGATGCTGTGATTATGCAGCTATGAAGCTGTGATGATGCTGAGATGATGCAGCTATGAAGCTGTGATGATGCTGGGATGATGATATGATGACGCAGTGATGATGCTGTGGTGATGCTGTGATGACGTTGCGATACAGCTGTGATGATGCTGTGATGACGCTCTGATGGCAATTTGATGATGAAGTGATGACTTTGTGATTACGCTGTGATGACGCATTGGAGATTATGTGATGATGATGTGATGATGCAGTGATGATGCTGTCATGATGCAGTGATGATGTTCTGATGTCGTTCTGATGATGCTGTGATGATGCAGTGATGATATAGTGATGACGCTGTGATGATGCATATTTTCATAGCGACCATGAAGTGGTTGAGTTCAAATTTTACGGTGACAGAAGGAAAAGTGCCACCAAAACCTCATCCCTAGATATGGGGAAAGCGGACTTCAGGCTGCTCAGGGAACTTGTCAGCAAGGTCCCCTGGGAAACTGCTCTTGAAGGCCTCGATGTCCACCAGTGCTGGTCATTCTTTAAGCGATGCCTCCTAGAAGCACAAGATCAGGCAATTCCTAAATATCGCAAGTCAGGCAGGCGGGGCAGGAGGCCGGCGTGGCTGACCAGGCACATTCTAATGGAGATTAGGCGGAAACAGAGAGTGTTTCGCTACTGGAAGGAGGGCCAGGTGTCAAGGAAAGAATACAGGGATGCTGTTCGTGTTTGTATGGAGAAAATTTGTGTGGCCAAAACACACCTAGAGTTGAAGCTGGCTGTGTCTGTGAGAGAAAATAAAAAGGGTTTTTTTAGATATGTGAATGGAAAAAGGAGAACTAAAGAATACATAGGGCCGCTCCTTGATAGGGAAGGTCTCCTCACAGACAATGACATAGGCAAAGCAGAGATGCTTAATGCCTTCTTTGCCTCTGTCTTCAATGCCGATGATGGGCTTCGGGACCCAGGGTGCCCTGAGCTGGAGGACCGGGACGGTGGGGATGACAAACTCCCAACCGACCCTGAAAGTGTGCGGGATTTGCTACTCCACCTGGATCCCTACAAGTCCATGGGTCCGGATGGGATTCATCCCCGGGTGCTGAAAGAGCTGGCGGACATCATCGCGGAACCTCTCTCAATTATTTTTCAACGATCCTGGGAATTTGGAGAGGTCCCGGTAGACTGGAAGCTGGCAAATGTTGTGCCGATTTTCAAGAAGGGTCAGAAAGAAGACCCTAGCAATTACAGGCCTGTCAGTCTCACGTCAGTGCCTGGCAAAATCATGGAGAAGATGGTTCTCGAACTTATTGAGGCGCACCTGGGGGACAAAGCAGTCATTGGTCCCAGCCAGCATGGGTTTGTGAAGGGTAGGTCCTGCCTAACTAACCTGATTTCCTTTTATGATAATATCACCCGTATGGTGGACCAAGGGAAACCAGCTGATGTGATTTTTTTGGACTTCAGCAAGGCTTTTGACACGGTTTCCCATAGGATCCTACTGGACAAAATGTCCACCATACAGCTAAATAAAAACATCATACGATGGGTGAGCAATTGGCTAACGGGCAGGGCCCAAAGGGTTATGGTAAATGGGGCTGCGTCAGGCTGGCGGGCGGTCACCAGTGGGGTCCCTCAAGGCTCCATTTTAGGGCCGGTACTTTTCAATATTTTTATAAACGATCTGGATGTAGGAATAGAGGGTATTTTGAGCAAGTTTGCTGATGACACCAAACTTGGAGGAGTTGTGGACTCGAATGAGGGTGGAAAGGCCTTGCAGAGGGACCTGGATAGGTTGGAGAGCTGGGCGATCACCAACCGCATGAAGTTCAATAAGAGCAAGTGCCGGGTCCTGCACCTGGGACGGGGAAACCCTGGCTGCACGTACAGACTGGGCGATGAGACGCTGGAGAGCAGCCTAGAAGAGAGGGATCTGGGGGTTGTGGTAGACAGCAAGTTGAATATGAGCCAGCAGTGTGCCCTGGCAGCCAGGAGGGCCAAGCGTGTCCTGGGGTACATCAAGCACGGCATCGCTAGTAGGTCAAGGGAGGTGATTGTCCCGCTCTACTCTGCACTGGTGCGGCCTCACCTCGAGTACTGTGTGCAGTTCTGGGCACCACAGTATAAAAAGGACATGAAACTGTTGGAGAGTGTCCAGAGGAGGGCTACAAAGATGGTGAAAGGCCTGGAGGGGAAGACGTACGATGAACGGCTGAGGTCACTGGGCCTGTTCAGCCTGGAGAAGAGGAGGCTGAGGGGAGACCTCATCACAGTCTACAACTTCCTCGTAAGGGGGTGTCGAGAGGCAGGAGACCTTTTCTCCATTAACACCAGCGACAGGACCCACGGGAACGGGGTTAAGCTGAGGCAGGGGAAATTTAGGCTTGACATCAGGAGGGGGTTCTTCACAGAGAGGGTGGTTGCACACTGGAACAAGCTCCCCAGGGAAGTGGTCACTGCACCGAGCCTGTCGGAATTTAAGAAGAGATTGGACTGTGCACTTAGTCACATGATCTGAACTTTTGGGTAGACCTGTGCGGTGTCAAGAGTTGGACTTGATGATCCTTAAGGGTCACTTCCAACTCAGGATATTCTATGATTCTATGATTCTATGATTGATGATGCAGTGATGATGATGTGATGATGCAGATATGATGGTGTTATGATGCAGTGATGACACCGTGATGACGCTGTGATGATGCTGTGATGATGCAGTGATGGCGCAGTAATGATGCTGCGATGATGCTGTGATTATGCTGTGACGATGAGGTGATGATGCAGTGATTATGCAGTGATGATGCTGTCATGATACTCTAATGATGCTCTGATGATGCAGAGATGATGCAGTGATGTTGCTGTGAGGAAGTTGTAATGATGCTGCGATGATGCAGTGATGATGATGTGATGATGTAGTGATGATAATGTGATGATGCTGTGATAATGCAGTGATTATGCTGTAATGATACTCTGATGACACTGAGATAATGCTCTGATGCAGTAGTGATGATGCAGTGAGGACGCAGAGATGATGCTGTGATGAAAATGCGAAGATGCTGTGATGATGCAGTGATGGCGCAGTGATGATGCTGTGATGACACTGTGATTATGTGGTGATGATGATATGATGATGCTGTGATGATGATGTGATGATGCTGTGATGATGTTATGATGATGCTGTGAAGATGCAGTGATGACGCTGCGATGATGCTGTGATGATGTTGTGATGATGCAGTGATGATTCAGTGATGATTCTGTTATGATGCTGTGATGATGCTATTATGATGCTGTGATGACGCTGCGACGACGATATGATGATCCTGTGATTACTCTGTGATGACGTTTTGATGACACTGTTATAATGCTGTGATGATGCAGTGGTGATGCTTTGATGACGCAGAGATGACGCTGTGATGACGCTGTGATGATGCTGTGATGACGCTGTGATGATGCCGTGATGATGCATTCATTATACTGTGATGATGTAGTGATGATGTTGTTATGATGCAATGATGATGATGGGATGATGCTGTTTTGACGCTGTGATGACGCAGTGATGATGATGTGATGATGCAGTGTTTATGTAGTTATGAGGCTGTGATAATGCATTGATTATGCAGTAATGATGCTGTGATGATGCTGAGATGATGCTCTGATGATGCAGTGATGGTGCAGTGATGATGCAGTGATGACGCAGTGATGATGGTGTGATGATGATTTGAAGATGCTGTGATGATGCAGTGATGGTGCAGTGATGATGCTGTGAAGGGGCAGTGGTGATGCTTTCATTATGCTGTGATGATGCAGTGATTATGCAGCTATGGTGCTGTGATGATGCTGTGCTGATACCGTGATGACACTGTGATGACGGCGTGATGATGCTGTGATGACCCTCTGATGATGTTGTGATGATAATATGATGATGCCGTGATGATGCTGTGAAGATAATGTGATGACGCTGTTATGATACAGTATTTATGCAGTAAAGATTCTGTGATGCTGAGATGATGCAATGATGATGCTGTGATTGTGCTGTTTTGACGCTGTGATGACGCAGTGATGATGCTGTGATGATGCAGTGTTTATGTAGTTATGAGGCTGTGATGATGCTGTGATGATGCAGTGATGATGCTGTGATGATGATGTAATGATGCTGTGATGATGCAGTGATGATGTTGTGCTGATGCTGTGATGATGTTTTGATTACGCAGTGATGATGCTGTGGTGATGCAGTGATGATGCAGTGATGATGCAGTAATCAAAGCGTCATCACAGCACCATCACAGCATCATTACTGCATCATCACAGCATCATAACATCATCATCAGAGCTTCACAGCATCATCACTGCATCACAACAACAGCATCACAGTGTCATCAAAGCGTCATCATAGCATTATCAGAGCATCACAACAACATCATCGCAGCGTCATCACAGCATCATCACTGCATCATCACTGCATCATCAGAACGTCATCACAGTGCCATCAAACCGTCATCACAGCATCATCAGAGCATCACAACAGCATGATCACCGCGTCATCACTGCATCATCACTGCATCATCAGAACATAATCACAGTGTCATAAAACCGTCATCACAGTGTCATCACAGCATCATCACAGTATCAAGACAACATCATCACTGCATAATCAGTGCATTATCAATGCATCATCAGAGCTTCAACAAGGCATCACAGTGCCATCACAGTGTCATCACTGTATCATCATAGAGTCATCACAGCATCATCATATCATCATCACAGCATCATCACAGCGTCATCAATGCGTCATCACCACTACATCGTCACAGCATCATCACTGCATCATCACTGCGTCATAACAGCGTCATCACAGCGTCATCACAGCGTCATCACTGCATCTTCACAGAATCATCAAAGCATCATCGCAGCGTCATCACTACATCATCACAGCATGATCACAGCATGATCACAGCGTCATCACAGCATCATAACAGCATTATCGTAGCGTCATCACAGCATAATCACAACATCATCACAGCATCATCGGTGCATCATCAAAGCATCATCAAAGCATCACAGCGTAATCAAAGCGTCATCACAGCTTCATCACGGCATCAACACAGCATCATCACAGCATCATCACAGAATCATCACGCCATCATCACAGCATCATCGCAGCATTATCACAGCATCATTAAACCATCACAGCGTCATCAAAGTCTCATCGCAGCGTCATCACAGCATCACCACTGCGTCATCAGAGCGTCATCAAAGACCCATCACCTCGTCATCACAGCTTCATCACAGCATCAACACAGCATCATCACAGTGTCTTCAAAGCGTCATCACATCATCATCAGCGCGTCATCACAGAATCATCACAGCGTAATAACTACATTATCAGTGCGTCATCACAGCGTCATCACATCATCATTACAGCATCAACACAGCATCATCGCATCGTCATCACTGCATCATCGCAGCGTCATCACTGCATCATAACAGCATCATAAGTGAATGATCACTGCATCATCACAGCATCATAACAACATCATCACATCATCATCACTGCATCATCACAGCATCACCAAAGAATCACAGCGTCATCACAATATTATCACAGCCTCACCACATCGTCATAACTGGATCATCACTGCATCATCACTGTATCATCAGAGCATCATCACATCATTTCACTACATGATCACAGCATAATAACAGCATCATCACGGCATCATCACAGCATCATCACGACATCATTACTGCATCATCACAGCATCATCAGAGCTTAAACAAAGCATCACAGTGCCATCACAGAATCATCACAACATGATCACAGCGTCATCACAGCATCATCACTGAGTCATCACTGCATCATTACTGCATTATCACAACATTATCATAGTGTCATCAAAGCGTCATCACAGCATCACAACAGCATCATCGTAGCACCATCACTGCATCATCACTGCATCATCACAGCATCATCACTGCATCATCGCAACATCATCACAGTGTCATCAAAGCGTCATCAAAGCATTATCACAGCATCATAACATCATGATCACTGCATCATGAAAACGTCATCACAGCTTCACCACAGCATTATCACAACATCATCACAGCATCACAGTGTCATCACAGCATCATCACAGCATCATCACTGCATCATCGCAGCATCATCGCAGCGTCATCACAGTGTATTAAATGCGTCATCATAAATACATCGTCACAGCATCATCACAGTTTCATCAATGCATCATCACAGCATCATCACAGCGTCATCACAGCGTCATCAAAGCATCATCAAATAATCAAAGCCTCATCAAAGCGTCATCACAGCATCATCACAGCATCATCACTGCATCATCACAGCATCATCATAGTGTAATCAATGCCTCGTCATAACTACATCGTCACAGCATCATCACAGTGTCATCAAAGCATCATCACAGCATCATCACAGCGTCATCACAGAATCATCACAGCGTCATCACAGCATCATCACAGCATCACAACAGCATCATCGTTGCATCATCACTGCATCATCACTTCATCATCACAGCTTCATCACTGCATCATCACAATATCATCACAGTGTCATCAAAGCATCATCACAGCATCATCACATCATGATCACTGCATCATGAAAGCGTCATCACAGCATCACCACAGCATCATCACAACAGTATTACAGTGTCATCACAGCGTCATCATCACAGCATCACTGTACCATCACTGAGTCATCACAGCATCATTACTGCATCATCACAACATCATCACAGTGCTATCAAAGCATTGTCACAGCATCATCACAACATCACCATCGCATCGTCATCACTGCATCATCAAAGCATCACAACAGCATCATTGCAGCATCATCACAGCATCATCAATGCATCACAGCGTCGCCATCACTGCATCATCACAGAATCATCACTGTATCATCGCAGCGGTATCACTGCATCATCACAGCATGATCACAGCATCATCACAGCACCATCACAACATCATCACAGCATCATCACTGCTTCATTAAAGCATCATACCTACATCATCACAGCATCACAACATCATCAAAGTGTCATAACAACGTCATCACAGCATCATCACTGCATCATCACTCCGTCATTACAGCGTCATCAGAGCATCATCACAGCATCACCAAAGCATCATCACTGCATCATCAAAGCATCATTACAATATCATTGCAGTGTCATCACTGCGTCATCACACCATCATCACAGCATCATCAAAGCATCACAGCGTCATCAGAGCGTCATCACAACATCATCACAGTGTCATCAAAGCACTATCACAGCGTCATCACAGCTTCATCACGGCGTCATTACAGCATCATTACAGTGTCATTAAAGCGTTAACACAGATTCATCACAGCATCATCACAGCATCATCGCAGTGTCATCACACCATCATCACAGCATCATCAGACTATTATCACAGCCTCACCACAGCGTCATAACTGCATCAACAGTGCATTATCGCTGCATCATCACAGCGTCATCACAGCATAAACACATCATCATAAATGCATCATCACAGCATCATCAATACATCTTCACCGCATCATCAAAGCATCATCACAGCGTCATCACTACATCATCACTGAGTCATCACAGCGTCATCAGAGCATCATCACAACATCATCACAGTGTCATCAAAGCATCATCACAGCATCATCATAATATCATCACAGCATCATGACAACATCATCACAGCATCATCGCAGCGTCATCACTAAATCATCACAGCATCATCACAGCATCATCATAGCATCATGAAAGCATCATAGCTGTGTAATCACAGAATCATCAAAGCTTCATCACAGCATCATCACAGCATCATCAAAGCCTCATCGCAGTATCATAACTGCATCATCACTGCATAAACACTACATCAGCACAGCATCATCAGAGCATCATCACAGCATCAACACAGCCTCATCTGTGCATCATCACAGCATCATCACAACATCATCACAGCGTCATCACAACATCGTCATTGAATCACGACAGCGTCATCACAGCATCATGACTGCATCATCATATCATCCTGAGAGCATCATAGCTGTATAATCACAGCATCATCAAATTGTCATAACAGCATCATCACAGCGTCATCACAGCATAATAACATCATCATCACAGCATCATCAAAGCATCACAGTGTAATCAAAGCGTCATCATAGCGTCATCACTGCATCATCACAGCATCATAACTGCATCATCACTGTGTTATCAAATCATCATCACAGCATCATCACAACAGCATCACCACAGCATCATAACATCATCATTTCTGGTGCCAATGCAGAAATCTTGTTTTTTTTTGACCATGGGGCACTTTACTCAGCACCTGGCCTGATGGCCGCAGACGGGTCCCTATCTTTTAGGGGAAAAAGGATCCTGGGCCAGGAGCTGGCAGGGCTCATTGAGAGGGCTTTAAACTAGGTAAGAAGGGGGGTGGGGCTGAAGCAAGGATTGTTGGGGCTGTGCCAGGGGGAACAATGGCAAGGCCGGAGGATAGGGCAATGGCCCAGCTGAAGTGCATCTACACCAATGCTCTGATGATGCTCTGATGATGCAGTGATGTTGCAGTAGTGACGCTGTGATGACGCTTAGATGTTCCTTTGATGATGTTGCGATGAAGTTCTGGTGATGCTCTGATGATGCAGTGATGATAATTTGATGACGCTATGATGCTGTGATGATGCTGTGATGACGCTGTGATGCACAGCACACATGATCAGAGCATCACAGCATCATCACAGCGTCCTTACAGTGTCATCACAGCTTGTGATGCTGTGATGATGGTGATGCGGTGATGATGCAGTGAGGATGCAGTTATGATGCTGTGATGATGCTGTGATGATGCTGTTATGACACAGTGATGATGCTTAGATGATGCTGTGATGATGATATGATAATGCAGTGATGAAGCAGTGATGACGCAGTGATGGTGATTTGATAACGCAGTGATAGTGCTCTGATTATGCAGTGATGATGCTGTGATGCTGAGATGATGTTGTGATGCTGCAGTGATGATGCTGTGATGATGCAGTGATGATGGAGTTATGATGCTTTAATGAAATTGTGATGATATTGTGATTATGCTGTGATGACATAGTGATGATGCTGTGATGATTCTGTGATGACGCTGTGATGATGATGTGATGATGCTGTGATGATGCTGTTATAACACTGTGATGACACTGTGATGATGCTGAGATTATGCTGTGGAGATGCAGTGATGATGCTGTGATGATGCAGTTATGACCCTGTGATGACACTGTGATGATGCAGTGGTGACACTGTGATGACGGTGTGATTATGCTGTGATGACGGTGTGATTATGCTGTGATGACGCTGTAATGATGCAGTGATGAGGCTGTGATGACCCTGTCGTGATGCTGTGATGATGCTGAGATGACGCTGTGATGACAGTGTGATGATGCATTTATGACGATGTGATTATGTAGCTATGATGCAGTGATGATTCTGCGATGATTCATTGATGATGCAGTGATGATATAGTGATGATGCTGTGATGATGCAGTGATGATACTGTGATGACGCTGTTATGATGCAGTGAGTAAGAAGTAATGATGCTGTGATGTTGCTGAGATGATGCTGTGATGATTCCTTGATGATGCAGTGATGATGCTGTGATGATACTATGATAATGTTGTGATGATGCTGTGATGATGCAGTTATGATGCTGCGATGATGCTGTGATGACGATGTGATGATTCTGTGATGACGCTGTGATGATGCTGTCTTGATGCTCTGATAACGCTGTCGTGATGCTGTGACGATGCTGTGATGATGTTGTGATGATGCAATGATTATGCTGTGATGATGTAATAATGATGATGTTATGATGCTGAGGTGATGCACTGATGATGCAATGACGATGGTATATTGACGCAGTGATGATGCAGAGTTTATGCAGTTATGACACTGTGATTCTGCTTTGATGACGACGCAATGATGATGTGACAATGCAGTGATGATGCAGTGATGATGCTGTGATGATGCTGTGACGATGCAGTGATTACGCTGCGATGATGATGTGATGAAGCTGCGATGATGCAGTGATAATGATGTGATAATGCTGTGATGATGATGTGCTGACGCTGTGATGATGTGATGATTCAGTGATACTGCAGTATTGATACTGTGATGATGCTGAGATGATGCTGTAATGATGCAGTGATGATACAGTGATAACGCTGTGATGATGCTATGATAATGTTGTGATGATGCTGTGATGATGCAGTTATGAGGCTGCGATGATGCTGTGCTGACGATGTGATGATTCTGTGATAACGCTGTGATGATGCTGTCGTGATGTTCTGATAACATTGTCGCAACGCTGTGACGATGCTGCGATGATGTTGTGATGATTCTGTGATGATGCAATGATGATGCAGTGATGATGCTCTGATGATACTATGGTGATGCTGTGATGATGCTGTGATGCTCTGATCATGTGTGCTGTGCATCACAGCGTCATCACAGCATCATCACAGCATCATAGCGTCATCAAATTATCATCACTGCATCATCAGAGCATCACCAGAACTTCATCGCAACATCATCAAAGGAACATCTAAGCGTCATCACAGCGTCACTACTGCAACATCACTGCATCATCAGAGCATCATCAGAGCATTGGTGTAGATGCACTTCAGCTGGGCCATTGCCCTATCCTCCGGCCTTGCCATTGTTCCCCCTGGCACAGCCCCAACAATCCTTGCTTCAGCCCCACCCCCCTTCTTACCTAGTTTAAAGCCCTCTCAATGAGCCCTGCCAGCTCCTGGCCCAGGATCCTTTTTCCCCTAAAAGATAGGGACCCGTCTGCGGCCATCAGGCCAGGTGCTGAGTAAAGTGCCCCATGGTCAAAAAAAAACAAGATTTCTGCATTGGCACCAGAAATGATGATGTTATGATGCTGTGGTGATGCTGTTGTGATGATGCTGTGATGATGATTTGATAACACAGTGATGATGCAGTTATGATGCTGTGATGATGCAGTGATGACGCTATGATGACGCTTTGATTACACTGTGATGCTTTGATGATGCTGTGATGATGCTGTTATGACGCTGTGATGACGCAGTGATGACGCAGCGATGATGCTGTGATGACACTCATGATGTTGTGATGATGCTGTGATGATGCAGTGAAGACGTAGTGATGATACAGTGATGATGCTGTGATGATACTGTGATGATGCAGTGATGATGATATAATGAAGCAGTGATGATGCTGTGATGATGCAGTGATGATGATGTGATGATGATGTGATGAAGCAGTGATGATACAGTGATTATGCTGTGATTAAGCTGTGATGACCCAATTATGATGCTCTGATGATGCAGTGATGATGCAGTGTTGATGCAGTGATGATGCTGTGATGATGCTGAGATGATGCTGTGATGGTGCAGTGATGATGCTGCGATGATGATTTGAAGATGCAGTAATGATGCAATGATGATGCTGTGAAGGCGCAGTGGTGATGCTTTGATTATGCTGTGATGATGCAGTGATTATGCAGCTATGTTTCTGTGATGATGCTGTGATGATACTGTGATGACGCTGTGATGACGGAGTGATGATGCTGTGATGACACTCTGATGATGTTATGATGATAATGTGATGATGCCGTGATGACGCTGTGAAGGCGCAGTGGTGATGCTTTGATTATGCTGTGATAATGCATTTATTATGCAGTAGTGATGCTGTGATGATGCTGAGATGATGCAGTGATGACGCTATTATGATGCAGTGATGATGCAGTGATGATGCTGTGACGATGTAGTGGTGATGACGCATTGATGACGCTGTGGTGATGCTGTGATGATGATGTGATGATGCTTTGATGACTCTTTGATGATGCAGTGATGAAACTGTGATGGCACTGTGATGCCATGTTGAAGCTCTGATGATGCATTGAAAATGCACTGATTATGCAGTGATGATGTTGTCTTGATACAGTGATGATGCTGTGATGACGGTTTTATGACACTGTGATTATGTTCTGATGACCCAGTAATGATGCTGTGATGATGCAGTGATGACTCAATGATGATGCTGATGTGATGCTCTGATGATGCTGTGATGACGGTTTGATGACACTGTGATGATGCAGTGATGATGCAGTGATGATGCTGTGATGATGCTGTGATGACGAGGCGATGATGCTGTTGTGATGCTCTTATGATGCTGTGATGACGGTTTGATGACAATGTGATGATGTTTTGATGATGCAATAATTATGTTGTGATGACGTAGTGATGATGTTGTGTTTATGCTTTGATGATGCTGTTACGATGCAGTAATGATGCTGTGATGATGCTGTGATGACGCTGTGATGATGCTGTGATGATGCTGTGATGACGCTTTGATCACTGCATCATCTCTGCATCACCACAGCATCATCACTGCATCATAAATGCATCATCTTAGTGTCATCACAGTATCATTTCTGCATAATCACTGCATTATCACAGCGTCATCTCTGCATCATCACATCATCATCACTTCATAATCCCATCATCATCACTGCATCATCACAGCTTCATCACAACATCTTCACAGTATCATCACTGCTTCATCTCATCTCTGCCTCATCACAGCATCATTACAGTGTCATGACATCATCATCACTGCATAATCACTGCATCATAACCGCATAATCACAGCATCATGACAGCATCATCACTGAATCATCACAGTGTCATAACGGCATCATCAGAGCATCATCACAGCCTCATAACAACATAAACACTGCATCATCACAGCATCATCACTGCGTCATCACAGCGTCATAACAGCATCATCACTGCATCATCATTGCGTCATCACTGCATCATCTTAGCAACATAGTAGTGTAATCAGAGCGTCATCACGGTCATCACAGCATCATCAAATCATCATCGCAGCGTCATCAGAGCATCATCACTGCATCATCACTGCATCACAACAGCATCATAACAAAATCATCACAGCATCATCATAGCGTCATCAAAGCGTCATCATAGCGTCATCACTGCATCATCACTGCATCATCACTGCATCATTACAGCGTCATCAGAGCATCATCACAGCATCATCAAAGCATCACAGCGTCATCAATGTGTCATCAGAGAATAATCACGGCATCACTGCAGCATCATCATATCATCACAGCATTATTACAGCATCATCACAGAGTCATCACAGCATCATCACTCCGTCATTAGAGCATCATCAGAGCATCATCACAGCATCACCAAAGCATCATCACAGCATCATCACAGCATCATCACTGCATCATCACAACATCATCACTGCATCATTAGAGCATCACCAGAAATTCATCGCAGCATCATCAAAGCAACATCACAGCGTGACTACTGAAACATCACTGTATCATCCGAGCATCATCACTGCGTTATAACAGACTTATCACAGCACCATCACAGCATTATCACAACAGCATCATAACATCATCATTTCTGGTGCCAACGCAGAAATCTTGTGTTTTTTTTTGACCATGGGGCACTTTACCCAGCACCTGGCCTGATGGCCGCAGATGGGTCCCTATCTTTTAGGGAAAAAAGGATCCTGGGCCAGGAGCTGGCAGGGCTCATTGAGAGGGCTTTAAACTAGGTAAGAAGGGGGATGGGGCTGAAACAAGGATTGTTGGGGCTGTGCCAGGGGGAACAATGGCAAGGCCGGAGGATAGGGCAATGGCCCAGCTGAAGTGCATCTACACCAATGCTCTGATGATGCAGTGATGATAATTTGATGATGCTGTGATGATGCTGTGATGACGCTGTGATGTACAGCACACATGATCAGAGCATCACAGCATCATCACAGCATCACCATAGTATCATCACAGCATCATCACAGCATCATCACAGCGTCCTTACAGTGTCATCTCAGTGTCATCACAGCTTGTGATGCTGTGATGATGGTGATGCGGTGATGATGCAGTGAGGATGCAGTTACGCCGCTGTGATGATGCAGTGATGATGCTGTGATGAGGCTTTGACGATTCTATGATGACGCTGTGATGATACAATTATGATGGTGTGATGACGCTGCCATGATGCTGCCATGATGTTATGATGACGCTGTGATGATGCTGAGATGATGCAGTGATGATGCTGTGATGACACTGTGATGATTTTGTGATGATGCAGTAATGGTGCTGTGATGATGAAGTCATGATGCTCTGATTACGAAGTGATGATGCAGTGATGATGCAGTAAAGACGTTGTGATGACGCTGTGATGACCGTGATGATGCAGCGATAATGTTGTGATGATGCTCTGATGAAGCAGTGATGAAGCTGCGATGACACTGTGAATAAGCAGTGACGATGCTGTAAGGATATTGTGATGATGCTATGATAACGCTGTGATGACGCTGTCGTAATACTGTGATGATGTTGCTTAGATGGCATGATGATGCTGTGATGATGATGTCATGATGCAGTGATTGTGCAGTGATGAAGCTGTGATGATGCAGTGATTATGAAGTAATGATGCTGTGATGCTGAGATGATGCTGTTATGATTCTGTGTTAATGCTGTGATGATGCAGTGATAATGCAGTAATGATGCTGTGCTGATGCAGTGATGATTCAGTGATGATGTTGTGATGACGCTGTGGTGACGCAGTTATGATGCTTTGATGATTATCTGATGATGCAGTGTAGATGCTGTGATGATGCTGAGATGACGCTGTGATGACCTTATTATGATGCTGTGATTATGCAGCTACGATTCTGTGATGATGATGTGATGATGATCCGATGATGCTGTGATAAATTTGTGATGATGCTGTGACGATGCAGTGAGGACAATGTGGTGACGCTGTGTTGACGCAGTGATGACGCTGTGTCGATGATGTGATGATGATCTGATGATGCAGTGATGATGCTTTGAGGACGCAGTGATGATGCTGTGATGATGCTGTGATGACGCCGTGATGAGGCCACGATGATGCTGTGATGACAATTTGTTGATGTAGTGATGATGCTTTGATGACGCTATGATGATGCAGTGATGATGCAGAAATGCTGTCGTGATTATGACTCTATGATGCTGTAATGATGCTGTGATGATGCAGTGATTATGCAGTAATGATTCTGTGATGAAGCTGAAATGATGTTGTGATTATGCCGTGATGATGCAGTGATTATGCAGTGATGATGCTGTGATGACACTGTGATGATGTTGTGATGACGCTGTGATGATGCAGTGAGTAAGCAGTAATGACGCTGTGATGGTGCTGAGATGGTGCTGTGATGATGCAGTGATCATGTAGTGATGATGAAATGATGACACTGTGATATCGCTCTGATGATGCTGTGATGACGCAGTGATTAAGCAGTAATGACGCTGTGATGATGCTGAGATGGTACTGTGATGATGCAGTGATGATGCTGTGATGATGCACTGATGATACTGTTTTGACGCTGTGATGATGCAATGAGTAAGCAGTAGTGACGCTGTGATGATGCTGATATGGTGCTGTGATGATGCAGTGATGATGCTGTGATGACCCTGTCGTGATGCTGTGATGATGCTGAGATGACGCTGTGATGACACTGTGATGATGCATTTATGACACTATGATTATGTAGCTATGATGCAGTGATGATCCTGCGATGATTCATTGATGATGCAGTGATTATGTAGTGATGATGCAGTGATGATACTGTGATGACGCTGTTATGATGCAGTGAGTAAGCAGTAATGATGCTGTGATGTTGCTGAGATGATGCTGTGATGATTCCTTGATGATGCAGTGATGATGCTGTGATGATGCTATGATTATGTTTTGATGATGCTGTGATGATTCAGTGATGACACTGCGATGATGCTGTGAAGATTCTGATGACTCTGTCGTGATGCTCTGATAACGCTGTCGTGATGCTGTGATGATGCAATGATTATGCTGTGATGATGTAGTAATGATGATGTTATGATGCTGAGGTGATGCTGTGATGATGCAGAGTTTATGCAGTTATGACAGTGTGATTATGCTTTGATGATGACGCAATGATGATGTGACGATGCAGTGATGATGCTGTGACGATGCAGTGATTAGGCTGCGATGATGATGTGATGATGCTGCGATGATTCTGTGATGATGCAGTGATAATGATGTGATAATGCTGTGATGATGATGTGATGACTCACTGATGATGAAGTGATGATTCAGTAATTCTGCAGTATTGATACTGTGATGATGCTGAGATGATGCTGTAATGATGCAGTGATGATACAGTGATAATGCTGTGATGATGCTAAGATAATGTTGTGATGATGCTGTGATAATGCAGTTATGACGCTGCGATGATTCTGTGATGACGATGTGATGATTCTGTGATGACGCTGTGATGATACTTTGGTGAAGTTGTGATGATGCTGTGATGGTGCTGTGATGACGCAGTGATAATGCTTAGATGATGCTGTGATGATGATATGATGATGCAGTGATGACGCAGTGATGGTGATGTGACTATGCAGTGATGATGCTGTAATGATGCAGAGATGATGATGTGATGATGCTGTGGTGATGATGTGATGATGCTGTGATGATGCAGTGATGATGCTGTGATGATGCAGTGATGACGCTGTTATGATGCAGTGATGACGCTATAGTGATTCTGTGATGATGTTGTAGTGGTACTATGATGATTCTGTGAGGATGCTGCGATGACTCTCTGATGACGCAGTAATCATGATGTAATGATGCTGTGATGACGCTGCGATGACACTGTCGTGATGCTGTGATGACGCTGTGATGATACTGAGATGACGTTGTGATGATGCAGTGATGATGCAGTGATGACGCAGTAATGATGCTATGATTATGTAGTGATGATGTAGTAATTACGCTGTGATGACGCAGTGATGATGCTCTGAGGATGCTGTGATTATGATGTGATGATGAATTGATCATAATGTGATGATGCTGTGATGATGCAGTGATGACTCTGTGATGATGCAGTGATTATGTAGCTATGATGCTGTGATGATGACGTAATGATGCAGTGATAATAATGTGATGATGCAGTGATGATGATATGATGATGCAGTGATGATGTGATGATGCAGTGATTCTGCACTAATGATGCTTTGGTTATGCTGAGATGATGCTCTGATGATGCAGTGATGATTCTGCGATGATGTTGTGATGATGTTGCTATGATGTGATGATACTGTGATTATACAGTGATGACGCTGCAATGATGCTCTGATGAATCTGTGATGACGCTATGATTACGCTGTCGTAATGCTCAGATAACACTGTCGTGATGCTATGATGATGCTGCGACGATGTTGTGATGATGGTGTGATGATGCAATGATTCTGCAGTACTGATACTCTGATGATGCTGAGATTATGCTGTGATGATGCTGTGATGATGCAGTGATGATGATGTGATGATGCAGGGATGATGATGTGATGATGTTGTGTTTATGCTGAGATGATGCTGTCATGATTCTGTGACAATGCAGTGATGATGCTGTGATGACCCTGTGGTGATGTTGTGATGACGCTGTGATGATATTGTGATGATGCTGTGATGACGTTGTGATGACGCAGTGATGATGCTCTGACGATGCTGCGATGATTCTGTGATGACCCTATCGTGATTATGTGATAACGCTGTGATGATGCAATGATGATGCTGTGATGACGCAGTGATGATGCAGTGATGATGATATGATGTTGCAGTGATGGTGATGTGATGATGCAGTGTTTATGCAGTTATGACGCAGTGATGACCCTGTTATGATGCCTGTATGAGGACGCGATGATCCTGTGACTATGCAGTGATGATGCAGTGATGATGCTGCGATGATGACATGATGATGCAGTGATGATACTCTGATAACGTTGTGATGATTCAGTGATGATGCAGTGATGATGCTGTAATGATGCAGTGATTATGCAGTAATGATGCTGTAGTGACACTGCGATTATTCTGTGATGTTGCTGTGGTGACGCTGTGTTGAGGGTGTTGTGATGCTCTGATAACGCTGTTGTGATGCTGTGATGATGTTACGATGATGTTGTGATGATGCTTAGATGATACCGTAATGATGCAGTTACGATGCAGTGATGATGCTGTGATGTTGCTGCGATGACGCTGTGGTGACAATGTGATGATGCAGTGATGATGCAGTTATGATGCAGTGATGATGCAGTTATGACGCTTTAATGACGTTGTGATGATATTGTGATTTTGCTGTGATGACATAGTGATGACACAGTGATTATGCTGTGATGACACTTACATGATGTTGTGATGATGATGTGATGATGCTGTGATGATGCAGTGAGTAAGTAGTAATGATGGTGAGATGATGCTGAGATATTGCTGTGAAGATGCACTGATAATGCAGTGATGATGCTGTGATGATGCTATGATTATGTTTTGTTGACGCTGCGATGATGATGTGGTGATGTTCTGGTGACAGTGCGATGACACAGTGATGGTGCTGTTATGATGCTAATGACGCTCTTATGATGTTGTGATGATGCTGTGATTATGCTGTGATGATGCAGTAATGATGCTGTGATGACGCTGTAATGATGCAGTGATGATGCTGTGATGGCCCTGTCATGATGCTATGATGATGCTGACATGACGCTGTGATGACACTGTGATGATGCATTTATGACGATGTGATTATGTAATTATGATGCAGTGATGATTCTGCGATGATTCATTGATAATGCAGTGATGATGTAGTGATGATGCTGTGATGATGCAGTGATGATACTGTGATGACGCTGTTATGATGCAGTGAGTAAGCAGTAATGATGCTGTGATGTTGCTGATATTATGCTGTGATGATTCATTGATGATGCAGTGATAATGCTGTGATGATGGTATGATTATATTTTGTTGACGCTGCGATGATAATGTGCTCATGTTCTGGTGACACTGCGATGACAGTGATGGTGCTGTTATGATGCTAATGACGCTCTTATGATGTTGTGATGATGCTGTGATTATGCTGTGATGATGCTGTGATGATGCAGTAATGATGCTGTGATGATGCTGTGATGATGCAGCGATGACGCTGCGATGAAGCAATGATGATGATGTGATGATGCTGTGTTGACGCTGTTATTATACAGTGATGATGATGTGATGATGCTGTGATGACACTGTGATGATGCAGTGATGATGATGTGATGATGGTGTGATGACGCTGTTATGATGCAGTGTTGATGATGTGATGACGTAGTGATGATGCTGTGATGACGTTATGATCATGGTGTGAGGATGCTGTGATGACACTGTGATGATGATATGATGATGCAGTGATGATACTCTGATGACGTTGTGATGATGCAGTGATTATTCAGTAATAATTCTGTGATGACGCTGAGATGATGCTGTGATGATGCAGTGCTGATACTGTGATGATGCTGTGATGATGCTGTGATGATGCAGTGATGATACTGTGATGATGCACTGAATAAGCAATAATGATGCTTTGATGATATTGAGATTATGCTGTGATGATGCTGTGATGATGCTGTGATGACCCTGTGATGATGCGGTGATGATGCAGTGATTATGCATTTATGATGCTGTGATGATATTGTGATGATGCTGTAACGATGCACTGATGACACTTCGAAGATGCTGAGATGATGATTCTGTGATGATGCAGTGATGGTGATGTGATGATGCTGTTATGATGCTGTGATGACGCTCTGATGTCGTTCTGATGACGCTGTGATTACGGAATGATGATGCTGTGATGAAGCTCTGATAATGCTGTGATGACACAGTGATAATGTAGTGATGATGTTTTTATGATGATGTGATGATGCAGTGAGTCAGCAGTAATGATGCTGTCATGATGTTGTGATGATGCTGGGATGATGCGGTGATGATGCTGTGATTATGCAGTGACGATGCTGTGATTATGCAGCTATGAAGCTGTGATGATGCTGTGATGACGCAGTGATGATGCTGTGATGACGCTGATGATGTTGTGATGATGCTGAGATGATGCAGTGATGATGCTGTGATGATGCTGAGATGATGCTGTGATGACGCTGTGATGATGCAGTGTTTAAGCAGTAATGATGCTGTCATGATGTTGTGATGATGTGGGATGATGATGTGATGACGCAGTGATGATGCTGTGGTGATGCTGTGATGACGCTGCGATACAGCTGTGATGATGCTGTGATGACGCTGTGATGACAATTTATTATGAAGTGATGACTTTGTGATTACGCTGTGATGACGCATTGAAGATTATGTGATGATGATGTGATGATGCAGTGATGATGCTTTCATGATGCAGTGATTATGCTCTGATGTTGCTCTGATGATGCTGTGATGATGCTGTGATGATGCAGTTACGGTACTGTGATGACGCTGTGATGATGCAGTGATTATGTTGTAATGATTCTGTGATGATGCTGTGATGATGCTGTTATGATGCAGTAATGATGCAGTGATGATTCTGTGACGATGCTGTGATGATGCAGTGATGATATAGTGATGACGCTGTGATGATGCATTGATGATGCTGTGATGATGCAGTGATTATGCAGTGATGACGGTGTGATGATGTTGTGATTATGGTGTGATGATGCAGTGATGATGCTTTGAAGATGCACTGACAATAGTGTGATGACACTGTGATGATGCAGTGAGTAAGCAGTAAAGATGCTTTGATGATGCTGTTATGATGCTGCAATGATGCTGTGGATTGCTGTGATGACAATTTGATGACGTAGTGATGATTCTGTCATGACGCCATGATGCTGCTCTGGTGCTGCTGTGATGATGCTGTGATTATGCTGTGATGACGGTCTGATGACACAGTCATGATGCTGTGATGACGCTATAATGACGCTGTGATGATGTTTTGATTACGCAGTGATGATGCTGTGGTGATGCAGAGATGATGCAGTGATGATGAAGTGATGATGCAGTGAAGATGCTGTGATGATGTGCTGATACTTTGATGATGCTATGATGATGCAGTGATGATGCTGTGCTGATGCAATGATGATTCAGTGATTATGCTGTGATGATGCTGTGATTATGGAGCTTTGAAGCTGTGAAGATGCTGTGATGACGCTGTGATGACACAGTGATTATGCTGTGATGATGCAGTGATGATACTGTGATGACGCTGTGATGATGCAGTGAGTAAATAGTAATGATGGTGTGATGATGCTGACATGTTGCTGTGAAGATGCACTGATAATGCAGTGATGATGCTGTGATGATGCCATGATTATTTTTTGTTGACGCTGCGATGATGATGTGCTGATGTTCTGGTGACAGTGCGATGACACAATGATGGTGCTGTTATGATGCTAATGACGCTCTTATGATGTTGTGATGATGCTGTGATTATGCTGTGATGATGCAGCGATGATGCAGTGATGATGATGTCATGATGCAGTGATAATGCTGTGATGATGCTGTGATGATGCTGTGATGACCCTGTGATGATGCGGTGATGATGCAGTGATTATGCATTTATGATGTTGTGAGGATATTGTGATGATGCAGTGGTGACGCAGTGATGATGCAGTGACGATGCTGTGATGATATTGTGATGATGCTGTAACGATGCATTGATGACACTGCGAAGATGCTGAGATGATGATTCTGTGATGATGCAGTGATGGTGATGTGATGATGCTGTGATGACGCTCTGATCACAAAGTGATGACGCTGCGATGATGATGTGATGATGCTGTAATGAATATGGGATGATGCTGTGATGATGCTGTTATGATGCTGTGATGACGCTCTGATGTCGCTCTGATGACGCTGTGATGACGGAATGATGATGCTGTGATGAAGAATCATAGAATCATAGAATCATAGAATATCCTGAGTTGGAAGGGACCCTTAAGGATCATCTAGTCCAACTCTTGACACCGCACAGGTCTACCCAAGAGTTCAGACCATGTGACTAAGTGCACAGTCCAATCTCTTCTTAAATTCCGACAGGCTCGGTGCAGTGACCACTTCCCTGGGGAGCCTGTTCCAGTGTGCAACCACCCTCTCTGTGAAGAACCCCCTCCTGATGTCAAGCCTAAATTTCCCCTGCCTCAGCTTAACCCCGTTCCCGCGGGTCCTGTCACTGGTGTTAATGGAGAAAAGGTCTCCTGCCTCTCGACACCCCCTTACGAGGAAGTTGTAGACTGTGATGAGGTCTCCCCTCAGCCTCCTCTTCTCCAGGCTGAACAGGCCCAGTGACCTCAGCCGTTCCTCGTACGTCTTCCCCTCCAGGCCTTTCACCATCTTTGTAGCCCTCCTCTGGACACTCTCCAACAGTTTCATGTCCTTTTTATACTGTGGTGCCCAGAACTGCACACAGTACTCGAGGTGAGGCCGCACCAGTGCAGAGTAGAGCGGGACAATCACCTCCCGTGACCTACTAGCAATGCCGTGCTTGATGCACCCCAGGACACGCTTGGCCCTCCTGGCTGCCAGGGCACACTGCTGGCTCATATTCAACTTGCTGTCTACCACGACCCCCAGATCCCTCTCTTCTAGGCTGCTCTCCAGCGTCTCATCGCCCAGTCTGTACGTGCAGCCAGGGTTTCCCCGTCCCAGGTGCAGGACCCGGCACTTGCTCTTATTGAACTTCATGCGGTTGGTGATCGCCCAGCTCTCCAACCTATCCAGGTCCCTCTGCAAGGCCTTTCCACCCTCATTCGAGTCCACAACTCCTCCAAGTTTGGTGTCATCAGCAAACTTGCTCAAAATACCCTCTATTCCTACATCCAGATCGTTTATAAAAATATTGAAAAGTACCGGCCCTAAAATGGAGCCTTGAGGGACCCCACTGGTGACCGCCCGCCAGCCTGACGCAGCCCCATTTACCATAACCCTTTGGGCCCTGCCCGTTAGCCAATTGCTCACCCATCGTATGATGTTTTTATTTAGCTGTATGGTGGACATTTTGTCCAGTAGGATCCTATGGGAAACCGTGTCAAAAGCCTTGCTGAAGTCCAAAAAAATCACATCAGCTGGTTTCCCTTGGTCCACCATACGGGAAGCTGTGATAATGCTGTGATGACGCAGTGATGATGTAGTGATGATGTTGTTATGATGATGTGATGATGCTGTGATGATGCAGTGAGTCAGCAGTAATGATGCTGTCATGATGTTGTGAAGATGCTGGGATGATGCGGTGATGATGCTGTGATTATGCAGTGATGATGCTGTGATTATGCAGCTATGAAGCTATGATGATGCTGTGATGATGCTGTGATGATGCTGTGATGACGCAGTGATGATGCTGTGATGACACTGATGATGTTGTGATGATGCTGAGATGATGCAGTGATGATGTTGTGATGATGCTGAGATGATGCTGTGATGACGCTGTGATGATGCTGTGGTGATGCTTTGATGATGCTGTGATACAGCTGTGATGACGCTGTGATGAAAATTTGATGATGAATTGATGACTTTGTTATTACGCTGTGATGACGCATTGAAGATTATGTGATGATGATGTGATGATGCAGTGATGATGCTGTCATGATGCAGTGATGATCCTCTGATGTCGCTCTGATGATGCTGTGATGATGCAGTGATTATGTAGTAATGATTCTGTGATGATGCTGTGATGATGCTGTTATGATGCTGTGATGATGCAGTGATGACACTGATGACGGTGTGATGATGTTGTGATTATGGTGTGATGATGCAGTGACGATGCTCTGATGATGCACTGACTATAGTGTGATGACGCTGTGATGATGCAGTGAGTAAGCAGTAAAGATGCTTTGATAATGCTGTTATGATGCTGCAATGATGCTGTGATGATGCTGTGGGCTGCTGTGATGACAATTTGATGACGTAGTGATGATTCTGTCATGACGCCATGATGCTGCTCTGATGCTGTTGTGATGATGCTGTGATTATGCTGTGATGACGCTCTGATGACACAGTGATGATGCTGTGATGACACTATGATGATGCTGTGATGATGTTTTGATGACGCTCTGATGATGCAGTGATGATACTGTGATGGCACTCTGATGATGTTGTGATGATGATGTGATTATTCTCTGATGATGCAGTGATGATACTGTGGTAACGCTGTGATGATGCAGTGATGATGCTGTCATGATGCAGTGATGATGCTCTGATGTCGCTCTGATGATGCTGTGATGATGCTGTGATGATGCAGTTATGGTACTGTGATGATGCTATGATGATGCAGTGATTATGTAGTAATGGTTCTGTGATGATGCTGTGATGATGCTGTTATGATGCAGTAATGATGCAGTGATGACGCAGTGATGATTCTGTGATGATGCAGTGATGATATAGTGATGACGCTGTGATGATGCATATATTCATAGCGACCATGAAGTGGTTGAGTTTAAAATTTACGGTGACAGAAGGAAAAGTGCCACCAAAACCTCATCCCTAGATATGGGGAAAGCGGACTTCAGGCTGCTCAGGGAACTTGTCAGCAAGGTCCCCTGGGAAACTGCTCTTGAAGGCCTCGATGTCCACCAGTGCTGGTCATTCTTTAAGCGATGCCTCCTAGAAGCACAAGATCAGGCAATTCCTAAATATCGCAAGTCAGGCAAGCGGGGCAGGAGGCCGGCGTGGCTGACCAGGCACATTCTAATGGAGATTAGGCGGAAACAGAGAGTGTTTCGCTACTGGAAGGAGGGCCAGGTGTCATGGAAAGAATACAGGGATGCTGTTCGTGTTTGTAGGGAGAAAATTTGTGTGGCCAAAACACACCTAGAGTTGAAGCTGGCTGTGTCTGTGAGAGAAAATAAAAAGGGTTTTTTTAGATATGTGAATGGAAAAAGGAGAACTAAAGAATACATAGGGCCGCTCCTTGATAGGGAAGGTCTCCTCACAGACAATGACATAGGCAAAGCAGAGATGCTTAACGCCTTCTTTGCCTCTGTCTTCAATGCCGATGATGGGCTTCGGGACCCAGGGTGCCCTGAGCTGGAGGACCGGGACGGTGGGGATGACAAACTCCCAACCGACCCTGAAAGTGTGCGGGATTTGCTACTCCACCTGGATCCCTACAAGTCCATGGGTCCGGATGGGATTCATCCCCGGGTGCTGAAAGAGCTGGCGGACGTCATCGCGGAACCTCTCTCAATTATTTTTCAACGATCCTGGGAATTTGGAGAGGTCCCGGTAGACTGGAAGCTGGCAAATGTTGTGCCGATTTTCAAGAAGGGTCAGAAAGAAGACCCTAGCAATTACAGGCCTGTCAGTCTCACGTCAGTGCCGGGTAAAATCATGGAGAAGATGGTTCTCGAACTTATTGAGGCGCACCTGGGGGACAAAGCAGTCATTGGTCCCAGCCAGCATGGGTTTGTGAAGGGTAGGTCCTGCCTAACTAACCTGATTTCCTTTTATGATAAGATCACCCGTATGGTGGACCAAGGGAAACCAGCTGATGTGATTTTTTTGGACTTCAGCAAGGCTTTTGACACGGTTTCCCATAGGATCCTACTGGACAAAATGTCCACCATACAGCTAAATAAAAACATCATACGATGGGTGAGCAATTGGCTAACGGGCAGGGCCCAAAGGGTTATGGTAAATGGGGCTGCGTCAGGCTGGCGGGCGGTCACCAGTGGGGTCCCTCAAGGCTCCATTTTAGGGCCGGTACTTTTCAATATTTTTATAAACGATCTGGATGTAGGAATAGAGGGTATTTTGAGCAAGTTTGCTGATGACACCAAACTTGGAGGAGTTGTGGACTCGAATGAGGGTGGAAAGGCCTTGCAGAGGGACCTGGATAGGTTGGAGAGCTGGGCGATCACCAACCGCATGAAGTTCAATAAGAGCAAGTGCCGGGTCCTGCACCTGGGACGGGGAAACCCTGGCTGCACGTACAGACTGGGCGATGAGACGCTGGAGAGCAGCCTAGAAGAGAGGGATCTGGGGGTCGTGGTAGACAGCAAGTTGAATATGAGCCAGCAGTGTGCCCTGGCAGCCAGGAGGGCCAAGCGTGTCCTGGGGTGCATCAAGCACGGCATCGCTAGTAGGTCAAGGGAGGTGATTGTCCCGCTCTACTCTGCACTGGTGCGGCCTCACCTCGAGTACTGTGTGCAGTTCTGGGCACCACAGTATAAAAAGGACATGAAACTGTTGGAGAGTGTCCAGAGGAGGGCTACAAAGATGGTGAAAGGCCTGGAGGGGAAGACGTACGATGAACGGCTGAGGTCACTGGGCCTGTTCAGCCTGGAGAAGAGGAGGCTGAGGGGAGACCTCATCACAGTCTACAACTTCCTCGTAAGGGGGTGTCGAGAGGCAGGAGACCTTTTCTCCATTAACACCAGCGACAGGACCCGCGGGAACGGGGTTAAGCTGAGGCAGGGGAAATTTAGGCTTGACATCAGGAGGGGGTTCTTCACAGAGAGGGTGGTTGCACACTGGAACAGGCTCCCCAGGGAAGTGGTCACTGCACCGAGCCTGTCTGAATTTAAGAAGAGATTGGACTGTGCACTTAGTCACATGATCTGAACTTTTGGGTAGACCTGTGCGGTGTCAAGAGTTGGACTTGATGATCCTTAAGGGTCACTTCCAACTCAGGATATTCTATGATTCTATGATTCTATGATTGATGATGCAGTGATGATGATGTGATGATGTAGTGATGATAATGTGATGATGCTGTGATAATGCAGTGATTATGCTGTAATGATACTCTGATGACACTGAGATAATGCTCTGATGCAGTAGTGATGATGCAGTGAGGACGCAGAGATGATGCTGTGATGAAAATGCGAAGATGCTGTGATGATGCAGTGATGGCGCAGTGATGATGCTGTGATGACACTGTGATTATGTGGTGATGATGATATGATGATGCTGTGATGATGCTGTGATGATTCTGTGATTATGCAGCTATGACGCTGTGATGACATAGTGATGATGCTGTGATGACACTGTGATGATGATATGATGATGCTGTGATGATGCTGTGATGATGATGTCATGATGCAATGATGATGCAGTGGTGATGATCTGATGATGCTGTAATGATGCTGTGATGGTGCAGTGATGATGCTGTGATGATGATGTGATGATGCTGTGATGATGCAGTGGTGATGCTGTGAAGATGCAGTGATGATGATGCGATGATGCTGTGATGATGCTGTGATGATGCAGTGATGATTCAGTGATGATTCTGTTATGATGCTGTGATGATGCTATTATGATGCTGTGATGACGCTGCGACGACGATATGATGATCCTGTGATTACTCTGTGATGACGTTTTGATGACACTGTTATAATGCTGTGATGATGCAGTGGTGATGCTTTGATGACGCAGAGATGACGCTGTGATGACGCTGTGATGATGCTGTGATGACGCTGTGATGATGCCGTGATGATGCATTCATTATACTGTGATGATGTTGTGATGATGCTGTTATGATGCAATGATGATGATGGGATGATGCTGTTTTGACGCTGTGATGACGCAGTGATGATGCTGTGATGATGCAGTGTTTATGTAGTTATGAGGCTGTGATGATGCTGTGATGATGCAGTGATGATGCTGTGATGATGCTGTAATGATGCTGTGATGATGCAGTGATGATGTTGTGCTGATGCTGTGATGATGTTTTGATTACGCAGTGATGATGCTGTGGTGATGCAGTGATGATGCAGTGATGATGCAGTAATCAAAGCGTCATCACAGCACCATCACAGCATCATTACTGCATCATCACAGCATCATAACATCATCATCAGAGCATCACAGCATCATCACAGCGTCATCACTGCATCACAACAACAGCATCACAGTGTCATCAAAGCGTAATCATAGCATTATCAGAGCATCACAACAGCATCATCGAAGCGTCATCACAGCATCATCACAGCATCATCACTGCATCATCAGAACATCATCACAGTGTCATCAAACCGTCATCACAGCATCATCACAGTATCAAGACAACATCATCATTGCATAATCAGTGCATTATCAATGCATCATCAGAGCTTCAACAAGGCATCACAGTGCCATCACAGTGTCATCACTGCATCATCATAGAGTCATCACAGCATCATCACATCATCATCACAGCATCATCACAGCGTCATCAATGCGTCATCACCACTACATCGTCACAGCATCATCACTGCATCATCGCTGCGTCATAACAGCGTCATCACAGCGTCGTCACAGCGTCATCACGTCGTCATCACTGCATCTTCAAAGAATCATCAAAGCATCATCGCAGCGTCATCACTGCATCATCACAGCATGATCACAGCATGATCACAGCGTCATCACAGCATCATAACAGCATTATCGTAGCGTCATCACAGCATAATCACAACATCATCACAGCATCATCGCTGCATCATTACAGCATCATCACAGCATCATCACTGCGTCATCACAGCATCATTACTGCATCATCAGAATATTATCATAGTGTCATCAAAGCGTCAACACAGCATCACAACAGATTCATCGCAGCATCATCACTGAATCATCACAGCATCACAACAACATCATAACAAAATCATCACAGTGTCATCAAAGCGTCATCACAGCTTCATCACTGCATCATCACTGCATCATCACAGCGTCATCAGAGCATCATCACAGCATCATCAAAGCATCACAGCGTCATCAAAGTGTCATCAGAGCATCATCACGGCATCACTACAGTATCATCCTATCATCACAGCATTATTACAGCATCATCACAGCATCATCAAAGCATCACAGCATAATCAAAGCGTCATCACAGCTTCATCACGGCATCACCAAAGCATCATCACAGCATCATCACAGATTCATCACGCCATCATCACAGCATCATCGCAGCATCATCACAGCATCATTAAACCATCACAGCGTCATCAAAGTCTCATCGCAGCGTCATCACAGCATCACCACTGCGTCATCAGAGCGTCATCAAAGAACCATCACCTCGTCATCACAGCTTCATCACAGCATCAACACAGCATCATCACAGTGTCTTCAAAGCGTCATCACATCATCATCAGCGCGTCATCACAGAATCATCACAGCGTAATAACTACATTATCAGTGCGTCATCACAGCGTCATCACATCATCATTACAGCATCAACACAGCATCATCGCATCGTCATCACTGCATCATCGCAGCGTCATCACTGCATCATAACAGCATCATAAGTGAATGATCACTGCATCATCACAGCATCATAACAACATCATCACATCATCATCACTGCATCATCACAGCATCACCAAAGAATCACAGCGTCATCACAATATTATCACAGCCTCACCACATCGTCATAACTGGATCATCACTGCATCATCACTGTATCATCAGAGCATCATCACATCATTTCACTACATGATCACAGCATAATAACAGCATCATCACGGCATCATCACAGCATCATCACGACATCATTACTGCATCATCACAGCATCATCAGAGCTTAAACAAAGCATCACAGTGCCATCACAGAATCATCACAACATGATCACAGCGTCATCACAGCATCATCACTGAGTCATCACTGCATCATTACTGCATTATCACAACATTATCATAGTGTCATCAAAGCGTCATCACAGCATCATCACAGCATCACAACAGCATCATCGTAGCACCATCACTGCATCATCACTGCATCATCACAGCATCATCACTGCATCATCGCAACATCATCACAGTGTCATCAAAGCGTCATCAAAGCATTATCACAGCATCATAACATAATGATCACTGCATCATGAAAACGTCATCACAGCTTCACCAGAGCATTATTACAACATCATCACAGCATCACAGTGTCATCACAGCGTCATCACAGCATCATCAAATAATCAAAGCCTCATCAAAGCGTCATCACAGCATCATCACAGCGCCATCACAGCGTCATCACAGCGTAATCAATGCGTCATCATAACTACATCGTCACAGCATCATCACAGTGTCATCAATGCATCATCACAGCATCATCACAGCGCCATCACAGCGTCATCACAGAATCATCACAGCGTCATCACAGCATCATCACAGCATCACAACAGCATCATCGTTGCATCATCACTGCATCATCACTTCATCATCACAGCATCATTACTGCATCATCACAACATCATCACAGTGCTATCAAAGCATTGTCACAGCATCATCACAACATCACCATCGCATCGTCATCACTGCATCATCAAAGCATCACAACAGCATCATCGCAGCATCATCACAGCATCATCAATGCATCACAGCGTCGCCATCACTGCATCATCACAGAATCATCACTGTATCATCGCAGCGGTATCACTGCATCATCACAGCACCATCACAACATCATCACAGCATCATCACTGCTTCATTAAAGCATCATACCTACATCATCACAGCATCACAGCATCATCAAAGTGTCATAACAACGTCATCACAGCATCATCACTGCATCATCACTCCGTCATTACAGCGTCATCAGAGCATCATCACAGCATCACCAAAGCATCATCACTGCATCATCACAGCATCATCACTGCATCATTACAATATCATCGCAGTGTCACCACTGCATCGTCACACCATCATCACAGCATCATCAAAGCATCACAGCGTCATCAGAGCGTCATCACAACATCATCACTGCGTCATCACAGCCTCATCAAAGCACCATCACAGCTTCATCACGGCGTCATTACAGCATCATTACAGTGTCATCAAAGCGTTATCACAGAGTCATCACAGCATCATCACAGCATCATCGCAGTGTCATCACACCATCATCACACTATTATCACAGCCTCACCACAGCGTCATAACTGCATCAACACTGCACTATCGCTGCATCATCACAGCGTCATCACAGCATAAACACATCATCATAAATGCATCATCACAGCATCATCAATACATCTTCACCGCATCACAGCGTCATCAAAGCATCATCACAGCAGCATCACTACATCATCACTGAGTCATCACAGCGTCATCAGAGCATCATCACAACATCATCACAGTGTCATCAAAGCATCATCACAGCATCATCATAATATCATCACAGCATCATGACAACATCATCGCAGCATCATCGCAGCGTTATCAATGCATCATCACAGCATCATCTCAGCGTCATCACTGAATCATCACAGCATCATCATAGCATCATGAAACCATCACAGCATCATCACAGCGTATTCAGTGTCATCACTGCGTCATAACAGTGTCATCACAGCATCATCACTGCATCATCATATAATCATGAAAGCATCATAGCTGTGTAATCACAGCATCATCAAAGCTTCATCACAGCATCATCACAGCATCATCAAAGCTTCATCGCAGTATCATAACTGCATCATCACTGCATAAACACTACATCAGCACAGCATCATCAGAGCATCATCACAGCATCATCACAACATCATCACAACGTCACCACAGCATCATCATTGAGTCACGACAGCGTCATCACAGCACCATGACTGCATCATCACAGCATCATCACTGCATCATCATATCATCCTGAGAGCATCATAGCTGTATAATCACAGCATCATCAAATTGTCATAACAGCATCATCACAGCGTCATCACAGCATAATAACATTGTCATCACAGCATCATCAAAGCATCACAGTGTAATCAAAGCGTCATCATAGCATCATCACTGCATCATCAGAGCATCATAACTGCATCATCACTGTGTCATCAAATCATCATCACAGCACCATCACAACAGCATCACCACAGCATCATAACATCATCATTTCTGGTGCCAACGCAGAAATCTTGTTTTTTTTTGACCATGGGGCACTTTACTCAGCACCTGGCCTGATGGCCGCAGACGGGTCCCTATCTTTTAGGGGAAAAAGGATCCTGGGCCAGGAGCTGGCAGGGCTCATTGAGAGGGCTTTAAACTAGGTAAGAAGGGGGATGGGGCTGAAGCAAGGATTGTTGGGGCTGTGCCAGGGGGAACAATGGCAAGGCCGGAGGATAGGGCAATGGCCCAGCTGAAGTGCATCTACACCAATGCTCTGATGATGCAGTGATGTTGCAGTAGTGACGCTGTGATGACGCTGAGATGTTGCTTTGATGATGCTGCGATGAAGTTCTGGTGATGCTCTGATGATGCAGTGATGATAATTTGATGACGCTATGACGCTGTGATGACGCTGTGATGCACAGCACACATGATCAGAGCATCACAGCATCATCACAGCATCACCATAGTATCATCAGAGCATCATCACCGCATCATCACAGCATCATCACAGCGTCCTTACAGTGTCATCACAGCTTGTGATGATGTGATGATGGTGACGCGGTGATGATGCAGTGAGGATGCAGTTACAATGCTGTGATGACGCTGTGATGATGCAGTGATGATGCACTGATAATGCTGTGATGATGCAGTGATGATGCTGTGATGATGCTGTGATGATGCAGTGATGATTCAGTGATGATTCTGTTATGATGCTGTGATGATGCTATTATGATGCTGTGATGACGCTGCGACGACGATATGATGATCCTGTGATTACTCTGTGATGACGTTTTGATGACACTGTTATAATGCTGTGATGATGCAGTGGTGATGCTTTGATGACGCAGAGATGACGCTGTGATGACGCTGTGATGATGCTGTGATGACGCTGTGATGATGCCGTGATGATGCATTCATTATACTGTGATGATGTTGTGATGATGCTGTTATGATGCAATGATGATGATGGGATGATGCTGTTTTGACGCTGTGATGACGCAGTGATGATGCTGTGATGATGCAGTGTTTATGTAGTTATGAGGCTGTGATGATGCTGTGATGATGCAGTGATGATGCTGTGATGATGCTGTAATGATGCTGTGATGATGCAGTGATGATGTTGTGCTGATGCTGTGATGATGTTTTGATTACGCAGTGATGATGCTGTGGTGATGCAGTGATGATGCAGTGATGATGCAGTAATCAAAGCGTCATCACAGCACCATCACAGCATCATTACTGCATCATCACAGCATCATAACATCATCATCAGAGCATCACAGCATCATCACAGCGTCATCACTGCATCACAACAACAGCATCACAGTGTCATCAAAGCGTAATCATAGCATTATCAGAGCATCACAACAGCATCATCGAAGTGTCATCACAGCATCATCACAGCATCATCACTGCATCATCAGAACATCATCACAGTGTCATCAAACCGTCATCACAGCATCATCACAGTATCAAGACAACATCATCATTGCATAATCAGTGCATTATCAATGCATCATCAGAGCTTCAACAAGGCATCACAGTGCCATCACAGTGTCATCACTGCATCATCATAGAGTCATCACAGCATCATCACATCATCATCACAGCATCATCACAGCGTCATCAATGCGTCATCACCACTACATCGTCACAGCATCATCACTGCATCATCGCTGCGTCATAACAGCGTCATCACAGCGTCGTCACAGCGTCATCACGTCGTCATCACTGCATCTTCAAAGAATCATCAAAGCATCATCGCAGCGTCATCACTGCATCATCACAGCATGATCACAGCATGATCACAGCGTCATCACAGCATCATAACAGCATTATCGTAGCGTCATCACAGCATAATCACAACATCATCACAGCATCATCGCTGCATCATTACAGCATCATCACAGCATCATCACTGCGTCATCACAGCATCATTACTGCATCATCAGAATATTATCATAGTGTCATCAAAGCGTCAACACAGCATCACAACAGATTCATCGCAGCATCATCACTGAATCATCACAGCATCACAACAACATCATAACAAAATCATCACAGTGTCATCAAAGCGTCATCACAGCTTCATCACTGCATCATCACTGCATCATCACAGCGTCATCAGAGCATCATCACAGCATCATCAAAGCGTCATCACAGCTTCATCACGGCATCACCAAAGCATCATCACGGCATCACTACAGTATCATCCTATCATCACAGCATTATTACAGCATCATCACAGCATCATCAAAGCATCACAGCATAATCAAAGCGTCATCACAGCTTCATCACGGCATCACCAAAGCATCATCACAGCATCATCACAGATTCATCACGCCATCATCACAGCATCATCGCAGCATCATCACAGCATCATTAAACCATCACAGCGTCATCAAAGACTCATCGCAGCGTCATCACAGCATCACCACTGCGTCATCAGAGCGTCATCAAAGAACCATCACCTCGTCATCACAGCTTCATCACAGCATCAACACAGCATCATCACAGTGTCTTCAAAGCGTCATCACATCATCATCAGCGCGTCATCACAGAATCATCACAGCGTAATAACTACATTATCAGTGCGTCATCACAGCGTCATCACATCATCATTACAGCATCAACACAGCATCATCGCAGCGTCATCACTGCATCATCGCAGCGTCATCACTGCATCATAACAGCATCATAAGTGAATGATCACTGCATCATCACAGCATCATAACAACATCATCACATCATCATCACTGCATCATCACAGCATCATCACAGCATCACCAAAGAATCACAGCGTCATCATTGTATCATCATAGCGTCATCAGAACATTATCGCTGCCTCATCACTGCATCATCACAGCATCATCACTGCATCATCACAGCATCATCACAATATTATCACAGCCTCACCACATCGTCATAACTGGATCATCACTGCATCATCACTGTATCATCAGAGCATCATCACATCATTTCACTGCATGATCACAGCATAATAACAGCATCATCACGGCATCATCACAGCATCATCACGACATCATTACTGCATCATCACAGCATCATCAGAGCTTAAACAAAGCATCACAGTGCCATCACAGAATCATCACAACATGATCACAGCGTCATCACAGCATCATCACTGAGTCATCACTGCATCATTACTGCATTATCACAACATTATCATAGTGTCATCAAAGCGTCATCACAGCATCATCACAGCATCACAACAGCATCATCGTAGCACCATCACTGCATCATCACTGCATCATCACAGCATCATCACTGCATCATCGCAACATCATCACAGTGTCATCAAAGCGTCATCAAAGCATTATCACAGCATCATAACATCATGATCACTGCATCATGAAAACGTCATCACAGCTTCACCAGAGCATTATTACAACATCATCACAGCATCACAGTGTCATCACAGCGTCATCACAGCATCATCAAATAATCAAAGCCTCATCAAAGCGTCATCACAGCATCATCACAGCGCCATCACAGCGTCATCACAGCGTAATCAATGCATCATCATAACTACATCGTCACAGCATCATCACAGTGTCATCAATGCATCATCACAGCATCATCACAGCGCCATCACAGCGTCATCACAGAATCATCACAGCGTCATCACAGCATCATCACAGCATCACAACAGCATCATCGTTGCATCATCACTGCATCATCACTTCATCATCACAGCTTCATCACTGCATCATCACAACATCATCACAGTGTCATCAAAGCATCACAGCATCATCACAGCGTCATCACTGCATCACAACAACAGCATCACAGTGTCATCAAAGCGTAATCATAGCATTATCAGAGCATCACAACAGCATCATCGAAGCGTCATCACAGCATCATCACAGCATCATCACTGCATCATCAGAACATCATCACAGTGTCATCAAACCGTCATCACAGCATCATCACAGTATCAAGACAACATCATCATTGCATAATCAGTGCATTATCAATGCATCATCAGAGCTTCAACAAGGCATCACAGTGCCATCACAGTGTCATCACTGCATCATCATAGAGTCATCACAGCATCATCACATCATCATCACAGCATCATAACAGCGTCATCAATGCGTCATCACCACTACATCGTCACAGCATCATCACTGCATCATCGCTGCGTCATAACAGCGTCATCACAGCGTCGTCACAGCGTCATCACGTCGTCATCACTGCATCTTCAAAGAATCATCAAAGCATCATCGCAGCGTCATCACAGCATCATAACAGCATTTTTGGACTTCAGCAAGGCTTTTGACACAGTTTCCCATAGGATCCTACTGGACAAAATGTCCACCATACAGCTAAATAAAAACATCATAAGATGGGTGAGCAATTGGCTAACGGGCAGGGCCCAAAGGGTTATGGTAAATGGGACTGTGTCATGCTGGCGGGCGGTCACCAGTGGGGTCCCTCAAGGCTCCATTTTAGGGCCGGTACTTTTCAATATTTTTATAAACGATCTGGATGTAGGAATAGAGGGTATTTTGAGCAAGTTTGCTGATGACACCAAACTTGGAGGAGTTGTGGACTCGAATGAGGGTGGAAAGGCCTTGCAGAGGGACCTGGATAGGTTGGAGAGCTGGGCGATCACCAACCGCATGAAGTTCAACAAGAGCAAGTGCCGGGTCCTGCACCTGGGACGGGGAAACCCTGGCTGCACGTACAGACTGGGCGATGAGACGCTGGAGAGCAGCCTAGAAGAGAGGGATCTGGGGGTCGTGGTAGACAGCAAGTTGAATATGAGCCAGCAGTGTGCCCTGGCAGCCAGGAGGGCCAACCGTGTCCTGGGGTGCATCAAGCATGGTATTGCTAGTAGGTCAAGGGAGGTGATTGTCCCGCTCTACTCTGCGCTGGTGCGGCCTCACCTCAAGTACTGTGTGCAGTTCTGGGCACCACAGTATAAAAAGGACATGAAACTGTTGGAGAGTGTCCAGAGGAGGGCTACAAAGATGGTGAAAGGCCTGGAGGGGAAGACGTACGAGGAACGGCTGAGGTCACTGGGCCTGTTCAGCCTGGAGAAGAGGAGGCTGAGGGGAGACCTCATCACAGTCTACAACTTCCTCGTAAGGGGGTGTCGAGAGGCAGGAGACCTTTTCTCCATTAACTCCAGCAACAGGACCCGCGGGAACGGGGTTAAGCTGAGGCAGGGGAAATTTAGGCTAGACATCAGGAGGGGGTTCTTCACAGAGAGGGTGGTTGCACACTGGAACAGGCTCCCCAGGGAAGTGGTCAATGCACCGAGCCTGTTGGAATTTAAGAAGAGATTGGACTGTGCACTTAGTCACATGGTCTGAACTCTTGAGTAGACCTGTGCGGTGTCAAGAGTTGGACTAGATGATCCTTAAGGGTCCCTTCCAACTCAGGATATTCTATGATTCTATGATTATCGTAGCGTCATCACAGCATAATCACAACATCATCACAGCATCATCGCTGCATCATTACAGCATCATCACAGCATCATTACTGCGTCATCACAGCATCATTACTGCATCATCAGAATATTATCATAGTGTCATCAAAGCGTCAACACAGCATCACAACAGATTCATCGCAGCATCATCACTGAATCATCACAGCATCACAACAACATCATCACAGTGTCATCAAAGCGTCATCACAGCTTCATCACTGCATCATCACTGCATCATCACAGCGTCATCAGAGCATCATCACAGCATAATCAAAGCGTCATCACAGCTTCATCACGGCATCACCAAAGCATCATCACGGCATCACTACAGTATCATCCTATCATCACAGCATTATTACAGCATCATCACAGCATCATCAAAGCATCACAGCATAATCAAAGCGTCATCACAGCTTCATCACGGCATCACCAAAGCATCATCACAGCATCATCACAGATTCATCACGCCATCATCACAGCATCATCGCAGCATCATCACAGCATCATTAAACCATCACAGCGTCATCAAAGTCTCATCGCAGCGTCATCACAGCATCACCACTGCGTCATCAGAGCGTCATCAAAGAACCATCACCTCGTCATCACAGCTTCATCACAGCATCAACACAGCATCATCACAGTGTCTTCAAAGCGTCATCACATCATCATCAGCGCGTCATCACAGAATCATCACAGCGTAATAACTACATTATCAGTGCGTCATCACAGCGTCATCACATCATCATTACAGCATCAACACAGCATCATCGCAGCGTCATCACTGCATCATCGCAGCGTCATCACTGCATCATAACAGCATCATAAGTGAATGATCACTGCATCATCACAGCATCATAACAACATCATCACATCATCATCACTGCATCATCACAGCATCATCACAGCATCACCAAAGAATCACAGCGTAATCATTGTATCATCACAGTATCATCATAGCGTCATCAGAACATTATCGCTGCCTCATCACTGCATCATCACAGCATCATCACTGCATCATCACAGCATCATCACAATATTATCACAGCCTCACCACATCGTCATAACTGGATCATCACTGCATCATCACTGTATCATCAGAGCATCATCACATCATTTCACTACATGATCACAGCATAATAACAGCATCTTCACGGCATCATCACAGCATCATCACGACATCATTACTGCATCATCACAGCATCATCAGAGCTTAAACAAAGCATCACAGTGCCATCACAGAATCATCACAACATGATCACAGCGTCATCACAGCATCATCACTGAGTCATCACTGCATCATTACTGCATTATCACAACATTATCATAGTGTCATCAAAGCGTCATCACAGCATCATCACAGCATCACAACAGCATCATCGTAGCACCATCACTGCATCATCACTGCATCATCACAGCATCATCACTGCATCATCGCAACATCATCACAGTGTCATCAAAGCGTCATCAAAGCATTATCACAGCATCATAACATCATGATCACTGCATCATGAAAACGTCATCACAGCTTCACCAGAGCATTATTACAACATCATCACATCATCACAGTGTCATCACAGCGTCATCACAGCATCATCAAATAATCAAAGCCTCATCAAAGCGTCATCACAGCATCATCACAGCGCCATCACAGCGTCATCACAGCGTAATCAATGCGTCATCATAACTACATCGTCACAGCATCATCACAGTGTCATCAATGCATCATCACAGCATCATCACAGCGCCATCACAGCGTCATCACAGAATCATCACAGCGTCATCACAGCATCATCACAGCATCACAACAGCATCATCGTTGCATCATCACTGCATCATCACAGCTTCATCACTGCATCATCACAACATCATCACAGTGTCATCAAAGCATCATCACAGCATCATCACATCATGATCACTGCATCATGAAAGCGTCATCACAGCATCACCACAGCATCATCACAACAGTATTACAGTATCACAGCGTCATCACAGCGTCATCATCACATCATCACTGTACCATCACTGTGTCATCACAGCATCATTACTGCATCATCACAACATCATCACAGTGCTATCAAAGCATTGTCACAGCATCATCACAACATCACCATCGCATCGTCATCACTGCATCATCAAAGCATCACAACAGCATCATCGCAGCATCATCACAGCATCATCAATGCATCACAGCATCGCCATCACTGCATCATCACAGAATCATCACTGTATCATCGCAGCGGTATCACTGCATCATCACAGCACCATCACAACATCATCACAGCATCATCACTGCTTCATTAAAGCATCATACCTACATCATCACAGCATCACAGCATCATCAAAGTGTCATAACAACGTCATCACAGCATCATCACTGCATCATCACTCCGTCATTACAGCGTCATCAGAGCATCATCACAGCATCACCAAAGCATCATCACTGCATCATCACAGCATCATCACTGCATCATTACAATATCATCGCAGTGTCACCACTGCATCGTCACACCATCATCACAGCATCATCAAAGCATCACAGCGTCATCAGAGCGTCATCACAACATCATCACTGCGTCATCACAGCCTCATCAAAGCACCATCACAGCTTCATCACGGCGTCATTACAGCATCATTACAGTGTCATCAAAGCGTTATCACAGAGTCATCACAGCATCATCACAGCATCATCGCAGTGTCATCACACCATCATCACACTATTATCACAGCCTCACCACAGCGTCATAACTGCATCAACACTGCACTATCGCTGCATCATCACAGCGTCATCACAGCATAAACACATCATCATAAATGCATCATCACAGCATCATCAATACATCTTCACCGCATCACAGCGTCATCAAAGCATCATCACAGCAGCATCACTACATCATCACTGAGTCATCACAGCGTCATCAGAGCATCATCACAACATCATCACAGTGTCATCAAAGCATCATCACAGCATCATCATAATATCATCACAGCATCATGACAACATCATCGCAGCATCATCGCAGCGTTATCAATGCATCATCACAGCATCATCTCAGCGTCATCACTGAATCATCACAGCATCATCATAGCATCATGAAACCATCACAGCATCATCACAGCGTATTCAGTGTCATCACTGCGTCATAACAGTGTCATCACAGCATCATCACTGCATCATCATATAATCATGAAAGCATCATAGCTGTGTAATCACAGCATCATCAAAGCTTCATCACAGCATCATCACAGCTTCATCGCAGTATCATAACTGCATCATCACTGCATAAACACTACATCAGCACAGCATCATCAGAGCATCATCACAGCATCATCACAACATCATCACAGCGTCACCACAGCATCATCATTGAGTCACGACAGCGTCATCACAGCACCATGACTGCATCATCACTGCATCATCATATCATCCTGAGAGCATCATAGCTGTATAATCACAGCATCATCAAATTGTCATAACAGCATCATCACAGCGTCATCACAGCATAATAACATTGTCATCACAGCATCATCAAAGCATCACAGTGTAATCAAAGCGTCATCATAGCATCATCACTGCATCATCAGAGCATCATAACTGCATCATCACTGTGTCATCAAATCATCATCACAGCACCATCACAACAGCATCACCACAGCATCATAACATCATCATTTCTGGTGCCAACGCAGAAATCTTGTTTTTTTTTGACCATGGGGCACTTTACTCAGCACCTGGCCTGATGGCCGCAGACGGGTCCCTATCTTTTAGGGGAAAAAGGATCCTGGGCCAGGAGCTGGCAGGGCTCATTGAGAGGGCTTTAAACTAGGTAAGAAGGGGGATGGGGCTGAAGCAAGGATTGTTGGGGCTGTGCCAGGGGGAACAATGGCAAGGCCGGAGGATAGGGCAATGGCCCAGCTGAAGTGCATCTACACCAATGCTCTGATGATGCAGTGATGTTGCAGTAGTGACGCTGTGATGACGCTGAGATGTTGCTTTGATGATGCTGCGATGAAGTTCTGGTGATGCTCTGATGATGCAGTGATGATAATTTGATGACGCTATGATGCTGTGATGACGCTGTGATGCACAGCACACATGATCAGAGCATCACAGCATCATCACAGCATCACCATAGTATCATCAGAGCATCATCACCGCATCATCACAGCATCATCACAGCGTCCTTACAGTGTCATCACAGCTTGTGATGATGTGATGATGGTGACGCGGTGATGATGCAGTGAGGATGCAGTTACAATGCTGTGATGACGCTGTGATGATGCAGTGATGATGCACTGATAATGCTGTCATGACGATGTGATGATGCTGTGATGATGCTGTGATGATGCAGTGATGATTCAGTGATGATTCTGTTATGATGCTGTGATGATGCTATTATGATGCTGTGATGACGCTGCGACGACGATATGATGATCCTGTGATTACTCTGTGATGACGTTTTGATGACACTGTTATAATGCTGTGATGATGCAGTGGTGATGCTTTGATGACGCAGAGATGACGCTGTGATGACGCTGTGATGATGCTGTGATGACGCTGTGATGATGCCGTGATGATGCATTCATTATACTGTGATGATGTTGTGATGATGCTGTTATGATGCAATGATGATGATGGGATGATGCTGTTTTGACGCTGTGATGACGCAGTGATGATGCTGTGATGATGCAGTGTTTATGTAGTTATGAGGCTGTGATGATGCTGTGATGATGCAGTGATGATGCTGTGATGATGCTGTAATGATGCTGTGATGATGCAGTGATGATGTTGTGCTGATGCTGTGATGATGTTTTGATTACGCAGTGATGATGCTGTGGTGATGCAGTGATGATGCAGTGATGATGCAGTAATCAAAGCGTCATCACAGCACCATCACAGCATCATTACTGCATCATCACAGCATCATAACATCATCATCAGAGCATCACAGCATCATCACAGCGTCATCACTGCATCACAACAACAGCATCACAGTGTCATCAAAGCGTAATCATAGCATTATCAGAGCATCACAACAGCATCATCGAAGCGTCATCACAGCATCATCACAGCATCATCACTGCATCATCAGAACATCATCACAGTGTCATCAAACCGTCATCACAGCATCATCACAGTATCAAGACAACATCATCATTGCATAATCAGTGCATTATCAATGCATCATCAGAGCTTCAACAAGGCATCACAGTGCCATCACAGTGTCATCACTGCATCATCATAGAGTCATCACAGCATCATCACATCATCATCACAGCATCATCACAGCGTCATCAATGCGTCATCACCACTACATCGTCACAGCATCATCACTGCATCATCGCTGCGTCATAACAGCGTCATCACAGCGTCGTCACAGCGTCATCACGTCGTCATCACTGCATCTTCAAAGAATCATCAAAGCATCATCGCAGCGTCATCACTGCATCATCACAGCATGATCACAGCATGATCACAGCGTCATCACAGCATCATAACAGCATTATCGTAGCGTCATCACAGCATAATCACAACATCATCACAGCATCATCGCTGCATCATTACAGCATCATCACAGCATCATCACTGCGTCATCACAGCATCATTACTGCATCATCAGAATATTATCATAGTGTCATCAAAGCGTCAACACAGCATCACAACAGATTCATCGCAGCATCATCACTGAATCATCACAGCATCACAACAACATCATAACAAAATCATCACAGCGTCATCAAAGCGTCATCACAGCTTCATCACTGCATCATCAGAATATTATCATAGTGTCATCAAAGCGTCAACACAGCATCACAACAGATTCATCGCAGCATCATCACTGAATCATCACAGCATCACAACAACATCATAACAAAATCATCACAGTGTCATCAAAGCGTCATCACAGCTTCATCACTGCATCATCACTGCATCATCACAGCGTCATCAGAGCATCATCACAGCATAATCAAAGCGTCATCACAGCTTCATCACGGCATCACCAAAGCATCATCACAGCATCATCACAGATTCATCACGCCATCATCACAGCATCATCGCAGCATCATCACAGCATCATTAAACCATCACAGCGTCATCAAAGACTCATCGCAGCGTCATCACAGCATCACCACTGCGTCATCAGAGCGTCATCAAAGAACCATCACCTCGTCATCACAGCTTCATCACAGCATCAACACAGCATCATCAGTGTCTTCAAAGCGTCATCACATCATCATCAGCGCGTCATCACAGAATCATCACAGCGTAATAACTACATTATCAGTGCGTCATCACAGCGTCATCACATCATCATTACAGCATCAACACAGCATCATCGCAGCGTCATCACTGCATCATCGCAGCGTCATCACTGCATCATAACAGCATCATAAGTGAATGATCACTGCATCATCACAGCATCATAACAACATCATCACATCATCATCACTGCATCATCACAGCATCATCACAGCATCACCAAAGAATCACAGCGTCATCATTGTATCATCACAGTATCATCATAGCGTCATCAGAACATTATCGCTGCCTCATCACTGCATCATCACAGCATCATCACTGCATCATCACAGCATCATCACAATATTATCACAGCCTCACCACATCGTCATAACTGGATCATCACTGCATCATCACTGTATCATCAGAGCATCATCACATCATTTCACTACATGATCACAGCATAATAACAGCATCATCACGGCATCATCACAGCATCATCACGACATCATTACTGCATCATCACAGCATCATCAGAGCTTAAACAAAGCATCACAGTGCCATCACAGAATCATCACAACATGATCACAGCGTCATCACAGCATCATCACTGAGTCATCACTGCATCATTACTGCATTATCACAACATTATCATAGTGTCATCAAAGCGTCATCACAGCATCATCACAGCATCACAACAGCATCATCGTAGCACCATCACAGCATCATCACTGCATCATCGCAGCATCATCGCAGCGTCATCACAGTGTAATCAATGCGTCATCAAATAATCAAAGCCTCATCAAAGCGTCATCACAGCATCATCACAGCGCCATCACAGCGTCATCACAGCGTAATCAATGCGTCATCATAACTACATCGTCACAGCATCATCACAGTGTCATCAATGCATCATCACAGCATCATCACAGCGCCATCACAGCGTCATCACAGAATCATCACAGCGTCATCACAGCATCATCACAGCATCACAACAGCATCATCGTTGCATCATCACTGCATCATCACTTCATCATCACAGCTTCATCACTGCATCATCACAACATCATCACAGTGTCATCAAAGCATCATCACAGCATCATCACATCATGATCACTGCATCATGAAAGCGTCATCACAGCATCACCACAGCATCATCACAACAGTATTACAGTATCACAGCGTCATCACAGCGTCATCATCACATCATCACTGTACCATCACTGTGTCATCACAGCATCATTACTGCATCATCACAACATCATCACAGTGCTATCAAAGCATTGTCACAGCATCATCACAACATCACCATCGCATCGTCATCACTGCATCATCAAAACATCACAACAGCATCATCGCAGCATCATCACAGCATCATCAATGCATCACAGCGTCGCCATCACTGCATCATCACAGAATCATCACTGTATCATCGCAGCGGTATCACTGCATCATCACAGCACCATCACAACATCATCACAGCATCATCACAGCATCATCAATGCATCACAGCGTCGCCATCACTGCATCATCACAGAATCATCACTGTATCATCGCAGCGGTATCACTGCATCATCACTGCATCATCACTCCGTCATTACAGCGTCATCAGAGCATCATCACAGCATCACCAAAGCATCATCACTGCATCATCACAGCATCATCACTGCATCATTACAATATCATCGCAGTGTCACCACTGCATCGTCACACCATCATCACAGCATCATCAAAGCATCACAGCGTCATCAGAGCGTCATCACAACATCATCACTGCGTCATCACAGCCTCATCAAAGCACCATCACAGCTTCATCACGGCGTCATTACAGCATCATTACAGTGTCATCAAAGCGTTATCACAGAGTCATCACAGCATCATCACAGCATCATCGCAGTGTCATCACACCATCATCACACTATTATCACAGCCTCACCACAGCGTCATAACTGCATCAACACTGCACTATCGCTGCATCATCACAGCGTCATCACAGCATAAACACATCATCATAAATGCATCATCACAGCATCATCAATACATCTTCACCGCATCACAGCGTCATCAAAGCATCATCACAGCATCATCATAATATCATCACAGCATCATGACAACATCATCGCAGCATCATCGCAGCGTTATCAATGCATCATCACAGCATCATCTCAGTGTCATCACTGAATCATCACAGCATCATCATAGCATCATGAAACCATCACAGCATCATCACAGCGTATTCAGTGTCATCACTGCGTCATAACAGTGTCATCACAGCATCATCACTGCATCATCATATAATCATGAAAGCATCATAGCTGTGTAATCACAGCATCATCAAAGCTTCATCACAGCATCATCACAGCATCATCAAAGCTTCATCGCAGTATCATAACTGCATCATCACTGCATAAACACTACATCAGCACAGCATCATCAGAGCATCATCGCAGCATCATCACAACATCATCACAGCGTCACCACAGCATCATCATTGAGTCACGACAGCGTCATCACAGCACCATGACTGCATCATCACTGCATCATCATATCATCCTGAGAGCATCATAGCTGTATAATCACAGCATCATCAAATTGTCATAACAGCATCATCACAGCGTCATCACAGCATAATAACATTGTCATCACAGCATCATCAAAGCATCACAGTGTAATCAAAGCGTCATCATAGCATCATCACTGCATCATCAGAGCATCATAACTGCATCATCACTGTGTCATCAAATCATCATCACAGCACCATCACAACAGCATCACCACAGCATCATAACATCATCATTTCTGGTGCCAACGCAGAAATCTTGTTTTTTTTTGACCATGGGGCACTTTACTCAGCACCTGGCCTGATGGCCGCAGACGGGTCCCTATCTTTTAGGGGAAAAAGGATCCTGGGCCAGGAGCTGGCAGGGCTCATTGAGAGGGCTTTAAACTAGGTAAGAAGGGGGATGGGGCTGAAGCAAGGATTGTTGGGGCTGTGCCAGGGGGAACAATGGCAAGGCCGGAGGATAGGGCAATGGCCCAGCTGAAGTGCATCTACACCAATGCTCTGATGATGCAGTGATGTTGCAGTAGTGACGCTGTGATGACGCTGAGATGTTGCTTTGATGATGCTGCGATGAAGTTCTGGTGATGCTCTGATGATGCAGTGATGATAATTTGATGACGCTATGATGCTGTGATGACGCTGTGATGCACAGCACACATGATCAGAGCATCACAGCATCATCACAGCATCACCATAGTATCATCAGAGCATCATCACCGCATCATCACAGCATCATCACAGCGTCCTTACAGTGTCATCACAGCTTGTGATGATGTGATGATGGTGACGCGGTGATGATGCAGTGAGGATGCAGTTACAATGCTGTGATGACGCTGTGATGATGCAGTGATGATGCACTGATAATGCTGTCATGACGATGTGATGATGCTGTGATGATGCTGTGATGATGCAGTGATGATTCAGTGATGATTCTGTTATGATGCTGTGATGATGCTATTATGATGCTGTGATGACGCTGCGACGACGATATGATGATCCTGTGATTACTCTGTGATGACGTTTTGATGACACTGTTATAATGCTGTGATGATGCAGTGGTGATGCTTTGATGACGCAGAGATGACGCTGTGATGACGCTGTGATGATGCTGTGATGACGCTGTGATGATGCCGTGATGATGCATTCATTATACTGTGATGATGTTGTGATGATGCTGTTATGATGCAATGATGATGATGGGATGATGCTGTTTTGACGCTGTGGTGACGCAGTGATGATGCTGTGATGATGCAGTGTTTATGTAGTTATGAGGCTGTGATGATGCTGTGATGATGCTGTGATGATGCTGTAATGATGCTGTGATGATGCAGTGATGATGTTGTGCTGATGCTGTGATGATGTTTTGATTACGCAGTGATGATGCTGTGGTGATGCAGTGATGATGCAGTGATGATGCAGTAATCAAAGCGTCATCACAGCACCATCACAGCATCATTACTGCATCATCACAGCATCATAACATCATCATCACAGCATCACAGTGTCATCACAGCGTCATCACAGCATCATCACAGCATCATCAAATAATCAAAGCCTCATCAAAGCGTCATCACAGCATCATCACAGCATCATCACTGCATCATCGCAGCATCATCGCAGCGTCATCACAGTGTAATCAATGCGTCATCAAATAATCAAAGCCTCATCAAAGCGTCATCACAGCATCATCACAGCGCCATCACAGCGTCATCACAGCGTAATCAATGCGTCATCATAACTACATCGTCACAGCATCATCACAGTGTCATCAATGCATCATCACAGCATCATCACAGCGTCATCAGAGCGTCATCACAGAATCATCACAGCGTCATCACAGCATCATCACAGCATCACAACAGCATCATCGTTGCATCATCACTGCATCATCACTTCATCATCACAGCTTCATCACTGCATCATCACAACATCATCACAGTGTCATCAAAGCATCATCACAGCATCATCACATCATGATCACTGCATCATGAAAGCGTCATCACAGCATCACCACAGCATCATCACAACAGTATTACAGTATCACAGCGTCATCACAGCGTCATCATCACATCATCACTGTACCATCACTGTGTCATCACAGCATCATTACTGCATCATCACAACATCATCACAGTGCTATCAAAGCATTGTCACAGCATCATCACAACATCACCATCGCATCGTCATCACTGCATCATCAAAGCATCACAACAGCATCATCGCAGCATCATCACAGCATCATCAATGCATCACAGCGTCGCCATCACTGCATCATCACAGAATCATCACTGTATCATCGCAGCGGTATCACTGCATCATCACAGCACCATCACAACATCATCACAGCATCATCACTGCTTCATTAAAGCATCATACCTACATCATCACAGCATCACAGCATCATCAAAGTGTCATAACAACGTCATCACAGCATCATCACTGCATCATCACTCCGTCATTACAGCGTCATCAGAGCATCATCACAGCATCACCAAAGCATCATCACTGCATCATCACAGCATCATCACTGCATCATTACAATATCATCGCAGTGTCACCACTGCATCGTCACACCATCATCACAGCATCATCAAAGCATCACAGCGTCATCAGAGCGTCATCACAACATCATCACTGCGTCATCACAGCCTCATCAAAGCACCATCACAGCTTCATCACGGCGTCATTACAGCATCATTACAGTATCATCAAAGCGTTATCACAGAGTCATCACAGCATCATCACAGCATCATCGCAGTGTCATCACACCATCATCACACTATTATCACAGCCTCACCACAGCGTCATAACTGCATCAACACTGCACTATCGCTGCATCATCACAGCGTCATCACAGCATAAACACATCATCATAAATGCATCATCACAGCATCATCAATACATCTTCACCGCATCACAGCGTCATCACAGCGTCATCACAGCAGCATCACTACATCATCACTGAGTCATCACAGCGTCATCAGAGCATCATCACAACATCATCACAGTGTCATCAAAGCATCATCACAGCATCATCATAATATCATCACAGCATCATGACAACATCATCGCAGCATCATCGCAGCGTTATCAATGCATCATCACAGCATCATCTCAGCGTCATCACTGAATCATCACAGCATCATCATAGCATCATGAAACCATCACAGCATCATCACAGCGTATTCAGTGTCATCACTGCGTCATAAGTGTCATCACAGCATCATCACTGCATCATCATATAATCATGAAAGCATCATAGCTGTGTAATCACAGCATCATCAAAGCTTCATCACAGCATCATCACAGCATCATCAAAGCTTCATCGCAGTATCATAACTGCATCATCACTGCATAAACACTACATCAGCACAGCATCATCAGAGCATCATCACAGCATCATCACAACATCATCACAGCGTCACCACAGCATCATCATTGAGTCACGACAGCGTCATCACAGCACCATGACTGCATCATCACAGCATCATCACTGCATCATCATATCATCCTGAGAGCATCATAGCTGTATAATCACAGCATCATCAAATTGTCATAACAGCATCATCACAGCGTCATCACAGCATAATAACATTGTCATCACAGCATCATCAAAGCATCACAGTGTAATCAAAGCGTCATCATAGCATCATCACTGCATCATCAGAGCATCATAACTGCATCATCACTGTGTCATCAAATCATCATCACAGCACCATCACAACAGCATCACCACAGCATCATAACATCATCATTTCTGGTGCCAACGCAGAAATCTTGTTTTTTTTTGACCATGGGGCACTTTACTCAGCACCTGGCCTGATGGCCGCAGACGGGTCCCTATCTTTTAGGGGAAAAAGGATCCTGGGCCAGGAGCTGGCAGGGCTCATTGAGAGGGCTTTAAACTAGGTAAGAAGGGGGATGGGGCTGAAGCAAGGATTGTTGGGGCTGTGCCAGGGGGAACAATGGCAAGGCCGGAGGATAGGGCAATGGCCCAGCTGAAGTGCATCTACACCAATGCTCTGATGATGCAGTGATGTTGCAGTAGTGACACTGTGATGACGCTGAGATGTTGCTTTGATGATGCTGCGATGAAGTTCTGGTGATGCTCTGATGATGCAGTGATGATAATTTGATGACGCTATGATGCTGTGATGACGCTGTGATGCACAGCACACATGATCAGAGCATCACAGCATCATCACAGCATCACCATAGTATCATCAGAGCATCATCACCGCATCATCACAGCATCATCACAGCGTCCTTACAGTGTCATCACAGCTTGTGATGATGTGATGATGGTGATGCGGTGATGATGCAGTGAGGATGCAGTTACAATGCTGTGATGATGCAGTGATGATGCACTGATAATGCTGTCATGACGATGTGATGATGCTGTGATGATGCTGTTATGACGCAGTGATGATGCTTAGATGATGCTGTGATGATGATATGATGATGCAGTGATGAAGCAGTGATGGTAATTTGATAACGCAGTGATAGTGCTCTGATTATGCAGTGATGATGCTGTGATGCTGAGATGATGTTGTGATGCTGCAGTGATGATGCTGTGATGATGCAGTGATCATGCAGTGATGATGCTGTGATGACGCAGTGACGATGCTGCGATGATGCTGTGGTGATGATGTGATGATGCTGTGATGATGCTTTGATGACGCTATCGTGATTCTGTGATGATGCTGTAGTGGTACTATGATGATGCTGTGAGGATGCTGCGATGACGCTTCTTTGCCTCTGTCTTCAATGCCGATGATGGGCTTCGGGACCCAGGGTGCCCTGAGCTGGAGGACCGGGACAGTGGGGATGACAAACTCCCAACCGACCCTGAACGTGTGCGGGATTTGCTACTCCACCTGGATCCCTACAAGTCCATGGGTCCGGATGGGATTCATCCCCGGGTGCTGAAAGAGCTGGCGGACGTCATCGCGGAACCTCTCTCAATTATTTTTCAACGATCCTGGGAATTTGGAGAGGTCCCGGTAGACTGGAAGCTGGCAAATGTTGTTCCGATTTTCAAGAAGGGTCAGAAAGAAGACCCTAGCAATTACAGGCCTGTCAGTCTCATGTCAGTGCCTGGTAAAATCATGGAGAAGATGGTTCTTGAACTTATTGAGGCGCACCTGGGGGACAAAGCAGTCATTGGTCCCAGCCAGCATGGGTTTGTGAAGGGTAGGTCCTGCCTAACTAACCTGATTTCCTTTTATGATAAGATCACCCGTATGGTGGACCAAGGGAAACCAGCTGATGTGATTTTTTTGGACTTCAGCAAGGCTTTTGACACGGTTTCCCATAGGATCCTACTGGACAAAACGTCCACCATACAGCTAAATAAAAACATCATACGATGGGTAAGCAATTGGCTAACGGGCAGGGCCCAAAGGGTTATGGTAAATGGGGCTGCGTCAGGCTGGCGGGCGGTCACCAGTGGGGTCCCTCAAGGCTCCATTTTAGGGCCGGTACTTTTCAATATTTTTATAAACGATCTGGATGTAGGAATAGAGGGTATTTTGAGCAAGTTTGCTGATGACACCAAACTTGGAGGAGTTGTGGACTCGAATGAGGGTGGAAAGGCCTTGCAGAGGGACCTGGATAGGTTGGAGAGCTGGGCGATCACCAACCGCATGAAGTTCAATAAGAGCAAGTGCCGGGTCCTGCACCTGGGACGGGGAAACCCTGGCTGCACGTACAGACTGGGCGATGAGACGCTGGAGAGCCGCCTAGAAGAGAGGGATCTGGGGGTCGTGGTAGACAGCAAGTTGAATATGAGCCAGCAGTGTGCCCTGGCAGCCAGGAGGGCCAACCGTGTCCTGGGGTGCATCAAGCACGGCATCGCTAGTAGGTCACGGGAGGTGATTGTCCCGCTCTACTCTGCGCTGGTGCGGCCTCACCTCGAGTACTGTGTGCAGTTCTGGGCACCACAGTATAAAAAGGACATGAAACTGTTGGAGAGTGTCCAGAGGAGGGCTACGAAGATGGTGAAAGGCCTGGAGGGGAAGACGTACGAGGAACGGCTGAGGTCACTGGGCCTGTTCAGCCTGGAGAAGAGGAGGCTGAGGGGAGACCTCATCACAGTCTACAACTTCCTCGTAAGGGGGTGTCGAGAGGCAGGAGACCTTTTCTCCATTAACACCAGTGACAGGACCCGCGGGAACGGGGTTAAGCTGAGGCAGGGGAAATTTAGGCTAGACATCAGGAGGGGGTTCTTCACAGAGAGGGTGGTTGCACACTGGAACAGGCTCCCCAGGGAAGTGGTCACTGCACCGAGCCTGTCGGAATTTAAGAAGAGATTGGACTGTGCACTTAGTCACATGGTCTGAACTCTTGGGTAGACCTGTGCGGTGTCAAGAGTTGGACTAGATGATCCTTAAGGGTCCCTTCCAACTCTGGATATTCTATGATTCTATGATTCTATGACATAGTGATGATGCTGTGATGATTCTGTGATGACGATCTGATGATGATGTGATGATGCTGTGATGATGCTGTTATAACACTGTGATGACACTGTGATGATGCTGAGATTATGCTGTGGAGATGCAGTGATGATGCAGTGATGATGCAGTTATGACCCTGTGATGACACTGTGATGATGCAGTGGTGACACTGTGATGACGGTGTGATTATGCTGTGATGACGCTGTAATGATACACTGATGAGGCTGTGATGACCCTGTCGTGATGCTGTGATGATGCTGAGATGATGCTGTGATGACACTGTGATGATGCATTTATGACGCTGTGATTATGTAGCTATGATGCAGTGATGATTCTGCGATGATTCATTGATGATGCAGTGATGATGCTGCGATGATGATTTGAAGATGCAGTGATGATGCAGTGATGATGCTGTGAAGGCGCAGTGGTGATGCTTTGATTATGCTGTGATGATGCAGTGATTATGCATCTATGGTGCTGTGATGATGCTGTGATGATACTGTGATGACACTGTTATGACGGAGTGATGATGCTGTGATGACACTCTGATGATGTAGTGATGAAAATGTGATGATGCCGTGATGATGCTGTGAAGGCGCAGTGGTGATGCTTTGATTATGCTGTGATAATGCATTGATTATGCAGTAATGATGCTGTGATGATGCTGAGATGATGCTGTGATGATGCAGTGATGGTGCAATGATGATGCAGTGATGATGCTGTGATGACGGTGCAATGATGATTTGATGATGCTGTGATGACTGTGATGACACTGTGATGACACTATTATGATGCTGAGATGATGCAGTGATGACGCAATGATGATGCAGTGATGATGCTGTTATGACGCTGTGATGACGCAGTAATGATGCTGTGATGATGCAGTGTTTATGTTGTTATGAGGCTGTGATGATGCTCTGATGATGCCGTTATGACACTGTGATGATGCAGTGATGATGCTGTCATGATGCTGTGATTATGCGTTTATGATGTAGTGATTATGCAGTGATGATGATGTCATGACACTGTAATGATGCTGTGATGAGGCAGAGATGAAGCAGTGATGATACTGTGAAGATGTTGTGATGAAGCTGTGATGATGCAGTGATGATGATGGGATTATGTAGTGAAGATGATGTGATGATGCAGAGATGACGCTGTGATAATGCAGTGATTATTCAGAAATGATACTGTGATGACACTGAGATGATGCTTTTATGATGCAGTGATGATGCTGTGGTGATGCAGTGATGATGCAGAGATGATGCAGTGATCAAAGCGTCATCACAGCATCATCACAACATCATCACAGCGTCATCACAGCATCATTATTGCATCATCAAAACATCATCACATTGTCATCAAACCGTCATCACAGCATCATAAGAGTATCACAACAGCATCATCGCCTCGTCATCACAGCATCATCACAGCATCATCACTGCATCATCAGAACATCATCACAGTGTCATGAAACCGTCATCACAGCATTATCAGAGTATCAGAACTGCATCATCGCCTCGTCATCACAGCATCATCACAGCATCATCACTGCATCATCAGAACATCATCACAGTGTCATCAAACCATCATCACAGCATCATCAGAGCATCACAACAGCATCATCGCCTCGTCGTCACAGCATCATCACAGCATCATCACTGCATCATCAGAACATCATCACAGTGTCATCAAACTGTCATCACAGCATTATCAGAGCATCACAACAGCATCATCGCAGCGTCATCACAGCGTCATCACTGCATCATCAGAACGTCATCACAGTGTCATCAAACCGTCGTCACAGCATCATCAGAGCATCACATCAGCATCATCACTGAGCCATCACTGCATCATCACAGCATCATCACTGGGTCATCAGAACATAATCACAGTGTCATCAAACCGTCATCACAGCATCATCACAGTATCAAGACAACATCATCACTGCATAATCAGTGCATTTTCAATGCATCATCAGAGCTTCAACAAGGCATCAAAGTGCCATCACAGTGTCATCACTGCATCATCATAGAGTCATCAAAGCATCATCACATCATCATCACAGCATCATCACAGCGTCATCAATGCGTCATCACCACTACATCGTCACAGCATCATCACTGCATCATCACTGCATCATAATATTGTCATCACAGCGTCATCACAGCGTCATCACGTCGTCATCACTGCATCTTCACAGAATCATCAAAGCATCATCGCAGCGTCATCACTGCATCATCACAGCATGACCACAGCATGATCACAGCATCATAATAGCATTATCGTACCGTCATCACAGCATAATCACATCATCATCGCTGCATCATTACAGCATCATCACAGCATCATCACTGCGTCATCACTGCATGATTACTGCATCATCAGAACATTATCATAGTGTCATCAAAGCGTCAACACAGCATCATCACAGCATCACAACAGCATCATAACAAAATCATCACAGCGTCATCAAAGCGTCATCACTGCATCATCACTGCATCATTACAGCGTCATCAGAGCATCATCACAGCATCATCAAAGCATCACAGCGTCATCAACGTGTCATCAGAGGATCATCACGGCATCACTGCAGCATCATCATATCATCACAGCGTTATCACAGCATCATCACAGTCATCACTGCGTCATCACAGCATCATCACTGCATCGTCACAGCACCGTCACAGCATCATCACTGCATCATCAAAGCATCATCACAGCATCATCACTGCATCATCACAGCATCATCACTGCGTCATCACAGCATCATCACAGCATCATCGAAGCGTCATCACAGTATCATCACAATATCATCACAGCATCATCACATCATCATTATTGCATCATGACTGCATCATTACAGCATCATCAGAGCAGAATCAGTGCGCCGTCACAGCATCATTACTGCATCACCACATCATCACTGTGTTATCGCAGTGTCATCACAGCATCATCACAACATCATCACAGAATCATCACAGCATCATTGCAGCATCATCACATCATCAATACTGCGTCATCACAGCATCATCAGAACATAGTCACACTGTCATCAAAGCGTCATCACAGCATCGTCACAGCATCATAACACATCATCACAGCATCACAACAGAATCATCACAGCTTCATAACAGCATCATCCAGGCGTCATGTCATCAACGTGTCATCAGAGCATCATCACAGCATCACTACAGCATCATCATATCATCACAGCATTATTACAGCATCATCACAGAGTCATCACAGCATCATCACTCCGTCATTAGAGCGTCATCAGAGCATCATCACATCATCACCAAAGCATCATCACAGCATCATCACTGCATCATCACAGCGTCATCAAATTATCATCACTGCATCATCAGAGCATCACCAGAAATTCATCGCAGCATCATCAAAGCAACATCACAGCGTGACTACTGCAACATCACTGCATCATCTGAGCATCATCACTGCGTCATAACAGACTTATCACAGCACCATCACAGCATTATCACAACAGCATCACCACAGCATCATAACATCATCATTTCTGGTGCCAACGCAGAAATCTTGTTTTTTTTTGGCCATGTGGCACTTTACTCAGCACCTGGCCTGATGGCCGCAGACGGGTCCCTATCTTTTAGGGGAAAAAGGATCCTGGGCCAGGAGCTGGCAGGGCTCATTGAGAGGGCTTTAAACTAGGTAAGAAGGGGGATGGGGCTGAAGCAAGGATTGTTGGGGCTGTGCCAGTGGGAACAATGGCAAGACCAGAGGATAGGGCAATGGCCCAGCTGAAGTGCATCTACACCAATGCTCTGATGATGCTCTGATGATGCAATGATGTTGCAGTAGTGACGCTGTGATGACACTGAGATGTTGCTTTGATGATGCTGCGATGAAGTTCTGGTGATGCTCTGATGATGCAGTGATGATAATTTGATGACGCTATGATGCTGTGATGACGCTGTGATGCACAGCACACATGATCAGAGCATCACAGCATCATCAGAGCATCACCATAGTCTCATCAGAGCATCATCACCGCATCATCACCGCATCATCACAGCGTCCTTACAGTGTCGTCACAGTGTCATCATACCTTGTGATGCTGTGATGATGGTGATGCTGTGATGATGCAGTGATGAGGCTGTGACGATGCAGTGAGGACAATGTGGTGACGCTGTGTTGACACAGTGATGACGCTGTGTCGATGATGTGATGATGATCTGATGATGCAGTGATGATGCTTTGAGGACGCAGTGATGATGCAGTGATGATGCTGTGATGACGCCGTGATGAGGCCACGATGATGCTGTGATGACAATTTGATGATGTAGTGATGATGCTTTGATGACGCTATGATGATGCAGTGATGATGCAGAAATGCTGTCGTGATTATGACTCTATGATGCTGTGATGATGCTGTGATGATGCAGTGATTATGCAGTGATGACACTGAGATGACGGTGTGATGATGTTGTGATTATGGTGTGATGATGTAGTGATGATGCTCTGAAGATGCACTGACAATAGTGTGATGACACTGTGATGATGCAGTGAGTAAGCAGTAAAGATGCTTTGATGATGCTGTTATGATGCTGCAATGATGCTGTGGTTTGCTGTGATGACAATTTGATGACATAGTGATGATTCTGTCACGACGCCATGATGCTGCTCTGGTGCTGCTGTGATGATGCTGTGATGACGCAGTGAAGATTATGAGATGATGATGTGATGACGCTGCGATGATCATGTGATAATGCAGTGACGATGATGTTATGATGCTCTGATGATGCAGTCTTGACACTGTGATATCTCTCTGATGATGCTGTGATGGTGTAGTGATGATACTGTGATGATGTTGTGATGATGCTATGATGATGCTCTTATGATTCTGTTGTGACGCTGTGATGACGCAGTAATGATGTTGTGGTGATTCTGTGATGACACTGTGATGACGCTGCGATGATCATGTGACGATGCAGTGACGATGCAGTGATGACACTGTGATGACGCTGTGACGATGCAGTGATTATGCAGTAATGATGCTGTGATGATGCTGCAATGATGTGGTGATGATGCAGTGATTATGCTGTGATGATGCTGTTACAACACTGTGATGATGTTGTGATGATGATGTGATGATGCACTGATGATACAGTGATGATACTGTGATGACACTGTGATGATTTACTGATGAAGCTGTGATCACGTAGTGTTGACGCTCTGATGACACAATGATGATGCTGGGATGATGCTGTGATGACGATGTGATGATGCTGTGATGACACTGTTATGATGTTGTGATGATGATGCTGTGATGATGCTGTGATGATGAAATGATTATGCAGTGATGATGCTGTGATGATGTTGAGATGTTGCAGTGATGATGCTGTGATGACGCTGTTATAACGTAGTGATGATGCTGTGATGATGCAGTGAAGATGCAGTGATTATGCAGTTAAGATGCTGTGATGACACATGATTTTGTGATGATAATGCAGTTATGATGCTGTGATTATGAAATGATTATGCAGTGATGATGCTGAGATGTTGCAGTGATGATGCTGTGATGATGCTGAGATGATGCTGTAATGATGTTGTGATGATGTGTGATGATGCTGTGATGACACATTGATGATGCTGTCATGATGCAGTGATTATGCAGTGATAATGCTTTGATGACGCTGCGCTGATGCAGTGATGACACAGTTATGATGCAGTGATGATGCAGTGATGATACTGTGATTATGTTGTGATGATGCAGTGAGTAAGCAGTAATGATGCTGTGATGATGCTTTAATAATGCGGTCATGATGCTGTGATGATGCAGTGATGATGCCCTGATGACACTGTGATAATTTTGTGATGATGATGTGATGATGCAGTGATGATGCTAAGATTGTTTTGTGATTATGCTGTGATGATGCCATGATGATGCTATGATTATGTTTTGATGATTATGTGATGATGCAGTGATCATGCTGCAACGCTGCTGTGACGATGCTGTGATTATGCTGTGGTGATGCTATGATTATGTTGTGATGATGCTGTGATGATGCTCTGATGCTGCTGTGATGCTGCTGTGATGCTGCTGTGATGCTGCTGTGATGATGCAGTGATGATGTTGCGATGGTGCCGTGATGATGCAGTGGTGACGCTGGGATGATGCTGTGATGATGCAGTGATGATGCAGTGATGACGATGTGATGATGCAGTGATGATGCAGTGATGATGATGTGATGATGCAATGATTATGCAGTAATGGTGCTTTGATGATGCTGAGAAGATGCAGTGATTATGCAGTGATGATGCACTCATGACGCTGTGATGATTTTTTGATGATGCTCTGATGACGAAGTGATGATGTTGTAATGATGATGTGTTGATGCAGAGATGATGCTGTGATGCCGTTGTGATGATGCTGTTATGACGTTGTGACGATGCTCTGTTGATGCTATGATGATGCAGTGATGATGCAGTAATAACGCTGTGATGACGCTGTGATGATTTTTTGATGATGCTGTGATGACGCTGTGATGATGCAGTGAGTAAGCAGTAATGATACTATGATGATGCTGTGATAATGCGGTGATGATGCAGTGATTATGCCGTGATAATGCTGTTATGACACTGTGATGATGTTGTGATGATGCTGTGATTATTCAGTTATGACGCTGTGATGATGCAGTGACTAAGCAGTAATGATACTATGATGATGCTATGATAATGCGGTGATGATGCGGTGATTATGCCGTGAAAATGCTGTCATGACACTGTGATGATGTTCTGATGATGCTGTGATGATGCAGTGATGACGCTGCGGTGATGCTGTGATGATGCTGAGATGATGCTGCGATGACGCTGTGATGACACTATCGTGATTCTGTGATGATGATGTGATGATGCAGTAATGATGCTGTGATGATGCACTGATGATACTGTGATGACGTTGTGATAATGCAATGATTAGGCAGTAATGATGCTGTGATGATGCTGAGATGACACTGTGATGATGCAGTAATGGTGCAGTGATGATGCAGTTATGACACCGTGATAATGCTGTGATGCCGCAGTGAGTAAACAGTAATGATTCTGTGATGATGCAGTGATGATGATGTGATGATGCTGCGATGATGCTTTGATGATGCTGTGATGCTGCAGTGATGAAGCTGTGATGATTTTGTGATGATGCAGTTTAGATGCAGTGACGATGCAGTTATGACGCTGTGATGACGCGGTGATGATGCTGTGACGATGCTTTGATGGTTTTGTTATGTTGTTGTGATGATGCAGTTATGATGATATGACGATGCTGTAACGATGCCGTGATGATGCTGTGATGATGCTGTGATGATGCAGTGCTGACGCTGCGGTGATGCTGTGATGATGCTGTGATGATACAGTCATGATGTTACGATGACGCTGTGATGATGCTGTAATGATGTTGTGATGATGCTGTCGTTACGCTATGATGATTCTGTGATTATGTAGCTAAAATGCTGTGATGATGATGTGATGATGTAGTGATGATGCAGTGGTGATGCTCTGATGACGATGCAAAGATGCTGTGATGATGCAGTAATGATGCTGTGATGATTCTGTGATGATGCTGTGATTATGCTGAGATTATGCTCAGATTATGCTCTGATGATGCAGTGATGGTACAGTGATGATTCAGTGAGGAGTCAGTGATGATGATGTGATTACGATGCGGAGATGCTGTGATCATGCAGTAAGGATGCAATGATGATGCTGTGATGACACTGTGATTATGTTGTGTTGATACTTGTAATGATGTTTTGATGACGATGTGATGATGCTGTGATGATGCAGTGATTATGCAGTGATGATGCTGTGATGATGTGGTGATGATGCAGTGATTATGCAGTGATGATGCTGTGATGATGCAGTGATGATGCTGTGATGATATTGTGATGATGATATGAAGATGCTATGATGATTCAGTGATGATTCTGTGATGATGCATTTACGATACTGTGATGACGCTGTGATGATGTTGTTATGATGGTGTGATGATGCTGTGATGATATTTTGATGATACTGTGACAATGATGTGACGATGCAGCAATGATGCAGTGTTGATGATGTGATGATGCGGTGATGATGCAGTGATTATGCAGTGATGATACTGTGATGATGCATTGGTGGTGCTGTGATGATGCTTGGATGATGCTTGGATGATTCAGTGATGATTCTGTGATGACACTGTGATGATGTGATGATGCAGTGAATATACTGTGATGACACTATGATGATGCAGTGATTATGCAGAAATGATTCTGTGATGATGCTGAGATGATGTTGTTATGATGCAGTGATGATGCTTTGATGACGCTGTCGTGATGGTGAGATGACGCTGTCGTGATGCTTTGATGATGCTGTGATGACACTGTGATGATGCAGTGATGATACTGTGATGACGCTGTGAAAATGCAATGATTATGCAGAAATGATTCTGTGATGATGCTGAGATGATGCTGTGATGATGCAGTGAGTAAGCAGTGATGATGCAGTAATGATGCCATGATGATGCTGAGATGATGCTGTGATGTTGCAGTGATGGTGCAGTGATGATTCAGTGAGGACACTGTGATGATGCTGTGATTACAATTTGATGACGTAGTGATGATGCTGTGATGACCTCATGATGATGCTGTGATGATTCTGTGATGATGCTGTGATTATGCTGCTATGATGCAGTCATGATGCAGTGATGATGCTGAGATGACACTGATGATGCTGTGATAATGATGTGATGATGCTGTGATGATGTATTGATGACAGTGAAGATGCTATAATGATGATGTGATGATGCAGTGATGACACTGTCATGACGCTGTGATGATGCAGTGAGTAAGCAGTAATGATGCTGTGATGATGCTGAGATGATGATGTGATGATGCAGTGGTGATGCTCTGATGACGATGCAAAGATGCTGTGATGATGCAGTAATGATGCTGTGATGATTCTGTGATGATTTGGTGATGATGCTGTGATGACAGTTTGATGACGTTGTTATGATGCTGTGATGACACTGAAAACGTTGTGATGATGATGTGATAATGCTGTGATGATGGAGTGATGATGTATTTATGACATTGTGATTATGCCGAGATGATGCTTTGATGATGCAGTTATGATGCTGTGATGATGATGCACTCATGATGCAGTGAGGATGCAGTGATGATGCTGTGATGATGCTCTGATGATGACGAAGTGATGATGCTGTGATGATGTAGTGATGATGCAGTGATGTGTAGTGATGACGCTGTGATGATATTGTGATGATGATGTGATGATGCTGTGATTATGCGGAGATTATGCAGTGATTATGCAGTGATGATGCTGTCATGACAGTGTGATGATGCTGTGATGATGCTGCGATGTTGCTGTGAGGATGCTGTGATGATGCAGTGATTCTGAAGTAATGATGCTGTGATGGTGCTGTGATGATGCAGTGATGATGCAGTGATGATGCAGTGATGATATGATGATGCAGTGATTATGCTGTAATAATTCTGTGACTATACTGAGATGATGCTGTAATGATGCATTGATGACGCTGTGATGACGCTGTGTTGATGCTGTGAGGATGCTGTGATGATGCAGTGATTATGCAGTGATGATGCTGACATGAAACTGATGATGTTGTGATGATGATGTGATGATGCTATGATGATGCAGTGAGTAAGCAGTAATGATGCTGAGATGATGATGTGATGATGCTGTGATGATGCTCTGATGATGCTGTGATGATGCTCTGATGATGCTGTGATGACGCAGTGATGATTCTGTGATGATGCAGTGATGATGTAGTGATGACGCTGTGATGATACTGTGATTATGCTGTGATGATGCTGTGATTATGCGGTGATTATGCAGTGATGATGCTGTCATGACCCTGTGATGATGTTGTGATGATGATGCGATGATGCTGTGATGATGCTGCGATGTTGCTGTGAGGATGCTGTGATGATGCAGTGATTCTGCAGTAATGATGCTGTGATGATGCTGTGATGATGCAGTGATGACGCTGTGATGACTATGCGATGATGATGTGATGATGCTGTGATTATGCAGCTATGATGCTGTGATGATGCAGTGATTCTGCAGTAATGATGCTGTGATGGTGCTGTGATGATGCAGTGATGATGCAGTGATGACGATATGATGATGCAGTGATTATGCAGTGATTATGCTGTGACTATACTGAGATGATGCTGTAATGATGCATTGTTGACGTTGTGATGACGCTGTATTGATGCTGTGAGGATGCTGTGATGATGCAGTGATTATGCAGTGATGATGTTGTGATGACTCTGTGATGATGTTGTGGTGATGCTGTGATGATGCTCTGATGATGCTGTGATGATGCAGTGATGATGCTGTGATGATGCAGTAATGACGCTGTCGTGATGCTGTGATGACGTAGTTATGGTGTTGTAATGATGCTGTGATGAAGCTGCGATGATGCAGTGATGATGCTATGATGATGCTGTGATGATACAGTGATGACAATTTGATGATGTAGTGATGATGCTGTGATGACTCTATGATTATGCAGCTATGATGCTATGATGATGATGTGAGGATGAAGTGATTATGCATTTTTGATGCTGTGATGACGCTGTCATGATGCTGTGATGAAGCTGCGATGATGCAGTGATTATGCAGTTAGGACGCTTTGATGACACTGTGATGATGCATTTATGACACTGTAATGACGCTGTGATGATGTTGTGATGATGCAGTGAATAAGCAGTAATGATACTGTGATGATGCTGAGATGATGCTGTGATAACGCAGTGATGATGCTGTGATGACGCTTTGATGATGTTGTGATTATGATGTGATGCAGTGATGATTTTGTGATGATGCAGTTTAGATGCAGTGACGATGCAGTTATGACGCTGTGATGACGCGGTGATGATGCTGTGATGATGCTTTGATGATTTTGTTATGTTGTTGTGATGATGCAGTTATGATGATATGACGATGCTGTAACGATGCCGTGATGATGCAGTGATGATGCTGTGATTATTCAGTGATGATGCAGTGATGATGCTGTGATGATGCTGTGATGATGCAGTAATGATGCTGTGATGATGCATGATGATGCTACGATGATGTTGTGATGACGCTGTGATGATGATGTGATGATGCTGCAATGATGCTGTGATGATTCTGTGATGATGTTGTGATGATGCTGTGATGACGCTGCGATAACACAGTGATGATTTGGTGATGCAGTAATGATGCTGTGACGACGCACTGATTCTGCTCTGATGATGCTGTAATGATGCAGTCATGATGCAATAATGATGATGCTGTGATGATGCAGTGATGATGTTGTTATGACGCTGTGATGAAGCTGTGATAATATTATGATGATGCTATGATGACATAGCGATGATGCTGTGAAGATTCTTTGATGACGATGTGATGACGATGTGATGATGCTCTGATGATGCTGTTATGACGCTGTGATGATGCTGTGATGGTTCTTTGATGATGCAGTGTTTATGCAGTTATGACGCTGTGATGACGCTGTGATGATGCTTTGATCATGCTGTTATGATGCAGTTATTATGACGCCATGATGTTGTGACAATGCAGTGATGATGCGGTGATGACGCTGTGATGATGCAGTGATGATGCAGTAATGACGCTGTGATGATTTTGTGATGATGCTCTGATGACGCAGTGATGATGCTGTGATGATGTAGTGATGATGCTGTGAAGACGCTCTCATGACACTGTCGTGAAGCTGTGATGATGATGTCGTGATGCTGTGATGATGCTGTGATGACGCTGTGATAACGCTGTGATGACGCTGTGATGATGCTCTATTGATGCTGTGATGATGCAGTAATAACGCTATGATGACGCTCTTATAATTTTGTGATGATGCTGTGATGATACTGTGGTGATGCAGTGATGATGCAGTGATGACGCTGTGATGAGTCTCTGATGATGCTGAGATGACGCTGTGATGATGCAGTGATGACGCTGTGATGATACTATCGTGATTCTGTGATGATGATGTGATGATGCAGTAATGATGCTGTGATGATGCACTGATGATACTGTGATGACGTTGTGATAATGCAATGATTAGGCAGTAATGATGCTGTGATGATGCTGAGATGACACTGTGATGATGCAGTAATGGTGCAGTGATGATGCAGTTATGACACCGTGATAATGCTGTGATGCCGCAGTGAGTAAACAGTAATGATTCTGTGATGATGCAGTGATGATGATGTGATGATGCTGCGATGATGCTTTGATGATGCTGTGATGCTGCAGTGATGAAGCTGTGATGATTTTGTGATGATGCAGTTTAGATGCAGTGACGATGCAGTTATGACGCTGTGATGACGCGGTGATGATGCTGTGACGATGCTTTGATGGTTTTGTTATGTTGTTGTGATGATGCAGTTATGATGATATGACGATGCTGTAACGATGCCGTGATGATGCTGTGATGATGCTGTGATGATGCAGTGATGACGCTGCGGTGATGCTGTGATGATGCTGTGATGATACAGTCATGATGTTACGATGACGCTGTGATGATGCTGTAATGATGTTGTGATGATGCTGTCGTTACGCTATGATGATTCTGTGATTATGTAGCTAAAATGCTGTGATGATGATGTGATGATGTAGTGATGATGCAGTGGTGATGCTCTGATGACGATGCAAAGATGCTGTGATGATGCAGTAATGATGCTGTGATGATTCTGTGATGATGCTGTGATTATGCTGAGATTATGCTCAGATTATGCTCTGATGATGCAGTGATGGTACAGTGATGATTCAGTGAGGAGTCAGTGATGATGATGTGATTACGATGCGGAGATGCTGTGATCATGCAGTAAGGATGCAATGATGATGCTGTGATGACACTGTGATTATGTTGTGTTGATACTTGTAATGATGTTTTGATGACGATGTGATGATGCTGTGATGATGCAGTGATTATGCAGTGATGATGCTGTGATGATGCAGTGATGATGCTGTGATGATATTGTGATGATGATATGAAGATGCTATGATGATTCAGTGATGATTCTGTGATGATGCATTTACGATACTGTGATGACGCTGTGATGATGTTGTTATGATGGTGTGATGATGCTGTGATGATATTTTGATGATACTGTGACAATGATGTGATGATGCAGCAATGATGCAGTGTTGATGATGTGATGATGCGGTGATGATGCGGTGATGATGCAGTGATGATGCGGTGATGATGCAGTGATTATGCAGTGATGATACTGTGATGATGCATTGGTGGTGCTGTGATGATGCTTGGATGATGCTTGGATGATTCAGTGATGATTCTGTGATGACACTGTGATGATGTGATGATGCAGTGAATATACTGTGATGACACTATGATGATGCAGTGATTATGCAGAAATGATTCTGTGATGATGCTGAGATGATGTTGTTATGATGCAGTGATGATGCTTTGATGACGCTGTCGTGATGGTGAGATGACGCTGTCGTGATGCTTTGATGATGCTGTGATGACACTGTGATGATGCAGTGATGATACTGTGATGACGCTGTGAAAATGCAATGATTATGCAGAAATGATTCTGTGATGATGCTGAGATGATGCTGTGATGATGCAGTGAGTAAGCAGTGATGATGCAGTAATGATGCCATGATGATGCTGAGATGATGCTGTGATGTTGCAGTGATGGTGCAGTGATGATTCAGTGAGGACACTGTGATGATGCTGTGATTACAATCTGATGACGTAGTGATGATGCTGTGATGACCTTATGATGATGCTGTGATGATTCTGTGATGATGCTGTGATTATGCTGCTATGATGCAGTCATGATGCAGTGATGATGCTGAGATGACACTGATGATGCTGTGATGACCTTATGATGATGCTGTGATGATGTATTGATGACAGTGAAGATGCTATAATGATGATGTGATGATGCAGTGATGATGCTGTGATAATGTTCTGATGATGAAGCTATGATGTTATGATGCAGTGATGACACTGTCATGACGCTGTGATGATGCAGTGAGTAAGCAGTAATGATGCTGTGATGATGCTGAGATGATGATGTGATGATGCAGTGGTGATGCTCTGATGACGATGCAAAGATGCTGTGATGATGCAGTAATGATGCTGTGATGATTCTGTGATGATTTGGTGATGATGCTGTGATGACAGTTTGATGACGTTGTTATGATGCTGTGATGACACTGAAAACGTTGTGATGATGATGTGATAATGCTGTGATGATGGAGTGATGATGTATTTATGACATTGTGATTATGCCGAGATGATGCTTTGATGATGCAGTTATGATGCTGTGATGATGATGCACTCATGATGCAGTGAGGATGCAGTGATGATGCTGTGATGATGCTCTGATGATGACGAAGTGATGATGCTGTGATGATGTAGTGATGATGCAGTGATGTGTAGTGATGACGCTGTGATGATATTGTGATGATGATGTGATGATGCTGTGATTATGCGGAGATTATGCAGTGATTATGCAGTGATGATGCTGTCATGACAGTGTGATGATGCTGTGATGATGCTGCGATGTTGCTGTGAGGATGCTGTGATGATGCAGTGATTCTGAAGTAATGATGCTGTGATGGTGCTGTGATGATGCAGTGATGATGCAGTGATGATGCAGTGATGATATGATGATGCAGTGATTATGCTGTAATAATTCTGTGACTATACTGAGATGATGCTGTAATGATGCATTGATGACGCTGTGATGACGCTGTGTTGATGCTGTGAGGATGCTGTGATGATGCAGTGATTATGCAGTGATGATGCTGACATGAAACTGATGATGTTGTGATGATGATGTGATGATGCTATGATGATGCAGTGAGTAAGCAGTAATGATGCTGAGATGATGATGTGATGATGCTGTGATGATGCTCTGATGATGCTGTGATGATGATCTGATGATGCTGTGATGACGCAGTGATGATTCTGTGATGATGCAGTGATGATGTAGTGATGACGCTGTGATGATACTGTGATTATGCTGTGATGATGCTGTGATTATGCGGTGATTATGCAGTGATGACGCTGCGGTGATGCTGTGATGATGCTGTGATGATACAGTCATGATGTTACGATGACGCTGTGATGATGCTGTAATGATGTTGTGACGATGCTGTCGTTACGCTATGATGATTCTGTGATTATGTAGCTAAAATGCTGTGATGATGATGTGATGATGTAGTGATGATGCAGTGGTGATGCTCTGATGACGATGCAAAGATGCTGTGATGATGCAGTAATGATGCTGTGATGATTCTGTGATGATGCTGTGATTATGCTGAGATTATGCTCAGATTATGCTCTGATGATGCAGTGATGGTACAGTGATGATTCAGTGAGGAGTCAGTGATGATGATGTGATTACGATGCGGAGATGCTGTGATCATGCAGTAAGGATGCAATGATGATGCTGTGATGACACTGTGATTATGTTGTGTTGATACTTGTAATGATGTTTTGATGACGATGTGATGATGCTGTGATGATGCAGTGATTATGCAGTGATGATGCTGTGATGATGTGGTGATGATGCAGTGATTATGCAGTGATGATGCTGTGATGATGCAGTGATGATGCTGTGATGATATTGTGATGATGATATGAAGATGCTATGATGATTCAGTGATGATTCTGTGATGATGCATTTACGATACTGTGATGACGCTGTGATGATGTTGTTATGATGGTGTGATGATGCTGTGATGATATTTTGATGATACTGTGACAATGATGTGATGATGCAGCAATGATGCAGTGTTGATGATGTGATGATGCGGTGATGATGCAGTGATGATGCGGTGATGATGCAGTGATTATGCAGTGATGATACTGTGATGATGCATTGGTGGTGCTGTGATGATGCTTGGATGATGCTTGGATGATTCAGTGATGATTCTGTGATGACACTGTGATGATGTGATGATGCAGTGAATATACTGTGATGACACTATGATGATGCAGTGATTATGCAGAAATGATTCTGTGATGATGCTGAGATGATGTTGTTATGATGCAGTGATGATGCTTTGATGACGCTGTCGTGATGGTGAGATGACGCTGTCGTGATGCTTTGATGATGCTGTGATGACACTGTGATGATGCAGTGATGATACTGTGATGACGCTGTGAAAATGCAATGATTATGCAGAAATGATTCTGTGATGATGCTGAGATGATGCTGTGATGATGCAGTGAGTAAGCAGTGATGATGCAGTAATGATGCCATGATGATGCTGAGATGATGCTGTGATGTTGCAGTGATGGTGCAGTGATGATTCAGTGAGGACACTGTGATGATGCTGTGATTACAATCTGATGACGTAGTGATGATGCTGTGATGACCTTATGATGATGCTGTGATGATTCTGTGATGATGCTGTGATTATGCTGCTATGATGCAGTCATGATGCAGTGATGATGCTGAGATGACACTGATGATGCTGTGATGACCTTATGATGATGCTGTGATGATGTATTGATGACAGTGAAGATGCTATAATGATGATGTGATGATGCAGTGATGATGCTGTGATAATGTTCTGATGATGAAGCTATGATGTTATGATGCAGTGATGACACTGTCATGACGCTGTGATGATGCAGTGAGTAAGCAGTAATGATGCTGTGATGATGCTGAGATGATGATGTGATGATGCAGTGGTGATGCTCTGATGACGATGCAAAGATGCTGTGATGATGCAGTAATGATGCTGTGATGATTCTGTGATGATTTGGTGATGATGCTGTGATGACAGTTTGATGACGTTGTTATGATGCTGTGATGACACTGAAAACGTTGTGATGATGATGTGATAATGCTGTGATGATGGAGTGATGATGTATTTATGACATTGTGATTATGCCGAGATGATGCTTTGATGATGCAGTTATGATGCTGTGATGATGATGCACTCATGATGCAGTGAGGATGCAGTGATGATGCTGTGATGATGCTCTGATGATGACGAAGTGATGATGCTGTGATGATGTAGTGATGATGCAGTGATGTGTAGTGATGACGCTGTGATGATATTGTGATGATGATGTGATGATGCTGTGATTATGCGGAGATTATGCAGTGATTATGCAGTGATGATGCTGTCATGACAGTGTGATGATGCTGTGATGATGCTGCGATGTTGCTGTGAGGATGCTGTGATGATGCAGTGATTCTGAAGTAATGATGCTGTGATGGTGCTGTGATGATGCAGTGATGATGCAGTGATGATGCAGTGATGATATGATGATGCAGTGATTATGCTGTAATAATTCTGTGACTATACTGAGATGATGCTGTAATGATGCATTGATGACGCTGTGATGACGCTGTGTTGATGCTGTGAGGATGCTGTGATGATGCAGTGATTATGCAGTGATGATGCTGACATGAAACTGATGATGTTGTGATGATGATGTGATGATGCTATGATGATGCAGTGAGTAAGCAGTAATGATGCTGAGATGATGATGTGATGATGCTGTGATGATGCTCTGATGATGCTGTGATGATGATCTGATGATGCTGTGATGACGCAGTGATGATTCTGTGATGATGCAGTGATGATGTAGTGATGACGCTGTGATGATACTGTGATTATGCTGTGATGATGCTGTGATTATGCGGTGATTATGCAGTGATGACGCTGCGGTGATGCTGTGATGATGCTGTGATGATACAGTCATGATGTTACGATGACGCTGTGATGATGCTGTAATGATGTTGTGATGATGCTGTCGTTACGCTATGATGATTCTGTGATTATGTAGCTAAAATGCTGTGATGATGATGTGATGATGTAGTGATGATGCAGTGGTGATGCTCTGATGACGATGCAAAGATGCTGTGATGATGCAGTAATGATGCTGTGATGATTCTGTGATGATGCTGTGATTATGCTGAGATTATGCTCAGATTATGCTCTGATGATGCAGTGATGGTACAGTGATGATTCAGTGAGGAGTCAGTGATGATGATGTGATTACGATGCGGAGATGCTGTGATCATGCAGTAAGGATGCAATGATGATGCTGTGATGACACTGTGATTATGTTGTGTTGATACTTGTAATGATGTTTTGATGACGATGTGATGATGCTGTGATGATGCAGTGATTATGCAGTGATGATGCTGTGATGATGTGGTGATGATGCAGTGATTATGCAGTGATGATGCTGTGATGATGCAGTGATGATGCTGTGATGATATTGTGATGATGATATGAAGATGCTATGATGATTCAGTGATGATTCTGTGATGATGCATTTACGATACTGTGATGACGCTGTGATGATGTTGTTATGATGGTGTGATGATGCTGTGATGATATTTTGATGATACTGTGACAATGATGTGATGATGCAGCAATGATGCAGTGTTGATGATGTGATGATGCGGTGATGATGCAGTGATTATGCAGTGATGATACTGTGATGATGCATTGGTGGTGCTGTGATGATGCTTGGATGATGCTTGGATGATTCAGTGATGATTCTGTGATGACACTGTGATGATGTGATGATGCAGTGAATATACTGTGATGACACTATGATGATGCAGTGATTATGCAGAAATGATTCTGTGATGATGCTGAGATGATGTTGTTATGATGCAGTGATGACGCTTTGATGACGCTGTCGTGATGGTGAGATGACGCTGTCGTGATGCTTTGATGATGCTGTGATGACACTGTGGTGATGCAGTGATGATACTGTGATGACGCTGTGAAAATGCAATGATTATGCAGAAATGATTCTGTGATGATGCTGAGATGATGCTGTGATGATGCAGTGAGTAAGCAGTGATGACGCAGTAATGATGCCATGATGATGCTGAGATGATGCTGTGATGTTGCAGTGATGGTGCAGTGATGATTCAGTGAGGACACTGTGATGATGCTGTGATTACAATTTGATGACGTAGTGATGATGCTGTGATGACCTTATGATGATGCTGTGATGATTCTGTGATGATGCTGTGATTATGCTGCTATGATGCAGTCATGATGCAGTGATGATGCTGAGATGACACTGATGATGCTGTGATGACCTTATGATGATGCTGTGATGATGTATTGATGACAGTGAAGATGCTATAATGATGATGTGATGATGCAGTGATGATGCTGTGATAATGTTCTGATGATGAAGCTATGATGTTATGATGCAGTGATGACACTGTCATGACGCTGTGATGATGCAGTGAGTAAGCAGTAATGATGCTGTGATGATGCTGAGATGATGATGTGATGATGCAGTGGTGATGCTCTGATGACGATGCAAAGATGCTGTGATGATGCAGTAATGATGCTGTGATGATTCTGTGATGATTTGGTGATGATGCTGTGATGACAGTTTGATGACGTTGTTATGATGCTGTGATGACACTGAAAACGTTGTGATGATGATGTGATAATGCTGTGATGATGGAGTGATGATGTATTTATGACATTGTGATTATGCCGAGATGATGCTTTGATGATGCAGTTATGATGCTGTGATGATGATGCACTCATGATGCAGTGAGGATGCAGTGATGATGCTGTGATGATGCTCTGATGATGACGAAGTGATGATGCTGTGATGATGTAGTGATGATGCAGTGATGTGTAGTGATGACGCTGTGATGATATTGTGATGATGATGTGATGATGCTGTGATTATGCGGAGATTATGCAGTGATTATGCAGTGATGATGCTGTCATGACAGTGTGATGATGCTGTGATGATGCTGCGATGTTGCTGTGAGGATGCTGTGATGATGCAGTGATTCTGAAGTAATGATGCTGTGATGGTGCTGTGATGATGCAGTGATGATGCAGTGATGATGCAGTGATGATATGATGATGCAGTGATTATGCTGTAATAATTCTGTGACTATACTGAGATGATGCTGTAATGATGCATTGATGACGCTGTGTTGATGCTGTGAGGATGCTGTGATGATGCAGTGATTATGCAGTGATGATGCTGACATGAAACTGATGATGTTGTGATGATGATGTGATGATGCTATGATGATGCAGTGAGTAAGCAGTAATGATGCTGAGATGATGATGTGATGATGCTGTGATGATGCTCTGATGATGCTGTGATCACACACACAGAATTTCTAGGTTGGAAGAGACCTCAAGATCATCGAGTCCAACCTTTGACTTAACGCTAACAGTCCCCACTAAACCATATCCCTAAGCTCTACATCTAAACGTCTTTTAAAGACTTCCAGGGATGGTGACTCCACCACCTCCCTGGGCAGCCTGTTCCAGTACCTAACAACCCTTGATGACGCAGTGATGATTCTGTGATGATGCAGTGATGATGTAGTGATGACGCTGTGATGATACTGTGATTATGCTGTGATGATGCTGTGATGATTCTGTGATGACGCAGTGATGATGCTGTCATGACACTGTGATGATGATGCGATGATGCTGTGATGATGCTGCGATGTTGCTGTGAGGATGCTGTGATGATGCAGTGATTCTGCAGTAATGATGCTGTGATGATGCTGTGATGATGCAGTGATGACGCTGTGATGACTATGCGATGATGATGTGATGATGCTGTGATTATGCAGCTATGATGCTGTGATGATGCAGTGATTCTGCAGTAATGATGCTGTGATGGTGCTGTGATGATGCAGTGATGATGCAGTGATGACGATATGATGATGCAGTGATTATGCAGTGATTATGCTGTGACTATACTGAGATGATGCTGTAATGATGCCTTGTTGACGTTGTGATGACGCTGTATTGATGCTGTGAGGATGCTGTGATGATGCAGTGATTATGCAGTGATGATGCTGTGATGACTCTGTGATGATGTTGTGATGATGCTGTGATGATGCTCTGATGATGCTCTGATGATGCAGTGATGATGCTGTGATGATGCAGTGATGATGCATTGATGATGTAGTGATGACGCTGTGATGATACTGTGATTATGCTGAGATGATGCTGTGATGATGTGATGATGCAGTGATGATTCACTGAGTAAGAAGTGATTATGTAGTGATGACGCTCTGATGACGCAGTGATGATGTTGTGATGATGTTGTGATAATGCAGTGATGATGCTGTGATGACACTGTAATGACGCTGTCGTGATGCTGTGATGACGTAGTCATGGTGTTGTAATGATGCTGTTATGACACTGTGATTATGCAGTGATGATGCTATGATGATGCTGTGATGATACAGTGATGACAATTTGATGATGTAGTGATGATGCTGTGATGACTCTATGATTATGCAGCTATGATGCTATGATGATGATGTGAGGATGAAGTGATTATGCATTTTTGATGCTGTGATGACGCTGTCATGATGCTGTGATGAAGCTGCGATGATGCAGTGATTATGCAGTTAGGACGCTTTGATGACACTGTGATGATACATTTATGACACTGTAATGACGCTGTGATGATGTTGTGATGATGCAGTGAATAAGCAGTAATGATACTGTGATGATGCTGAGATGATGCTGTGATAACGCAGTGATGATGCTGTGATGACGCTTTGATGATGTTGTGATTATGATGTGATGCAGTGATGATTTTGTGATGATGCAGTTTAGATGCAGTGACGATGCAGTTATGACGCTGTGATGACGCGGTGGTGATGCTGTGATGATGCTTTGATGATTTTGTTATGTTGTTGTGATGATGCAGTTATGATGATATGGCGATGCTGTAACGATGCCGTGATGATGCAGTGATGATGCTGTGATTATTCAGTGATGCTGCAGTGATGATGCTGTGATGATGCTGTGATGATGCAGTAATGATGCTGTGATGATTCTGTGATGATGTTGTGATGATGCTGTGATGACGCTGCGATAACACAGTGATGATGTGGTGATGCAGTAATGATGCTGTGACGACGCACTGATTCTGCTCTGATGATGCTGTAATGATGCAGTCATGATGCAATAATGATGATGCTGTGATGATGCAGTGAAGATGTTGTTATGACGCTGTGATGAAGCTGTGATAATATTATGATGATGCTATGATGACATAGCGATGATGCTGTGAAGATTCTTTGATGACGATGTGATGACGATGTGATGATGCTCTGATGATGCTGTTATGACGCTGTGATGATGCTGTGATGGTTCTTTGATGATGCAGTGTTTATGCAGTTATGACGCTGTGATGACGCTGTGATGATGCTTTGATCATGCTGTTATGATGCAGTTATTATGACGCCATGATGTTGTGACAATGCAGTGATGATGCGGTGATGACGCTGTGATGATGCAGTGATGATGCAGTAATGACGCTGTGATGATTTTGTGATGATGCTCTGATGACGCAGTGATGATGCTGTGATGATGTAGTGATGATGCTGTGAAGACGCTCTCATGACACTGTCGTGAAGCTGTGATGATGATGTCGTGATGCTGTGATGATGCTGTGATGACGCTGTGATAACGCTGTGATGACGCTGTGATGATGCTCTATTGATGCTGTGATGATGCAGTAATAACGCTGTGATGACGCTCTTATAATTTTGTGATGATGCTGTGATGATACTGTGGTGATGCAGTGATGATGCAGTGATGACGCTGTGATGAGTCTCTGATGATGCTGAGATGACGCTGTGATGATGCAGTGATGACGCTGTGATGACACTATCGTGATTCTGTGATGATGATGTGATGATGCAGTAATGATGCTGTGATGATGCACTGATGATACTGTGATGACGTTGTGATAATGCAATGATTAGGCAGTAATGATGCTGTGATGATGCTGAGATGACACTGTGATGATGCAGTAATGGTGCAGTGATGATGCAGTTATGACACCGTGATAATGCTGTGATGCCGCAGTGAGTAAACAGTAATGATTCTGTGATGATGCAGTGATGATGATGTGATGATGCTGCGATGATGCTTTGATGATGCTGTGATGCTGCAGTGATGAAGCTGTGATGATTTTGTGATGATGCAGTTTAGATGCAGTGACGATGCAGTTATGACGCTGTGATGACGCGGTGATGATGCTGTGACGATGCTTTGATGGTTTTGTTATGTTGTTGTGATGATGCAGTTATGATGATATGACGATGCTGTAACGATGCCGTGATGATGCTGTGATGATGCTGTGATGATGCAGTGATGACGCTGCGGTGATGCTGTGATGATGCTGTGATGATACAGTCATGATGTTACGATGATGCTGTGATGATGCTGTAATGATGTTGTGATGATGCTGTCGTTACGCTATGATGATTCTGTGATTATGTAGCTAAAATGCTGTGATGATGATGTGATGATGTAGTGATGATGCAGTGGTGATGCTCTGATGACGATGCAAAGATGCTGTGATGATGCAGTAATGATGCTGTGATGATTCTGTGATGATGCTGTGATTATGCTGAGATTATGCTCAGATTATGCTCTGATGATGCAGTGATGGTACAGTGATGATTCAGTGAGGAGTCAGTGATGATGATGTGATTACGATGCGGAGATGCTGTGATCATGCAGTAAGGATGCAATGATGATGCTGTGATGACACTGTGATTATGTTGTGTTGATACTTGTAATGATGTTTTGATGACGATGTGATGATGCTGTGATGATGCAGTGATTATGCAGTGATGATGCTGTGATGATGTGGTGATGATGCAGTGATTATGCAGTGATGATGCTGTGATGATGCAGTGATGATGCTGTGATGATATTGTGATGATGATATGAAGATGCTATGATGATTCAGTGATGATTCTGTGATGATGCATTTACGATACTGTGATGACGCTGTGATGATGTTGTTATGATGGTGTGATGATGCTGTGATGATATTTTGATGATACTGTGACAATGATGTGATGATGCAGCAATGATGCAGTGTTGATGATGTGATGATGCGGTGATGATGCAGTGATTATGCAGTGATGATACTGTGATGATGCATTGGTGGTGCTGTGATGATGCTTGGATGATGCTTGGATGATTCAGTGATGATTCTGTGATGACACTGTGATGATGTGATGATGCAGTGAATATACTGTGATGACACTATGATGATGCAGTGATTATGCAGAAATGATTCTGTGATGATGCTGAGATGATGTTGTTATGATGCAGTGATGATGCTTTGATGACGCTGTCGTGATGGTGAGATGACGCTGTCGTGATGCTTTGATGATGCTGTGATGACACTGTGATGATGCAGTGATGATACTGTGATGACGCTGTGAAAATGCAATGATTATGCAGAAATGATTCTGTGATGATGCTGAGATGATGCTGTGATGATGCAGTGAGTAAGCAGTGATGATGCAGTAATGATGCCATGATGATGCTGAGATGATGCTGTGATGTTGCAGTGATGGTGCAGTGATGATTCAGTGAGGACACTGTGATGATGCTGTGATTACAATTTGATGACGTAGTGATGATGCTGTGATGACCTTATGATGATGCTGTGATGATTCTGTGATGATGCTGTGATTATGCTGCTATGATGCAGTCATGATGCAGTGATGATGCTGAGATGACACTGATGATGCTGTGATGACCTTATGATGATGCTGTGATGATGTATTGATGACAGTGAAGATGCTATAATGATGATGTGATGATGCAGTGATGATGCTGTGATAATGTTCTGATGATGAAGCTATGATGTTATGATGCAGTGATGACACTGTCATGACGCTGTGATGATGCAGTGAGTAAGCAGTAATGATGCTGTGATGATGCTGAGATGATGATGTGATGATGCAGTGGTGATGCTCTGATGACGATGCAAAGATGCTGTGATGATGCAGTAATGATGCTGTGATGATTCTGTGATGATTTGGTGATGATGCTGTGATGACAGTTTGATGACGTTGTTATGATGCTGTGATGACACTGAAAACGTTGTGATGATGATGTGATAATGCTGTGATGATGGAGTGATGATGTATTTATGACATTGTGATTATGCCGAGATGATGCTTTGATGATGCAGTTATGATGCTGTGATGATGATGCACTCATGATGCAGTGAGGATGCAGTGATGATGCTGTGATGATGCTCTGATGATGACGAAGTGATGATGCTGTGATGATGTAGTGATGATGCAGTGATGTGTAGTGATGACGCTGTGATGATATTGTGATGATGATGTGATGATGCTGTGATTATGCGGAGATTATGCAGTGATTATGCAGTGATGATGCTGTCATGACAGTGTGATGATGCTGTGATGATGCTGCGATGTTGCTGTGAGGATGCTGTGATGATGCAGTGATTCTGAAGTAATGATGCTGTGATGGTGCTGTGATGATGCAGTGATGATGCAGTGATGATGCAGTGATGATATGATGATGCAGTGATTATGCTGTAATAATTCTGTGACTATACTGAGATGATGATGTGATGATGCAGTAATGATGCTGTGATGACGCTGTGTTGATGCTGTGAGGATGCTGTGATGATGCAGTGATTATGCAGTGATGATGCTGACATGAAACTGATGATGTTGTGATGATGATGTGATGATGCTATGATGATGCAGTGAGTAAGCAGTAATGATGCTGAGATGATGATGTGATGATGCTGTGATGATGCTCTGATGATGCTGTGATGATGATCTGATGATGCTGTGATGACGCAGTGATGATTCTGTGATGATGCAGTGATGATGTAGTGATGACGCTGTGATGATACTGTGATTATGCTGTGATGATGCTGTGATTATGCGGTGATTATGCAGTGATGACGCTGCGGTGATGCTGTGATGATGCTGTGATGATACAGTCATGATGTTACGATGACGCTGTGATGATGCTGTAATGATGTTGTGATGATGCTGTCGTTACGCTATGATGATTCTGTGATTATGTAGCTAAAATGCTGTGATGATGATGTGATGATGTAGTGATGATGCAGTGGTGATGCTCTGATGACGATGCAAAGATGCTGTGATGATGCAGTAATGATGCTGTGATGATTCTGTGATGATGCTGTGATTATGCTGAGATTATGCTCAGATTATGCTCTGATGATGCAGTGATGGTACAGTGATGATTCAGTGAGGAGTCAGTGATGATGATGTGATTACGATGCGGAGATGCTGTGATCATGCAGTAAGGATGCAATGATGATGCTGTGATGACACTGTGATTATGTTGTGTTGATACTTGTAATGATGTTTTGATGACGATGTGATGATGCTGTGATGATGCAGTGATTATGCAGTGATGATGCTGTGATGATGTGGTGATGATGCAGTGATTATGCAGTGATGATGCTGTGATGATGCAGTGATGATGCTGTGATGATATTGTGATGATGATATGAAGATGCTATGATGATTCAGTGATGATTCTGTGATGATGCATTTACGATACTGTGATGACGCTGTGATGATGTTGTTATGATGGTGTGATGATGCTGTGATGATATTTTGATGATACTGTGACAATGATGTGATGATGCAGCAATGATGCAGTGTTGATGATGTGATGATGCGGTGATGATGCAGTGATTATGCAGTGATGATACTGTGATGATGCATTGGTGGTGCTGTGATGATGCTTGGATGATGCTTGGATGATTCAGTGATGATTCTGTGATGACACTGTGATGATGTGATGATGCAGTGAATATACTGTGATGACACTATGATGATGCAGTGATTATGCAGAAATGATTCTGTGATGATGCTGAGATGATGTTGTTATGATGCAGTGATGACGCTTTGATGACGCTGTCGTGATGGTGAGATGACGCTGTCGTGATGCTTTGATGATGCTGTGATGACACTGTGGTGATGCAGTGATGATACTGTGATGACGCTGTGAAAATGCAATGATTATGCAGAAATGATTCTGTGATGATGCTGAGATGATGCTGTGATGATGCAGTGAGTAAGCAGTGATGACGCAGTAATGATGCCATGATGATGCTGAGATGATGCTGTGATGTTGCAGTGATGGTGCAGTGATGATTCAGTGAGGACACTGTGATGATGCTGTGATTACAATTTGATGACGTAGTGATGATGCTGTGATGACCTTATGATGATGCTGTGATGATTCTGTGATGATGCTGTGATTATGCTGCTATGATGCAGTCATGATGCAGTGATGATGCTGAGATGACACTGATGATGCTGTGATGACCTTATGATGATGCTGTGATGATGTATTGATGACAGTGAAGATGCTATAATGATGATGTGATGATGCAGTGATGATGCTGTGATAATGTTCTGATGATGAAGCTATGATGTTATGATGCAGTGATGACACTGTCATGACGCTGTGATGATGCAGTGAGTAAGCAGTAATGATGCTGTGATGATGCTGAGATGATGATGTGATGATGCAGTGGTGATGCTCTGATGACGATGCAAAGATGCTGTGATGATGCAGTAATGATGCTGTGATGATTCTGTGATGATTTGGTGATGATGCTGTGATGACAGTTTGATGACGTTGTTATGATGCTGTGATGACACTGAAAACGTTGTGATGATGATGTGATAATGCTGTGATGATGGAGTGATGATGTATTTATGACATTGTGATTATGCCGAGATGATGCTTTGATGATGCAGTTATGATGCTGTGATGGTGATGCACTCATGATGCAGTGAGGATGCAGTGATGATGCTGTGATGATGCTCTGATGATGACGAAGTGATGATGCTGTGATGATGTAGTGATGATGCAGTGATGTGTAGTGATGACGCTGTGATGATATTGTGATGATGATGTGATGATGCTGTGATTATGCGGAGATTATGCAGTGATTATGCAGTGATGATGCTGTCATGACAGTGTGATGATGCTGTGATGATGCTGCGATGTTGCTGTGAGGATGCTGTGATGATGCAGTGATTCTGAAGTAATGATGCTGTGATGGTGCTGTGATGATGCAGTGATGATGCAGTGATGATGCAGTGATGATATGATGATGCAGTGATTATGCTGTAATAATTCTGTGACTATACTGAGATGATGCTGTAATGATGCATTGATGACGCTGTGATGACGCTGTGTTGATGCTGTGAGGATGCTGTGATGATGCAGTGATTATGCAGTGATGATGCTGACATGAAACTGATGATGTTGTGATGATGATGTGATGATGCTATGATGATGCAGTGAGTAAGCAGTAATGATGCTGAGATGATGATGTGATGATGCTGTGATGATGCTCTGATGATGCTGTGATGATGATCTGATGATGCTGTGATGACGCAGTGATGATTCTGTGATGATGCAGTGATGATGTAGTGATGACGCTGTGATGATACTGTGATTATGCTGTGATGATGCTGTGATTATGCGGTGATTATGCAGTGATGACGCTGCGGTGATGCTGTGATGATGCTGTGATGATACAGTCATGATGTTACGATGACGCTGTGATGATGCTGTAATGATGTTGTGATGATGCTGTCGTTACGCTATGATGATTCTGTGATTATGTAGCTAAAATGCTGTGATGATGATGTGATGATGTAGTGATGATGCAGTGGTGATGCTCTGATGACGATGCAAAGATGCTGTGATGATGCAGTAATGATGCTGTGATGATTCTGTGATGATGCTGTGATTATGCTGAGATTATGCTCAGATTATGCTCTGATGATGCAGTGATGGTACAGTGATGATTCAGTGAGGAGTCAGTGATGATGATGTGATTACGATGCGGAGATGCTGTGATCATGCAGTAAGGATGCAATGATGATGCTGTGATGACACTGTGATTATGTTGTGTTGATACTTGTAATGATGTTTTGATGACGATGTGATGATGCTGTGATGATGCAGTGATTATGCAGTGATGATGCTGTGATGATGTGGTGATGATGCAGTGATTATGCAGTGATGATGCTGTGATGATGCAGTGATGATGCTGTGATGATATTGTGATGATGATATGAAGATGCTATGATGATTCAGTGATGATTCTGTGATGATGCATTTACGATACTGTGATGACGCTGTGATGATGTTGTTATGATGGTGTGATGATGCTGTGATGATATTTTGATGATACTGTGACAATGATGTGATGATGCAGCAATGATGCAGTGTTGATGATGTGATGATGCGGTGATGATGCAGTGATTATGCAGTGATGATACTGTGATGATGCATTGGTGGTGCTGTGATGATGCTTGGATGATGCTTGGATGATTCAGTGATGATTCTGTGATGACACTGTGATGATGTGATGATGCAGTGAATATACTGTGATGACACTATGATGATGCAGTGATTATGCAGAAATGATTCTGTGATGATGCTGAGATGATGTTGTTATGATGCAGTGATGATGCTTTGATGACGCTGTCGTGATGGTGAGATGACGCTGTCGTGATGCTTTGATGATGCTGTGATGACACTGTGATGATGCAGTGATGATACTGTGATGACGCTGTGAAAATGCAATGATTATGCAGAAATGATTCTGTGATGATGCTGAGATGATGCTGTGATGATGCAGTGAGTAAGCAGTGATGATGCAGTAATGATGCCATGATGATGCTGAGATGATGCTGTGATGTTGCAGTGATGGTGCAGTGATGATTCAGTGAGGACACTGTGATGATGCTGTGATTACAATTTGATGACGTAGTGATGATGCTGTGATGACCTTATGATGATGCTGTGATGATTCTGTGATGATGCTGTGATTATGCTGCTATGATGCAGTCATGATGCAGTGATGATGCTGAGATGACACTGATGATGCTGTGATGACCTTATGATGATGCTGTGATGATGTATTGATGACAGTGAAGATGCTATAATGATGATGTGATGATGCAGTGATGATGCTGTGATAATGTTCTGATGATGAAGCTATGATGTTATGATGCAGTGATGACACTGTCATGACGCTGTGATGATGCAGTGAGTAAGCAGTAATGATGCTGTGATGATGCAGTGATGACGATATGATGATGCAGTGATTATGCAGTGATTATGCTGTGACTATACTGAGATGATGCTGTAATGATGCATTGTTGACGTTGTGATGACGCTGTATTGATGCTGTGAGGATGCTGTGATGATGCAGTGATTATGCAGTGATGATGCTGTGATGACTCTGTGATGATGTTGTGATGATGCTGTGATGATGCTCTGATGATGCTGTGATGATGCAGTGATGATGCTGTGATGATGCAGTGATGATGCATTGATGATGTAGTGATGACACTGTGATGATACTGTGATTATGCTGAGATGATGCTGTGATGATGTGATGATGCAGTGATGATTCACTGAGTAAGAAGTGATTATGTAGTGATGACGCTCTGATGACGCAGTGATGATGTTGTGATGATGTTGTGATGATGTTGTGATGATGCTGTGATGACACTGTAATGACGCTGTCGTGATGCTGTGATGACGTAGTCATGGTGTTGTAATGATGCTGTTATGACACTGTGATTATGCAGTGATGATGCTATGATGATGCTGTGATGATACAGTGATGACAATTTGATGATGTAGTGATGATGCTGTGATGACTCTATGATTATGCAGCTATGATGCTATGATGATGATGTGAGGATGAAGTGATTATGCATTTTTGATGCTGTGATGACGCTGTCATGATGCTGTGATGAAGCTGCGATGATGCAGTGATTATGCAGTTAGGACGCTTTGATGACACTGTGATGATGCATTTATGACACTGTAATGACGCTGTGATGATGTTGTGATGATGCAGTGAATAAGCAGTAATGATACTGTGATGATGCTGAGATGATGCTGTGATAACGCAGTGATGATGCTGTGATGACGCTTTGATGATGTTGTGATTATGATGTGATTCAGTGATGATTTTGTGATGATGCAGTTTAGATGCAGTGACGATGCAGTTATGACGCTGTGATGACGCGGTGATGATGCTGTGATGATGCTTTGATGATTTTGTTATGTTGTTGTGATGATGCAGTTATGATGATATGACGATGCTGTAACGATGCCGTGATGATGCAGTGATGATGCTGTGATTATTCAGTGATGATGCAGTGATGATGCTGTGATGACGCTGTGATGATGCTGTAATGATGTTGTGATGATGCTGTGATTACGCTATGATGATTCTGTGATTATGTAGCTAAAATGCTGTGATGATGATGTGATGATGTAGTGATGATGCAGTGGTGATGCTCTGATGACGATGCAAAGATGCTGTGATGATGCAGTAATGATGCTGTGATGATTCTGTGATGATGCTGTGATTATGCTGAGATTATGCTCAGATTATGCTCTGATGATGCAGTGATGGTACAGTGATGATTCAGTGAGGAGTCAGTGATGATGATGTGATTACGATGCGGAGATGCTGTGATCATGCAGTAAGGATGCAATGATGATGCTGTGATGACACTGTGATTATGTTGTGTTGATACTTGTAATGATGTTTTGATGACGATGTGATGATGCTGTGATGATGCAGTGATTATGCAGTGATGATGCTGTGATGATGTGGTGATGATGCAGTGATTATGCAGTGATGATGCTGTGATGATGCAGTGATGATGCTGTGATGATATTGTGATGATGATATGAAGATGCTATGATGATTCAGTGATGATTCTGTGATGATGCATTTACGATACTGTGATGACGCTGTGATGATGTTGTTATGATGGTGTGATGATGCTGTGATGATATTTTGATGATACTGTGACAATGATGTGATGATGCAGCAATGATGCAGTGTTGATGATGTGATGATGCGGTGATGATGCAGTGATTATGCAGTGATGATACTGTGATGATGCATTGGTGGTGCTGTGATGATGCTTGGATGATGCTTGGATGATTCAGTGATGATTCTGTGATGACACTGTGATGATGTGATGATGCAGTGAATATACTGTGATGACACTATGATGATGCAGTGATTATGCAGAAATGATTCTGTGATGATGCTGAGATGATGTTGTTATGATGCAGTGATGATGCTTTGATGACGCTGTCGTGATGGTGAGATGACGCTGTCGTGATGCTTTGATGATGCTGTGATGACACTGTGATGATGCAGTGATGATACTGTGATGACGCTGTGAAAATGCAATGATTATGCAGAAATGATTCTGTGATGATGCTGAGATGATGCTGTGATGAAGCAGTGAGTAAGCAGTGATGATGCAGTAATGATGCCATGATGATGCTGAGATGATGCTGTGATGTTGCAGTGATGGTGCAGTGATGATTCAGTGAGGACACTGTGATGATGCTGTGATTACAATTTGATGACGTAGTGATGATGCTGTGATGACCTTATGATGATGCTGTGATGATTCTGTGATGATGCTGTGATTATGCTGCTATGATGCAGTCATGATGCAGTGATGATGCTGAGATGACACTGATGATGCTGTGATGACCTTATGATGATGCTGTGATGATGTATTGATGACAGTGAAGATGCTATAATGATGATGTGATGATGCAGTGATGATGCTGTGATAATGTTCTGATGATGAAGCTATGATGTTATGATGCAGTGATGACACTGTCATGACGCTGTGATGATGCAGTGAGTAAGCAGTAATGATGCTGTGATGATGCTGTGATGGTGCTGTGATGATGCAGTGGTGATGCAGTGATGACGATATGATGATGCAGTGATTATGCAGTGATTATGCTGTGACTATACTGAGATGATGCTGTAATGATGCATTGTTGACGTTGTGATGACGCTGTATTGATGCTGTGAGGATGCTGTGATGATGCAGTGATTATGCAGTGATGATGCTGTGATGACTCTGTGATGATGTTGTGATGATGCTGTGATGATGCTCTGATGATGCTGTGATGATGCAGTGATGATGCTGTGATGATGCAGTGATGATGCATTGATGATGTAGTGATGACACTGTGATGATACTGTGATTATGCTGAGATGATGCTGTGATGATGTGATGATGCAGTGATGATTCACTGAGTAAGAAGTGATTATGTAGTGATGACGCTCTGATGACGCAGTGATGATGTTGTGATGATGTTGTGATAATGCAGTGATGATGCTGTGATGACACTGTAATGACGCTGTCGTGATGCTGTGATGACGTAGTCATGGTGTTGTAATGGTGCTGTGATGAAGCTGCGATGATGCAGTGATGATGCTATGATGATGCTGTGATGATACAGTGATGACAATTTGATGATGTAGTGATGATGCTGTGATGACTCTATGATTATGCAGCTATGATGCTATGATGATGATGTGAGGATGAAGTGATTATGCATTTTTGATGCTGTGATGACGCTGTCATGATGCTGTGATGAAGCTGCGATGATGCAGTGATTATGCAGTTAGGACGCTTTGATGACACTGTGATGATGCATTTATGACACTGTAATGACGCTGTGATGATGTTGTGATGATGCAGTGAATAAGCAGTAATGATACTGTGATGATGCTGAGATGATGCTGTGATAACGCAGTGATGATGCTGTGATGACGCTTTGATGATGTTGTGATTATGATGTGATTCAGTGATGATTTTGTGATGATGCAGTTTAGATGCAGTGACGATGCAGTTATGACGCTGTGATGACGCGGTGATGATGCTGTGATGATGCTTTGATGATTTTGTTATGTTGTTGTGATGATGCAGTTATGATGATATGACGATGCTGTAACGATGCCGTGATGATGCAGTGATGATGCTGTGATTATTCAGTGATGATGCAGTGATGATGCTGTGATGACGCTGTGATGATGCTGTAATGATGTTGTGATGATGCTGTGATTACGCTATGATGATTCTGTGATTATGTAGCTAAAATGCTGTGATGATGATGTGATGATGTAGTGATGATGCAGTGGTGATGCTCTGATGACGATGCAAAGATGCTGTGATGATGCAGTAATGATGCTGTGATGATTCTGTGATGATGCTGTGATTATGCTGAGATTATGCTCAGATTATGCTCTGATGATGCAGTGATGGTACAGTGATGATTCAGTGAGGAGTCAGTGATGATGATGTGATTACGATGCGGAGATGCTGTGATCATGCAGTAAGGATGCAATGATGATGCTGTGATGACACTGTGATTATGTTGTGTTGATACTTGTAATGATGTTTTGATGACGATGTGATGATGCTGTGATGATGCAGTGATTATGCAGTGATGATGCTGTGATGATGTGGTGATGATGCAGTGATTATGCAGTGATGATGCTGTGATGATGCAGTGATGATGCTGTGATGATATTGTGATGATGATATGAAGATGCTATGATGATTCAGTGATGATTCTGTGATGATGCATTTACGATACTGTGATGACGCTGTGATGATGTTGTTATGATGGTGTGATGATGCTGTGATGATATTTTGATGATACTGTGACAATGATGTGATGATGCAGCAATGATGCAGTGTTGATGATGTGATGATGCGGTGATGATGCAGTGATTATGCAGTGATGATACTGTGATGATGCATTGGTGGTGCTGTGATGATGCTTGGATGATGCTTGGATGATTCAGTGATGATTCTGTGATGACACTGTGATGATGTGATGATGCAGTGAATATACTGTGATGACACTATGATGATGCAGTGATTATGCAGAAATGATTCTGTGATGATGCTGAGATGATGTTGTTATGATGCAGTGATGATGCTTTGATGACGCTGTCGTGATGGTGAGATGACGCTGTCGTGATGCTTTGATGATGCTGTGATGACACTGTGATGATGCAGTGATGATACTGTGATGACGCTGTGAAAATGCAATGATTATGCAGAAATGATTCTGTGATGATGCTGAGATGATGCTGTGAGTAAGCAGTGATGATGCAGTAATGATGCCATGATGATGCTGAGATGATGCTGTGATGTTGCAGTGATGGTGCAGTGATGATTCAGTGAGGACACTGTGATGATGCTGTGATTACAATTTGATGACGTAGTGATGATGCTGTGATGACCTTATGATGATGCTGTGATGATTCTGTGATGATGCTGTGATTATGCTGCTATGATGCAGTCATGATGCAGTGATGATGCTGAGATGACACTGATGATGCTGTGATGACCTTATGATGATGCTGTGATGATGTATTGATGACAGTGAAGATGCTATAATGATGATGTGATGATGCAGTGATGATGCTGTGATAATGTTCTGATGATGAAGCTATGATGTTATGATGCAGTGATGACACTGTCATGACGCTGTGATGATGCAGTGAGTAAGCAGTAATGATGCTGTGATGATGCTGTGATGGTGCTGTGATGATGCAGTGGTGATGCAGTGATGACGATAAGATGATGCAGTGATTATGCAGTGATTATGCTGTGACTATACTGAGATGATGCTGTAATGATGCATTGTTGACGTTGTGATGACGCTGTATTGATGCTGTGAGGATGCTGTGATGATGCAGTGATTATGCAGTGATGATGCTGTGATGACTCTGTGATGATGTTGTGATGATGCTGTGATGATGCTCTGATGATGCTGTGATGATGCAGTGATGATGCTGTGATGATGCAGTGATGATGCATTGATGATGTAGTGATGACACTGTGATGATACTGTGATTATGCTGAGATGATGCTGTGATGATGTGATGATGCAGTGATGATTCACTGAGTAAGAAGTGATTATGTAGTGATGACGCTCTGATGACGCAGTGATGATGTTGTGATGATGTTGTGATAATGCAGTGATGATGCTGTGATGACACTGTAATGACGCTGTCGTGATGCTGTGATGACGTAGTCATGGTGTTGTAATGGTGCTGTGATGAAGCTGCGATGATGCAGTGATGATGCTATGATGATGCTGTGATGATACAGTGATGACAATTTGATGATGTAGTGATGATGCTGTGATGACTCTATGATTATGCAGCTATGATGCTATGATGATGATGTGAGGATGAAGTGATTATGCATTTTTGATGCTGTGATGACGCTGTCATGATGCTGTGATGAAGCTGCGATGATGCAGTGATTATGCAGTTAGGACGCTTTGATGACACTGTGATGATGCATTTATGACACTGTAATGACGCTGTGATGATGTTGTGATGATGCAGTGAATAAGCAGTAATGATACTGTGATGATGCTGAGATGATGCTGTGATAACGCAGTGATGATGCTGTGATGACGCTTTGATGATGTTGTGATTATGATGTGATTCAGTGATGATTTTGTGATGATGCAGTTTAGATGCAGTGACGATGCAGTTATGACGCTGTGATGACGCGGTGATGATGCTGTGATGATGCTTTGATGATTTTGTTATGTTGTTGTGATGATGCAGTTATGATGATATGACGATGCTGTAACGATGCCGTGATGATGCAGTGATGATGCTGTGATTATTCAGTGATGATGCAGTGATGATGCTGTGATGACGCTGTGATGATGCTGTAATGATGTTGTGATGATGCTGTGATTACGCTATGATGATTCTGTGATTATGTAGCTAAAATGCTGTGATGATGATGTGATGATGTAGTGATGATGCAGTGGTGATGCTCTGATGACGATGCAAAGATGCTGTGATGATGCAGTAATGATGCTGTGATGATTCTGTGATGATGCTGTGATTATGCTGAGATTATGCTCAGATTATGCTCTGATGATGCAGTGATGGTACAGTGATGATTCAGTGAGGAGTCAGTGATGATGATGTGATTACGATGCGGAGATGCTGTGATCATGCAGTAAGGATGCAATGATGATGCTGTGATGACACTGTGATTATGTTGTGTTGATACTTGTAATGATGTTTTGATGACGATGTGATGATGCTGTGATGATGCAGTGATTATGCAGTGATGATGCTGTGATGATGTGGTGATGATGCAGTGATTATGCAGTGATGATGCTGTGATGATGCAGTGATGATGCTGTGATGATATTGTGATGATGATATGAAGATGCTATGATGATTCAGTGATGATTCTGTGATGATGCATTTACGATACTGTGATGACGCTGTGATGATGTTGTTATGATGGTGTGATGATGCTGTGATGATATTTTGATGATACTGTGACAATGATGTGATGATGCAGCAATGATGCAGTGTTGATGATGTGATGATGCGGTGATGATGCAGTGATTATGCAGTGATGATACTGTGATGATGCATTGGTGGTGCTGTGATGATGCTTGGATGATGCTTGGATGATTCAGTGATGATTCTGTGATGACACTGTGATGATGTGATGATGCAGTGAATATACTGTGATGACACTATGATGATGCAGTGATTATGCAGAAATGATTCTGTGATGATGCTGAGATGATGTTGTTATGATGCAGTGATGATGCTTTGATGACGCTGTCGTGATGGTGAGATGACGCTGTCGTGATGCTTTGATGATGCTGTGATGACACTGTGATGATGCAGTGATGATACTGTGATGACGCTGTGAAAATGCAATGATTATGCAGAAATGATTCTGTGATGATGCTGAGATGATGCTGTGATGATGCAGTGAGTAAGCAGTGATGATGCAGTAATGATGCCATGATGATGCTGAGATGATGCTGTGATGTTGCAGTGATGGTGCAGTGATGATTCAGTGAGGACACTGTGATGATGCTGTGATTACAATTTGATGACGTAGTGATGATGCTGTGATGACCTTATGATGATGCTGTGATGATTCTGTGATGATGCTGTGATTATGCTGCTATGATGCAGTCATGATGCAGTGATGATGCTGAGATGACACTGATGATGCTGTGATGACCTTATGATGATGCTGTGATGATGTATTGATGACAGTGAAGATGCTATAATGATGATGTGATGATGCAGTGATGATGCTGTGATAATGTTCTGATGATGAAGCTATGATGTTATGATGCAGTGATGACACTGTCATGACGCTGTGATGATGCAGTGAGTAAGCAGTAATGATGCTGTGATGATGCTGTGATGGTGCTGTGATGATGCAGTGGTGATGCAGTGATGACGATATGATGATGCAGTGATTATGCAGTGATTATGCTGTGACTATACTGAGATGATGCTGTAATGATGCATTGTTGACGTTGTGATGATGCTGTATTGATGCTGTGAGGATGCTGTGATGATGCAGTGATTATGCAGTGATGATGCTGTGATGACTCTGTGATGATGTTGTGATGATGCTGTGATGATGCTCTGATGATGCTGTGATGATGCAGTGATGATGCTGTGATGATGCAGTGATGATGCATTGATGATGTAGTGATGACGCTGTGATGATACTGTGATTATGCTGAGATGATGCTGTGATGATGTGATGATGCAGTGATGATTCACTGAGTAAGAAGTGATTATGTAGTGATGACGCTCTGATGACGCAGTGATGATGTTGTGATGATGTTGTGATAATGCAGTGATGATGCTGTGATGACACTGTAATGACGCTGTCGTGATGCTGTGATGACGTAGTCATGGTGTTGTAATGATGCTGTTATGACACTGTGATTATGCAGTGATGATGCTATGATGATGCTGTGATGATACAGTGATGACAATTTGATGATGTAGTGATGATGCTGTGATGACTCTATGATTATGCAGCTATGATGCTATGATGATGATGTGAGGATGAAGTGATTATGCATTTTTGATGCTGTGATGACGCTGTCATGATGCTGTGATGAAGCTGCGATGATGCAGTGATTATGCAGTTAGGACGCTTTGATGACACTGTGATGATGCATTTATGACACTGTAATGACGCTGTGATGATGTTGTGATGATGCAGTGAATAAGCAGTAATGATACTGTGATGATGCTGAGATGATGCTGTGATAACGCAGTGATGATGCTGTGATGACGCTTTGATGATGTTGTGATTATGATGTGATTCAGTGATGATTTTGTGATGATGCAGTTTAGATGCAGTGACGATGCAGTTATGACGCTGTGATGACGCGGTGATGATGCTGTGATGATGCTTTGATGATTTTGTTATGTTGTTGTGATGATGCAGTTATGATGATATGACGATGCTGTAACGATGCCGTGATGATGCAGTGATGATGCTGTGATTATTCAGTGATGATGCAGTGATGATGCTGTGATGACGCTGTGATGATGCTGTAATGATGTTGTGATGATGCTGTGATTACGCTATGATGATTCTGTGATTATGTAGCTAAAATGCTGTGATGATGATGTGATGATGTAGTGATGATGCAGTGGTGATGCTCTGATGACGATGCAAAGATGCTGTGATGATGCAGTAATGATGCTGTGATGATTCTGTGATGATGCTGTGATTATGCTGAGATTATGCTCAGATTATGCTCTGATGATGCAGTGATGGTACAGTGATGATTCAGTGAGGAGTCAGTGATGATGATGTGATTACGATGCGGAGATGCTGTGATCATGCAGTAAGGATGCAATGATGATGCTGTGATGACACTGTGATTATGTTGTGTTGATACTTGTAATGATGTTTTGATGACGATGTGATGATGCTGTGATGATGCAGTGATTATGCAGTGATGATGCTGTGATGATGTGGTGATGATGCAGTGATTATGCAGTGATGATGCTGTGATGATGCAGTGATGATGCTGTGATGATATTGTGATGATGATATGAAGATGCTATGATGATTCAGTGATGATTCTGTGATGATGCATTTACGATACTGTGATGACGCTGTGATGATGTTGTTATGATGGTGTGATGATGCTGTGATGATATTTTGATGATACTGTGACAATGATGTGATGATGCAGCAATGATGCAGTGTTGATGATGTGATGATGCGGTGATGATGCAGTGATTATGCAGTGATGATACTGTGATGATGCATTGGTGGTGCTGTGATGATGCTTGGATGATGCTTGGATGATTCAGTGATGATTCTGTGATGACACTGTGATGATGTGATGATGCAGTGAATATACTGTGATGACACTATGATGATGCAGTGATTATGCAGAAATGATTCTGTGATGATGCTGAGATGATGTTGTTATGATGCAGTGATGATGCTTTGATGACGCTGTCGTGATGGTGAGATGACGCTGTCGTGATGCTTTGATGATGCTGTGATGACACTGTGATGATGCAGTGATGATACTGTGATGACGCTGTGAAAATGCAATGATTATGCAGAAATGATTCTGTGATGATGCTGAGATGATGCTGTGATGATGCAGTGAGTAAGCAGTGATGATGCAGTAATGATGCCATGATGATGCTGAGATGATGCTGTGATGTTGCAGTGATGGTGCAGTGATGATTCAGTGAGGACACTGTGATGATGCTGTGATTACAATCTGATGACGTAGTGATGATGCTGTGATGACCTTATGATGATGCTGTGATGATTCTGTGATGATGCTGTGATTATGCTGCTATGATGCAGTCATGATGCAGTGATGATGCTGAGATGACACTGATGATGCTGTGATAATGATGTGATGATGCTGTGATGATGTATTGATGACAGTGAAGATGCTATAACGATGATGTGATGATGCAGTGATGATGCTGTGATAATGTTCTGATGATGAAGCTATGATGTTATGATGCAGTGATGACACTGTCATGACGCTGTGATGATGCAGTGAGTAAGCAGTAATGATGCTGTGATGATGCTGAGATGATGATGTGATGATGCAGTGGTGATGCTCTGATGACGATGCAAAGATGCTGTGATGATGCAGTAATGATGCTGTGATGATTCTGTGATGATTTGGTGATGATGCTGTGATGACAGTTTGATGACGTTGTTATGATGCTGTGATGACACTGAAAACGTTGTGATGATGATGTGATAATGCTGTGATGATGGAGTGATGATGTATTTATGACATTGTGATTATGCCGAGATGATGCTTTGATGATGCAGTTATGATGCTGTGATGATGATGCACTCATGATGCAGTGAGGATGCAGTGATGATGCTGTGATGATGCTCTGATGATGACGAAGTGATGATGCTGTGATGATGTAGTGATGATGCAGTGATGTGTAGTGATGACGCTGTGATGATATTGTGATGATGATGTGATGATGCTGTGATTATGCGGAGATTATGCAGTGATTATGCAGTGATGATGCTGTCATGACAGTGTGATGATGCTGTGATGATGCTGCGATGTTGCTGTGAGGATGCTGTGATGATGCAGTGATTCTGAAGTAATGATGCTGTGATGGTGCTGTGATGATGCAGTGATGATGCAGTGATGATGCAGTGATGATATGATGATGCAGTGATTATGCTGTAATAATTCTGTGACTATACTGAGATGATGCTGTAATGATGCATTGATGACGCTGTGATGACGCTGTGTTGATGCTGTGAGGATGCTGTGATGATGCAGTGATTATGCAGTGATGATGCTGACATGAAACTGATGATGTTGTGATGATGATGTGATGATGCTATGATGATGCAGTGAGTAAGCAGTAATGATGCTGAGATGATGATGTGATGATGCTGTGATGATGCTCTGATGATGCTGTGATGACGCAGTGATGATTCTGTGATGATGCAGTGATGATGTAGTGATGATGCTGTGATGATACTGTGATTATGCTGTGATGATGCTGTGATGATGCTCTGATGATGCTGTGATGACGCAGTGATGATTCTGTGATGATGCAGTGATGATGTAGTGATGACGCTGTGATGATACTGTGATTATGCTGTGATGATGCTGTGATTATGCGGTGATTATGCAGTGATGATGCTGTCATGACACTGTGATGATGATGCAATGATGCTGTGATGATGCTGCGATGTTGCTGTGAGGATGCTGTGATGATGCAGTGATTCTGCAGTAATGATGCTGTGATGATGCTGTGATGATGCAGTGATGACGCTGTGATGACTATGCGATGATGATGTGATGATGCTGTGATTATGCAGCTATGATGCTGTGATGATGCAGTGATTCTGCAGTAATGATGCTGTGATGGTGCTGTGATGATGCAGTGATGATGCAGTGATGACGATATGATGATGCAGTGATTATGCAGTGATTATGCTGTGACTATACTGAGATGATGCTGTAATGATGCCTTGTTGACGTTGTGATGACGCTGTATTGATGCTGTGAGGATGCTGTGATGATGCAGTGATTATGCAGTGATGATGCTGTGATGACTCTGTGATGATGTTGTGATGATGCTGTGATGATGCTCTGATGATGCTGTGATGATGCAGTGATGATGCTGTGATGATGCAGTGATGATGCATTGATGATGTAGTGATGACGCTGTGATGATACTGTGATTATGCTGAGATGATGCTGTGATGATGTGATGATGCAGTGATGATTCACTGAGTAAGAAGTGATTATGTAGTGATGACGCTCTGATGACGCAGTGATGATGTTGTGATGATGTTGTGATAATGCAGTGATGATGCTGTGATGACACTGTAATGACGCTGTCGTGATGCTGTGATGACGTAGTCATGGTGTTGTAATGATGCTGTTATGACACTGTGATTATGCAGTGATGATGCTATGATGATGCTGTGATGATACAGTGATGACAATTTGATGATGTAGTGATGATGCTGTGATGACTCTATGATTATGCAGCTATGATGCTATGATGATGATGTGAGGATGAAGTGATTATGCATTTTTGATGCTGTGATGACGCTGTCATGATGCTGTGATGAAGCTGCGATGATGCAGTGATTATGCAGTTAGGACGCTTTGATGACACTGTGATGATGCATTTATGACACTGTAATGACGCTGTGATGATGTTGTGATGATGCAGTGAATAAGCAGTAATGATACTGTGATGATGCTGAGATGATGCTGTGATAACGCAGTGATGATGCTGTGATGACGCTTTGATGATGTTGTGATTATGATGTGATTCAGTGATGATTTTGTGATGATGCAGTTTAGATGCAGTGACGATGCAGTTATGACGCTGTGATGACGCGGTGATGATGCTGTGATGACCTTATGATGATGCTGTGATGATTCTGTGATGATGCTGTGATTATGCTGCTATGATGCAGTCATGATGCAGTGATGATGCTGAGATGACACTGATGATGCTGTGATAATGATGTGATGATGCTGTGATGATGTATTGATGACAGTGAAGATGCTATAATGATGATGTGATGATGCAGTGATGATGCTGTGATAATGTTCTGATGATGAAGCTATGATGTTATGATGCAGTGATGACACTGTCATGACGCTGTGATGATGCAGTGAGTAAGCAGTAATGATGCTGTGATGATGCTGAGATGATGATGTGATGATGCAGTGGTGATGCTCTGATGACGATGCAAAGATGCTGTGATGATGCAGTAATGATGCTGTGATGATTCTGTGATGATTTGGTGATGATGCTGTGATGACAGTTTGATGACGTTGTTATGATGCTGTGATGACACTGAAAACGTTGTGATGATGATGTGATAATGCTGTGATGATGGAGTGATGATGTATTTATGACATTGTGATTATGCCGAGATGATGCTTTGATGATGCAGTTATGATGCTGTGATGATGATGCACTCATGATGCAGTGAGGATGCAGTGATGATGCTGTGATGATGACGAAGTGATGATGCTGTGATGATGTAGTGATGATGCAGTGATGTGTAGTGATGACGCTGTGATGATATTGTGATGATGATGTGATGATGCTGTGATTATGCGGAGATTATGCAGTGATGATGCTGTCATGACAGTGTGATGATGCTGTGATGATGCTGCGATGTTGCTGTGAGGATGCTGTGATGATGCAGTGATTCTGAAGTAATGATGCTGTGATGGTGCTGTGATGATGCAGTGATGATGCAGTGATGATGCAGTGATGATATGATGATGCAGTGATTATGCTGTAATAATTCTGTGACTATACTGAGATGATGCTGTAATGATGCATTGATGACGCTGTGATGACGCTGTGTTGATGCTGTGAGGATGCTGTGATGATGCAGTGATTATGCAGTGATGATGCTGACATGAAACTGATGATGTTGTGATGATGATGTGATGATGCTCTGATGATGCAGTGAGTAAGCAGTAATGATGCTGAGATGATGATGTGATGATGCTGTGATGATGCTCTGATGATGCTGTGATGACGCAGTGATGATTCTGTGATGATGCAGTGATGATGTAGTGATGACGCTGTGATGATACTGTGATTATGCTGTGATGATGCTGTGATGATTCTGTGATGATGCAGTGATGATGCTGTCATGACACTGTGATGATGATGCGATGATGCTGTGATGATGCTGCGATGTTGCTGTGAGGATGCTGTGATGATGCAGTGATTCTGCAGTAATGATGCTGTGATGATGCTGTGATGATGCAGTGATGACGCTGTGATGACTATGCGATGATGATGTGATGATGCTGTGATTATGCAGCTATGATGCTGTGATGATGCAGTGATTCTGCAGTAATGATGCTGTGATGGTGCTGTGATGATGCAGTGATGATGCAGTGATGACGATATGATGATGCAGTGATTATGCAGTGATTATGCTGTGACTATACTGAGATGATGCTGTAATGATGCATTGTTGACGTTGTGATGACGCTGTATTGATGCTGTGAGGATGCTGTGATGATGCAGTGATTATGCAGTGATGATGCTGTGATGACTCTGTGATGATGTTGTGGTGATGCTGTTATGATGCTCTGATGATGCTGTGATGATGCAGTGATGATGCTGTGATGATGCAGTGATGATGCATTGATGATGTAGTGATGACACTGTGATGATACTGTGATTATGCTGAGATGATGCTGTGATGTTGTGATGATGCAGTGATGATTCACTGAGTAAGAAGTGATTATGTAGTGATGACGCTCTGATGACGCAGTGATGATGTTGTGATGATGTTGTGATAATGCAGTGATGATGCTGTGATGACACTGTAATGACGCTGTCGTGATGCTGTGATGACGTAGTCATGGTGTTGTAATGATGCTGTTATGACACTGTGATTATGCAGTGATGATGCTATGATGATGCTGTGATGATACAGTGATGACAATTTGATGATGTAGTGATGATGCTGTGATGACTCTATGATTATGCAGCTATGATGCTATGATGATGATGTGAGGATGAAGTGATTATGCATTTTTGATGCTGTGATGACGCTGTCATGATGCTGTGATGAAGCTGCGATGATGCAGTGATTATGCAGTTAGGACGCTTTGATGACACTGTGATGATGCATTTATGACACTGTAATGACGCTGTGATGATGTTGTGATGATGCAGTGAATAAGCAGTAATGATACTGTGATGATGCTGAGATGATGCTGTGATAACGCAGTGATGATGCTGTGATGACGCTTTGATGATGTTGTGATTATGATGTGATTCAGTGATGATTTTGTGATGATGCAGTTTAGATGCAGTGACGATGCAGTTATGACGCTGTGATGACGCGGTGATGATGCTGTGATGATGCTTTGATGATTTTGTTATGTTGTTGTGATGATGCAGTTATGATGATATGACGATGCTGTAACGATGCCGTGATGATGCAGTGATGATGCTGTGATTATTCAGTGATTATTCAGTGATGATGCTGTGATGATGCAGTAATGATGCTGTGATGATGCATGATGATGCTACGATGATGTTGTGATGACGCTGTGATGATGATGTGATGATGCTGCAATGATGCTGTGATGATTCTGTGATGATGCTGTGATGACGCTGCGATAACACAGTGATGATGTGGTGATGCAGTAATGATGCTGTGACGACGCACTGATTCTGCTCTGATGATGCTGTAATGATGCAGTCATGATGCAATAATGATGATGCTGTGATGATGCAGTGATGATGTTGTTATGACGCTGTGATGAAGCTGTGATAATATTATGATGATGCTATGATGACATAGCGATGATGCTGTGAAGATTCTTTGATGACGATGTGATGACGATGTGATGATGCTCTGATGATGCTGTTATGACGCTGTGATGATGCTGTGATGGTTCTTTGATGATGCAGTGTTTATGCAGTTATGACGCTGTGATGACGCTGTGATGATGCTTTGATCATGCTGTTATGATGCAGTTATTATGACGCCATGATGTTGTGACAATGCAGTGATGATGCGGTGATGACGCTGTGATGATGCAGTGATGATGCAGTAATGACGCTGTGATGATTTTGTGATGATGCTCTGATGACGCAGTGATGATGCTGTGATGATGTAGTGATGATGCTGTGAAGACGCTCTCATGACACTGTCGTGAAGCTGTGATGATGATGTCGTGATGCTGTGATGATGCTGTGATGACGCTGTGATAACGCTGTGATGACGCTGTGATGATGCTCTATTGATGCTGTGATGATGCAGTAATAACGCTGTGATGACGCTCTTATAATTTTGTGATGATGCTGTGATGATACTGTGGTGATGCAGTGATGATGCAGTGATGACGCTGTGATGAGTCTCTGATGATGCTGAGATGACGCTGTGATGATGCAGTGATGACGCTGTGATGACACTATCGTGATTCTGTGATGATGCAGTAATGATGCTGTGATGATGCACTGATGATACTGTGATGACGTTGTGATAATGCAATGATTAGGCAGTAATGATGCTGTGATGATGCTGAGATGACACTGTGATGATGCAGTAATGGTGCAGTGATGATGCAGTTATGACACCGTGATAATGCTGTGATGCCGCAGTGAGTAAACAGTAATGATTCTGTGATGATGCAGTGATGATGATGTGATGATGCTGCGATGATGCTTTGATGATGCTGTGATGCTGCAGTGATGAAGCTGTGATGATTTTGTGATGATGCAGTTTAGATGCAGTGACGATGCAGTTATGACGCTGTGATGACGCGGTGATGATGCTGTGACGATGCTTTGATGATTTTGTTATGTTGTTGTGATGATGCAGTTATGATGATATGACGATGCTGTAACGATGCCGTGATGATGCTGTGATGATGCTGTGATGATGCAGTGATGACGCTGCGGTGATGCTGTGATGATGCTGTGATGATACAGTCATGATGTTACGATGACGCTGTGATGATGCTGTAATGATGTTGTGATGATGCTGTCGTTACGCTATGATGATTCTGTGATTATGTAGCTAAAATGCTGTGATGATGATGTGATGATGTAGTGATGATGCAGTGGTGATGCTCTGATGACGATGCAAAGATGCTGTGATGATGCAGTAATGATGCTGTGATGATTCTGTGATGATGCTGTGATTATGCTGAGATTATGCTCAGATTATGCTCTGATGATGCAGTGATGGTACAGTGATGATTCAGTGAGGAGTCAGTGATGATGATGTGATTACGATGCGGAGATGCTGTGATCATGCAGTAAGGATGCAATGATGATGCTGTGATGACACTGTGATTATGTTGTGTTGATACTTGTAATGATGTTTTGATGACGATGTGATGATGCTGTGATGATGCAGTGATTATGCAGTGATGATGCTGTGATGATGTGGTGATGATGCAGTGATTATGCAGTGATGATGCTGTGATGATGCAGTGATGATGCTGTGATGATATTGTGATGATGATATGAAGATGCTATGATGATTCAGTGATGATTCTGTGATGATGCATTTACGATACTGTGATGACGCTGTGATGATGTTGTTATGATGGTGTGATGATGCTGTGATGATATTTTGATGATACTGTGACAATGATGTGATGATGCAGCAATGATGCAGTGTTGATGATGTGATGATGCAGTGATGATACTGTGATGACGCTGTGAAAATGCAATGATTATGCAGAAATGATTCTGTGATGATGCTGAGATGATGCTGTGATGATGCAGTGAGTAAGCAGTGATGATGCAGTAATGATGCCATGATGATGCTGAGATGATGCTGTGATGTTGCAGTGATGGTGCAGTGATGATTCAGTGAGGACACTGAGATGATGCTGTGATTACAATCTGATGACGTAGTGATGATGCTGTGATGACCTTATGATGATGCTGTGATGATTCTGTGATGATGCTGTGATTATGCTGCTATGATGCAGTCATGATGCAGTGATGATGCTGAGATGACACTGATGATGCTGTGATAATGATGTGATGATGCTGTGATGATGTAGTGATGACAGTGAAGATGCTATAATGATGATGTGATGATGCAGTGATGATGCTGTGATAATGTTCTGATGATGAAGCTATGATGTTATGATGCAGTGATGACACTGTCATGACGCTGTGATGATGCAGTGAGTAAGCAGTAATGATGCTGTGATGATGCTGAGATGATGATGTGATGATGCAGTGGTGATGCTCTGATGACGATGCAAAGATGCTGTGATGATGCAGTAATGATGCTGTGATGATTCTGTGATGATTTGGTGATGATGCTGTGATGACAGTTTGATGACGTTGTTATGATGCTGTGATGACACTGAAAACGTTGTGATGATGATGTGATAATGCTGTGATGATGGAGTGATGATGTATTTATGACATTGTGATTATGCCGAGATGATGCTTTGATGATGCAGTTATGATGCTGTGATGATGATGCACTCATGATGCAGTGAGGATGCAGTGATGATGCTGTGATGATGCTCTGATGATGACGAAGTGATGATGCTGTGATGATGTAGTGATGATGCAGTGATGTGTAGTGATGACGCTGTGATGATATTGTGATGATGATGTGATGATGCTGTGATTATGCGGAGATTATGCAGTGATTATGCAGTGATGATGCTGTCATGACAGTGTGATGATGCTGTGATGATGCTGCGATGTTGCTGTGAGGATGCTGTGATGATGCAGTGATTCTGAAGTAATGATGCTGTGATGGTGCTGTGATGATGCAGTGATGATGCAGTGATGATGCAGTGATGATATGATGATGCAGTGATTATGCTGTAATAATTCTGTGACTATACTGAGATGATGCTGTAATGATGCATTGATGACGCTGTGATGACGCTGTGTTGATGCTGTGAGGATGCTGTGATGATGCAGTGATTATGCAGTGATGATGCTGACATGAAACTGATGATGTTGTGATGATGATGTGATGATGCTATGATGATGCAGTGAGTAAGCAGTAATGATGCTGAGATGATGATGTGATGATGCTGTGATGATGCTCTGATGATGCTGTGATGACGCAGTGATGATTCTGTGATGATGCAGTGATGATGTAGTGATGATGCTGTGATGATACTGTGATTATGCTGTGATGATGCTGTGATGATGCTCTGATGATGCTGTGATGACGCAGTGATGATTCTGTGATGATGCAGTGATGATGTAGTGATGACGCTGTGATGATACTGTGATTATGCTGTGATGATGCTGTGATGATTCTGTGATGATGCAGTGATGATGCTGTCATGACACTGTGATGATGATGCGATGATGCTGTGATGATGCTGCGATGTTGCTGTGAGGATGCTGTGATGATGCAGTGATTCTGCAGTAATGATGCTGTGATGGTGCTGTGATGATGCAGTGATGACGCTGTGATGACTATGCGATGATGATGTGATGATGCTGTGATTATGCAGCTATGATGCTGTGATGATGCAGTGATTCTGCAGTAATGATGCTGTGATGGTGCTGTGATGATGCAGTGATGATGCAGTGATGACGATATGATGATGCAGTGATTATGCAGTGATTATGCTGTGACTATACTGAGATGATGCTGTAATGATGCATTGTTGACGTTGTGATGACGCTGTATTGATGCTGTGAGGATGCTGTGATGATGCAGTGATTATGCAGTGATGATGCTGTGATGACTCTGTGATGATGTTGTGATGATGCTGTGATGATGCTCTGATGATGCTGTGATGATGCAGTGATGATGCTGTGATGATGCAGTGATGATGCATTGATGATGTAGTGATGACGCTGTGATGATACTGTGATTATGCTGAGATGATGCTGTGATGATGTGATGATGCAGTGATGATTCACTGAGTAAGAAGTGATTATGTAGTGATGACGCTCTGATGACGCAGTGATGATGTTGTGATGATGTTGTGATGATGCTGTGATGACACTGTAATGACGCTGTCGTGATGCTGTGATGACGTAGTCATGGTGTTGTAATGATGCTGTTATGACACTGTGATTATGCAGTGATGATGCTATGATGATGCTGTGATGATACAGTGATGACAATTTGATGATGTAGTGATGATGCTGTGATGACTCTATGATTATGCAGCTATGATGCTATGATGATGATGTGAGGATGAAGTGATTATGCATTTTTGATGCTGTGATGACGCTGTCATGATGCTGTGATGAAGCTGCGATGATGCAGTGATTATGCAGTTAGGACGCTTTGATGACACTGTGATGATGCATTTATGACACTGTAATGACGCTGTGATGATGTTGTGATGATGCAGTGAATAAGCAGTAATGATACTGTGATGATGCTGAGATGATGCTGTGATAACGCAGTGATGATGCTGTGATGACGCTTTGATGATGTTGTGATTATGATGTGATGCAGTGATGATTTTGTGATGATGCAGTTTAGATGCAGTGACGATGCAGTTATGACGCTGTGATGACGCGGTGATGATGCTGTGATGATGCTTTGATGATTTTGTTATGTTGTTGTGATGATGCAGTTATGATGATATGACGATGCTGTAACGATGCCGTGATGATGCAGTGATGATGCTGTGATTATTCAGTGATGATGCAGTGATGATGCTGTGATGATGCTGTGATGATGCAGTAATGATGCTGTGATGATGCATGATGATGCTACGATGATGTTGTGATGACGCTGTGATGATGATGTGATGATGCTGCAATGATGCTGTGATGATTCTGTGATGATGTTGTGATGATGCTGTGATGACGCTGCGATAACACAGTGATGATGTGGTGATGCAGTAATGATGCTGTGACGACGCACTGATTCTGCTCTGATGATGCTGTAATGATGCAGTCATGATGCAATAATGATGATGCTGTGATGATGCAGTGATGATGTTGTTATGACGCTGTGATGAAGCTGTGATAATATTATGATGATGCTATGATGACATAGCGATGATGCTGTGAAGATTCTTTGATGACGATGTGATGACGATGTGATGATGCTCTGATGATGCTGTTATGACGCTGTGATGATGCTGTGATGGTTCTTTGATGATGCAGTGTTTATGCAGTTATGACGCTGTGATGACGCTGTGATGATGCTTTGATCATGCTGTTATGATGCAGTTATTATGACGCCATGATGTTGTGACAATGCAGTGATGATGCGGTGATGACGCTGTGATGATGCAGTGATGATGCAGTAATGACGCTGTGATGATTTTGTGATGATGCTCTGATGACGCAGTGATGATGCTGTGATGATGTAGTGATGATGCTGTGAAGACGCTCTCATGACACTGTCGTGAAGCTGTGATGATGATGTCGTGATGCTGTGATGATGCTGTGATGACGCTGTGATAACGCTGTGATGACGCTGTGATGATGCTCTATTGATGCTGTGATGATGCAGTAATAACGCTGTGATGACGCTCTTATAATTTTGTGATGATGCTGTGATGATACTGTGGTGATGCAGTGATGATGCAGTGATGACGCTGTGATGAGTCTCTGATGATGCTGAGATGACGCTGTGATGATGCAGTGATGACGCTGTGATGACACTATCGTGATTCTGTGATGATGATGTGATGATGCAGTAATGATGCTGTGATGATGCACTGATGATACTGTGATGACGTTGTGATAATGCAATGATTAGGCAGTAATGATGCTGTGATGATGCTGAGATGACACTGTGATGATGCAGTAATGGTGCAGTGATGATGCAGTTATGACACCGTGATAATGCTGTGATGCCGCAGTGAGTAAACAGTAATGATTCTGTGATGATGCAGTGATGATGATGTGATGATGCTGCGATGATGCTTTGATGATGCTGTGATGCTGCAGTGATGAAGCTGTGATGATTTTGTGATGATGCAGTTTAGATGCAGTGACGATGCAGTTATGACGCTGTGATGACGCGGTGATGATGCTGTGACGATGCTTTGATGATTTTGTTATGTTGTTGTGATGATGCAGTTATGATGATATGACGATGCTGTAACGATGCCGTGATGATGCTGTGATGATGCTGTGATGATGCAGTGCTGACGCTGCGGTGATGCTGTGATGATGCTGTGATGATACAGTCATGATGTTACGATGACGCTGTGATGATGCTGTAATGATGTTGTGATGATGCTGTCGTTACGCTATGATGATTCTGTGATTATGTAGCTAAAATGCTGTGATGATGATGTGATGATGTAGTGATGATGCAGTGGTGATGCTCTGATGACGATGCAAAGATGCTGTGATGATGCAGTAATGATGCTGTGATGATTCTGTGATGATGCTGTGATTATGCTGAGATTATGCTCAGATTATGCTCTGATGATGCAGTGATGGTACAGTGATGATTCAGTGAGGAGTCAGTGATGATGATGTGATTACGATGCGGAGATGCTGTGATCATGCAGTAAGGATGCAATGATGATGCTGTGATGACACTGTGATTATGTTGTGTTGATACTTGTAATGATGTTTTGATGACGATGTGATGATGCTGTGATGATGCAGTGATTATGCAGTGATGATGCTGTGATGATGTGGTGATGATGCAGTGATTATGCAGTGATGATGCTGTGATGATGCAGTGATGATGCTGTGATGATATTGTGATGATGATATGAAGATGCTATGATGATTCAGTGATGATTCTGTGATGATGCATTTACGATACTGTGATGACGCTGTGATGATGTTGTTATGATGGTGTGATGATGCTGTGATGATATTTTGATGATACTGTGACAATGATGTGACGATGCAGCAATGATGCAGTGTTGATGATGTGATGATGCGGTGATGATGCATTGGTGGTGCTGTGATGATGCTTGGATGATGCTTGGATGATTCAGTGATGATTCTGTGATGACACTGTGATGATGTGATGATGCAGTGAATATACTGTGATGACACTATGATGATGCAGTGATTATGCAGAAATGATTCTGTGATGATGCTGAGATGATGTTGTTATGATGCAGTGATGATGCTTTGATGACGCTGTCGTGATGGTGAGATGACGCTGTCGTGATGCTTTGATGATGCTGTGATGACACTGTGATGATGCAGTGATGATACTGTGATGACGCTGTGAAAATGCAATGATTATGCAGAAATGATTCTGTGATGATGCTGAGATGATGCTGTGATGATGCAGTGAGTAAGCAGTGATGATGCAGTAATGATGCCATGATGATGCTGAGATGATGCTGTGATGTTGCAGTGATGGTGCAGTGATGATTCAGTGAGGACACTGTGATGATGCTGTGATTACAATTTGATGACGTAGTGATGATGCTGTGATGACCTTATGATGATGCTGTGATGATTCTGTGATGATGCTGTGATTATGCTGCTATGATGCAGTCATGATGCAGTGATGATGCTGAGATGACACTGATGATGCTGTGATAATGACGTGATGATGCTGTGATGATGTATTGATGACAGTGAAGATGCTATAATGATGATGTGATGATGCAGTGATGATGCTGTGATAATGTTCTGATGATGAAGCTATGATGTTATGATGCAGTGATGACACTGTCATGACGCTGTGATGATGCAGTGAGTAAGCAGTAATGATGCTGTGATGATGCTGAGATGATGATGTGATGATGCAGTGGTGATGCTCTGATGACGATGCAAAGATGCTGTGATGATGCAGTAATGATGCTGTGATGATTCTGTGATGATTTGGTGATGATGCTGTGATGACAGTTTGATGACGTTGTTATGATGCTGTGATGACACTGAAAACGTTGTGATGATGATGTGATAATGCTGTGATGATGGAGTGATGATGTAGTTATGACATTGTGATTATGCCGAGATGATGCTTTGATGATGCAGTTATGATGCTGTGATGATGATGCACTCATGATGCAGTGAGGATGCAGTGATGATGCTGTGATGATGCTCTGATGATGACGAAGTGATGATGCTGTGATGATGTAGTGATGATGCAGTGATGTGTAGTGATGACGCTGTGATGATATTGTGATGATGATCTGATGATGCTGTGATTATGCGGAGATTATGCAGTGATTATGCAGTGATGATGCTGTCATGACAGTGTGATGATGCTGTGATGATGCTGCGATGTTGCTGTGAGGATGCTGTGATGATGCAGTGATTCTGAAGTAATGATGCTGTGATGGTGCTGTGATGATGCAGTGATGATGCAGTGATGATGCAGTGATGATATGATGATGCAGTGATTATGCTGTAATAATTCTGTGACTATACTGAGATGATGCTGTAATGATGCATTGATGACGCTGTGATGACGCTGTGTTGATGCTGTGAGGATGCTGTGATGATGCAGTGATTATGCAGTGATGATGCTGACATGAAACTGATGATGTTGTGATGATGATGTGATGATGCTATGATGATGCAGTGAGTAAGCAGTAATGATGCTGAGATGATGATGTGATGATGCTGTGATGATGCTCTGATGATGCTGTGATGACGCAGTGATGATTCTGTGATGATGCAGTGATGATGTAGTGATGATGCTGTGATGATACTGTGATTATGCTGTGATGATGCTGTGATGATGCTCTGATGATGCTGTGATGACGCAGTGATGATTCTGTGATGATGCAGTGATGATGTAGTGATGACGCTGTGATGATACTGTGATTATGCTGTGATGATGCTGTGATTATGCGGTGATTATGCAGTGATGATGCTGTCATGACACTGTGATGATGATGCGATGATACTGTGATGATGCTGCGATGTTGCTGTGATGATGCAGTGATTCTGCAGTAATGATGCTGTGATGATGCTGTGATGATGCAGTGATGACGCTGTGATGACTATGCGATGATGATGTGATGATGCTGTGATTATGCAGCTATGATGCTGTGATGATGCAGTGATTCTGCAGTAATGATGCTGTGATGGTGCTGTGATGATGCAGTGATGATGCAGTGATGACGATATGATGATGCAGTGATTATGCAGTGATTATGCTGTGACTATACTGAGATGATGCTGTAATGATGCATTGTTGACGTTGTGATGACGCTGTATTGATGCTGTGAGGATGCTGTGATGATGCAGTGATTATGCAGTGATGATGCTGTGATGACTCTGTGATGATGTTGTGATGATGCTGTGATGATGCTCTGATGATGCTGTGATGATGCAGTGATGATGCTGTGATGATGCAGTGATGATGCATTGATGATGTAGTGATGACGCTGTGATGATACTGTGATTATGCTGAGATGATGCTGTGATGATGTGATGATGCAGTGATGATTCACTGAGTAAGAAGTGATTATGTAGTGATGACGCTCTGATGACGCAGTGATGATGTTGTGATAATGCAGTGATGATGCTGTGATGACACTGTAATGACGCTGTCGTGATGCTGTGATGACGTAGTCATGGTGTTGTAATGATGCTGTTATGACACTGTGATTATGCAGTGATGATGCTATGATGATGCTGTGATGATACAGTGATGACAATTTGATGATGTAGTGATGATGCTGTGATGACTCTATGATTATGCAGCTATGATGCTATGATGATGATGTGAGGATGAAGTGATTATGCATTTTTGATGCTGTGATGACGCTGTCATGATGCTGTGATGAAGCTGCGATGATGCAGTGATTATGCAGTTAGGACGCTTTGATGACACTGTGATGATGCATTTATGACACTGTAATGACGCTGTGATGATGTTGTGATGATGCAGTGAATAAGCAGTAATGATACTGTGATGATGCTGAGATGATGCTGTGATAACGCAGTGATGATGCTGTGATGACGCTTTGATGATGTTGTGATTATGATGTGATGCAGTGATGATTTTGTGATGATGCAGTTTAGATGCAGTGACGATGCAGTTATGACGCTGTGATGACGCGGTGATGATGCTGTGATGATGCTTTGATGATTTTGTTATGTTGTTGTGATGATGCAGTTATGATGATATGACGATGCTGTAACGATGCCGTGATGATGCAGTGATGATGCTGTGATTATTCAGTGATGATGCAGTGATGATGCTGTGATGATGCTGTGATGATGCAGTAATGATGCTGTGATGATGCATGATGATGCTACGATGATGTTGTGATGACGCTGTGATGATGATGTGATGATGCTGCAATGATTCTGTGATGATGTTGTGATGATGCTGTGATGACGCTGCGATAACACAGTGATGATGTGGTGATGCAGTAATGATGTTGTGACGACGCACTGATTCTGCTCTGATGATGCTGTAATGATGCAGTCATGATGCAATAATGATGATGCTGTGATGATGCAGTGATGATGTTGTTATGACGCTGTGATGAAGCTGTGATAATATTATGATGATGCTATGATGACATAGCGATGATGCTGTGAAGATTCTTTGATGACGATGTGATGACGATGTGATGATGCTCTGATGATGCTGTTATGACGCTGTGATGACGCTGTGATGATGCTTTGATCATGCTGTTATGATGCAGTTATTATGACGCCATGATGTTGTGACAATGCAGTGATGATGCGGTGATGACACTGTGATGATGCAGTGATGATGCAGTAATGACGCTGTGATGATTTTGTGATGATGCTCTGATGACGCAGTGATGATGCTGTGATGATGTAGTGATGATGCTGTGAAGACGCTCTCATGACACTGTCGTGAATCTGTGATGATGATGTCGTGATGCTGTGATGACGCTGTGATAACGCTGTGATGACGCTGTGATGATGCTCTATTGATGCTGTGATGATGCAGTAATAACGCTGTGATGACGCTCTTATAATTTTGTGATGATGCTGTGATGATACTGTGGTGATGCAGTGATGATGCAGTGATGACGCTGTGATGAGTCTCTGATGATGCTGAGATGACGCTGTGATGATGCAGTGATGACGCTGTGATGACACTATCGTGATTCTGTGATGATGCAGTAATGATGCTGTGATGATGCACTGATGATACTGTGATGACGTTGTGATAATGCAATGATTAGGCAGTAATGATGCTGTGATGATGCTGAGATGACACTGTGATGATGCAGTAATGGTGCAGTGATGATGCAGTTATGACACCGTGATAATGCTGTGATGCCGCAGTGAGTAAACAGTAATGATTCTGTGATGATGCAGTGATGATGATGTGATGATGCTGCGATGATGCTTTGATGATGCTGTGATGCTGCAGTGATGAAGCTGTGATGATTTTGTGATGATGCAGTTTAGATGCAGTGACGATGCAGTTATGACGCTGTGATGACGCGGTGATGATGCTGTGACGATGCTTTGATGATTTTGTTATGTTGTTGTGATGATGCAGTTATGATGATATGACGATGCTGTAACGATGCCGTGATGATGCTGTGATGATGCTGTGATGATGCAGTGCTGACGCTGCGGTGATGCTGTGATGATGCTGTGATGATACAGTCATGATGTTACGATGACGCTGTGATGATGCTGTAATGATGTTGTGATGATGCTGTCGTTACGCTATGATGATTCTGTGATTATGTAGCTAAAATGCTGTGATGATGATGTGATGATGTAGTGATGATGCAGTGGTGATGCTCTGATGACGATGCAAAGATGCTGTGATGATGCAGTAATGATGCTGTGATGATTCTGTGATGATGCTGTGATTATGCTGAGATTATGCTCAGATTATGCTCTGATGATGCAGTGATGGTACAGTGATGATTCAGTGAGGAGTCAGTGATGATGATGTGATTACGATGCGGAGATGCTGTGATCATGCAGTAAGGATGCAATGATGATGCTGTGATGACACTGTGATTATGTTGTGTTGATACTTGTAATGATGTTTTGATGACGATGTGATGATGCTGTGATGATGCAGTGATTATGCAGTGATGATGCTGTGATGATGTGGTGATGATGCAGTGATTATGCAGTGATGATGCTGTGATGATGCAGTGATGATGCTGTGATGATATTGTGATGATGATATGAAGATGCTATGATGATTCAGTGATGATTCTGTGATGATGCATTTACGATACTGTGATGACGCTGTGATGATGTTGTTATGATGGTGTGATGATGCTGTGATGATATTTTGATGATACTGTGACAATGATGTGATGATGCAGCAATGATGCAGTGTTGATGATGTGATGATGCGGTGATGATGCAGTGATTATGCAGTGATGATACTGTGATGATGCATTGGTGGTGCTGTGATGATGCTTGGATGATGCTTGGATGATTCAGTGATGATTCTGTGATGACACTGTGATGATGTGATGATGCAGTGAATATACTGTGATGACACTATGATGATGCAGTGATTATGCAGAAATGATTCTGTGATGATGCTGAGATGATGTTGTTATGATGCAGTGATGATGCTTTGATGACGCTGTCGTGATGGTGAGATGACGCTGTCGTGATGCTTTGATGATGCTGTGATGACACTGTGATGATGCAGTGATGATACTGTGATGACGCTGTGAAAATGCAATGATTATGCAGAAATGATTCTGTGATGATGCTGAGATGATGCTGTGATGATGCAGTGAGTAAGCAGTGATGATGCAGTAATGATGCCATGATGATGCTGAGATGATGCTGTGATGTTGCAGTGATGGTGCAGTGATGATTCAGTGAGGACACTGTGATGATGCTGTGATTACAATTTGATGACGTAGTGATGATGCTGTGATGACCTTATGATGATGCTGTGATGATTCTGTGATGATGCTGTGATTATGCTGCTATGATGCAGTCATGATGCAGTGATGATGCTGAGATGACACTGATGATGCTGTGATAATGATGTGATGATGCTGTGATGATGTATTGATGACAGTGAAGATGCTATAACGATGATGTGATGATGCAGTGATGATGCTGTGATAATGTTCTGATGATGAAGCTATGATGTTATGATGCAGTGATGACACTGTCATGACGCTGTGATGATGCAGTGAGTAAGCAGTAATGATGCTGTGATGATGCTGAGATGATGATGTGATGATGCAGTGGTGATGCTCTGATGACGATGCAAAGATGCTGTGATGATGCAGTAATGATGCTGTGATGATTCTGTGATGATTTGGTGATGATGCTGTGATGACAGTTTGATGACGTTGTTATGATGCTGTGATGACACTGAAAACGTTGTGATGATGATGTGATAATGCTGTGATGATGGAGTGATGATGTATTTATGACATTGTGATTATGCCGAGATGATGCTTTGATGATGCAGTTATGATGCTGTGATGATGATGCACTCATGATGCAGTGAGGATGCAGTGATGATGCTGTGATGATGCTCTGATGATGACGAAGTGATGATGCTGTGATGATGTAGTGATGATGCAGTGATGTGTAGTGATGACGCTGTGATGATATTGTGATGATGATGTGATGATGCTGTGATTATGCGGAGATTATGCAGTGATTATGCAGTGATGATGCTGTCATGACAGTGTGATGATGCTGTGATGATGCTGCGATGTTGCTGTGAGGATGCTGTGATGATGCAGTGATTCTGAAGTAATGATGCTGTGATGGTGCTGTGATGATGCAGTGATGATGCAGTGATGATGCAGTGATGATATGATGATGCAGTGATTATGCTTAATAATTCTGTGACTATACTGAGATGATGCTGTAATGATGCATTGATGACGCTGTGATGACGCTGTGTTGATGCTGTGAGGATGCTGTGATGATGCAGTGATTATGCAGTGATGATGCTGACATGAAACTGATGATGTTGTGATGATGATGTGATGATGTTATGATGATGCAGTGAGTAAGCAGTAATGATGCTGAGATGATGATGTGATGATGCTGTGATGATGCTCTGATGATGCTGTGATGACGCAGTGATGATTCTGTGATGATGCAGTGATGATGTAGTGATGATGCTGTGATGATACTGTGATTATGCTGTGATGATGCTGTGATGATGCTCTGATGATGCTGTGATGACGCAGTGATGATTCTGTGATGATGCAGTGATGATGTAGTGATGACGCTGTGATGATACTGTGATTATGCTGTGATGATGCTGTGATGATTCTGTGATGATGCAGTGATGATGCTGTCATGACACTGTGATGATGATGCGATGATGCTGTGATGATGCTGCGATGTTGCTGTGAGGATGCTGTGATGATGCAGTGATTCTGCAGTAATGATGCTGTGATGATGCTTTGATGATGCAGTGATGACGCTGTGATGACTATGCGATGATGATGTGATGATGCTGTGATTATGCAGCTATGATGCTGTGATGATGCAGTGATTCTGAAGTAATGATGCTGTGATGGTGCTGTGATGATGCAGTGATGATGCAGTGATGACGATATGATGATGCAGTGATTATGCAGTGATTATGCTGTGACTATACTGAGATGATGCTGTAATGATGCTTTGTTGACGTTGTGATGACGCTGTATTGATGCTGTGAGGATGCTGTGATGATGCAGTGATTATGCAGTGATGATGCTGTGATGACTCTGTGATGATGTTGTGATGATGCTGTGATGATGCTCTGATGATGCTGTGATGATGCAGTGATGATGCTGTGATGATGCAGTGATGATGCATTGATGATGTAGTGATGACGCTGTGATGATACTGTGATTATGCTGAGATGATGCTGTGATGATGTGATGATGCAGTGATGATTCACTGAGTAAGAAGTGATTATGTAGTGATGACGCTCTGATGACGCAGTGATGATGTTGTGATGATGTTGTGATAATGCAGTGATGATGCTGTGATGACACTGTAATGACGCTGTCGTGATGCTGTGATGACGTAGTCATGGTGTTGTAATGATGCTGTTATGACACTGTGATTATGCAGTGATGATGCTATGATGATGCTGTGATGATACAGTGATGACAATTTGATGATGTAGTGATGATGCTGTGATGACTCTATGATTATGCAGCTATGATGCTATGATGATGATGTGAGGATGAAGTGATTATGCATTTTTGATGCTGTGATGACGCTGTCATGATGCTGTGATGAAGCTGCGATGATGCAGTGATTATGCAGTTAGGACGCTTTGATGACACTGTGATGATGCATTTATGACACTGTAATGACGCTGTGATGATGTTGTGATGATGCAGTGAATAAGCAGTAATGATACTGTGATGATGCTGAGATGATGCTGTGATAACGCAGTGATGATGCTGTGATGACGCTTTGATGATGTTGTGATTATGATGTGATGCAGTGGTGATTTTTTGATGATGCAGTTTAGATGCAGTGACGATGCAGTTATGACGCTGTGATGACGCGGTGATGATGCTGTGATGATGCTTTGATGATTTTGTTATGTTGTTGTGATGATGCAGTTATGATGATATGACGATGCTGTAACGATGCCGTGATGATGCAGTGATGATGCTGTGATTATTCAGTGATGATGCAGTGATGATGCTGTGATGATGCTGTGATGATGCAGTAATGATGCTGTGATGATGCATGATGATGCTACGATGATGTTGTGATGACGCTGTGATGATGATGTGATGATGCTGCAATGATGCTGTGATGATTCTGTGATGATGTTGTGATGATGCTGTGATGACGCTGCGATAACACAGTGATGATGTGGTGATGCAGTAATGATGCTGTGACGACGCACTGATTCTGCTCTGATGATGCTGTAATGATGCAGTCATGATGTAATAATGATGATGCTGTGATGATGCAGTGATGATGTTGTTATGACGCTGTGATGAAGCTGTGATAATATTATGATGATGCTATGATGACATAGCGATGATGCTGTGAAGATTCTTTGATGACGATGTGATGACGATGTGATGATTCTCTGATGATGCTGTTATGACGCTGTGATGATGCTGTGATGGTTCTTTGATGATGCAGTGTTTATGCAGTTATGACGCTGTGATGACGCTGTGATGATGCTTTCATCATGCTGTTATGATGCAGTTATTATGACGCCATGATGTTGTGACAATGCAGTGATGATGCGGTGATGACGCTGTGATGATGCAGTGATGATGCAGTAATGACGCTGTGATGATTTTGTGATGATGCTCTGATGACGCAGTGATGATGCTGTGATGATGTAGTGATGATGCTGTGAAGACGCTCTCATGACACTGTCGTGAAGCTGTGATGATGATGTCGTGATGCTGTGATGATGCTGTGATGACGCTGTGATAACGCTGTGATGACGCTGTGATGATGCTCTATTGATGCTGTGATGATGCAGTAATAACGCTGTGATGACGCTCTTATAATTTTGTGATGATGCTGTGATGATACTGTGGTGATGCAGTGATGATGCAGTGATGACGCTGTGATGAGTCTCTGATGATGCTGAGATGACGCTGTGATGATGCAGTGATGACGCTGTGATGACACTATCGTGATTCTGTGATGATGATGTGATGATGCAGTAATGATGCTGTGATGATGCACTGATGATACTGTGATGACGTTGTGATAATGCAATGATTAGGCAGTAATGATGCTGTGATGATGCTGAGATGACACTGTGATGATGCAGTAATGGTGCAGTGATGATGCAGTTATGACACCGTGATAATGCTGTGATGCCGCAGTGAGTAAACAGTAATGATTCTGTGATGATGCAGTGATGATGATGTGATGATGCTGCGATGATGCTTTGATGATGCTGTGATGCTGCAGTGATGAAGCTGTGATGATTTTGTGATGATGCAGTTTAGATGCAGTGACGATGCAGTTATGACGCTGTGATGACGCGGTGATGATGCTGTGACGATGCTTTGATGATTTTGTTATGTTGTTGTGATGATGCAGTTATGATGATATGACGATGCTGTAACGATGCCGTGATGATGCTGTGATGATGCTGTGATGATGCAGTGCTGACGCTGCGGTGATGCTGTGATGATGCTGTGATGATACAGTCATGATGTTACGATGACGCTGTGATGATGCTGTAATGATGTTGTGATGATGCTGTCGTTACGCTATGATGATTCTGTGATTATGTAGCTAAAATGCTGTGATGATGATGTGATGATGTAGTGATGATGCAGTGGTGATGCTCTGATGACGATGCAAAGATGCTGTGATGATGCAGTAATGATGCTGTGATGATTCTGTGATGATGCTGTGATTATGCTGAGATTATGCTCAGATTATGCTCTGATGATGCAGTGATGGTACAGTGATGATTCAGTGAGGAGTCAGTGATGATGATGTGATTACGATGCGGAGATGCTGTGATCATGCAGTAAGGATGCAATGATGATGCTGTGATGACACTGTGATTATGTTGTGTTGATACTTGTAATGATGTTTTGATGACGATGTGATGATGCTGTGATGATGCAGTGATTATGCAGTGATGATGCTGTGATGATGTGGTGATGATGCAGTGATTATGCAGTGATGATGCTGTAATGATGCAGTGATGATGCTGTGATGATATTGTGATGATGATATGAAGATGCTATGATGATTCAGTGATGATTCTGTGATGATGTATTTACGATACTGTGATGACACTGTGATGATGGTGTGATGATGCTGTGATGATGCTGTGATGATATTTTGATGATACTGTGACAATGATGTGATGATGCAGCAATGATGCAGTGTTGATGATGTGATGATGCGGTGATGATGCAGTGATTATGCAGTGATGATACTGTGATGATGCATTGGTGGTGCTGTGATGATGCTTGGATGATGCTTGGATGATTCAGTGATGATTCTGTGATGACACTGTGATGATGTGATGATGCAGTGAATATACTGTGATGACACTATGATGATGCAGTGATTATGCAGAAATGATTCTGTGATGATGCTGAGATGATGTTGTTATGATGCAGTGATGACGCTTTGATGACGCTGTCGTGATGGTGAGATGACGCTGTCGTGATGCTTTGATGATGCTGTGATGACACTGTGATGATGCAGTGATGATACTGTGATGACGCTGTGAAAATGCAATGATTATGCAGAAATGATTCTGTGATGATGCTGAGATGATGCTGTGATGATGCAGTGAGTAAGCAGTGATGATGCAGTAATGATGCCATGATGATGCTGAGATGATGCTGTGATGTTGCAGTGATGGTGCAGTGATGATTCAGTGAGGACACTGTGATGATGCTGTGATTACAATTTGATGACGTAGTGATGATGCTGTGATGACCTTATGATGATGCTGTGATGATTCTGTGATGATGCTGTGATTATGCTGCTATGATGCAGTCATGATGCAGTGATGATGCTGAGATGACACTGATGATGCTGTGATAATGACGTGATGATGCTGTGATGATGTATTGATGACAGTGAAGATGCTATAATGATGATGTGATGATGCAGTGATGATGCTGTGATAATGTTCTGATGATGAAGCTATGATGTTATGATGCAGTGATGACACTGTCATGACGCTGTGATGATGCAGTGAGTAAGCAGTAATGATGCTGTGATGGTGCTGTGATGATGCAGTGGTGATGCAGTGATGACGATATGATGATGCAGTGATTATGCAGTGATTATGCTGTGACTATACTGAGATGATGCTGTAATGATGCATTGTTGACGTTGTGATGACGCTGTATTGATGCTGTGAGGATGCTGTGATGATGCAGTGATTATGCAGTGATGATGCTGTGATGACTCTGTGATGATGTTGTGATGATGCTGTGATGATGCTCTGATGATGCTGTGATGATGCAGTGATGATGCTGTGATGATGCAGTGATGATGCATTGATGATGTAGTGATGACGCTGTGATGATACTGTGATTATGCTGAGATGATGCTGTGATGATGCAGTGATGATTCACTGAGTAAGAAGTGATTATGTAGTGATGACGCTCTGATGACGCAGTGATGATGTTGTGATGATGTTGTGATAATGCAGTGATGATGCTGTGATGACACTGTAATGACGCTGTCGTGATGCTGTGATGACGTAGTCATGGTGTTGTAATGATGCTGTTATGACACTGTGATTATGCAGTGATGATGCTATGATGATGCTGTGATGATACAGTGATGACAATTTGATGATGTAGTGATGATGCTGTGATGACTCTATGATTATGCAGCTATGATGCTATGATGATGATGTGAGGATGAAGTGATTATGCATTTTTGATGCTGTGATGACGCTGTCATGATGCTGTGATGAAGCTGCGATGATGCAGTGATTATGCAGTTAGGACGCTTTGATGACACTGTGATGATGCATTTATGACACTGTAATGACGCTGTGATGATGTTGTGATGATGCAGTGAATAAGCAGTAATGATACTGTGATGATGCTGAGATGATGCTGTGATAACGCAGTGATGATGCTGTGATGACGCTTTGATGATGTTGTGATTATGATGTGATTCAGTGATGATTTTGTGATGATGCAGTTTAGATGCAGTGACGATGCAGTTATGACGCTGTGATGACGCGGTGATGATGCTGTGATGATGCTTTGATGATTTTGTTATGTTGTTGTGATGATGCAGTTATGATGATATGACGATGCTGTAACGATGCCGTGATGATGCAGTGATGATGCTGTGATGATGCAGTGATGATGCAGTGATGATGCTGTGATGATGCTGTGATGATGCTGTGATGATTCTGTGATGATGTTGTGATGATGCTGTGATGACGCTGCGATAACACAGTGATGATGTGGTGATGCAGTAATGATGCTGTGACGACGCACTGATTCTGCTCTGATGATGCTGTAATGATGCAGTCATGATGCAATAATGATGATGCTGTGATGATGCAGTGATGATGTTGTTATGACGCTGTGATGAAGCTGTGATAATATTATGATGATGCTATGATGACATAGCGATGATGCTGTGAAGATTCTTTGATGACGATGTGATGACGATGTGATGATGCTCTGATGATGCTGTTATGACGCTGTGATGATGCTGTGATGGTTCTTTGATGATGCAGTGTTTATGCAGTTATGACGCTGTGATGACGCTGTGATGATGCTTTCATCATGCTGTTATGATGCAGTTATTATGACGCCATGATGTTGTGACAATGCAGTGATGATGCGGTGATGACGCTGTGATGATGCAGTGATGATGCAGTAATGACGCTGTGATGATTTTGTGATGATGCTCTGATGACGCAGTGATGATGCTGTGATGATGTAGTGATGATGCTGTGAAGACGCTCTCATGACACTGTCGTGAAGCTGTGATGATGATGTCGTGATGCTGTGATGATGCTGTGATGACGCTGTGATAACGCTGTGATGACGCTGTGATGATGCTCTATTGATGCTGTGATGATGCAGTAATAACGCTGTGATGACGCTCTTATAATTTTGTGATGATGCTGAGATGACGCTGTGATGATGCAGTGATGACGCTGTGATGACACTATCGTGATTCTGTGATGATGATGTGATGATGCAGTAATGATGCTGTGATGATGCACTGATGATACTGTGATGATGTTGTGATAATGCAATGATTAGGCAGTAATGATGCTGTGATGATGCTGAGATGACACTGTGATGATGCAGTAATGGTGCAGTGATGATGCAGTTATGACACCGTGATAATGCTGTGATGCCGCAGTGAGTAAACAGTAATGATTCTGTGATGATGCAGTGATGATGATGTGATGATGCTGCGATGATGCTTTGATGATGCTGTGATGCTGCAGTGATGAAGCTGTGATGATTTTGTGATGATGCAGTTTAGATGCAGTGACGATGCAGTTATGACGCTGTGATGATGCTGTGACGATGCTTTGATGGTTTTGTTATGTTGTTGTGATGATGCAGTTATGATGATATGACGATGCTGTAACGATGCCGTGATGATGCTGTGATGATGCTGTGATGATGCAGTGATGACGCTGCGGTGATGCTGTGATGATGCTGTGATGATACAGTCATGATGTTACGATGACGCTGTGATGATGCTGTAATGATGTTGTGATGATGCTGTCGTTACGCTATGATGATTCTGTGATTATGTAGCTAAAATGCTGTGATGATGATGTGATGATGTAGTGATGATGCAGTGGTGATGCTCTGATGACGATGCAAAGATGTTGTGATGATGCAGTAATGATGCTGTGATGATTCTGTGATGATGCTGTGATTATGCTGAGATTATGCTCAGATTATGCTCTGATGATGCAGTGATGGTACAGTGATGATTCAGTGAGGAGTCAGTGATGATGATGTGATTACGATGCGGAGATGCTGTGATCATGCAGTAAGGATGCAATGATGATGCTGTGATGACACTGTGATTATGTTGTGTTGATACTTGTAATGATGTTTTGATGACGATGTGATGATGCTGTGATGATGCAGTGATTATGCAGTGATGATGCTGTGATGATGTGGTGATGATGCAGTGATTATGCAGTGATGATGCTGTGATGATGCAGTGATGATGCTGTGATGATATTGTGATGATGATATGAAGATGCTACGATGATTCAGTGATGATTCTGTGATGATGCATTTACGATACTGTGATGACGCTGTGATGATGTTGTTATGATGGTGTGATGATGCTGTGATGATATTTTGATGATACTGTGACAATGATGTGATGATGCAGCAATGATGCAGTGTTGATGATGTGATGATGCGGTGATGATGCAGTGATTATGCAGTGATGATACTGTGATGATGCATTGGTGGTGCTGTGATGATGCTTGGATGATGCTTGGATGATTCAGTGATGATTCTGTGATGACACTGTGATGATGTGATGATGCAGTGAATATACTGTGATGACACTATGATGATGCAGTGATTATGCAGAAATGATTCTGTGATGATGCTGAGATGATGTTGTTATGATGCAGTGATGATGCTTTGATGACGCTGTCGTGATGGTGAGATGACGCTGTCGTGATGCTTTGATGATGCTGTGATGACACTGTGATGATGCAGTGATGATACTGTGATGACGCTGTGAAAATGCAATGATTATGCAGAAATGATTCTGTGATGATGCTGAGATGATGCTGTGATGATGCAGTGAGTAAGCAGTGATGATGCAGTAATGATGCCATGATGATGCTGAGATGATGCTGTGATGTTGCAGTGATGGTGCAGTGATGATTCAGTGAGGACACTGTGATGATGCTGTGATTACAATTTGATGACGTAGTGATGATGCTGTGATGACCTTATGATGATGCTGTGATGATTCTGTGATGATGCTGTGATTATGCTGCTATGATGCAGTCATGATGCAGTGATGATGCTGAGATGACACTGATGATGCTGTGATAATGATGTGATGATGCTGTGATGATGTATTGATGACAGTGAAGATGCTATAATGATGATGTGATGATGCAGTGATGATGCTGTGATAATGTTCTGATGATGAAGCTATGATGTTATGATGCAGTGATGACACTGTCATGACGCTGTGATGATGCAGTGAGTAAGCAGTAATGATGCTGTGATGATGCTGAGATGATGATGTGATGATGCAGTGGTGATGCTCTGATGACGATGCAAAGATGCTGTGATGATGCAGTAATGATGCTGTGATGATTCTGTGATGATTTGGTGATGATGCTGTGATGACAGTTTGATGACGTTGTTATGATGCTGTGATGACACTGAAAACGTTGTGATGATGATGTGATAATGCTGTGATGATGGAGTGATGATGTATTTATGACATTGTGATTATGCCGAGATGATGCTTTGATGATGCAGTTATGATGCTGTGATGATGATGCACTCATGATGCAGTGAGGATGCAGTGATGATGCTGTGATGATGCTCTGATGATGACGAAGTGATGATGCTGTGATGATGTAGTGATGATGCAGTGATGTGTAGTGATGACGCTGTGATGATATTGTGATGATGATGTGATGATGCTGTGATTATGCGGAGATTATGCAGTGATTATGCAGTGATGATGCTGTCATGACAGTGTGATGATGCTGTGATGATGCTGCGATGTTGCTGTGAGGATGCTGTGATGATGCAGTGATTCTGAAGTAATGATGCTGTGATGGTGCTGTGATGATGCAGTGATGATGCAGTGATGATGCAGTGATGATATGATGATGCAGTGATTATGCTGTAATAATTCTGTGACTATACTGAGATGATGCTGTAATGATGCATTGATGATGCTGTGATGACGCTGTGTTGATGCTGTGAGGATGCTGTGATGATGCAGTGATTATGCAGTGATGATGCTGACATGAAACTGATGATGTTGTGATGATGATGTGATGATGCTATGATGATGCAGTGAGTAAGCAGTAATGATGCTGAGATGATGATGTGATGATGCTGTGATGATGCTCTGATGATGCTGTGATGATGTAGTGATGATTCTGTGATGATGCTGTGATGATGTAGTGATGATGCTGTGATGATACTGTGATTATGCTGTGATGATGCTGTGATGATGCTCTGATGATGCTGTGATGACGCAGTGATGATTCTGTGATGATGCAGTGATGATGCTGTGATGACGCAGTGATGATTCTGTGATGATGCAGTGATGATGCTGTCATGACACTGTGATGATGATGCGATGATGCTGTGATGATGCTGCGATGTTGCTGTGAGGATGCTGTGATGATGCAGTGATTCTGCAGTAATGATGCTGTGATGATGCTGTGATGATGCAGTGATGACGCTGTGATGACTATGCGATGATGATGTGATGATGCTGTGATTATGCAGCTATGATGCTGTGATGATGCAGTGATTCTGCAGTAATGATGCTGTGATGGTGCTGTGATGATGCAGTGATGATGCAGTGATGACGATATGATGATGCAGTGATAATGCAGTGATTATGCTGTGACTATACTGAGATGATGCTGTAATGATGCATTGTTGACGTTGTGATGACGCTGTATTGATGCTGTGAGGATGCTGTGATGATGCAGTGATTATGCAGTGATGATGCTGTGATGACTCTGTGATGATGTTGTGATGATGCTGTGATGATGCTCTGATGATGCTGTGATGATGCAGTGATGACGCTGCGGTGATGCTGTGATGATGCTGTGATGATACAGTCATGATGTTACGATGACGCTGTGATGATGCTGTAATGATGTTGTGATGATGCTGTCGTTACGCTATGATGATTCTGTGATTATGTAGCTAAAATGCTGTGATGATGATTTGATGATGTAGTGATGATGCAGTGGTGATGCTCTGATGACGATGCAAAGATGCTGTGATGATGCAGTAATGATGCTGTGATGATTCTGTGATGATGCTGTGATTATGCTGAGATTATGCTCAGATTATGCTCTGATGATGCAGTGATGGTACAGTGATGATTCAGTGAGGAGTCAGTGATGATGATGTGATTACGATGCGGAGATGCTGTGATCATGCAGTAAGGATGCAATGATGATGCTGTGGTGACACTGTGATTATGTTGTGTTGATACTTGTAATGATGTTTTGATGACGATGTGATGATGCTGTGATGATGCAGTGATTATGCAGTGATGATGCTGTGATGATGTGGTGATGATGCAGTGATTATGCAGTGATGATGCTGTGATGATGCAGTGATGATGCTGTGATGATATTGTGATGATGATATGAAGATGCTATGATGATTCAGTGATGATTCTGTGATGATGCATTTACGATACTGTGATGACGCTGTGATGATGTTGTTATGATGGTGTGATGATGCTGTGATGATATTTTGATGATACTGTGACAATGATGTGATGATGCAGCAATGATGCAGTGTTGATGATGTGATGATGCGGTGATGATGCAGTGATTATGCAGTGATGATACTGTGATGATGCATTGGTGGTGCTGTGATGATGCTTGGATGATGCTTGGATGATTCAGTGATGATTCTGTGATGACACTGTGATGATGTGATGATGCAGTGAATATACTGTGATGACACTATGATGATGCAGTGATTATGCAGAAATGATTCTGTGATGATGCTGAGATGATGTTGTTATGATGCAGTGATGATGCTTTGATGACGCTGTCGTGATGGTGAGATGACGCTGTCGTGATGCTTTGATGATGCTGTGATGACACTGTGATGATGCAGTGATGATACTGTGATGACGCTGTGAAAATGCAATGATTATGCAGAAATGATTCTGTGATGATGCTGAGATGATGCTGTGATGATGCAGTGAGTAAGCAGTGATGATGCAGTAATGATGCCATGATGATGCTGAGATGATGCTGTGATGTTGCAGTGATGGTGCAGTGATGATTCAGTGAGGACACTGTGATGATGCTGTGATTACAATTTGATGACGTAGTGATGATGCTGTGATGACCTTATGATGATGCTGTGATGATTCTGTGATGATGCTGTGATTATGCTGCTATGATGCAGTCATGATGCAGTGATGATGCTGAGATGACACTGATGATGCTGTGATAATGACGTGATGATGCTGTGATGATGTATTGATGACAGTGAAGATGCTATAATGATGATGTGATGATGCAGTGATGATGCTGTGATAATGTTCTGATGATGAAGCTATGATGTTATGATGCAGTGATGACACTGTCATGACGCTGTGATGATGCAGTGAGTAAGCAGTAATGATGCTGTGATGATGCTGAGATGATGATGTGATGATGCAGTGGTGATGCTCTGATGACGATGCAAAGATGCTGTGATGATGCAGTAATGATGCTGTGATGATTCTGTGATGATTTGGTGATGATGCTGTGATGACAGTTTGATGACGTTGTTATGATGCTGTGATGACACTGAAAACGTTGTGATGATGATGTGATAATGCTGTGATGATGGAGTGATGATGTATTTATGACATTGTGATTATGCCGAGATGATGCTTTGATGATGCAGTTATGATGCTGTGATGATGATGCACTCATGATGCAGTGAGGATGCAGTGATGATGCTGTGATGATGCTCTGATGATGACGAAGTGATGATGCTGTGATGATGTAGTGATGATGCAGTGATGTGTAGTGATGACGCTGTGATGATATTGTGATGATGATGTGATGATGCTGTGATTATGCGGAGATTATGCAGTGATTATGCAGTGATGATGCTGTCATGACAGTGTGATGATGCTGTGATGATGCTGCGATGTTGCTGTGAGGATGCTGTGATGATGCAGTGATTCTGAAGTAATGATGCTGTGATGGTGCTGTGATGATGCAGTGATGATGCAGTGATTATGCAGTGATTATGCTGTGACTATACTGAGATGATGCTGTAATGATGCATTGATGACGCTGTGATGACGCTGTGTTGATGCTGTGAGGATGCTGTGATGATGCAGTGATTATGCAGTGATGATGCTGACATGAAACTGATGATGTTGTGATGATGATGTGATGATGCTATGATGATGCAGTGAGTAAGCAGTAATGATGCTGAGATGATGATGTGATGATGCTGTGATGATGCTCTGATGATGCTGTGATGACGCAGTGATGATTCTGTGATGATGCAGTGATGATGTAGTGATGATGCTGTGATGATACTGTGATTATGCTGTGATGATGCTGTGATGATTCTGTGATGATGCAGTGATGATGCTGTCATGACACTGTGATGATGATGCGATGATGCTGTGATGATGCTGCGATGTTGCTGTGAGGATGCTGTGATGATGCAGTGATGACGCTGTGATGACTATGCGATGATGATGTGATGATGCTGTGATTATGCAGCTATGATGCTGTGATGATGCAGTGATTCTGCAGTAATGATGCTGTGATGGTGCTGTGATGATGCAGTGATGATGCAGTGATGACGATATGATGATGCAGTGATTATGCAGTGATTATGCTGTGACTATACTGAGATGATGCTGTAATGATGCCTTGTTGACGTTGTGATGACGCTGTATTGATGCTGTGAGGATGCTGTGATGATGCAGTGATTATGCAGTGATGATGCTGTGATGACTCTGTGATGATGTTGTGATGATGCTGTGATGATGCTCTGATGATGCTGTGATGATGCAGTGATGATGCTGTGATGATGCAGTGATGATGCATTGATGATGTAGTGATGACGCTGTGATGATACTGTGATTATGCTGAGATGATGCTGTGATGATGTGATGATGCAGTGATGATTCACTGAGTAAGAAGTGATTATGTAGTGATGACGCTCTGATGACGCAGTGATGATGTTGTGATGATGTTGTGATAATGCAGTGATGATGCTGTGATGACACTGTAATGACGCTGTCGTGATGCTGTGATGACGTAGTCATGGTGTTGTAATGGTGCTGTGATGAAGCTGCGATGATGCAGTGATGATGCTATGATGATGCTGTGATGATACAGTGATGACAATTTGATGATGTAGTGATGATGCTGTGATGACTCTATGATTATGCAGCTATGATGCTATGATGATGATGTGAGGATGAAGTGATTATGCATTTTTGATGCTGTGATGACGCTGTCATGATGCTGTGATGAAGCTGCGATGATGCAGTGATTATGCAGTTAGGACGCTTTGATGACACTGTGATGATGCATTTATGACACTGTAATGACGCTGTGATGATGTTGTGATGATGCAGTGAATAAGCAGTAATGATACTGTGATGATGCTGAGATGATGCTGTGATAACGCAGTGATGATGCTGTGATGACGCTTTGATGATGTTGTGATTATGATGTGATGCAGTGATGATTTTGTGATGATGCAGTTTAGATGCAGTGACGATGCAGTTATGACGCTGTGATGACGCGGTGATGATGCTGTGATGATGCTTTGATGATTTTGTTATGTTGTTGTGATGATGCAGTTATGATGATATGACGATGCTGTAACGATGCCGTGATGATGCAGTGATGATGCTGTGATTATTCAGTGATGATGCAGTGATGATGCTGTGATGATGCTGTGATGATGCAGTAATGATGCTGTGATGATGCATGATGATGCTACGATGATGTTGTGATGACGCTGTGATGATGATGTGATGATGCTGCAATGATGCTGTGATGATTCTGTGATGATGTTGTGATGATGCTGTGATGACGCTGCGATAACACAGTGATGATGTGGTGATGCAGTAATGATGCTGTGACGACGCACTGATTCTGCTCTGATGATGCTGTAATGATGCAGTCATGATGCAATAATGATGATGCTGTGATGATGCAGTGATGATGTTGTTATGACGCTGTGATGAAGCTGTGATAATATTATGATGATGCTATGATGACATAGCGATGATGATGTGATGATGCTCTGATGATGCTGTTATGACGCTGTGATGATGCTGTGATGGTTCTTTGATGATGCAGTGTTTATGCAGTTATGACGCTGTGATGACGCTGTGATGATGCTTTGATCATGCTGTTATGATGCAGTTATTATGACGCCATGATGTTGTGACAATGCAGTGATGATGCGGTGATGACGCTGTGATGATGCAGTGATGATGCAGTAATGACGCTGTGATGATTTTGTGATGATGCTCTGATGACGCAGTGATGATGCTGTGATGATTTTGTGATGATGCTCTGATGACGCAGTGATGATGCTGTGATGATGTAGTGATGATGCTGTGAAGACGCTCTCATGACACTGTCGTGAAGCTGTGATGATGATGTCGTGATGCTGTGATGATGCTGTGATGACGCTGTGATAACGCTGTGATGACGCTGTGATGATGCTCTATTGATGCTGTGATGATGCAGTAATAACGCTGTGATGACGCTCTTATAATTTTGTGATGATGCTGTGATGATACTGTGGTGATGCAGTGATGATGCAGTGATGATGCTGTGATGAGTCTCTGATGATGCTGAGATGACGCTGTGATGATGCAGTGATGACGCTGTGATGACACTATCGTGATTCTGTGATGATGCAGTAATGATGCTGTGATGATGCACTGATGATACTGTGATGACGTTGTGATAATGCAATGATTAGGCAGTAATGATGCTGTGATGATGCTGAGATGACACTGTGATGATGCAGTAATGGTGCAGTGATGATGCAGTTATGACACCGTGATAATGCTGTGATGCCGCAGTGAGTAAACAGTAATGATTCTGTGATGATGCAGTGATGATGATGTGATGATGCTGCGATGATGCTTTGATGATGCTGTGATGCTGCAGTGATGAAGCTGTGATGATTTTGTGATGATGCAGTTTAGATGCAGTGACGATGCAGTTATGACGCTGTGATGACGCGGTGATGATGCTGTGATGATGCTTTGATGATTTTGTTATGTTGTTGTGATGATGCAGTTATGATGATATGACGATGCTGTAACGATGCCGTGATGATGCTGTGATGATGCTGTGATGATGCAGTGCTGACGCTGCGGTGATGCTGTGATGATGCTGTGATGATACAGTCATGATGTTACGATGACGCTGTGATGATGCTGTAATGATGTTGTGATGATGCTGTCGTTACGCTATGATGATTCTGTGATTATGTAGCTAAAATGCTGTGATGATGATGTGATGATGTAGTGATGATGCAGTGGTGATGCTCTGATGATGCTGTGATTATGCGGTGATTATGCAGTGATGATGCTGTCATGACACTGTGATGATGATGATGCGATGATGCTGTGATGATGCTGCGATGTTGCTGTGAGGATGCTGTGATGATGCAGTGATTCTGCAGTAATGATGCTGTGATGATGCTGTGATGATGCAGTGATGACGCTGTGATGACTATGCGATGATGATGTGATGATGCTGTGATTATGCAGCTATGATGCTGTGATGATGCAGTGATTCTGCAGTAATGATGCTGTGATGGTGCTGTGATGATGCAGTGATGATGCAGTGATGACGATATGATGATGCAGTGATTATGCAGTGATTATGCTGTGACTATACTGAGATGATGCTGTAATGATGCATTGTTGACGTTGTGATGACGCTGTATTGATGCTGTGAGGATGCTGTGATGATGCAGTGATTATGCAGTGATGATGCTGTGATGACTCTGTGATGATGTTGTGATGATGCTGTGATGATGCTCTGATGATGCTGTGATGATGCAGTGATGATGCATTGATGATGTAGTGATGACGCTGTGATGATACTGTGATTATGCTGAGATGATGCTGTGATGATGTGATGATGCAGTGATGATTCACTGAGTAAGAAGTGATTATGTAGTGATGACGCTCTGATGACGCAGTGATGATGTTGTGATGATGTTGTGATAATGCAGTGATGATGCTGTGATGACACTGTAATGACGCTGTCGTGATGCTGTGATGACGTAGTCATGGTGTTGTAATGATGCTGTTATGACACTGTGATTATGCAGTGATGATGCTATGATGATGCTGTGATGATACAGTGATGACAATTTGATGATGTAGTGATGATGCTGTGATGACTCTATGATTATGCAGCTATGATGCTATGATGATGATGTGAGGATGAAGTGATTATGCATTTTTGATGCTGTGATGACGCTGTCATGATGCTGTGATGAAGCTGCGATGATGCAGTGATTATGCAGTTAGGACGCTTTGATGACACTGTGATGATGCATTTATGACACTGTAATGACGCTGTGATGATGCTGTGATGATGCAGTGATTATGCAGTGATGATGCTGTGATGATGTGGTGATGATGCAGTGATTATGCAGTGATGATGCTGTGATGATGCAGTGATGATGCTGTGATGATATTGTGATGATGATATGAAGATGCTATGATGATTCAGTGATGATTCTGTGATGATGCATTTACGATACTGTGATGACGCTGTGATGATGTTGTTATGATGGTGTGATGATGCTGTGATGATATTTTGATGATACTGTGACAATGATGTGATGATGCAGCAATGATGCAGTGTTGATGATGTGATGATGCGGTGATGATGCAGTGATTATGCAGTGATGATACTGTGATGATGCATTGGTGGTGCTGTGATGATGCTTGGATGATGCTTGGATGATTCAGTGATGATTCTGTGATGACACTGTGATGATGTGATGATGCAGTGAATATACTGTGATGACACTATGATGATGCAGTGATTATGCAGAAATGATTCTGTGATGATGCTGAGATGATGTTGTTATGATGCAGTGATGATGCTTTGATGACGCTGTCGTGATGGTGAGATGACGCTGTCGTGATGCTTTGATGATGCTGTGATGACACTGTGATGATGCAGTGATGATACTGTGATGACGCTGTGAAAATGCAATGATTATGCAGAAATGATTCTGTGATGATGCTGAGATGATGCTGTGATGATGCAGTGAGTAAGCAGTGATGATGCAGTAATGATGCCATGATGATGCTGAGATGATGCTGTGATGTTGCAGTGATGGTGCAGTGATGATTCAGTGAGGACACTGTGATGATGCTGTGATTACAATTTGATGACGTAGTGATGATGCTGTGATGACCTTATGATGATGCTGTGATGATTCTGTGATGATGCTGTGATTATGCTGCTATGATGCAGTCATGATGCAGTGATGATGCTGAGATGACACTGATGATGCTGTGATGACCTTATGATGATGCTGTGATGATGTATTGATGACAGTGAAGATGCTATAATGATGATGTGATGATGCAGTGATGATGCTGTGATAATGTTCTGATGATGAAGCTATGATGTTATGATGCAGTGATGACACTGTCATGACGCTGTGATGATGCAGTGAGTAAGCAGTAATGATGCTGTGATGATGCTGAGATGATGCAGTGATGACGCTGTGATGACTATGCGATGATGATGTGATGATGCTGTGATTATGCAGCTATGATGCTGTGATGATGCAGTGATTCTGCAGTAATGATGCTGTGATGATGCTGTGATGATGCAGTGATGACGCTGTGATGACTATGCGATGATGATGTGATGATGCTGTGATTATGCAGCTATGATGCTGTGATGATGCAGTGATTCTGCAGTAATGATGCTGTGATGGTGCTGTGATGATGCAGTGATGATGCAGTGATGACGATATGATGATGCAGTGATTATGCTGTGACTATACTGAGATGATGCTGTAATGATGCCTTGTTGACGTTGTGATGACGCTGTATTGATGCTGTGAGGATGCTGTGATGATGCAGTGATTATGCAGTGATGATGCTGTGATGACTCTGTGATGATGTTGTGATGATGCTGTGATGATGCTCTGATGATGCTGTGATGATGCAGTGATGATGCTGTGATGATGCAGTGATGATGCATTGATGATGTAGTGATGACGCTGTGATGATACTGTGATTATGCTGAGATGATGCTGTGATGATGTGATGATGCAGTGATGATTCACTGAGTAAGAAGTGATTATGTAGTGATGACGCTCTGATGACGCAGTGATGATGTTGTGATGATGTTGTGATAATGCAGTGATGATGCTGTGATGACACTGTAATGACGCTGTCGTGATGCTGTGATGACGTAGTCATGGTGTTGTAATGATGCTGTTATGACACTGTGATTATGCAGTGATGATGCTATGATGATGCTGTGATGATACAGTGATGACAATTTGATGATGTAGTGATGATGCTGTGATGACTCTATGATTATGCAGCTATGATGCTATGATGATGATGTGAGGATGAAGTGATTATGCATTTTTGATGCTGTGATGACGCTGTCATGATGCTGTGATGAAGCTGCGATGATGCAGTGATTATGCAGTTAGGACGCTTTGATGACACTGTGATGATGCATTTATGACACTGTAATGACGCTGTGATGATGCTGTGATGATGCAGTGATTATGCAGTGATGATGCTGTGATGATGTGGTGATGATGCAGTGATTATGCAGTGATGATGCTGTGATGATGCAGTGATGATGCTGTGATGATATTGTGATGATGATATGAAGATGCTATGATGATTCAGTGATGATTCTGTGATGATGCATTTACGATACTGTGATGACGCTGTGATGATGTTGTTATGATGGTGTGATGATGCTGTGATGATATTTTGATGATACTGTGACAATGATGTGATGATGCAGCAATGATGCAGTGTTGATGATGTGATGATGCGGTGATGATGCAGTGATTATGCAGTGATGATACTGTGATGATGCATTGGTGGTGCTGTGATGATGCTTGGATGATGCTTGGATGATTCAGTGATGATTCTGTGATGACACTGTGATGATGTGATGATGCAGTGAATATACTGTGATGACACTATGATGATGCAGTGATTATGCAGAAATGATTCTGTGATGATGCTGAGATGATGTTGTTATGATGCAGTGATGATGCTTTGATGACGCTGTCGTGATGGTGAGATGACGCTGTCGTGATGCTTTGATGATGCTGTGATGACACTGTGATGATGCAGTGATGATACTGTGATGACGCTGTGAAAATGCAATGATTATGCAGAAATGATTCTGTGATGATGCTGAGATGATGCTGTTATGATGCAGTGATGATGCTTTGATGACGCTGTCGTGATGGTGAGATGACGCTGTCGTGATGCTTTGATGATGCTGTGATGACACTGTGATGATGCAGTGATGATACTGTGATGACGCTGTGAAAATGCAATGATTATGCAGAAATGATTCTGTGATGATGCTGAGATGATGCTGTGATGATGCAGTGAGTAAGCAGTGATGATGCAGTAATGATGCCATGATGATGCTGAGATGATGCTGTGATGTTGCAGTGATGGTGCAGTGATGATTCAGTGAGGACACTGTGATGATGCTGTGATTACAATTTGATGACGTAGTGATGATGCTGTGATGACCTTATGATGATGCTGTGATGATTCTGTGATGATGCTGTGATTATGCTGCTATGATACAGTCATGATGCAGTGATGATGCTGAGATGACACTGATGATGCTGTGATGACCTTATGATGATGCTGTGATGATGTATTGATGACAGTGAAGATGCTATAACGATGATGTGATGATGCAGTGATGATGCTGTGATAATGTTCTGATGATGAAGCTATGATGTTATGATGCAGTGATGACACTGTCATGACGCTGTGATGATGCAGTGAGTAAGCAGTAATGATGCTGTGATGATGCTGAGATGATGATGTGATGATGCAGTGGTGATGCTCTGATGACGATGCAAAGATGCTGTGATGATGCAGTAATGATGCTGTGATGATTCTGTGATGATTTGGTGATGATGCTGTGATGACAGTTTGATGACGTTGTTATGATGCTGTGATGACACTGAAAACGTTGTGATGATGATGTGATAATGCTGTGATGATGGAGTGATGATGTATTTATGACATTGTGATTATGCCGAGATGATGCTTTGATGATGCAGTTATGATGCTGTGATGATGATGCACTCATGATGCAGTGAGGATGCAGTGATGATGCTGTGATGATGCTCTGATGATGACGAAGTGATGATGCTGTGATGATGTAGTGATGATGCAGTGATGTGTAGTGATGACGCTGTGATGATATTGTGATGATGATGTGATGATGCTGTGATTATGCGGAGATTATGCAGTGATTATGCAGTGATGATGCTGTCATGACAGTGTGATGATGCTGTGATGATGCTGCGATGTTGCTGTGAGGATGCTGTGATGATGCAGTGATTCTGAAGTAATGATGCTGTGATGGTGCTGTGATGATGCAGTGATGATGCAGTGATGATATGATGATGCAGTGATTATGCTGTAATAATTCTGTGACTATACTGAGATGATGCTGTAATGATGCATTGATGACGCTGTGATGACGCTGTGTTGATGCTGTGAGGATGCTGTGATGATGCAGTGATTATGCAGTGATGATGCTGACATGAAACTGATGACGTTGTGATGATGATGTGATGATGCTATGATGATGCAGTGAGTAAGCAGTAATGATGCTGAGATGATGATGTGATGATGCTGTGATGATGCTCTGATGATGCTGTGATGATGCTCTGATGATGCTGTGATGACGCAGTGATGATTCTGTGATGATGCAGTGATGATGTAGTGATGACGCTGTGATGATACTGTGATTATGCTGTGATGATGCTGTGATGATGTGGTGATTATGCAGTGATGATGCAGTGATGATGCTGTCATGACAGTGTGATGATGCTGTGATGATGCTGCGATGTTGCTGTGAGGATGCTGTGATGATGCAGTGATTCTGCAGTAATGATGCTGTGATGATGCTGTGATGATGCAGTGATGACGCTGTGATGACTATGCGATGATGATGTGATGATGCTGTGATTATGCAGCTATGATGCTGTGATGATGCAGTGATTCTGCAGTAATGATGCTGTGATGGTGCTGTGATGATGCAGTGGTGATGCAGTGATGACGATATGATGATGCAGTGATTATGCAGTGATTATGCTGTGACTATACTGAGATGATGCTGTAATGATGCCTTGTTGACGTTGTGATGACGCTGTATTGATGCTGTGAGGATGCTGTGATGATGCAGTGATGATGCAGTGATGATGCTGTGATGACTCTGTGATGATGTTGTGATGATGCTGTGATGATGCTCTGATGATGCTGTGATGATGCAGTGATGATGCTGTGATGATGCAGTGATGATGCATTGATGATGTAGTGATGACGCTGTGATGATACTGTGATTATGCTGAGATGATGCTGTGATGATGTGATGATGCAGTGATGATTCACTGAGTAAGAAGTGATTATGTAGTGATGACGCTCTGATGACGCAGTGATGATGTTGTGATGATGTTGTGATAATGCAGTGATGATGCTGTGATGACACTGTAATGACGCTGTCGTGATGCAGTGATGACGTAGTCATGGTGTTGTAATGATGCTGTTATGACACTGTGATTATGCAGTGATGATGCTATGATGATGCTGTGATGATACAGTGATGACAATTTGATGATGTAGTGATGATGCTGTGATGACTCTATGATTATGCAGCTATGATGCTATGATGATGATGTGAGGATGAAGTGATTATGCATTTTTGATGCTGTGATGACGCTGTCATGATGCTGTGATGAAGCTGCGATGATGCAGTGATTATGCAGTTAGGACGCTTTGATGACACTGTGATGATGCATTTATGACACTGTAATGACGCTGTGATGATGTTGTGATGATGCAGTGAATAAGCAGTAATGATACTGTGATGATGCTGAGATGATGCTGTGATAACGCAGTGATGATGCTGTGATGACGCTTTGATGATGTTGTGATTATGATGTGATTCAGTGATGATTTTGTGATGATGCAGTTTAGATGCAGTGACGATGCAGTTATGACGCTGTGATGACGCGGTGATGATGCTGTGATGATGCTTTGATGATTTTGTTATGTTGTTGTGATGATGCAGTTATGATGATATGACGATGCTGTAACGATGCCGTGATGATGCAGTGATGATGCTGTGATTATTCAGTGATGATGCAGTGATGATGCTGTGATGATGCTGTGATGATGCAGTAATGATGCTGTGATGATGCATGATGATGCTACGATGATGTTGTGATGACGCTGTGATGATGATGTGATGATGCTGCAATGATGCTGTGATGATTCTGTGATGATGCTGTGATGACGCTGCGATAACACAGTGATGATGTGGTGATGCAGTAATGATGCTGTGACGACGCACTGATTCTGCTCTGATGATGCTGTAATGATGCAGTCATGATGCAATAATGATGATGCTGTGATGATGCAGTGATGATGTTGTTATGACGCTGTGATGAAGCTGTGATAATATTATGATGATGCTATGATGACATAGCGATGATGCTGTGAAGATTCTTTGATGACGATGTGATGACGATGTGATGATGCTCTGATGATGCTGTTATGATGCTGTGATGATGCTGTGATGGTTCTTTGATGATGCAGTGTTTATGCAGTTATGACGCTGTGATGACGCTGTGATGATGCTTTCATCATGCTGTTATGATGCAGTTATTATGACGCCATGATGTTGTGACAATGCAGTGATGATGTGGTGATGACGCTGTGATGATGCAGTGATGATGCAGTAATGACGCTGTGATGATTTTGTGATGATGCTCTGATGACGCAGTGATGATGCTGTGATGATGTAGTGATGATGCTGTGAAGACGCTCTCATGACACTGTCGTGAAGCTGTGATGATGATGTCGTGATGCTGTGATGAGTCTCTGATGATGCTGAGATGACGCTGTGATGATGCAGTGATGACGCTGTGATGACACTATCGTGATTCTGTGATGATGATGTGATGATGCAGTAATGATGCTGTGATGATGCACTGATGATACTGTGATGACGTTGTGATAATGCAATGATTAGGCAGTAATGATGCTGTGATGATGCTGAGATGTCACTGTGATGATGCAGTAATGGTGCAGTGATGATGCAGTTATGACACCGTGATAATGTTGTGATGCCGCAGTGAGTAAACAGTAATGATTCTGTGATGATGCAGTGATGATGATGTGATGATGCTGCGATGATGCTTTGATGATGCTGTGATGCTGCAGTGATGAAGCTGTGATGATGCAGTTTAGATGCAGTGACGATGCACTTATGACGCTGTGATGACGCGGTGATGATGCTGTGATGATGCTTTGATGATTTTGTTATGTTGTTGTGATGATGCAGTTATGATGATATGACGATGCTGTAACGATGCCGTGATGATGCTGTGATGATGCTGTGATGATACAGTCATGATGTTACGATGACGCTGTGATGATGCTGTAATGATGTTGTGATGATGCTGTCGTTACGCTATGATGATTCTGTGATTATGTAGCTAAAATGCTGTGATGATGATGTGATGATGTAGTGATGATGCAGTGGTGATGCTCTGATGACGATGCAAAGATGCTGTGATGATGCAGTAATGATGCTGTGATGATTCTGTGATGATGCTGTGATTATGCTGAGATTATGCTCAGATTATGCTCTGATGATGCAGTGATGGTACAGTGATGATTCAGTGAGGAGTCAGTGATGATGATGTGATTACGATGCGGAGATGCTGTGATCATGCAGTAAGGATGCAATGATGATGCTGTGATGACACTGTGATTATGTTGTGTTGATACTTGTAATGATGTTTTGATGACGATGTGATGATGCTGTGATGATGCAGTGATTATGCAGTGATGATGCTGTGATGATGTGGTGATGATGCAGTGATTATGCAGTGATGATGCTGTGATGATGCAGTGATGATGCTGTGATGATATTGTGATGATGATATGAAGATGCTATGATGATTCAGTGATGATTCTGTGATGATGCATTTACGATACTGTGATGACGCTGTGATGATGGTGTGATGATGGTGTGATGATGCTGTGATGATATTTTGATGATACTGTGACAATGATGTGATGATGCAGCAATGATGCAGTGTTGATGATGTGATGATGCGGTGATGATGCAGTGTTGATGATGTGATGATGCGGTGATGATGCATTGGTGGTGCTGTGATGATGCTTGGATGATGCTTGGATGATTCAGTGATGATTCTGTGATGACACTGTGATGATGTGATGATGCAGTGAATATACTGTGATGACACTATGATGATGCAGTGATTATGCAGAAATGATTCTGTGATGATGCTGAGATGATGTTGTTATGATGCAGTGATGATGCTTTGATGACGCTGTCGTGATGGTGAGATGACGCTGTCGTGATGCTTTGATGATGCTGTGATGACACTGTGGTGATGCAGTGATGATACTGTGATGACGCTGTGAAAATGCAATGATTATGCAGAAATGATTCTGTGATGATGCTGAGATGATGCTGTGATGATGCAGTGAGTAAGCAGTGATGATGCAGTAATGATGCCATGATGATGCTGAGATGATGCTGTGATGTTGCAGTGATGGTGCAGTGATGATTCAGTGAGGACACTGTGATGATGCTGTGATTACAATTTGATGACGTAGTGATGATGCTGTGATGACCTTATGATGATGCTGTGATGATTCTGTGATGATGCTGTGATTATGCTGCTATGATGCAGTCATGATGCAGTGATGATGCTGAGATGACACTGATGATGCTGTGATGACCTTATGATGATGCTGTGATGATGTATTGATGACAGTGAAGATGCTATAATGATGATGTGATGATGCAGTGATGATGCTGTGATAATGTTCTGATGATGAAGCTATGATGTTATGATGCAGTGATGACACTGTCATGACGCTGTGATGATGCAGTGAGTAAGCAGTAATGATGCTGTGATGATGCTGAGATGATGATGTGATGATGCAGTGGTGATGCTCTGATGACGATGCAAAGATGCTGTGATGATGCAGTAATGATGCTGTGATGATTCTGTGATGATTTGGTGATGATGCTGTGATGACAGTTTGATGACGTTGTTATGATGCTGTGATGACACTGAAAACGTTGTGATGATGATGTGATAATGCTGTGATGATGGAGTGATGATGTATTTATGACATTGTGATTATGCCGAGATGATGCTTTGATGATGCAGTTATGATGCTGTGATGATGATGCACTCATGATGCAGTGAGGATGCAGTGATGATGCTGTGATGATGCTCTGATGATGACGAAGTGATGATGCTGTGATGATGTAGTGATGATGCAGTGATGTGTAGTGATGACGCTGTGATGATATTGTGATGATGATGTGATGATGCTGTGATTATGCGGAGATTATGCAGTGATTATGCAGTGATGATGCTGTCATGACAGTGTGATGATGCTGTGATGATGCTGCGATGTTGCTGTGAGGATGCTGTGATGATGCAGTGATTCTGAAGTAATGATGCTGTGATGGTGCTGTGATGATGCAGTGATGATGCAGTGATGATGCAGTGATGATATGATGATGCAGTGATTATGCTGTAATAATTCTGTGACTATACTGAGATGATGCTGTAATGATGCATTGATGACGCTGTGATGACGCTGTGTTGATGCTGTGAGGATGCTGTGATGATGCAGTGATTATGCAGTGATGATGCTGACATGAAACTGATGATGTTGTGATGATGATGTGATGATGCTATGATGATGCAGTGAGTAAGCAGTAATGATGCTGAGATGATGATGTGATGATGCTGTGATGATGCTCTGATGATGCTGTGATGATGCTCTGATGATGCTGTGATGACGCAGTGATGATTCTGTGATGATGCAGTGATGATGTAGTGATGACGCTGTGATGATACTGTGATTATGCTGTGATGATGCTGTGATGATGTGGTGATTATGCAGTGATGATGCTGTCATGACACTGTGATGATGATGCGATGATGCTGTGATGATGCTGCGATGTTGCTGTGAGGATGCTGTGATGATGCAGTGATTCTGCAGTAATGATGCTGTGATGATGCTGTGATGATGCAGTGATGACGCTGTGATGACTATGCGATGATGATGTGATGATGCTGTGATTATGCAGCTATGATGCTGTGATGATGCAGTGATTCTGCAGTAATGATGCTGTGATGGTGCTGTGATGATGCAGTGATGATGCAGTGATGACGATATGATGATGCAGTGATTATGCAGTGATTATGCTGTGACTATACTGAGATGATGCTGTAATGATGCATTGTTGACGTTGTGATGACGCTGTATTGATGCTGTGAGGATGCTGTGATGATGCAGTGATTATGCAGTGATGATGCTGTGATGACTCTGTGATGATGTTGTGATGATGCTGTGATGATGCTCTGATGATGCTGTGATGATGCAGTGATGATGCTGTGATGATGCAGTGATGATGCATTGATGATGTAGTGATGACGCTGTGATGATACTGTGATTATGCTGAGATGATGCTGTGATGATGTGATGATGCAGTGATGATTCACTGAGTAAGAAGTGATTATGTAGTGATGACGCTCTGATGACGCAGTGATGATGTTGTGATGATGTTGTGATAATGCAGTGATGATGCTGTGATGACACTGTAATGACGCTGTCGTGATGCTGTGATGACGTAGTCATGGTGTTGTAATGATGCTGTTATGACACTGTGATTATGCAGTGATGATGCTATGATGATGCTGTGATGATACAGTGATGACAATTTGATGATGTAGTGATGATGCTGTGATGACTCTATGATTATGCAGCTATGATGCTATGATGATGATGTGAGGATGAAGTGATTATGCATTTTTGATGCTGTGATGACGCTGTCATGATGCTGTGATGAAGCTGCGATGATGCAGTGATTATGCAGTTAGGACGCTTTGATGACACTGTGATGATGCATTTATGACACTGTAATGACGCTGTGATGATGTTGTGATGATGCAGTGAATAAGCAGTAATGATACTGTGATGATGCTGAGATGATGCTGTGATAACGCAGTGATGATGCTGTGATGACGCTTTGATGATGTTGTGATTATGATGTGATGCAGTGATGATTTTGTGATGATGCAGTTTAGATGCAGTGACGATGCAGTTATGACGCTGTGATGACGCGGTGATGATGCTGTGATGATGCTTTGATGATTTTGTTATGTTGTTGTGATGATGCAGTTATGATGATATGACGATGCTGTAACGATGCCGTGATGATGCAGTGATGATGCTGTGATTATTCAGTGATGATGCAGTGATGATGCTGTGATGATGCATGATGATGCTACGATGATGTTGTGATGACGCTGTGATGATGATGTGATGATGCTGCAATGATGCTGTGATGATTCTGTGATGATGCTGTGATGACGCTGCGATAACACAGTGATGATGTGGTGATGCAGTAATGATGCTGTGACGACGCACTGATTCTGCTCTGATGATGCTGTAATGATGCAGTCATGATGCAATAATGATGATGCTGTGATGATGCAGTGATGATGTTGTTATGACGCTGTGATGAAGCTGTGATAATATTATGATGATGCTATGATGACATAGCGATGATGCTGTGAAGATTCTTTGATGACGATGTGATGACGATGTGATGATGCTCTGATGATGCTGTTATGACGCTGTGATGATGCTGTGATGGTTCTTTGATGATGCAGTGTTTATGCAGTTATGACGCTGTGATGACGCTGTGATGATGCTTTGATCATGCTGTTATGATGCAGTTATTATGACGCCATGATGTTGTGACAATGCAGTGATGATGCGGTGATGACGCTGTGATGATGCAGTGATGATGCAGTAATGACGCTGTGATGATTTTGTGATGATGCTCTGATGACGCAGTGATGATGCTGTGATGATGTAGTGATGATGCTGTGAAGACGCTCTCATGACACTGTCGTGAAGCTGTGATGATGATGTCGTGATGCTGTGATGATGCTGTGATGACGCTGTGATAACGCTGTGATGATGCTCTATTGATGCCGTGATGATGCAGTAATAACGCTGTGATGACGCTCTTATAATTTTGTGATGATGCTGTGATGATACTGTGGTGATGCAGTGATGATGCAGTGATGACGCTGTGATGAGTCTCTGATGATGCTGAGATGACGCTGTGATGATGCAGTGATGACGCTGTGATGACACTATCGTGATTCTGTGATGATGATGTGATGATGCAGTAATGATGCTGTGATGATGCACTGATGATACTGTGATGACGTTGTGATAATGCAATGATTAGGCAGTAATGATGCTGTGATGATGCTGAGATGACACTGTGATGATGCAGTAATGGTGCAGTGATGATGCAGTTATGACACCGTGATAATGCTGTGATGCCGCAGTGAGTAAACAGTAATGATTCTGTGATGATGCAGTGATGATGATGTGATGATGCTGCGATGATGCTTTGATGATGCTGTGATGCTGCAGTGATGAAGCTGTGATGATGCAGTTTAGATGCAGTGACGATGCACTTATGACGCTGTGATGACGCGGTGATGATGCTGTGATGATGCTTTGATGATTTTGTTATGTTGTTGTGATGATGCAGTTATGATGATATGACGATGCTGTAACGATGCCGTGATGATGCTGTGATGATGCTGTGATGATACAGTCATGATGTTACGATGACGCTGTGATGATGCTGTAATGATGTTGTGATGATGCTGTCGTTACGCTATGATGATTCTGTGATTATGTAGCTAAAATGCTGTGATGATGATGTGATGATGTAGTGATGATGCAGTGGTGATGCTCTGATGACGATGCAAAGATGCTGTGATGATGCAGTAATGATGCTGTGATGATTCTGTGATGATGCTGTGATTATGCTGAGATTATGCTCAGATTATGCTCTGATGATGCAGTGATGGTACAGTGATGATTCAGTGAGGAGTCAGTGATGATGATGTGATTACGATGCGGAGATGCTGTGATCATGCAGTAAGGATGCAATGATGATGCTGTGATGACACTGTGATTATGTTGTGTTGATACTTGTAATGATGTTTTGATGACGATGTGATGATGCTGTGATGATGCAGTGATTATGCAGTGATGATGCTGTGATGATGTGGTGATGATGCAGTGATTATGCAGTGATGATGCTGTGATGATGCAGTGATGATGCTGTGATGATATTGTGATGATGATATGAAGATGCTATGATGATTCAGTGATGATTCTGTGATGATGCATTTACGATACTGTGATGACGCTGTGATGATGTTGTTATGATGGTGTGATGATGCTGTGATGATATTTTGATGATACTGTGACAATGATGTGATGATGCAGCAATGATGCAGTGTTGATGATGTGATGATGCGGTGATGATGCAGTGATTATGCAGTGATGATACTGTGATGATGCATTGGTGGTGCTGTGATGATGCTTGGATGATGCTTGGATGATTCAGTGATGATTCTGTGATGACACTGTGATGATGTGATGATGCAGTGAATATACTGTGATGACACTATGATGATGCAGTGATTATGCAGAAATGATTCTGTGATGATGCTGAGATGATGTTGTTATGATGCAGTGATGATGCTTTGATGACGCTGTCGTGATGGTGAGATGACGCTGTCGTGATGCTTTGATGATGCTGTGATGACACTGTGATGATGCAGTGATGATACTGTGATGACGCTGTGAAAATGCAATGATTATGCAGAAATGATTCTGTGATGATGCTGAGATGATGCTGTGATGATGCAGTGAGTAAGCAGTGATGATGCAGTAATGATGCCATGATGATGCTGAGATGATGCTGTGATGTTGCAGTGATGGTGCAGTGATGATTCAGTGAGGACACTGTGATGATGCTGTGATTACAATTTGATGACGTAGTGATGATGCTGTGATGACCTTATGATGATGCTGTGATGATTCTGTGATGATGCTGTGATTATGCTGCTATGATGCAGTCATGATGCAGTGATGATGCTGAGATGACACTGATGATGCTGTGATGACCTTATGATGATGCTGTGATGATGTATTGATGACAGTGAAGATGCTATAATGATGATGTGATGATGCAGTGATGATGCTGTGATAATGTTCTGATGATGAAGCTATGATGTTATGATGCAGTGATGACACTGTCATGACGCTGTGATGATGCAGTGAGTAAGCAGTAATGATGCTGTGATGATGCTGAGATGATGATGTGATGATGCAGTGGTGATGCTCTGATGACGATGCAAAGATGCTGTGATGATGCAGTAATGATGCTGTGATGATTCTGTGATGATTTGGTGATGATGCTGTGATGACAGTTTGATGACGTTGTTATGATGCTGTGATGACACTGAAAACGTTGTGATGATGATGTGATAATGCTGTGATGATGGAGTGATGATGTATTTATGACATTGTGATTATGCCGAGATGATGCTTTGATGATGCAGTTATGATGCTGTGATGATGATGCACTCATGATGCAGTGAGGATGCAGTGATGATGCTGTGATGATGCTCTGATGATGACGAAGTGATGATGCTGTGATGATGTAGTGATGATGCAGTGATGTGTAGTGATGACGCTGTGATGATATTGTGATGATGATGTGATGATGCTGTGATTATGCGGAGATTATGCAGTGATTATGCAGTGATGATGCTGTCATGACAGTGTGATGATGCTGTGATGATGCTGCGATGTTGCTGTGAGGATGCTGTGATGATGCAGTGATTCTGAAGTAATGATGCTGTGATGGTGCTGTGATGATGCAGTGATGATGCAGTGATGATGCAGTGATGATATGATGATGCAGTGATTATGCTGTAATAATTCTGTGACTATACTGAGATGATGCTGTAATGATGCATTGATGACGCTGTGATGACGCTGTGTTGATGCTGTGAGGATGCTGTGATGATGCAGTGATTATGCAGTGATGATGCTGACATGAAACTGATGATGTTGTGATGATGATGTGATGATGCTATGATGATGCAGTGAGTAAGCACTAATGATGCTGAGATGATGCTGTGATGATGCTGTGATGATGCTCTGATGATGCTGTGATGACGCAGTGATGATTCTGTGATGATGCAGTGATGATGTAGTGATGATGCTGTGATGATACTGTGATGATATAGTGATGATGCTGTGATGATACTGTGATTATGCTGTGATGATGCTGTGATGATGCTCTGATGATGCTGTGATGACGCAGTGATGATTCTGTGATGATGCAGTGATGATGCTGTGATGACGCAGTGATGATTCTGTGATGATGCAGTGATGATGCTGTCATGACACTGTGATGATGATGCGATGATGCTGTGATGATGCTGCGATGTTGCTGTGAGGATGCTGTGATGATGCAGTGATTCTGCAGTAATGATGCTGTGATGATGCTGTGATGATGCAGTGATGACGCTGTGATGACTATGCGATGATGATGTGATGATGCTGTGATTATGCAGCTATGATGCTGTGATGATGCAGTGATTCTGCAGTAATGATGCTGTGATGGTGCTGTGATGATGCAGTGATGATGCAGTGATGACGATATGATGATGCAGTGATTATGCAGTGATTATGCTGTGACTATACTGAGATGATGCTGTAATGATGCATTGTTGACGTTGTGATGACGCTGTATTGATGCTGTGAGGATGCTGTGATGATGCAGTGATTATGCAGTGATGATGCTGTGATGACTCTGTGATTATGTTGTGATGATGCTGTGATGATGCTGTGATGATGCAGTGATGATGCTGTGATGATTCTGTGATGATGCTGTGATGACGCTGCGATAACACAGTGATGATGTGGTGATGCAGTAATGATGCTGTGACGACGCACTGATTCTGCTCTGATGATGCTGTAATGATGCAGTCATGATGCAATAATGATGATGCTGTGATGATACAGTCATGATGTTACGATGACGCTGTGATGATGCTGTAATGATGTTGTGATGATGCTGTCGTTACGCTATGATGATTCTGTGATTATGTAGCTAAAATGCTGTGATGATGATGTGATGATGTAGTGATGATGCAGTGGTGATGCTCTGATGACGATGCAAAGATGCTGTGATGATGCAGTAATGATGCTGTGATGATTCTGTGATGATGCTGTGATTATGCTGAGATTATGCTCAGATTATGCTCTGATGATGCAGTGATGGTACAGTGATGATTCAGTGAGGAGTCAGTGATGATGATGTGATTACGATGCGGAGATGCTGTGATCATGCAGTAAGGATGCAATGATGATGCTGTGATGACACTGTGATTATGTTGTGTTGATACTTGTAATGATGTTTTGATGACGATGTGATGATGCTGTGATGATGCAGTGATTATGCAGTGATGATGCTGTGATGATGTGGTGATGATGCAGTGATTATGCAGTGATGATGCTGTGATGATGCAGTGATGATGCTGTGATGATATTGTGATGATGATATGAAGATGCTATGATGATTCAGTGATGATTCTGTGATGATGCATTTACGATGCTGTGATGATGTTGTTATGATGGTGTGATGATGCTGTGATGATATTTTGATGATACTGTGACAATGATGTGATGATGCAGCAATGATGCAGTGTTGATGATGTGATGATGCGGTGATGATGCAGTGATTATGCAGTGATGATACTGTGATGATGCATTGGTGGTGCTGTGATGATGCTTGGATGATGCTTGGATGATTCAGTGATGATTCTGTGATGACACTGTGATGATGTGATGATGCAGTGAATATACTGTGATGACACTATGATGATGCAGTGATTATGCAGAAATGATTCTGTGATGATGCTGAGATGATGTTGTTATGATGCAGTGATGATGCTTTGATGACGCTGTCGTGATGGTGAGATGACGCTGTCGTGATGCTTTGATGATGCTGTGATGACACTGTGATGATGCAGTGATGATACTGTGATGACGCTGTGAAAATGCAATGATTATGCAGAAATGATTCTGTGATGATGCTGAGATGATGCTGTGATGATGCAGTGAGTAAGCAGTGATGATGCAGTAATGATGCCATGATGATGCTGAGATGATGCTGTGATGTTGCAGTGATGGTGCAGTGATGATTCAGTGAGGACACTGTGATGATGCTGTGATTACAATTTGATGACGTAGTGATGATGCTGTGATGACCTTATGATGATGCTGTGATGATTCTGTGATGATGCTGTGATTATGCTGCTATGATGCAGTCATGATGCAGTGATGATGCTGAGATGACACTGATGATGCTGTGATGACCTTATGATGATGCTGTGATGATGTATTGATGACAGTGAAGATGCTATAATGATGATGTGATGATGCAGTGATGATGCTGTGATAATGTTCTGATGATGAAGCTATGATGTTATGATGCAGTGATGACACTGTCATGACGCTGTGATGATGCAGTGAGTAAGCAGTAATGATGCTGTGATGATGCTGAGATGATGATGTGATGATGCAGTGGTGATGCTCTGATGACGATGCAAAGATGCTGTGATGATGCAGTAATGATGCTGTGATGATTCTGTGATGATTTGGTGATGATGCTGTGATGACAGTTTGATGACGTTGTTATGATGCTGTGATGACACTGAAAACGTTGTGATGATGATGTGATAATGCTGTGATGATGGAGTGATGATGTATTTATGACATTGTGATTATGCCGAGATGATGCTTTGATGATGCAGTTATGATGCTGTGATGATGATGCACTCATGATGCAGTGAGGATGCAGTGATGATGCTGTGATGATGCTCTGATGATGACAAAGTGATGATGCTGTGATGATGTAGTGATGATGCAGTGATGTGTAGTGATGACGCTGTGATGATATTGTGATGATGATGTGATGATGCTGTGATTATGCGGAGATTATGCAGTGATTATGCAGTGATGATGCTGTCATGACAGTGTGATGATGCTGTGATGATGCTGCGATGTTGCTGTGAGGATGCTGTGATGATGCAGTGATTCTGAAGTAATGATGCTGTGATGGTGCTGTGATGATGCAGTGATGATGCAGTGATGATGCAGTGATGATATGATGATGCAGTGATTATGCTGTAATAATTCTGTGACTATACTGAGATGATGCTGTAATGATGCATTGATGACGCTGTGATGACGCTGTGTTGATGCTGTGAGGATGCTGTGATGATGCAGTGATTATGCAGTGATGATGCTGACATGAAACTGATGATGTTGTGATGATGATGTGATGATGCTATGATGATGCAGTGAGTAAGCAGTAATGATGCTGAGATGATGATGTGATGATGCTGTGATGATGCTCTGATGATGCTGTGATGATGCTCTGATGATGCTGTGATGACGCAGTGATGATTCTGTGATGATGCAGTGATGATGTAGTGATGACGCTGTGATGATACTGTGATTATGCTGTGATGATGCTGTGATGATGTGGTGATTATGCAGTGATGATGCTGTCATGACACTGTGATGATGATGCGATGATGCTGTGATGATGCTGCGATGTTGCTGTGAGGATGCTGTGATGATGCAGTGATTCTGCAGTAATGATGCTGTGATGATGCTGTGATGATGCAGTGATGACGCTGTGATGACTATGCGATGATGATGTGATGATGCTGTGATTATGCAGCTATGATGCTGTGATGATGCAGTGATTCTGCAGTAATGATGCTGTGATGGTGCTGTGATGATGCAGTGATGATGCAGTGATGACGATATGATGATGCAGTGATTATGCTGTGACTATACTGAGATGATGCTGTAATGATGCCTTGTTGACGTTGTGATGACGCTGTATTGATGCTGTGAGGATGCTGTGATGATGCAGTGATGATGCAGTGATGATGCTGACATGAAACTGATGATGTTGTGATGATGATGTGATGATGCTATGATGATGCAGTGAGTAAGCAGTAATGATGCTGAGATGATGATGTGATGATGCTGTGATGATGCTCTGATGATGCTGTGATGACGCAGTGATTATGCAGTGATGATGCTGTGATGATGTAGTGATGATGCTGTGATGATACTGTGATTATGCTGTGATGATGCTGTGATGATGCTCTGATGATGCTGTGATGACGCAGTGATGATTCTGTGATGATGCAGTGATGATGTAGTGATGACGCTGTGATGATACTGTGATTATGCTGTGATGATGCTGTGATGATGCTGTGATTATGCTGCTATGATGCTGTCATGACACTGTGATGATGATGCGATGATGCTGTGATGATGCTGCGATGTTGCTGTGAGGATGCTGTGATGATGCAGTGATTCTGCAGTAATGATGCTGTGATGATGCTGTGATGATGCAGTGATGACGCTGTGATGACTATGCGATGATGATGTGATGATGCTGTGATTATGCAGCTATGATGCTGTGATGATGCAGTGATTCTGCAGTAATGATGCTGTGATGGTGCTGTGATGATGCAGTGATGATGCAGTGATGACGATATGATGATGCAGTGATTATGCAGTGATTATGCTGTGACTATACTGAGATGATGCTGTAATGATGCATTGTTGACGTTGTGATGACGCTGTATTGATGCTGTGAGGATGCTGTGATGATGCAGTGATTATGCAGTGATGATGCTGTGATGACTCTGTGATGATGTTGTGATGATGCTGTGATGATGCTGTGATGATGCAGTGATGATGCTGTGATGATTCTGTGATGATGCTGTGATGACGCTGCGATAACACAGTGATGATGTGGTGATGCAGTAATGATGCTGTGACGACGCACTGATTCTGCTCTGATGATGCTGTAATGATGCAGTCATGATGCAATAATGATGATGCTGTGATGATACAGTCATGATGTTACGATGACGCTGTGATGATGCTGTAATGATGTTGTGATGATGCTGTCGTTACGCTATGATGATTCTGTGATTATGTAGCTAAAATGCTGTGATGATGATGTGATGATGTAGTGATGATGCAGTGGTGATGCTCTGATGACGATGCAAAGATGCTGTGATGATGCAGTAATGATGCTGTGATGATTCTGTGATGATGCTGTGATTATGCTGAGATTATGCTCAGATTATGCTCTGATGATGCAGTGATGGTACAGTGATGATTCAGTGAGGAGTCAGTGATGATGATGTGATTACGATGCGGAGATGCTGTGATCATGCAGTAAGGATGCAATGATGATGCTGTGATGACACTGTGATTATGTTGTGTTGATACTTGTAATGATGTTTTGATGACGATGTGATGATGCTGTGATGATGCAGTGATTATGCAGTGATGATGCTGTGATGATGTGGTGATGATGCAGTGATTATGCAGTGATGATGCTGTGATGATGCAGTGATGATGCTGTGATGATATTGTGATGATGATATGAAGATGCTATGATGATTCAGTGATGATTCTGTGATGATGCATTTACGATGCTGTGATGATGTTGTTATGATGGTGTGATGATGCTGTGATGATATTTTGATGATACTGTGACAATGATGTGATGATGCAGCAATGATGCAGTGTTGATGATGTGATGATGCGGTGATGATGCAGTGATTATGCAGTGATGATACTGTGATGATGCATTGGTGGTGCTGTGATGATGCTTGGATGATGCTTGGATGATTCAGTGATGATTCTGTGATGACACTGTGATGATGTGATGATGCAGTGAATATACTGTGATGACACTATGATGATGCAGTGATTATGCAGAAATGATTCTGTGATGATGCTGAGATGATGTTGTTATGATGCAGTGATGATGCTTTGATGACGCTGTCGTGATGGTGAGATGACGCTGTCGTGATGCTTTGATGATGCTGTGATGACACTGTGATGATGCAGTGATGATACTGTGATGACGCTGTGAAAATGCAATGATTATGCAGAAATGATTCTGTGATGATGCTGAGATGATGCTGTGATGATGCAGTGAGTAAGCAGTGATGATGCAGTAATGATGCCATGATGATGCTGAGATGATGCTGTGATGTTGCAGTGATGGTGCAGTGATGATTCAGTGAGGACACTGTGATGATGCTGTGATTACAATTTGATGACGTAGTGATGATGCTGTGATGACCTTATGATGATGCTGTGATGATTCTGTGATGATGCTGTGATTATGCTGCTATGATGCAGTCATGATGCAGTGATGATGCTGAGATGACACTGATGATGCTGTGATGACCTTATGATGATGCTGTGATGATGTATTGATGACAGTGAAGATGCTATAATGATGATGTGATGATGCAGTGATGATGCTGTGATAATGTTCTGATGATGAAGCTATGATGTTATGATGCAGTGATGACACTGTCATGACGCTGTGATGATGCAGTGAGTAAGCAGTAATGATGCTGTGATGATGCTGAGATGATGATGTGATGATGCAGTGGTGATGCTCTGATGACGATGCAAAGATGCTGTGATGATGCAGTAATGATGCTGTGATGATTCTGTGATGATTTGGTGATGATGCTGTGATGACAGTTTGATGACGTTGTTATGATGCTGTGATGACACTGAAAACGTTGTGATGATGATGTGATAATGCTGTGATGATGGAGTGATGATGTATTTATGACATTGTGATTATGCCGAGATGATGCTTTGATGATGCAGTTATGATGCTGTGATGATGATGCACTCATGATGCAGTGAGGATGCAGTGATGATGCTGTGATGATGCTCTGATGATGACAAAGTGATGATGCTGTGATGATGTAGTGATGATGCAGTGATGTGTAGTGATGACGCTGTGATGATATTGTGATGATGATGTGATGATGCTGTGATTATGCGGAGATTATGCAGTGATTATGCAGTGATGATGCTGTCATGACAGTGTGATGATGCTGTGATGATGCTGCGATGTTGCTGTGAGGATGCTGTGATGATGCAGTGATTCTGAAGTAATGATGCTGTGATGGTGCTGTGATGATGCAGTGATGATGCAGTGATGATGCAGTGATGATATGATGATGCAGTGATTATGCTGTAATAATTCTGTGACTATACTGAGATGATGCTGTAATGATGCATTGATGACGCTGTGATGACGCTGTGTTGATGCTGTGAGGATGCTGTGATGATGCAGTGATTATGCAGTGATGATGCTGACATGAAACTGATGATGTTGTGATGATGATGTGATGATGCTATGATGATGCAGTGAGTAAGCAGTAATGATGCTGAGATGATGATGTGATGATGCTGTGATGATGCTCTGATGATGCTGTGATGATGCTCTGATGATGCTGTGATGACGCAGTGATGATTCTGTGATGATGCAGTGATGATGTAGTGATGACGCTGTGATGATACTGTGATTATGCTGTGATGATGCTGTGATGATGTGGTGATTATGCAGTGATGATGCTGTCATGACACTGTGATGATGATGCGATGATGCTGTGATGATGCTGCGATGTTGCTGTGAGGATGCTGTGATGATGCAGTGATTCTGCAGTAATGATGCTGTGATGATGCTGTGATGATGCAGTGATGACGCTGTGATGACTATGCGATGATGATGTGATGATGCTGTGATTATGCAGCTATGATGCTGTGATGATGCAGTGATTCTGCAGTAATGATGCTGTGATGGTGCTGTGATGATGCAGTGATGATGCAGTGATGACGATATGATGATGCAGTGATTATGCAGTGATTATGCTGTGACTATACTGAGATGATGCTGTAATGATGCCTTGTTGACGTTGTGATGACGCTGTATTGATGCTGTGAGGATGCTGTGATGATGCAGTGATGATGCAGTGATGATGCTGACATGAAACTGATGATGTTGTGATGATGATGTGATGATGCTATGATGATGCAGTGAGTAAGCAGTAATGATGCTGAGATGATGATGTGATGATGCTGTGATGATGCTCTGATGATGCTGTGATGACGCAGTGATTATGCAGTGATGATGCTGTGATGATGTAGTGATGATGCTGTGATGATACTGTGATTATGCTGTGATGATGCTGTGATGATGCTCTGATGATGCTGTGATGACGCAGTGATGATTCTGTGATGATGCAGTGATGATGTAGTGATGACGCTGTGATGATACTGTGATTATGCTGTGATGATGCTGTGATGATGCTGTGATTATGCTGCTATGATGCTGTCATGACACTGTGATGATGATGCGATGATGCTGTGATGATGCTGCGATGTTGCTGTGAGGATGCTGTGATGATGCAGTGATTCTGCAGTAATGATGCTGTGATGATGCTGTGATGATGCAGTGATGACGCTGTGATGACTATGCGATGATGATGTGATGATGCTGTGATTATGCAGCTATGATGCTGTGATGATGCAGTGATTCTGCAGTAATGATGCTGTGATGGTGCTGTGATGATGCAGTGATGATGCAGTGATGACGATATGATGATGCAGTGATTATGCAGTGATTATGCTGTGACTATACTGAGATGATGCTGTAATGATGCATTGTTGACGTTGTGATGACGCTGTATTGATGCTGTGAGGATGCTGTGATGATGCAGTGATTATGCAGTGATGATGCTGTGATGACTCTGTGATGATGTTGTGATGATGCTGTGATGATGCTCTGATGATGCTGTGATGATGCAGTGATGATGCTGTGATGATGCAGTGATGATGCATTGATGATGTAGTGATGACGCTGTGATGATACTGTGATTATGCTGAGATGATGCTGTGATGATGTGATGATGCAGTGATGATTCACTGAGTAAGAAGTGATTATGTAGTGATGACGCTCTGATGACGCAGTGATGATGTTGTGATGATGTTGTGATAATGCAGTGATGATGCTGTGATGACACTGTAATGACGCTGTCGTGATGCTGTGATGACGTAGTCATGGTGTTGTAATGATGCTGTTATGACACTGTGATTATGCAGTGATGATGCTATGATGATGCTGTGATGATACAGTGATGACAATTTGATGATGTAGTGATGATGCTGTGATGACTCTATGATTATGCAGCTATGATGCTATGATGATGATGTGAGGATGAAGTGATTATGCATTTTTGATGCTGTGATGACGCTGTCATGATGCTGTGATGAAGCTGCGATGATGCAGTGATTATGCAGTTAGGACGCTTTGATGACACTGTGATGATGCATTTATGACACTGTAATGACGCTGTGATGATGTTGTGATGATGCAGTGAATAAGCAGTAATGATACTGTGATGATGCTGAGATGATGCTGTGATAACGCAGTGATGATGCTGTGATGACGCTTTGATGATGTTGTGATTATGATGTGATGCAGTGATGATTTTGTGATGATGCAGTTTAGATGCAGTGACGATGCAGTTATGACGCTGTGATGACGCGGTGATGATGCTGTGATGATGCTTTGATGATTTTGTTATGTTGTTGTGATGATGCAGTTATGATGATATGACGATGCTGTAACGATGCCGTGATGATGCAGTGATGATGCTGTGATTATTCAGTGATGATGCAGTGATGACGCTGTGATGATGATGTGATGATGCTGCAATGATGCTGTGATGATTCTGTGATGATGCTGTGATGACGCTGCGATAACACATTGATGATGTGGTGATGCAGTAATGATGCTGTGACGACGCACTGATTCTGCTCTGATGATGCTGTAATGATGCAGTCATGATGCAATAATGATGATGCTGTGATGATGCAGTGATGATGTTGTTATGACGCTGTGATGAAGCTGTGATAATATTATGATGATGCTATGATGACATAGCGATGATGCTGTGAAGATTCTTTGATGACGATGTGATGACGATGTGATGATGCTCTGATGATGCTGTTATGACGCTGTGATGATGCTGTGATGGTTCTTTGATGATGCAGTGTTTATGCAGTTATGACGCTGTGATGACGCTGTGATGATGCTTTGATCATGCTGTTATGATGCAGTTATTATGACGCCATGATGTTGTGACAATGCAGTGATGATGCGGTGATGACGCTGTGATGATGCAGTGATGATGCAGTAATGACGCTGTGATGATTTTGTGATGATGCTCTGATGACGCAGTGATGATGCTGTGATGATGTAGTGATGATGCTGTGAAGACGCTCTCATGACACTGTCGTGAAGCTGTGATGATGATGTCGTGATGCTGTGATGATGCTGTGATGACGCTGTGATAACGCTGTGATGATGCTCTATTGATGCTGTGATGATGCAGTAATAACGCTGTGATGACGCTCTTATAATTTTGTGATGATGCTGTGATGATACTGTGGTGATGCAGTGATGATGCAGTGATGACGCTGTGATGAGTCTCTGATGATGCTGAGATGACGCTGTGATGATGCAGTGATGACGCTGTGATGACACTATCGTGATTCTGTGATGATGATGTGATGATGCAGTAATGATGCTGTGATGATGCACTGATGATACTGTGATGACGTTGTGATAATGCAATGATTAGGCAGTAATGATGCTGTGATGATGCTGAGATGACACTGTGATGATGCAGTAATGGTGCAGTGATGATGCAGTTATGACACCGTGATAATGCTGTGATGCCGCAGTGAGTAAACAGTAATGATTCTGTGATGATGCTGCGATGATGCTTTGATGATGCTGTGATGCTGCAGTGATGAAGCTGTGATGATTTTGTGATGATGCAGTTTAGATGCAGTGATGATGCAGTTATGACGCTGTGATGACGCGGTGATGATGCCGTGACGATGCTTTGATGGTTTTGTTATGTTGTTGTGATGATGCAGTTATGATGATATGACGATGCTGTAACGATGCCGTGATGATGCTGTGATGATGCAGTGATGACGCTGCGGTGATGCTGTGATGATGCTGTGATGATACAGTCATGATGTTACGATGACGCTGTGATGATGCTGTAATGATGTTGTGATGATGCTGTCGTTACGCTATGATGATTCTGTGATTATGTAGCTAAAATGCTGTGATGATGATGTGATGATGTAGTGATGATGCAGTGGTGATGCTCTGATGACGATGCAAAGATGCTGTGATGATGCAGTAATGATGCTGTGATGATTCTGTGATGATGCTGTGATTATGCTGAGATTATGCTCAGATTATGCTCTGATGATGCAGTGATGGTACAGTGATGATTCAGTGAGGAGTCAGTGATGATGATGTGATTACGATGCGGAGATGCTGTGATCATGCAGTAAGGATGCAATGATGATGCTGTGATGACACTGTGATTATGTTGTGTTGATACTTGTAATGATGTTTTGATGACGATGTGATGATGCTGTGATGATGCAGTGATTATGCAGTGATGATGCTGTGATGATGTGGTGATGATGCAGTGATTATGCAGTGATGATGCTGTGATGATGCAGTGATGATGCTGTGATGATATTGTGATGATGATATGAAGATGCTATGATGATTCAGTGATGATTCTGTGATGATGCATTTACGATACTGTGATGACGCTGTGATGATGTTGTTATGATGGTGTGATGATGCTGTGATGATATTTTGATGATACTGTGACAATGATGTGATGATGCAGCAATGATGCAGTGTTGATGATGTGATGATGCGGTGATGATGCAGTGATTATGCAGTGATGATACTGTGATGATGCATTGGTGGTGCTGTGATGATGCTTGGATGATGCTTGGATGATTCAGTGATGATTCTGTGATGACACTGTGATGATGTGATGATGCAGTGAATATACTGTGATGACACTATGATGATGCAGTGATTATGCAGAAATGATTCTGTGATGATGCTGAGATGATGTTGTTATGATGCAGTGATGATGCTTTGATGACGCTGTCGTGATGGTGAGATGATGCTGTCGTGATGCTTTGATGATGCTGTGATGACACTGTGATGATGCAGTGATGATACTGTGATGACGCTGTGAAAATGCAATGATTATGCAGAAATGATTCTGTGATGATGCTGAGATGATGCTGTGATGATGCAGTGAGTAAGCAGTGATGATGCAGTAATGATGCCATGATGATGCTGAGATGATGCTGTGATGTTGCAGTGATGGTGCAGTGATGATTCAGTGAGGACACTGTGATGATGCTGTGATTACAATTTGATGACGTAGTGATGATGCTGTGATGACCTTATGATGATGCTGTGATGATTCTGTGATGATGCTGTGATTATGCTGCTATGATGCAGTCATGATGCAGTGATGATGCTGAGATGACACTGATGATGCAGTCATGATGCTGTAATGATTCTGTTATTACGCTCTGATGATGCAGTGATGACGATGTGATGATGCAGTGATAATGCTGTGATGATGCTGTAATGACGCTCTGATGATGCTGTGATAATGTTGCTATGATGTTGTGATGATGATGTGATGACGCATTGATGATGCAGTGATGAAGCTATGATGACTCTGATGATGATGTGATGATGCTGTGATGATGTAGTGATGACGCTGTGATGACTCAGCGATTATGCTGTGATGGTGCTGTCATTATGCAGTGATGATGCTCTGATGATGATGTGATGATGCAGTTATGATTCAGTGAGTAAGCAGTAATGATGCTGTGATGATGTTGAGATAATTCTGTGATGATGCAGAGAGTATGCAGTAATGATGCTGTGATGATGCTGAGGTGATGCAATGATGATGCTGCGATGATGCTTTCATGATGATGTGATGATGCTATCATGAGTGTAATGATGCTTTGATGACAATCTGATGATGCTGTGATGATGCTTTGATGACGCAGTGATGACGCTGTGATGATGCTGTAATGACCCTGCAATGATGCAGTGATGATTTTGTGATGATGCTGTCATGACACTGTGATGATGTTTTGATGATGCAGTGATGAATCTGTAATGATGCAGTGATGATTCAGTGATGACGCCGCGATGATGATGTGGTGCTGCTGTGAGAATGCTGTGATGATGCTCTGATGACGCTTTGATGACACTGTAATGATGTTGTGATGATGCAGTGATGATTTTGTGATGATGCTTTGATGATGTGATGATGCAGTGGTGATGCAGGGATGACGATGCGATGATGCTGTAATGATGCTGTGATGATGCAGTCATGATTCTTTGATGATGCTGCTATGATGATGTTGTGATGGTGTGATGATGCTATGAGTATGTCGGTGGTCCCTCGTGTGCTAGAGTCCAGACATGACCCTGTGACGACACTCGGGGACCCGATCCGACGCGGGGTTTTTTGGCTGGTATGGGGAATCGAACCTGCGACCTTGGGTGCCAGAGTCCAGACATTACCCTGTGACGGCACCTGGGGACCCGACCCGACCCAGGGTTTCTTGGCCTGTATGGGGAATCGAACCTGCAACCTCGGGTGCCAGAGTCCAGACATTACCCTGTGACGCCACCTGGGGACCCGACCCGACCCGGGGTTTTTTGGCCGGTATGGGGAATCGAACCTGCGACCTCGACCCTAACCCTGACCCTGACCCTAGCCCTGAACCTGACCCTGACACTGACACTGACCCTGACCCTGAACCTAACCCTGACCCTGACCCTAAACCTGACCGTGACCCTGACGCTGACACTAACCCTAAGTCTGACCCTGACCCTAAACCTGATCCTGACCCTGACCCTAAACCTGATCCTAAACCTGACCCTGACCCTGACCCTAACCATGACACTGACCCTGAGCCTAACCCTAAGTCTGAACCTGACCCTAACCCTAAGTCTGAACCTGACCCTAACCCTGACCCTGAACCTGACCCTGACCCTGACCCTGAACCTGACCCTGACCCTAACACTAATGCTAACCCTGATGATGACCCTGACCCTGACCCTAAACCTGACCCGTACCCTGACCCTGACCATGACCCTGACCATGACCCTTAACCTGATCTTGATCCTGACCCTGACACTAACCCTGACCCTGACCCTGACCCTGACCCTGAATCTGAACCTGACCCTAACCCTGACCCTGACCCTGAACCTGACCCTGAACTTCACCCTGACCCTAACCCTGACCCTTACCCTGACCCTAACCCTGACTCTAACCCTAAACCTGACCCTAACCCTGACCCTGACCGTAACCCTGACTGGGACTCTGACCCTTACCCTGACACTGACCCTGACACTAACCCTGACCATGACCCTGACAATAACCCTGACCCTAACCATAAGTCTAACCCTGACCCTGACCCTAAGTCTGACCATGACCCTGACCCTGACCCTGACCTTGACCCTGACCCTGACCCTGACTTTGACCTTCACCTTGACCCTGACCCTGACCTTGACCTTGACCCTGACCCTGACCCTGACTTTGAAATTGACCCTGACCGTGACCTTGACCTTGACCTTGACCTTGACCTTGACCTTGACACTAAGTCTGACCGTGACCCTGACCCTGCACCTGACCCTGACGCTTACTGTGACCCTGACCTTGACCCTATCCCTGACTATAATCCTGACCCTGACACTAACCCTGACCCTGACCCTAATCCTCACCCTTACCCTGACCCTAACCCTGAAACTGACTTTGACGCTTACCTTGACCTTGACCCTGACCGTTACCTTGACCTTGATCTTTAACCTGCCTTTGACCCTGACCCTGACCCTGACCGTGACCCTGAACCTGAACCTGACCCTGATCCTGACCTTGACCTTGACAATGACCCTGACCCTGACCTTGACCTTGACCATGACCCTGACCTTGACCTTGACACTGAGCTTGACACTGACATTGACCCTGACGTTGACCTTGACCTTGACCTTGACACTGACCCTGAACTTGATCTTGACCTTGAACCTGACATTGACTTGACCTTGACACTGAACCTGACCTTGACCTTGTATTGGCCCTGAACTTGACCCTGACCTTGACCTTGACCTTGACCCTGACAATCACACTGACACTCACCCTAAAACTGACATTGACCCTGACACTGACCTTGACCTTGAGCCTGACCCTGACCTTGCTCTTGACGTTGACTTTGACCCTAAATCTAACACTCACCCTCACCCTAAAACTGAACCTGACCCTGACCCTGACCCTGACCCTGACACTGACCTTGACCCTGACACTGAACTTGACCTTGACCCTGACCTTGAACTTGACCCTGACCCTGACCCTGACCTTGACCTTGACCCTGACCTGAACCTGACATTGAACTTGACTCTGACCCTGACCCTGCACCTGACCCTGACCCTGACTGTGAACCTGAACTTGACCCTAACCCTGACTCTAATCCTGACCCTGACTGTGAACCTGAACTTGACCCTAACCCTGACTCTAATCCTGACCCTGACCCTAACCCTGAACCTGACTTTGACCCTGACCTTGACCTTGACCCTGACCCTTACCTTGACCTTGACCTTTAACCTGCCCTTGACCCTGACCCTGACCCTGACCGTGACCCTGAAACTGACCCTTACCCTGACCTTGACCTTGACCGTGATTCTGACCTTGAACTTGACACTGAGCTTGACGCTGACCTTGACACTGACCTTGAACTTGACCTTGAGCTTGACCCTGACCCTGACCCTGACCTTGACCTTGACACTGAGCTTGACCTTGAACTTGACCCTGACCCTGACCCTGACCCTAAGTCTGACCATGACCATGACGCTGACCCTGACCCTGACCTTGACCTTGACCCTGACCGTGACCCTGACCTTCACCTTGACCTTGACCCAGACCTTGACCCTGACCCTGACCTTGAACTTGAACTTGACTCTGACCCTGACCCTGACCTTGTACTTGACCCTGACCCTGACCCTGACCTTGACCTTGACCTTGACCCTGACACTAAGTCTGACCGTGACCCTGACCCTGCACCTGACCCTGACGCTTACTGTGACCCTGACCTTGACCCTAACCCTGACTATAATCCTGACCGTGACCCTAACCCTGACCCTGACCCTAATCCTCACACTCACCGTGACCCTAACCCTGAAACTGACTTTGACGCTTACCTTGACCTTGACCCTGACCGTTACCTTGACCTTGATCTTTAACCTGCCCTTGACCCTGAACCTGACCCCGACCCTGACCGTGACCCAGAACATGAACCTGACTTTGACCCCGAAATTGACATTCACCTTGATCTTGACCTTGACCCTGACCCTGACATTGACCTAGACCTTGACCTTTACCTTGACACTGACCCTGACCTTGACCTTGACCCTGACCCTGACCCTGACCTTGACCTTGACCCTGACACTGACCCTGACAATGAACCTGACCTTGAACTTGACCTTACCCTGACCTTGAACTTGACCCAGACCTTGACCCTGACACTTGTTCTGACCGTGACCCTGACCCTGACCCTGACCGTGACCCTGAAACTGACCCTGACCCTGACCTTGACCTTGACCTTGATTCTGACCTTGAACTTGACACTGAGCTTGACGCTGACATTGACGCTGACCCTGACCCTGACCTTGACCTTGACCCTGACCGTGACCCTGACCTTCACCTTGACCTTGACCCAGAACTTGACCCTGACCCTGACCATGACCTTGAACTTGAACTTGACCCTGACCCTGACCCTGACCTTGTACTTGACCCTGACCCTGACCCTGACCTTGACCTTGACCTTGACCCTGACACTAAGTCTGACCGTGACCCTGACCCTGCACCTGACCCTGACGCTTACTGTGACCCTGACCTTGACCCTAACCCTGACTATAATCCTGACCGTGACCCTAACACTGACCATGACCCTAATCCTCACCCTCACCCTGACCCTAACCCTGAAACTGACTTTGACCCTGACTTTGACCTTGACCCTGACCGTGACCGAGAACCTGAACCTGACTTTGACCCCGAAATTGACATTCACCTTGATCTTGACCTTGACCCTGACCCTGACATTGACCTAGACCTTGACCTTTACCTTGACACTGACCCTGACCTTGACCTTGACCCTGACCCTGACCCTGACCTTGACCTTGACCCTGACACTGACCCTGACAATGAACCTGACCTTGAACTTGACCTTACCCTGACCTTGAACTTGACCCAGACCTTGACCCTGACACTTAGTCTGACCGTGACCCTGACCGTGACCCTGACCCTGACCCTGACTGTAAACTTGAACTTGACCCTAACCCTGACTCTAATCCAAACCCTACCCTGAACCTGACTTTGACCCTGACCTTGACCTTGACCCTGACCCTGACCTTGACCTTGATCTTTAACCTGCCCTTGACCCTGACCCTTACCCTGACCCTGACCCTGACCTTGAACTTGAACCTGACCCTGACCTTGAACTTGATCTTGACCCTGACCCTCACCCTGACACTCACCCTAAACCTGACCCTGACCCTAGAACTGAACCTGACGCTCACCCTAAACCTGACCGTGACCTTAACACTAAAACTGACACTCACCCTGAACTTGACTCTGACCTTGAACTTGACCCTGACCCTGAACTTGACCTTGACCCTGGCCCTGACCTTGACATTGACATGGACCCTGAACTTAAACTTGACCTTGACCCTAACCCTCAACCTGAGCTTGACCTTGACCTTAACCCTGACCCTAAGTCTGACCTGACTCTGACCCTGACCCTGACCTTGAACTTGAACCTGTCTCTGACCTTGACCTTGACCTTGACCTTGACCTTGACCCGGACCTTGACCTTGACCATGACCCTGAACATGAACCTGAACCTAACCCTGACACTGACCGGGACACTGACACTATCCCTCACCTTGGCCTTGACCTTGACCTTGACCCTGACCCTGACCTTGACCCTGACACTCACCCTAAAACGGACCCTGACCCTGACCATGACCCGGCCCTTGGCCTTGACCCTCACCCTGACAATGACCCTGACACTGAACTTGACAATGACCCTGACACTGACCCTGACCCTGACCTTGACCTTGACCTTGACCCTGACCCTCACCCTCACCCTAAACTTGACACTGACTCTGACAATGACCTTGAACTTGACCCTTACCCTGAACTTGACCTTGACCCTGACCCTGACGTTATCTTTGACATTGAACCTGACCTTGACCTTGACCTTGACCTTGACACTGACCCGCACCCTGAGCTTGACCTTGAACTTTTCCCTGACATTGACCTTGACCTTGAGCCTGACCCTGACCTTGAACTTGAGCCTGACCCTTACCTTGCCCTTGACCCTGACCCTGACCCTCACCCTAAACCAATCCCTGACCCGGACCCGGACCTTGGCCTTGAACCTCACCCTGTCAATGACCCTGACCCTGACCCTGACCTTGACCTTGACCTTGACCCTGACGCTGACCCTCACCTTAAACCTGACACGGACTCTGAAAATGACCTTGACCTTGACCCTGACCCTAAACTTGACCTTGACCCTGACCCTCACCATGTGCTTGACCTTGAACTTGTCCCTGACCCTGACCTTGACCTTTACCCTGACCCTCACCCTGACACTCACCCTAAACCTGACCCTGACCCTGACCTTGAACTTGAACCTGACCCTGACCTTGATCTTGACCCTGACCCTCACCCTCACCCTGACCCTGACCCTTATACTGAACCTGACCTTGACCTTCACACTGACCCTGAAATTGACCTTGAACTTCACCTTGACCCTGACCCTTACCTTGACCTTGACCCTGACATCAAACTTGACAATGACCCTGGACTTGAACTTGACCTTGACCCTCACCCTGACCCTGACCCTGACCTTGACCTTGACCCGGACCTTTACCTTGACCTTGACCCTAAGTCTGACCCTGACCCTGACCATGAACCTGACCTTGAACCTGAACCTAACCCTGCCCCTCACACTAAACCTGACCCTGACGCTGACCCTGGCCTTCACCTTGACCGTGACCCTGACCTTGACCTTGACCTTGAACTTGACCCTGACCCTGACCCTGACCCTGACCCTGACCTTGACCTTGACCTTGACAATGACCCTGACCCTGACCCGGCACCTGACCCTCACCCTGACCGTGACCCTGACCTAATCCTAACCCTGGTCCTAATGCTGACCCTGACCCTAAACCTGACCCTCACCATAATCCTCAGCCTGACCCTGAACCTAAACCTGAACCTGACTTTAACCCTGACATTGACCTTGTCCCTGATCTTGACCCTGACCCTAAGTCTGACCGTGACACTGAACGTGACCTTGACCCTGACCCTGACCTTGACCCTGAAACTGACCCTGACCCTGACACTGACCCTAACCCTAAACCTGACCCTGACCCTGACCTTGACCTTGACCCTGACCCTGACCTTGAACTTGAGCCTGACCCTTACCTTGAACTTGAACTTTAATTTGACCTTGACCCTGACCCTGACTCTCAGCCTAAATCTGACCCTGACCCTGAACCTGAACCTCACCCTCACCCTAAACCTAACCCTGACCCTGACCTTGACCTTGACCTTGACCTGACCCTCACCCTGAGCTTGACCTTGAACTTGACCCTGACCCTGACCTTGACCCTGACTTTAAGTCTTACCGTGACCCTGAAAATCACCCGGCACCTGACCCTCACCCTGACCTGACCCTAACCCTGATCCTAATGCTGACCCTGACCCTGACCCTCACCATAATCCTCAGCCTGACCCTGAACCTAACCCTGAACCTGACTTTGACCCTGACATTGACCTTGACCCTGACCTTGACCCTGACCCGAAGTCTGACCGTGACCGTGACACTGAACGTGACCTTGACCCTGACCCTGACCCTGACCTTGACCCTGACCCTCACCCTAAAACTGACCCTGACCCTGACCCTGAACTTGACCTTGACCCTGACCCTGACCTTGACCTTGACCTTGACCCTGACCTTGACCTTGACCTTGACCCTGACCCTGACCCTGACCACGAACTTCAACCTGACCCTCAACCTGACACTCACCCTAAACCTGACCCTGACCCTGAACCTGACCTGGAACTTCAACCTGACCCTGACCTTGACCTTGATCTTGACCCTGACCCTGACCCTCACTCGCACCCTGACACTGACCCTGATACTGAACCTGACCTTGATCTTGACCCTGACCCTGAAATTGACCTTGACCTTGACCTTGACCCTGACCCTGACCCTGACCTTGACCCTGAACTTGAACTTGACCTTGACCTTGACCCTGACCCTCACCCTGACCATGACCCTGACCCTGACATTGACCCTAACCCTGACCCTGACCTTGACCCTGACCCTGACCTTGAACTTGACCCTGACCCTGACCTTCAACTTGAGCCTGAACCTTACCTTGAACTTGAACTTTAACTTGATTTTGACCCTGATGCTGACCCTCACCCCAATCCTGACACTGACTCTGACAATGACCTTGACCTTGACCCTGACCCTGACCATCACCCTGAGCTTGACCTTGAACTTGTCCCTGACCCTGACACTGACCATGACCCTGTCCTTGACCTTGACCCTGTCCCTTTCCCTGACGTTGACCATGACCCGACCTTGACCTTGACCTTGACCCTGACCCTGACACTGACCCTGCACCTGACCTGGCCCTGACCAAGACGCTGACCCTACCCCTCACCTTGACCTTGACCTTGACCCTGACCCTGACCCTGACCTTGACCTTGACCCTGACCATGACACTGATCCTGCACCTGACCTGACTCTGACCTTGAACTTGACCCTGACCCTGAACTTGACCTTGACACTGACCCTGATCTTGACTTTGACATTGACCCTGACCCTCACCCTGACACTCACCCTAAACCTGACCCTGACCCTGACCTTGAACTTGACCCTGACCATTAACTTGACCTTGACACTGACCCTGATCTTGACTTTGACATTGACCCTTAAATTGAACTTGACCTTGATCTTGACCCTGACCCTCACCCTGACCATGACCCTGACCTTGACCTTGTCCCTTACCCTGACCTTGACCTTGACCCTGCCGTTGACCTTGACCTTTACCCTGACCCTGACACTGATCCTGCACCTGACCTGACTCTGACCAAGACGCTGCTACCCCTCACCTTGACCTTGACCTTGATCTTGACCCTGACCCTCACTCGCACCCTGACCCTGACCCTGATACTGAACCTGACTTTGACCTTGACCCTGACCCCGAAATTGACCTTGAACTTGACCTTGACCCTGACTCTGACCCTGACCTTGACATTGACCCTGAACTTGAACTTAACCTTGACCTTGACACTGACATTGACCTTGACATTGACCCTGAACTTGAACTTGAACTTGACCCTCAACCTGACCCTGACCCTGACCTTGACCTTGTCCCTTACCCTGACCTTGACCTTGACCGGGACCTTGACCTTGACCTTGACCCTAAGTCTGACCCTGACCATGACCATGACCCTGACCTTGAACCTGAACCTAACCCTGCCCCTCACACTAAACCTGACCCTGACGCTGACCCTGACCTTGAACTTGACCCTGACCCTGACCCTGACCCTGACCTTGACCTTGACAATGACCCTGACCCTGACTTTATGTCTTACCGTGACCCTGACCCGGCACCTGACCCTCACCCTGACCATGACCCTGACCTAACCCTAACCCTGGTCCTAATGCTGACCCTGACCCTAACCCTGACCCTCACTATAATCCTCAGCCTGACCCTGAACCTAACCCTGAACCTGACTTTGACCCTGACATTGACCTTGACCCTGACCTTGACCCTGACCCTAAGTCTGACCGTGACCGTGACACTGAACGTGACCTTGACCCTGACCCTGACCCTGACCTTGACCCTGAACCTCACCCTAAAACTGACCCTGACCCTGACCCGGACCTTGGCCTTGACCCTCAACCTGACAATGACCCTGACACTGAACTTGACAATGACCCTGACCCTGACCCTGACCCTGACCTTGACCCTGATGCTGACCCTCACCCTAAACCTGACACTGACTCTGACAATGACCTTGACCTTGACCCTGACTCTGAACTTGACCTTGACCCTGACCCTGATCTTGACCTTGACATTGACCCTGACCTTGACCTTGATCTTGACCTTGACCCTGAGCTTGACCTTGAACTTGTCCCTGACCCTGACACTGACCATGACCCTGTCCTTGACCTTGACCCTGTCCCTTTCCCTGACGTTGACCTTGACCCTGACCTTGACCTTGACCTTGACCCTGACCCTGACACTGACCCTGCACCTGACCTGGCCCTGACCAAGACGCTGACCCTACCCCTCACCTTGAACTTGACCTTGACCCTGACCCTGACCTTGACCTTGATCTTGACCCTGACACTGACCCTCACTCGCACCCTGACCCTGACCCTGATACTGAACCTGACCTTGACCTTGACCCTGACCCCGAAATTGACCTTGAAGTTGACCTTGACCCTGACCCTGACCCTGACATTGACCTTGACCTTGACCCTGACGCTGACCCTCACTCTAAACCTGACAATGACTCTGACAATGACCTTGACCCTGACCCTGAACTTGACCTTGACCATGACCCTGACCTTGACCTTTACATTGACCCTGACCTTGACCTTGACCTTGACCCTCACCCTGAGCTTGATCTTGACATTGTCCCTGACCCTGACCTTGACCATGACCCTGACCTTGACCCTGACCCTAAGTCTGACCCTGACCCTGACCATGACCCTGACCTTTGTCTTGACCCTGTCCCTTACCCTGATGTTGACCTTGACCCTGACCCTGACCTTGACCTTGACCCTGACCATGACACTGATCCTGCACCTGACCTGACTCTGACCTTGAACTTGACCCTGACCCTGAACTTGACCATGACCCTGACCCTGATCTTGACTTTGACATTGACCCTGACCCTCACCCTGACCATGACCCTGACGTTGACCTTGACCTTGTCCCTTACCCTGACCTTGACCTTGACCCTGCCCTTGATTTTGACCTTGACCCTAAGTCTGACCCTGACCCTGACCATGACCCTGACCTTGAACCTGAACCTAACCCTGACCCTGAACGGGACACTGACACTATCCCTCATCTTGAACTTAACCTTGAACCTGACCCTGACCCTGACCTTGACCCTGACCCTGACCCTGACCTTGACCCTGACCCTGACCTTGAACTTGACCCTGACCCTGACCTTCAACTTGAGCCTGAACCTTACCTTGAACTTGAACTTTAACTTGACTTTGACCCAGACCCTGACCCTCACCCTAAACCTAACCCTGACCCTGACCTTGACCTTGACCCTGACCCTGATCTTGACTTTTACATTGACCCTTAAATTGAACTTGACCTTGACCTTGACCCTGACCCTCACCCTTACTATGACCCTGACCTTGACCTTGACCTTGTCCCTGACCCTGGCCTTGACCTGGACCCTGACCTTGAACTTGACCTTGACGCTGACCCTGACACTGACCCTGCACCTGACATGACCCTGACCAAGACGCTGACCCTACCCCTCACCTTGACGTTGACCTTGACCCTACCCTTCACCTTGACCTTGACCCTGACCCTGACCTTGACCTTGACCCTGACCCTCACCCTGACACTCACCCTAAACCTGACCCTGAACCTGACCTTGAACTTGAACCTGACCCTGACCTTGACCCTGACCCTGACCCTCACCCTCACCCTCACCCTGATCCTGACCCTGATACTGAACCTGACCTTGACCTTGACCTTGACCCTGACCCCGAAATTGACCTTGAACTTGACCTTGACCCTGACCCTGACCCTGACCCTGACCTTGACCTTGACCCTGACCCTTACCTTGACCTTGACCCAGACCCTGACCTTGACCTTGACATTGACCCTGAACTTTAAATTGACCTTGACCTTGACCCTGACCCTGACCTTGACCTTGACATTGTCCCTTACCCTGACCTTGAACTTGACCCGGACCTTGACTTTGACCTTGACCCTAAGTCTGACCCTTACCCTGACCATGACCCTGACCTTGAACCTGAACCTAACCCTGACCCTGAACGGGACACTGACACTATCCCTCATCTTGACCTTGACCTTGAACCTGACCCTGACCCTGACCTTGACCCTGACGCTGACCCTGACCTTGACCCTGACCCTGACCTTGAACTTGACCCTGACCCTGACCTTCAACTTGAGCCTGAACCTTACCTCGAACTTGAACTTTAACTTGACCTTGACCCTGACCCTGACCCTCACCCTAAACCTACCCTGACCCTGACCTTGACCTTGACCTTGACCTTGACCTTGACCCTGACCCTGACCCGGACCTTGGCCTTGACCCTCAACCTGACAATGACCCTTACACTGAATTTGACAATGACCCTGACCTTGAACCTGACCTTGACCTTGACCTTGACCCTGATGCTGACCCTCACCCTAAACCTGACACTAACTCTGACAATGACCTTGACCTTGACCCTGACTCTGAACTTGACCTTGACCCTGACCCTGACCTTGAATTTGACATTGACCCTGACCTTGACCTTGATCTTGACCTTGACCCTGACCCTCAACCTGAGCTTCACCTTGAACTTGTCCCTGACCCTGACCTTGAGCTGTACCCTGACCTTGGCCTTGACCTTGACCCTGACCCTGACCCTGACCCTGCACCTGACCTGACCCTGACCAAGACGCTGACCCTACCCCTCACCTTGACCTTGACCTTGACCCTAACTCTCACCTTGACCTTGACCCTGACCCTCACCCTGACCTTGACCTTGACCTTGACCCTGACCCTCAACCTGATACTCACCCTAAACCTGACCCTGACCTTGACCTTGAACTTGAACCTGACCCTGACCTTGACCTTGACCTTGACCCTTACCCTGACCTTGACCTTGACCGGGACCTTGACCTTGACCTTGACACTAAGTCTGACCCTGACCCTGACCATGACCCTGACCTTGAACCTGAACCTAACCCTGCCCCTCACACTAAACCTGACCCTGACGCTGACCCTGGCCTTGACCTTGACTGTGACCCTGACCTTGACCTTGACAATGACCCTGACCCTGACTTTATGTCTTACCGTGACCCTGACCCGGCACCTGACCCTCACCCTGACCATGACCCTGACCTAACCCTAACCCTGGTCCTAATGCTGACCCTGACCCTAACCCTGACCCTCACCATAATCCTCAGCCTGACCCTGAACCTAACCCTGAACCTGACTTTGACCTTGACATTGACCTTGACCCTGACCTTGACCCTGACCCTAAGTCTGACCGTGACCGTGACACTGAACGTGACCTTGACCCTGACCCTGACCCTGACCTTGACCCTGACCCTCACCCTAAAACTGACCCTGACCCTGACCCGGACCTTGGCCTTGACCCTCAACCTGACAATGACCCTGACACTGAACTTGACAATGACCCTGACCCTGACCCTGACCTTGACCTTGACCTTGACCCTGATGCTGACCCTCACCCTAAACCTGACACTGACTCTGACAATGACCTTGACCTTGACCCTGACTCTGAACTTGACCTTGACCTTGACCCTGACATTGACCTTGACATTGACTCTGACCTTGACCTTGACCCTGACCGTCACCCTGAGCTTGACCTTGAACTTGTCCCTGACCCTGACCCTGACCATGACCCTGTCCTTGACCTTGACCCTGTCCCTTTCCCTGACGTTGACCTTGACCCTGACCTTGACCTTGACCCTGACCCTGACCCTGACACTGACCCTGCACCTGACCTGGCCCTGACCAAGATGCTGACCCTACCCCTCACCTTGAACTTGACCTTGACCCTGACCCTGACCTTGACCTTGATATTGACCCTGACACTGACCCTCACTCGCACCCTGACCCTGACCCTGATACTGAACCTGACCTTGACCTTGACCCTGACCCCGAAATTGACCTTGAAGTTGACCTTGACCCTGACCCTGACCCTGACATTGACCTTGACCTTGACCCTGACGCTGACCCTCACTCTAAACCTGACAATGACTCTGACAATGACCTTGACCCTGACCCTGAACTTGACCTTGACCATGACCCTGACCTTGACCTTTACATTGACCCTGACCTTGACCTTGACCTTGACCCTCACCCTGAGCTTGATCTTGACATTGTCCCTGACCCTGACCTTGACCATGACCCTGACCTTGACCCTGACCTTGAAATTGACCCTGGCCCTGAACTTGACCTTGACCCTGACCCTGATCTTGACTTTGACATTGACCCTTAAATTGAACTTGACCTTGACCTTGACCCTGACCCACACCCTGACCATGACCCTGACCTTGACCTTGACCTTGTCCCTTACCCTGACCTTGACCTTGACCCTGCCCTTGATTTTGACCTTGACCCTAAGTCTGACCCTGACACTGACCATGACCTTGAACCTGAACCTAACCCTGACCCTGAACGGGACACTGACACTATCCCTCATCTTGACCTTAACCTTGAACCTGACCCTGACCCTGACCTTGACCCTGACCCTGACCCTGACCTTGACCCTGACCCTGACCTTGAACTTGACCCTGACCCTGACCTTCAACTTGAGCCTGAACCTTACCTTGAACTTGAACTTTAACTTGACTTTGACCCAGACCCTGACCCTCACCCTAAACCTAACCCTGACCCTGACCTTGACCTTGACCTTGACCTTGACCTTGACCTTGACCCTAACCCGGACCTTGGCCTTGACCCTCAACCTGACAATGACCCTGACACTGAACTTGACAATGACCCTGACCTTGACCCTGACCTTGACCTTGACCTTGACCCTGATGCTGACCCTCACCCTAAACCTGACACTGACTCTGACAATAACCCTGACCTTGACCCTGCACCTGACCTGACCCTGACCAAGACGCTGACCCTACCCCTCACCTTGACCTTGACCTTGACCCTAACTCTCACCTTGACCTTGACCTTGACCCTGACCCTGACCTTGACCTTGACCCTGACCCTCAACCTGACACTCACCCTAAACCTGACCCTGACCCTGACCTTGACCTTGACCTTGACCCTGACCCTGACCCTCACCCTCACCCTCACCCTGACCCTGATAGTGAACATGAACTTCACTTTGACCCTGACCCCGAAATTGACCTTGAACTTGACCTTGACCCTGACCCTGACCTTGACCTTGACCTTGACCCTGACGCTGACCCTCACTCTAAACCTGACACTGACTCTGACAATGACCTTGAGCTTGACCCTGACCCTGAACTTGACCTTGACCCTGACCCTGACCTTGACCTTGACATTGACCCTGACCTTGACCTTGACCTTGACCCTCACCATGAGCTTGAGCTTGACATTGTCCCTGACCCTGATCTTGACCTGAACTCTGACCTTGACCCTGACCCTAAGTCTGACCCTGACCCTGACCATGACCCTGACCTTTGTCTTGACCCTGTCCCTTACCCTGACCTTGACCTTGACCCTGACCCTGACCATGAACTTGACCTTGACCCTGACCCTCACCCTGACACTCATCCTAAACCTGACCCTGACCCTGACCTTGAACTTGACCCTGACCCTGACCTTGACCCTGACTTTAAGTCTTACCATCACCATGACGTGACCCTAACCCTGATCCTAATGCTGACCCTGACCCTAACCCTGACCCTCACCATAATCCTCAGCCTGACCCTGAACCTAACCCTGAACCTGACTTTGACCCTGAAATTGACCTTGAACTTGAGCCTTGACCTTGACCCTGACCCTGACCTTGACCCTCAACCTTGACCTAAAACTGACCCTGACCCTGACCCGGACCTTGGACTTGACCCTCACCCTGACAATGACCCTGACACTGAACTTGAATATGACCCTGACCCTGATCCTGACCTTGACCTTGACCCTGACCCTGACCTTGACCCTGACCTTGACCTTGACCTTGACGTTGACCTTGACCCTACCCCTCACCTTGAACTTGAAACTGACCCTGACCTTGACCTTGACCCTGACCCTCACCCTCACCCTCACCCTGACCCTGACCCTGATACTGAACCTGACCTTGACCTTGACCTTGACCCTGACCCCGAAATTGACCTTGAACTTGACCTTGACCCTGACCCTGACCCTGACCCTGACCTTGACCTTGACCCTGACCCTTACCTTGACCTTGACCCAGACCCTGACCTTGACCTTGACATTGACCCTGAACTTTAAATTGACCTTGACCTTGACCCTGACCCTGACCTTGACCTTGACATTGTCCCTTACCCTGACCTTGAACTTGACCCGGACCTTCACTTTGACCTTGACCCTAAGTCTGACCCTTACCCTGACCATGATCCTGACCTTGAACCTGAACCTAAGCCTGACCCTGAACGGGACACTGACACTATCCCTCATCTTGACCTTGACCTTGAACCTGACCCTGAACTTGACCTTGACCCTGACCCTGATCTTGACCTTGACATTGACCCTGACCTTGACCTTGACCTTGAAAATGACCCTCGCCGTGAGCTTGACCTTGACCTTGTCCCTGACCCTGACCTTGACCTGGATTCTGACCTTGATTCTGACCCTCACCCTAAACCTGACCCTGAGCCTGACCTTGAACTTGAACCTGACCCTGAACTTGACCTTGACCCTGACCCTTACCTTGACCCAGACCCAGACCCTGACCTTGACCTTGACATTGTCCCATACCCTGAACTTGAACTTGACCCGGACCTTGACTTTGACCTTGACCCTAAGTCTGACGCTTACCCTGACCATGACCCTGACCTTGAACTTGACCCTGACACTGCCCCTCACACTAAACCTGACCCTGACGCTGACCCTGACCTTGACCTTGACCTAGACCGTGACCCTGACCTTGACCTTGACCTTGACAATGACCCTGACCCTGACCTTGACCTGGACCCTGACCTTGACCCTGACACTCACCCTAAACCTGACCCTGACCCTGACCTTGAACTTGACCTTGACCCTGACCCTGACCCTGACAATGACCCTGCAGCTGGCATGACCCTGACCAACACGCTGACCCTACCCGTCACCTTGACCTTGACCTTGACCCTACCTCTCACCTTGAACTTGAACCTGACCCTGACCTTGACCTTGACCCTGACCCTCACCCTCACCCTCACCCTGACCCTGACCCTGATACTGAACCTGACCTTGACCTTGACCCTGACCCCGAAATTGACCTTGAACTTGACCTTGACCCTGACCCTGACCTTGACCTTGACCGTGACCCTGACCTTGACCTTGACCTTGACAATGACCCTGACCCTGACTTTATTTCTTACCGTGACCCTGACCCTGACCTTGACATGTCCGGGGCATGACTGTACCAGTGGTCTAGGGGCCGTTTTAAGGAATCGAAGCTGGTACCTGGGACTGGAGACCATACACGACCCTGGCACTAGAAGCCGGTGTGGGAAATCCAACCTGGGACCTTAGTCGGAGACTCGACTCTACTTGTGGACGCGGAGCAGGAGTGCGGAACGGAACTTCGTTTCCAGGGCTGGGGACTGTTCCCCTACCAGAGGTCTTTGGGCCGATACGGTCAAACGAAATAGTGACCTGGGGCTGGGGACCCTACACGACACTGGGACTAGAAGCCGGTGTAGGGTATGGAACCTGGGACCCTATCCGGGGACACGACTCTACCTTGGGACCCGGGACAGGAGTGCGGAATCGAACTTCATTCCCAGGGCTGGGGACCATGTCCGAGCCGGAGACTAAGGGTCGGTGAGTGGAATCGAACCAAGGACCATGTCCGGGGCACGACTGTACAAGTGGCCTAGGGGCCGTTTTAAGTAATCGAAACTGGTACCCGCGGCTGGAGAACCTACACGACCCTTGCACTAGAAGCCGGTGTAGGGTATGGAACCTTGGACCCGATCCGGGGACACAACTCTACCTTGGGACCCGGGACAGGAGTGCGGAATGGAACTTCGTTCCCAGGGCTGGGGACCTTGCCCGAGCCGGGGACTACGGGTCGGTGCATGGAAACGAACCAGGACCCTATCCGGGGCACGACTGTACCAGTGGTCTAGGGGCCGTTTTAAGGAATCGAAGCTGGTACCTGGGGCTGGAGACCATACACGACCCTGGCACTAGAAGCCGGTGTGGGAAATCCAACCTGGGACCTTAGTCGGAGACTCGACTCTACTTGTGGACGCAGAGCAGGAGTGCGGAACGGAACTTCGTTTCCAGGGCTGGGGACTCTTCCCCTACCAGAGGTCTTTGGGCCGATACGGTCAAATGAAACAGTTACTCGGGGCTGGGGACCCTGCAAGACACTGGGACTAGAAGCCGGTGTAGGGTATGGAACCTGGGACCCGGTCCGGGGACACAACTCTATCTGTGGACGCGGGGCAGGAGTGCGGAATCAAACTTCGTTCCCAGGGCTGGGGACCATGCCCGAGCCGGGGACTAGGGGTCGGTGCGTGGAAAGGAACCAAGGACCATGTCCGGGGCACGACTGTACCAGTGGACTAGGGGCCGTTTTAAGGAATCGAAGCTGGTACCCGGGGCTGGAGATCCTACACGACACTGGGACCAGAAGCCGGTGTAGGGTATGGAACCTGGGACCCGATCCGGGGACAACAGTCTACCCGGGGACCCGGGGCAGGAGTGCGGAATCGAACTTCGTTCCCAGGACTGGGGAACGTACCCGACCCGGGTACTAGGGGTCGGTGCGTGTTATCGAAACAAGGACCATGTCCGGGGCACGACTGTACCAGTGGACTAGGGGCCGTTTTAAGGAATCGAAGCTGGTACCCGTGGGTGGAGACCCTATACGACCCTGGCACTAGAAGCCGGTGTAGGGTATGGAACCTGGGACCCAATCCGGGGACAACAGTCTACCCGGGGACCCGGGGCAGGAGTGCGGAATCAAACTTCGTTCCCAGGGCTGGGGACCTTGCCCGAGCCAGGGACTAGGGGTCGGTGCGTGGAATCGAACCAAGGACCCTATCCGGGGCACGACTGTACCAGTGGCCTAGGGGCCGTTTTAAGGAATCGAAGCTGGTACCCGCGGCTGGAGATCCTACACGACACTGGGACTAGAAGCCAGTGTAGGGTATGGAACCTGGGACCCGATCCGGGGACACGACTCTACCTTGGGACCTGGGACAGAAGTGTGGAATGGAACTTAGTTTCCAGGGCTGGGGACTCTTCCCCTACCAGAGGTCTTTCGGCCGATACGGTCAATCGAAAAATTGACCGGGGTCTGGGGACCATGCACGACACTGGGAGTAGAAGCCACTGTAGGGTATGGAACCTGGGACCCGATCCGGGGACAACAGTCTACCCGGGGACCCGGGGCAGGAGTGCGGAATGGAACTTCGTTCCCAGGGCTGGGGACCTTGCCCGAGCCGGGGACTACGGGTCGGTGCATGGAAACGAACCAGGACCCTATCCGGGGCACGACTATACCAGTGGTCTAGGGGCCGTTTTAAGGAATCGAAGCTGGTACCTGGGGCTGGAGACCCTATACGACCGTGGCACTAGAAGCCGGTGTGGGGAATCCAGCATGGGACCTTAGTCGGAGACTCGACTCTACCTTGTGGACGCGGGGCAGGAGTGCGGAATCAAACTTCGTTTCCAGGGCTGGGGACCATGCCCGAGCCGGAGACTAGGGGTCGGTGCGTGGAATCGAACCAAGGACCCTATCCGGGGCACGATTGTACAAGTGGCCTAGGGGCCGTTTTAAGGAATCGAAGCTGGTACCCGGGGCTTGGGACCCTACACGACCCTTGCACTAGAAGCCGGTGTAGGGTATGGAACCTGGGACCCTATCCGGGGACACGACTCTACCTGTGGACGCGGGGCAGGAGTGCGGAATGGAACTTCGTTCCCAGGGCTGGGGACCTTGCCCGAGCCGGGGTCTAGGGGTCGGTGCGTGGAAACGAACCAAGGACCATATCTGGGGCACGACTCTACCAGTGGACTAGGGGCCGTTTTAAGGAATTGAAGCTGGTACCTGAGTTTGGAGACCCGATATGACAAGGCACTAGAAGCCGGTGTGGGGAATCGAAGAATGGAGCTGAGCTATGGACACCACTCTACACGGGGTCCTACACGACCCTACTCGGTTCCCCGAGTGGTGTCACATTGTAACGTCTGGACCCCTGCACCCCAGGTGGCAGGTTAGATTCCCCATACCGGCCATAGACCCTGGGTCGGGTCATGTCCCAGAATGGCGTCACAGGGTAGTGTCTGGAGCACAGCATCACGACAGTGTCATCACAGCATCACTGCTGCATCATCAAAGCATCATCAATGATTCATCACAGCATTATAACAGCGTCATCGCAGCATCACGAGAGGGTAAACACAGCAAAAGTACTGCATCACAACGTCACCATACCATGATCACTGCATCATCGCACCGTTATAACAACATGATCACAACATCATCATAGCACCGTGACAGCATCATCACAGCATCAACACAGTGTCATCACTATATCATCGCACGATCATAGCAGCATGATAACTGCATCATCACATCATCCTCACTTCATCATCGCAGCTTCATATTCAGAGTCAG